>CM038669.1:82390081-83590081 GCA_021605145.1 Aegilops bicornis
CGGTTGCATTACATTTCTCCGATTAGTGTTCTAAACCTAGCTAGGCTTTGTTCGCTTATCAACAACTTTTATTCCTTTTCCTTGATGTTGTCGAGATCTTGTTATCTCATCGCCCATTTTGTCGGGTTTCGATTGTATTCTCGATCGCTAAATAGTAGCCCTGGGTCAGCTTGTTGTGCTTTCCATTGTTCCGTACTATCCTATTAAAAAATTCAGTGAAAAATAAGGAGAAAAACACATCAAGATTATGTCATGCGTAAATTGGTATGATATCTTGCAGATTTATAGCGAAGTAGTTTAAGCTTAAAAACTTACATCTAAATTTCTTTCTATCTCTTCGGATCGTAAGTGGTTGCCATCAAAGAGATGCGCGAATCTCGTATCAACAAACGGGTTTCACCTTTGTTCACCGTTGGAACGCCCTTTTAAAAATTGAACTTCCCATTTAGTCTTTTTCCTTTTCAATTTTTCACCGAGTAATATTTCTCAGATAATGCTTTGAACCTTTGGCACCTAGGAGTTATGCGCGCTTTTGTTTTTGTTCTTTAGAGGAGACATGTTCTATATTTGTAAAACCAAAGACGCTCGTTATTTACAATTTTACCACTGCCTTTTATGGTTATGGTATTTGTTATGCTCCTTTTCGCTTGCTCAGCTTCGTTGATTTCCATTTGAGCAATTTGCTTACTTAATTTGCACATCATGCACGTGGAGATCACGTTGATTTTCCAGTGAATTCTTTTCCTCTTCAATTCTTCGAGAGAGGTTTCTTCTGTGCTCAATGATTTGAAGCTTCTTCTATATCCTGCCGTAGCACTTAATAGTGTGTATCCTCTGCCTTCTTCCTTTTCAAATGGCATGAATACTCATGTGGACAAAAAGTTTTACTTTTTAGAGGAGGGTTTAGAATATAGTATTTCTGCTTTGAAATGCTTATTTTTATTTTGTTAGAGGAGAGTTTTATTGCTATAGGAGAGTTTAGAATATAGTTTTAACGCTTATTACCATATTTTTGCTGTTTTAGCTTGTCTAATTGACATTTCTTAAGGAACAAAGGAACCAAGGCATCCTTCTCGTCGCTCAAATCATCTCGGGTGAATTGTGTAATAGATTTTCTTTTATCCCTTTAAACCTGTAATTATTCTGCAAGTGCAACAAATAAAAAACCTATTAAAACGAAAGTTAGAAGGAAACAGTATCGGTACTGTGGAGATTAAACAATCGCTGCAAAAAGACGCAGTTTGTAGGACCCTTGTGGTTTTCTTTTGAAATTTTACTCTCCCAAAGCTTGGGCCTAATAATAGTCTATGTCTTTTGTATTTAGTTTGTTTACTTCCTCCCATGCTTCTCGCTTAACTCCATCGAGCACCTTCTTTTTCCATTCCTTTATGTTTTTTCTCTTCTTGTTCGGCAGTGCTCAAAAAATTTCCTTTTAGGTTTGATCTGTGTTGAGAGCGCTGGCGCTGTTCCCTGCGGTGGTTGTTCTCCCGAGAATACTACTTCTGCTTACAGGTGAAAAACAGTAGAATAAAATTTGTTTAGAATGTCACTTACAAGCAAGCTCGGATAAGCAAGGTGAATTCATTGTTCTTTCTAGTTTCGCTTTATTTCTGTATGATAGCCGCAGAACTTTAACTCAATTTCAGCTTGGAAAAGGAACCAACTCACCTTTTGAATTTGTCCCGCCATGTCTCACTCATGACTATGTCGTAGAGGTCGCTATTCATTTCACGTGACGGTATGAACGATTGTCGGTGTTATGGGTATTTGTTGGTGCTCATTGATTGATCCTCGGTTCTTTTTCGCCCTCGCCCCACAAAACAGAGTAAAAGTTATGGCTGTTGCTTCTAAAAGTTATATTTGAAGCTCCTGTCATGTTGAGTGGTGGTAAAATGAAAATAGTTATATTACCTTCTCATGGGGGAAAAAGGTTTGTAGTCTCCTGGTTTGAAAACTTTGATTTTTTTTAGGAAGTTGATGGTGCCTTTTATTTGGTTGGTTTCACCGAATATGAGTGTGTATACGCACTTCGTTTCCATTCGCATCCAGTTCTTTGTCAGGTCTGCAGTATGTCAAAATGCATGGTTTATAGTTACGTGTTGTCCAATTATTGTAGAATAAACTAACCGCGGTAATAAAGAAATCAAGTAATTTGACGCGGGTATAGTACCGGGTAACTTACATGAAAAAATCCTCTCCACATTCCTTTGACCGCTTATATTTCCCATTCCAGTTGTTTTTCAAAATTAACCGTGAAGTGTCCTGTGATTGTGTTCCTTTTTGCTTTGGTGTGCAGATCCTTGTGAGGCCTTTCCTCGCTATCCTGCCCTCGCCTACCGTTCGCTTTTGTCTTTAGTTGGTGGTACTTGTTCATCAACACCGACATCCTTCTCATCCTGTGATTGCATTTATGTTTTGTTGTTTGGGTGTGTCATTGATAAAAGTAAGAGTATCATACTATCGCGAGGAAAAGAATAACAAAACAATGTACAAAAAGTACGCATTTCGTACTCGCCTGATGCACATGGTGTTTACTCCAAGACAAATCAACAGAGTTTACATAGTTCAGTTGAGTCAAGAATGTCGATGCTATCTCTCCATTTGTTCATTACATATAGCGTGTAGTGCTTGTCTGCAGGTGATGAGGTATCATGATCTACGCGAGAGAGGAGATCGCTGTTGATGTAAAAATTGAATTTCATTTAATTGTTGAAGCTTCAAGGAGAATAAGTCGTGTGTTCAAGAATAGTTCCTAACTTACCATCTTCGAAAGTGCATGATGTTTTTACCTCGCATCGAAGTTGTTCAAATTCTTGTAGTGCATCGCCTTCAAGGAATTCTCGATAGCTCGCCTCTTTTATAATTGAGACCTAGCACCATCTTCAAGAAAGAGAGTGTGTGGTATTAGTTAAATATTGTACCATAGTAATGACGTGAGGTGTTTTTGTGGGTGATGTATGCATACATTTGCGAATTCGCAGGGAGTACAGGGGCCAGGACGTCTGGTTGAATCAAGCTTGCTTCCTGGCCCATTCGCCCAAAGAACGCTGCTTAGCATGGAGTTTCCATTTGTGCTGCTTTCTTCCTTTTCTTTGTTCCATGAAGGATTTCTCAAATGTAGCCTTCGCTTCTTTTGAGGTTTTATATAGCTGTTCTCTCTCGCAAGGTGTGGAGGGTTTAGAATTAGGTGAGTGAATGGTTAGTTGGATGTTAGAGAATGTGCAGCTCTGCGGTAATCGCTTTCCATGGAACAAGGAGAATCTGCCATCGTCTGCATTGTTTCGCCCTTTTTTTGTCGGCTCATCAATGAGCATTCATAGAGTTGCATGGCCTTTTCTTTGTAAATGAAATTTCCTTAACAAGTGTCAAGCGCTGACTTTTCTCAATTTCCTTTTTGCTTGCTCGCTGAATGGCCTCTTAGTTGGAGATTATGTTTGGCTGAGCTGATCTCGTGGTGATTGAATCGTCGAGGGTTTTGGGGAACTTGTCTGCACTCTTGCAAGATGCCTTCCCTCTTTCTTGTCGTGGACTGAATCAGGCTCGCCAAGTTAAGCTGCCCGCATGTTGGTGTGTCCTTTCGTAGTTGTTGTTTTTGATGCTCGGTTGTATTGAGACTTCAGCATCGTGGTTTCTTTTTTGAAGCATCTTTTTCTCGACATAAAATCTTTCCTTTCTCCTTTCTTTTCTTATTGTGCATGTTCTCGGCCTCGGTGATGTTCCCGGTATGCGATCTTCGCCAATGTGGTTCATGTCCTGCTTTGGAAAGCTGTTGTTGGCGAAGTTGGTACGCCTTCTTTTGTCCCGTTATCCACTTCTAAAGGAGAGCATATGTTATGCCTTCCGTTGTTTTTTATCCGGGTGTGGTCTGGCTTTGTTCTATCGGGCGGATCTTTCCGCTTCATCTTCTTTGTAAATCAAAGGTGTCCGTCAAGGCGGTTGTTCCTCTCGTGAAACCAGGATTTGTCTGGCTTGTTCTTCCGTATGCGTTCTTCTGACACCTTGGTGGTATCCTTTGCCGCCACATGATAATCTTCTTTCTCCTCATCGCCGCTTGTGTCATTAATGTCAATAACTTTTATCTCTTGAGCGCTTTGTCCCAATGTGCTCGGAGTTGGAGGAATCTCTTGTTGAATTATGTCACAATGTATTCGCTCCATTTCATCGCCTTCCATATCGAATTTCGTGTTTCAGCATATCTCATAAAATAAAAAATGAAACTTATTGGTGTGTCTCCCAAAAATTAGATAAGTAGAATTTTACTTTGTTGTCTTCAAGAAGACAAACTCAAGTGGTAGTTGATTAATGATGCAGGCTGCATCTCTATATTGGCTGAATATTTGATAGAGAATTTCTTTTCGCAACTATGGGACTTGTTCCTCTGTTAGTAACACTGCTTTCTCCATCGTTTGTGTAGTGCTTATGCTCATGAACACACGTAACGCATAAATGAAGTCTCGCAGTAGAAGGATGATTGATTATTGTCGCTGTCCCAAAGATGGTAGGGCAGTTTAGGGTGAAGTTTTCCTAATGTCCTATGTTTTTATGGATTGCATTAATAATTGTTATGTGAGTAAGGAAAAGGAGAAATGTTTGTAGGTGCTTATGTTTTCCTCGAGTGGCAATTTCATTTCGACCTTGTTGAAATGGTCAATATTACTTGAGATACCGGAGGAATGGGCTTATTTGCTTCCATATCCTCTTTACTCGCTTTTGTTACCGTGGTTGAAGTAGTCCATTGTGCCAGGTATTCAATTGGTAAAGAGCCAAGGAGTTCAAAGCGCTTTTTTGATGTTAATTGTGACAACGGGTTAGTGGCCCACAATTCCTTGTTTTTGTTGAACTTGCCCGCCTATGCAAACCGGTAGAAAGAACTGCAAAAATGCAAAATAAATAAATAAGGGGTCCTTTTTGGATTTAGTCACATTTGTTGGATCAAGTTAGGACGTAATTGTTGTGCCGAGATTGTATCTCTTGTTCCAGAACATGAGATGTGCTTACCTATGTCGAAATCTTGTAGTTTCTCTCCTTCTTCCGCATCAAGGAATCTTTAAGCATTTTTAGGAATTGTCTTGTCTCCGACGTGGTGCTTCATTTTTATTTTTCAACTCCAATGGATCTTCAAGGTTGGCCATGCGTATTGATGCCTCGCTTGTTTTGTCACATGTGCGAGAAGAAATTTGTAAATTCAATTGTATAGAGAGGTTGATTGATCGATAGAGTGATATTCATTGTTGAATCTTGAGCTCTATTTACTTGGTTGTATGTTGATAGAATCTTCTTTGTGCCCTCGAAGTTGCTTTTTTTCAACATCCTCGTAGTATGACCGCCATGGTTTCGTGCGCACCGGCTTTCCAATGTCGAAGCTTTGTGCCATGTGGGTCGATCAAGCTATCGCTTGTCATCTCTCAGATTTATTAAAATCTCGCGTGGCCTCGCAACATATATATTTATAGGTATACATATAAAATGCTTTAAGGTAGGAAATCATTGGAAGAAAATAATTCTTTTGGTGCCGACATGAACTTACCCTTTTGTCCTTATTCACCGCCATGACGTTGTTGTACAGGTGTGTTCGATCCCTTTGTCTTTTGGTCCCTTCTTCGGCGGCTGTGTTTTGTATGATGAATCGGTTCATGTTTTGTTTGAGTGTTGCCCTCGGGTTACCGCTCGCGGTTTGTGGCGGCAACATCTTTTACAAAGCACAATGTTTCTTCTCCGATGGTGCGACGCTTTTCTCGTTGTTGTCTAACTCTTTTCACCGAAATGTTTCACGCATGGTTTTCCAATGCACCGTGGCCCTTTGCTTCTTTACTTGTGTTCCGCAGGCGCAGGTCCTCGTTGAGGTTTCTCAAGTATCGCAAAAAGCCGCCGTTAAAAAATAAATAAATACGGTCGTTATTTTCTAATCGTAGTTTATTGTCCTGCTCCCTAAGAAAAATACTCAAATGTTCAGCTTTGTCTTTGAACTTTTTTTTATTGTAGCTTCACCTTTTCAAGTCATTCCGTTTCCGCTGCCTCTTCGACCTTTTCTTCGGTGAGTTGAGCTTTTGGACCTCTCGTGGTGTCGCTGCTTTTTGTCTTGTGGCTGTTGGAGACATAGAGGTAGGTAAATGAGATTGCATTTGTGTCTTTGTTCACTCAAATTTCTAATTTCCTTAAAAGCAGGTTATCTCACTTCACCTTTTCGATGTTTTAAGGCCGACGCTGCCATCTCTCAAGTATTTCTGCCCTGACATCAAGGTTTTCCGGCTTGGTCTACGCCATGTTAGGGTCAGGTGTTGTTGGAAGAACATCTTCCGCTTGTTCCATTCCCCGTGTTGTTGTGTTTGTTTGCCTTGAATGTTGGTGCTCTCCCTCGCTTTCTTGCATCCGCCGGAACGCAAAAAGTAATTACAATGTGTCTGGTTTTTGTTTCTCGTGGATCCATTTTTATATGCTATAGAAAGAGGTTTTGTAGCTTGACCTCTACGCTCATTGTCGAGCGGTAGCAGCAAGACTTTCCATCACTTCTTGAGGCACATCGCCGCTTCTTTTGTTTCTTTTTTTCGCTCAATCAAAAAATGTAAATAAAGTTTGATTTCATCCGTGCATGCATAACTTTTTTTGTTTTAACGTTGTAGGAGCAGGTGCGTGGCTTCTTTACCTCGTTGGTCTTTGATGATGGTGTACCGGGTACCGCTT
Organism: Aegilops bicornis; assembly: GCA_021605145.1. Taxonomy (NCBI): domain Eukaryota; kingdom Viridiplantae; phylum Streptophyta; class Magnoliopsida; order Poales; family Poaceae; genus Aegilops; species Aegilops bicornis. Next base: position 82,396,763 of record CM038669.1, read on the forward strand.
TTAGTCAGCATTTGCCCTTGTTTTTTGGTTTGTCCTGCCTATGCTCCTTGCTGTTTTTGGCATGGTCGCCATCCTTTGTTTCCTCAAGTGCTTTCATGAAAAGGAAAAGCATGATTCATTGCTTGTAATTTTGTATTATTGTGACAGGTTGTACAGTGGCAGTACATTTCTTATAAATTTTGGAAAATGGTTCTTGTTGAAGTTTACCTTTGCGATGGTGGTTGGGATATCCGCTTGTGCGCCCACTTTTTCTTTTGCTTTGTATGCCAAATTTTGGGTGTGTCACTGTGTGGAGGTTCCGAGGCTTTCTCCTCAGATAGGTCATCCGAGATGCTCTTGTGCTGAAAAAGCTCTTCTATATGAACTTTCCGACTTGCATGGGCATCCTCTTCTTTGCTGTGCTTTGTAATAATTCGTAGTTGAAACAATATGAGTTGACGGTATTTGGGCAAAGTGGGTTTGGAAGTTTTACCTCTTCTTTGTTGTTTTCTTTGTTGTTTTTCTGTCAGGTTGCTGTCAACGGTCGATGCTAGATCAGCCTGCGGCTTCGCTTATGGAGCGTTGATATGATACTTGTCCGGATGAGTGTATATTTTGTTGCAGATTTGCCGCTTAACTCAGTGAGAGTTTTTAATTTAGAGAGAAGAGACCCATTTTTATACTCACGCCTTTGCTGCCTCCGATCCTCGCTTTTGTCTCTTGTATCGCTTCCCTGCTGACGCCTTCTTGAGGGAGCATTATCTGTTGTTGGGTTGTTTGTTCTATTGCTTCCATCCCCTTGGTCGGTGTTCTTGATTTACATGGTGCCGCTTGGCCTTTATGTTTTGTATGCTTCGCTGTCGTGTCCCCGATGTAATTGAAGGCAGATTTTGTAAGTTCAAGCTTGAAAGCATCGCTTTAGTCACTTTTTCATTTACCTGTTTTCTCATTTTGATTCTCTCGCTTGCAGCTAATTTTCTATCTTGTTCTTGATGTCCTTCGCCACTTGATGTGTTCGCTGATACGCCCTCCTTGTTTTGCTCCTTTTGCACCTTGTTATGTTCTTCTATCTCCTCTCGCTAATTCTCAAGTTCTGTGGTTCTTGATTTTGTTATTGTTTTCTTCCCTTCATGTTTGTTTTTTGGTTGGTCCTGTTCTTCCTTCTTACTTTTTTCTCCTCCCTCCCTGCTCCGTGCGGCTACGATTTCTTCGTGGTGGTTGCTATGTACAAGTGTAAATTGTGGTTCTCAAGGCCCGCTTCGGCCGATCCTCGCAGCCTTCATCATCGCCTCTTCTTGAAAGCTCACTGCGGAACAATGTCCTGGAATTCTCTAAGTTGTTCGGAGAGAATCAATCACGGGCCGTTGTTTGTCGCAACACCGTGTTCCCTCATGCTTTCATCTAATTCTTTCTCTTGTTTGTCGCATTGGTGTCCAGTTCGGTCGTTATTTCGGCATCTGCTTTTGTTTCGCCGAGTACTTGTTTCAACATTTCTTCTATTCTTCCTAATATTTCATATGATCCCGTGGCTGGTGCTCGTGGATCGGTTCCCTTGCTTCAACTTGTGCCGACATGTGCTTCGCCCTGCCGCTTGGTTGGAGGTGGTAGTAGCTTGGTCGCTTTGGTCGGTGCTCCGTTGTTGTGCCGGTATCATCCGTGGTTGAATACTTAAGGTGTTGCTGTGGTTGGCATAGAAGATCCTCTCTCGCTGTTCCTTTCCATGTCTCGCATTGTTTTGGCATGATGGAATTGGTTAGACCGAAAGCCGCTTACAAGGGATAATGCATATATATTCAATAGGGCTATACTTGTATCTTGCCAAATTCATAGTCATCCGGTCGTGCTTTTTCCATCCTTTTTCATGTCTGCTCTAGCTATTTTCCTTAGGTCACTCACTTTTAGGTGGTTTGCTCGCGGTAACGATGTCTTGTCCATTGTGTTGGCAATCTTCCGCATTTGTTTTGTGTCGGTCGGCAGCAGCAGGCAGTCAAGGTACGTTATTACCGGGTCCTTGGCGCCAAACCATTGAGATGATTTTGTTCTTTTCTTCCCGTGGCAACAACCCTGTGCTTCTTCCATGTCTTTGCTCCTTCCCTAATACTTTCGACGATTACCGGGCAGAAATTCATCTTGCCATTTCCGGATAGTCCAAGTCCTCGACCATAACGGGCTTGTTTGCAGTATAGGGGAGGTTGTTCCACGCATAATGTTGTGGAAAAAATAAGGAAAAATATTTTAACTGATTTCGCTTGATTGTTCGTCATCTTGTTTCATCAATTTTTCTAGTTCTTTAAATGCATCGTCGGATGGAAACCCATTTTCTTGAGGCCAAGTTCTGTGACCAGTCTTGGCCATTGTCTCGTGGAAATCTTTTGGCCTTGGTGCTGTCTTTTTCCATAATCGCTTTGGGTATCCAAACACCTTGTGGATGCCTTCCTTTGTTATTGTGATTTCTTTCTCACGATCAACTTCACCGAACTTTATTTTCATGGTTTCTATGTCCAGTTTGTCGTAGATGTGTGTCGCAAGCGGGTTTGCATATGGAGCGCTTTTATTTGGCATCCCTATATGCTTCCAAACCCGCTTCCCTAACATCTTGCCGGTGACGCTCTCAAGTAATTTCCATGCTTTATTTACATTATCAAATGCTGCTCCCGCCTTTGATCTCGCATTTGTCCTTATTTGTTGTTGCCTCCTCGCTCATCATCCGCTGGTGCCGCCAATTCTTTTTCCACTTGTCTTTTCTTCTCTTTGTGCGCTTCGCTTTGTTTTTATCTCGCTGAGAAAGAGAGGGTTTTGTTATAGAGGATGGTTTGGTGAAAAGCGGTAGCAAAAATCTGTAGAGAATATGGTTTTACATCATCGCTTCGCCCTTCAAGGGCGCCACCGCTTGTCCTTCGGGCGTGCCATCGCCTCCTCGCAGACAAATGACATCATCATCATGTTTTGTGCCATCGCCGCCGCCGCGAGTATCACGCTTGACTCTTTGCCGCATCATCCTCGCCTTTCTTCCAACCATTGTCTTTTGTTTTTCTTTTTAGCTTTATTAACATCATTGTCGGCGCATGGAACTCGCCAAGGCGGGTTATCATTACAGTGACTTATCCGCCGCTTCAAGCTTACCACCGTCCGCCGATGAGTTGAGTTTTTGTCCTTTATCTTTTGTCTTTTTCCTCTAGGAGGAATGATGTCTTTGGTTTCTCATTGCTCCTCTTTTCTCGCTGCTAGTCACTTGCTTTTTGTTGCCCTCCTCGCTAGAAGCTAGTGCTGGCACTTTCTCGGGTGCTTCGCTGTCCATGGTCCGCTTCGTTTTTTTTCCGACGGTGAGGAGAGATGTCTGGTTTTCCCGGATATGAACTATTAAGTTCGCATAAAATCGCTTCAATATCTACTTCTCGCCACCCGCGCTGATGATTATGTAACAAAAGGATTACGAAGTAACAACGAAATAAATGGGATATAGTTTTAAAAGTATGTCTTCCACGGCTGCACAAAAATATTCTCAAGGTTAATCTACATAGATTCATAAGATAGCCCTTTTTCTTTCATTTCGCGGACCTAAAAAGTTTATCAATCCATTGTTTTCTTTGTTATATCAAGTCTTCCCACTAACTCTTTGTTTCGCCAATCATTGATAGAAATTAGGGTCGTGTGAGCAAGATGTCCGCCGTCGTGTCCATATCGTTGAGGGGAAGTCTTTTTCATAGGAAAAATACACTACAAATGATATTCTCAGTAAATTGAGCAATAATCGTATGATTTAGAGTGTAAGATAAAATGTTCTCGATGAATAATAATAATATTATAGTAAAGCTAAAAATTTCATCAAGTGCAATTTCCTGTGATTTTGTGGACGAATTGGTTAACTTAATGCTGCTGCTACATAGTTTTTGTTATATGGATTGTGTGAGTTTTTATAGTACCTGTTGCACGGGCAGTTGTTCCGCAGTACCCTCGCTTTTCCTTATTATTAGTCCTTGCTGCATAAATATGCCTGTGCATTAGCAGCAGTAGAACCATAATTGAATTTCACAAAGAAAAAGAGGAGATGCATCCCGTGGACAAAAAAACGGCATTGTCGGAGAGGCACATGTTGTTTCACGCTATAAGCACACAACTAGATCTATTATTGGTGCACAGATGTTAATACGAGAGAGGCACGTAATTTGAAAGAGGGGCAACCAACGGATATATAGAATCTCCTGTAAATACCATGTTTTGAATTTAAGGATGCTCTCATGGTTTGAGTCTAGAGCGGTGTTCTAGATAGTTCTGGCATGCACAGTACGTTTTAGGAAAATTCATTATGAAGCGGATTTCGGACGGGTAAGGGTAGCATCCCATTGTACGCTGCGGTTCACCTTTATTTCACTTTGCTAGAAAAGTCTAGATGTAGACTTTTTTGGAAACACGGTTTTGTGGCGTGTTAGGGTTCATGTCCGCCAAAAAGGGGGGGAATCGCTTGATCGACCTGTGGTAATGGAATGTAATGGATTAGTATTTTTACCTTCGATTGCTTGTGAGGGATTCGCCGATCCATCGGCTTGTGTTTGTCCCGTTTCTCTGCTGGTATCTCCGCCGCAAGAAGCATGGGTCGTCATCACAACCGCAGTACCGCCGGGAGAGGTTTTTGATGCTTTATGGCACCGCCGACCGCTTGTATCTCAAGTGGATGGCGGCTGGTGTGTGAGGCTAACGCGATTTCGATTTTTGGTTGGTCTCGCTGGATTGGATAATGGGGCATAAGGAAAGATGAGGGTGTTCAAGGAGGGAACCGTGAAGTGTTCGAGATTTTCGTGCATGTAAAGCAAAAAGCAAGAAAGTAGTGGAGGGAGAGAGGGAAATGGTCGAACTGCCTCGAATCTACTTAATCGTCCGTCTGGACATCAAGATTGGTGTAATTTTCTGTGGGCTTTGATGGTCTTATTTTTTTTCCTTGCTTGCTCAACTGTCGGAACGTTTTTTATTTTAGTGTGGTGACATCCACGGTGGCATGGTTTGGTGTTACCCAGAGTCACGTTCGTTCCTGCGTGTGTTACAAAAGCGCTTTTCTATGACGCTCCATGGTGAGTCGCATGGAAGTGAGGCCACCAGCGCCATCCTCCTATGTAAAAAAGGGAAGGCCTCAATCTTAGACCGTAGGTTTGGACATCAAGATCACTGCATCTTTCGCGGTACTTCAATGAGCTTTGTTTTTTGCTTGGCTTTCTTAAGTCTTAGTCTGTGGGATGTTAGCACTTTTTTGATTTTAGTGTTGTTGTGTGATGCACAGGCATGTTTTGCTGCTACTCGTGAGTCACGTTTCATGGTTGTTTTGGAGAGGCATGGACATGAACTCAATGGAAGCATGCTAGCGCATTGGTCGGAGTCTCGTTTCCACGGGTGTATGCTTTTGGTATTTCCAAATGATTCCATTCACTTGTTCTGTTGGAGAGGAATGGACGTGACCAAAATGTTCTGTTGGTACATGTAGGCTAGGGTCATGGATGTCGCGTGTTAGCACTAGGAGCACGGTTGTTCTTCCACCGTGAGGTATTTCGCTTTCGCTGGGGAGCACGCTTTTGCTTAATCTTGCATAGTTTTGGTTCAAATGATTCTGTTTACTAGTTCACTTGGATACGCATGGGCATCGAGTCTATTGAGTCACGTTTTCCCATTAGGCTGAGTCACGTTAGGCACGCAGTCGTGTCGATGTAGAAGTCACGTTTTTGAAGCAAATAACGCACGTCACGGTAAGTGTAGTATTATGTAGAGTCATGGGCGTGAAACACGGGCCGTTGTGACTCTCAGATATTCTGTGGAGGCACATTGAGTGGAGAGGCATAGGCATGGTGTGGTATTATGTAGAGTCACGCCGTCAGGTTTGGTTCCGCATAATTCCATCGACTCGATCAAATGGAGAAGCACGGGCGTTAATCGCAGAAAGGCACGCTTTGGTTCGAAGTCATGGTGAACACCCACCGCTTACTCAGGTGGAGGCACGGAATGGACTATTCGAGAGACGCCGGTGTTGTATATTCTTCGCCCGGTCATGGGTCCCGTGAAGGCACGACATGGTATCCTCAGATTTGTGTTCGAAATGATTCCGCTGACTCGCTGAGAAGAAGAGGCATCGGGCATGAATGCCATGAGGGCATGGTTGGGTCTGCTTTGAGCATTACGCTTTCATACATTTATTATGGAAACAAAGAGGAATGAGTTTAGATGTTAACGCTAAAAGTTTACTTTTGCACGCTTGAGGTGTTTAAAAGCGTAAGTCTTTGTTTTAAAAAGGCACGGCTTGCGTTGAGTTGCGTGGTGCTTCTTTATTAGAAGCACGAACGTGAAGTGAATATGCCCACGGTTCTGCATTGTAGCTTACATGACTTGTACAAAGGGCGATGGCGTGATGTTCGTGGGCAGTGTCAAGGGTCATGTGCAGGTGCGTGAAGTGCTAAAAAGGCATGCTATCAGATAATATAGAGCCACGCCCCGTGTGTTTGTGTTCAATAATTTCGCCGACTCGATCAGAAGGAGAGGCACGGGCGCTCAGCCCACAATGGCATCGCTGTGGTTCGCTCTTGGTTGTTAGGGCGCATATACGCTGCGGATGTAGAAGGCACATTTTTCAAGCAAAGAACGCGACATCACGATCCCACGCTTTTTTCAAGCAAAACGCGCATCAAGTCCGTCAGATAACCACGGCTCAGCATTAAGTAGCTTACATGAACGAGTCACCGGAGTTAGATTTTGATATAAATATCATTTCAAAACAAAAATGTCAATGGAGAATGGTATGAATTGACAAGAAGTTCTCTCGAATATGCATGCACGCATACACAATAACTGTGTTTGAGATGTTTTCTGTTGAATATGTACGGACCATTAGAAAGTAGTTGAGTGGTTGTGGTGTGGACGAATGCACGGGAAGACGAAATGATAGTACTGGTGTTTCCCAGCCGCAAGGTAGAGTTCGAGGTATTTAAAATAGATTGGGAGAATTCGAGGCGCCGTTACTCCGCTTCACCATCCGACCGGTTTATGATGTTATAAAAAGCTACCTTCTCATCGAACACCCCACATCCACAATTCTCCGTAGACAGTGCACCTCTTTCTTGCTAGTAGCTCCTTGCTTTCGCCATGACCGTAAGAGGGGTTCTGCTGTTCAAGAAACAAGGCAGCGAGGAAAAAGCCGGGAAAGAAGGAGAGGTGCCGCCGCCACGTCAGAAGCGGCAAGGAATATCCTGCCCTCGTTGCCTGTGTGTCGAACGATCTTCTGCAGGATGCGATTCCTCCCACAAGCGATTCGCCTCGGAGACGATCTCGCAAGATGGCAAGATGTAATTCCTTAGCTAACGCATTTACTTACTCGATGAGTTAATTAAGCAGCAGCAGCTTCATCGCTGCTTGGAGAAGTTGTCGCAGCAGAAAGCAATGCCTCCGTGGAGAAGTCCACCGGTCTCATAGTTCGACCTTCGTGAGAGAATGAGAAGCTTCTAAACGAGCTCACTGTAAGGATCGAGGGCGCTCGCTTGAAGAATCTATATGAGCAGAGCCATGCTGGTGCGTAAGCAGTTGCGGGCGGGGCAGCTTATGGGTGAGAATGTGGGGTCCTCGCCAAGTACAAGAGCCCGGTGGAGGATTCTTTGCTGCTGTGGAGGAAAGTTATGAGGCTATCAAGAAGGAGATTGAAGACGGTTTCACCCAAAGAGCCGATCAAGAACGTTGCCGGAGTGTAGGCAAAGATCTTGTAGCGTGTTTTTCCATTGCGCTGGGGCATGTGGCCTTTGTACTACCATGAATCAGAAGGCATTTATGCGCTGTATTGTCGCCGTGTTGTTTCGCTTTGTTGGCACATGTAGATGAGTAGGCTAAGGTCATGGATGTCGCTCGTTAGCAGTTGGAGCACGGTTGTGCTTCCACCGTAGGCACTTTTGTTTTCCGCTGGGAGCACGCTTTTGCCGAACCGCATGTAGTTTTGGTTCAAATGATTCCGCTTACTTGTTCACTTGGATACGCATAAAGCGCCGAGTCTATTGAGTCTCGCTTTTGCATTAGGGCTCGGCCACGCTTAGGTCACGCTTTTTCAAGCAAATAACGCACGCCACGGTGCCAAAACATGAAGGTGAAAGCATGGCCGATTCAAGAGACACGAATATGAAAAACACGGACCTGAAGTCCATGTAGGGTCATGATTTGTACCGTTAAACTCGCCGACTTTCTCGCTTCAATGCTTCGCCGACTTGCTCAGACGGAGAGGCACGGCCGGTCAGCTTCAACAAAGGAACACCCACCGCTCACCGCTTTGTCGTAAACACGGATAGTGTAACTCAGATACTCTATGATTCCGCTTACTGCTTCACTTGGATACGCACGCGCCGAGTCTATTGAGTCACGCTTTTCCCATTAGGCTGAGTCACGTTAGGCACGCAATGCTGGCCGATGTAGAAGTCACGCTTTTCAAGAAAATAACACACGCCACGGTGAGTGTAGTATTATGTAGAGTCACCGGGCGTGAAACACGGGCCGCCAGACTCTCAGATATTCCGTGGAGGCACATTGAGTGGAGAGGCATAGTCATGGTGTGGTACTATATAGAGTCACGCCGCTTGTGTTTGGTTTCGTATCAATTGCGCCGACCGATCAAATGGAGAGGCATTGCATGAATGCCATGAGGGCATGGTTGGGTCTGCTTGAGCGCCACGCTTTGTACGCTTAATATTGAAACAAAGCGGCATGAGTTTAGATGTTAATGCTTAAAGTTTACTTCATGAGTGGCCGGTTCGACAATCGAGGTGTTTAAAAGCTTAAGCTGCTTGTTTTTAAAAGGCACGACTTTTGTGCTGAGCTACGTGGCATTTCTTTATTAGAAGCACGGGCGGAAGTGAGTACAGCCACGGTTCTGCACTGTAGCTTTACATGACTTGTGCAATCGACGATGGCGTGGATGTTCGTGGGCGTTAAAGCGTTAAGCGAAGGTAAAAGGCATGCTGCCACATAATATAGAGTCATGCTTCCATGTGTCTCAGAAATTCAATAATTCCGGCCGACTGGGCCTCGACGGAGAGGCACGGGCATTCAACCCACAAAGGCATCGTCAGGGTTCGTTCCTTGCTTGTTAGGCGCACCGACACGTGGATGTAGAAGGCACAGTTTTCAAGAAAGAACGCACATCACGATGCCATGTTTTTCAAGCAAAACACGGGCTCAAGTCCGTGATAGCCACGGTTCGCATTAAGTAGCGCCATGACTTGTACTCATAAACGCTGCGGACTTTCGTGCCTCTTGGCAATATTTCGGGTCACAGTAATCAAGCGCAAGGCCCCACAAAGGCATGGTGTTGTTTTATACAGAGGCACACTCGCCTCTGCTTCGCTTTCTCTGAATGCTTCGCCGACTCGCTTAGGACCGAGAGGCACGGGCCGGTCAGCCGAGAGAGGCATATGGTTGTATTACGACAACAGAGTCACATTACCATCGGTGTATTCTTTGGTATTTCGAAATGACCGCACTCACTCATTCTGTTGGAGAGGAATGGACGGAATCATGGAGGCAAGTCTTCTTATTAGCCGTAGTCACGCTCGCTTTTTAGTGGTGTAACCCAAATGGAATGGGTTCAGATCCTAACACTCATTGTTGAAGCTATTTTTGTAAGCTTCTTTCCTTGTTTTCAAAAGCACACCACGGTTCTTGTTATTGTTGTGTGTAGTACTCGATAAAGGCATTGACTCGATCCGATGGAGAGTCATAGGCATGGTGTGGTATTATATAGAGTCACGCCGTTCGTGTTTGTGTACCTAGTATTGTAATGACGCATCGATGAAGGCAGTACGCTCGCGGGCTTTTCTCTGTGGTTGGCAATGTTTCGGTCACGCATACACGGGCTTGCATCCAACAGCTTCATGGTGTAGTTTTATATGAAGTCACGCTCATGTAGGTATTTGTGTTCAAATGATTCCGCTGACTCTTTGATAAATATAGGCACGCACGTGAATGAAGGCGTGATGGGTTTAGATTTTAATGCTAGCTATTTACTTTGTGGAGTGGCCGATTCGAGAGTCGAATTGTTTAAAAGTGTAAGTTCCTTGTTTTCAAAAAGCCATGGTTCTGCATCGAGTTACGCCATACTTCTTTATTAGAAGCACGGGCGTGAAGTGAATATAGGCGCAGATTTACGACTTATGCAATCGACGATGGCGTGGACTTTCGTGCTGCTGTTAAGGGTCGCAGTGCACGGGCATGAAGCACTAAAAGGCATGCTTCCATATAATATAGAGTCACATTCCTGTTTGTTTGAGTTCAATGATTTCGCCGACCGATCAGACGGAAAGGCATGGGCGCTCAGCCCACAAAGGCACCGCCGATTTCTTTCCTTAACTGGTTCAGATGTGAACACCCACCGCTTTACTCGTGGAGGCACGGAATGGCCTATTCAAGAGACGCCGGTGTGGTATATTCCTCGCACGGGTCATGGATCCTGTGAAGGCACGGGCGTGGCATTGTGTAGAGTGATGTTAGTTTGTCTTGGTGTTCCAAATGATTCTGCTGAATCGCTCGTGACCGAAAGGCACAACTATGAAGCTGTGACAAGTACACGCTGATGCGTTACCCAAAGGTCACATTCGCGGTGTTGATTGCGTAAACCCCACCGCTCGACGGCATCGTGGTGAACGCCGCCGGACGCCTCCGTAAACCCAAGGGTCCGACGGGCGCTTCTCCGTGATGCCGCTCGCAGGAGGTGGAGGTAGTATTTAATAGAGTGAACGCCACGGTCGACGCTATGGAATCCAAAAGGACCGATGGCCGCCATCCGCCGGGAAGTGAATGCCGCGGTCATTGCTCCGCCTCGCCGAGGTCAAGGAGCAGTTATTTGCCGAAGCGGGCCCCGCCACCACTAGACATCATCCTGCTTCTCCCTCTTTCCTTGGCAATCCTAGGAAATCATCCATCTTCCTCTTTTCGTTTGTGACGTTCCCCGCCATGGTTCGACACAAGATAACTACTTACGCCATGCTTACTCCCGAGCGACGCTTTCAGTTGCAGGAGGACATCCGTTCGAGGTGCGCCACTCGGATCGCAGCGGGCATGTCTCCGGACTCACCGGGGCCGGAGGAGATTGGGGAGGTGGGGGAAGTGGAGGGGCGTGCGTCGGAGCTCATGCAGGGAGTTGATCCAGTGGGGGGAGATGTCATGGAGGAAGAGGAGGGGGGTGATCCAGTTAGGGGAGATCTGATGGAGGAAGAGGAGGTGGGTGACGAGGTTGAGGAGGACGACGAGGAAGGCGTGGACGATGATGAGGAGGACGACGAGGAAGGCATGGAGGAGGATGACGAGGACGACGAGGAAGGCGTGGACGAGGATGAGGAGGACGACGAGGAAGGCGTGGACGAGGATGACGAGGACAACGAGGAATGCATGGACGAGGATGAGGAGGAAGGTGTGGACGAGGATGACGAGGAAGGCATGGACGAGGATGAGGAGGACGACGAGGAAGGCGTGGACGACGAGGATGAGGAGGACGACGAGGAAGGCGTGGACGACGAGGATGACGAGGACGAAGAGGAAGGCGTGGATGAGGAAGACGAGGCGGAATTTTATCTCGGTGAGTCGGCCTTGATGGCGGAGCAGGCCGCTATCCTGGAGTCCATCCAAGATGAGGCGTATGTGGAGTCCAACCGGCGCTTCCTCCAGGAAGAACAAAGGAAGATCGATGCTCTTCGACGAAATGGATGCGGAGCAGGAGGCGGAGGCCAACGACGTGATGTTAGAATGGAGATAGTGGACATCTCCGGCAGCGGGAGTAGTGTAGTTTTGTTGGTAGATGTTTGCTTTTCCATGGTTTTTATGCTTTCCATGTCAAGCAATCGCCGATGTCAAAATGGAGACAGCTTGCTTCCATGTCAAGCAATCGTGTTTTGTTCTTAAGTAGTAGTACTGCCCCATCCAAAAGAAATGTGTCAACTTTGCAATAACTTCGCATCAGTGCAGAACAATTCACATTGTACCGGGTTAGTGCAATGTTGAGCCAATTAATTTGTGACGGAAGGTGTATGTTTTATTACAAATTGCAGTTTCAAAGACAATATTTTTGTCGGAAGGCGATGTTTTATTACACTATATTGTTTTATTATAGATTGCAGTTTCAAGTAGTACAAAATAAACGCCTCAACTGGGGCACATATTTTATTCTAGAGATTTCAAAGGTGGTTAGATTTGAATATGGTTTCAACATGGTTAGATTCTATAGAGGCATTCAATAACATGCCCAAAAAAGCCACGTATGTGCTTCTCGATAACACGGACACGGGTATGGTTTTACTCGACGAGAGGCACGCACGAATCTAACTAGAGGCACCTGGACGTGATTCTAACGGAGGCACGGACGTTAAAAGGATCGTGATGCAAGGATGTGAAGGTGTGCTCGCTTTAAAGCTGCCTCGCTTTAAAGAAGCTGTCATTCACATCGCTTTTCATTGGGAGGCATGGACTATGAGCTGCATGTGTTTTCAAGGCATTAGACCTCGTTAATGAACTTATTAGAGAGATGGTGAATCTTTTGGTTGGCGTCTAGAATGTTGCGTAAAACTGCTTGAAGCCAAGTTACGCACGGTCTCCTTGGTATGAGAGGCACATAGGCACTGGAAATAAACTAGTGCAAAAGACATGTAAACTGCAAGCAAACTACAAGGTTAACTACGACACAAGCAAACCTAAATTTGTAACAAGAAAACGGCAGTCTTGAAAGAAAGCAAATCTAATGAGAAATCGAGAATGGCGTGAGCAATGTTCTAGATACTTCTTTTGGCCGACCACCGCTTCAAAGAGTCGAGTCGCCACAGACCTAGAGCGCTTCTCGGTCCGCTTTGTCGAAGTTTTGCCCGACGAAGCTCCTTTCCCGGATGATGGTGAGGTGGCTCCATATCTCAGACGCAGCGTAAGCATCCTTCGCCGCTGCACTGGCGTGCCTCATGGACAGGGGCATGCGCTACCAGCGCTGCTTCTCGCGCTGGTGAGCTCTACATCGTGGGACAAGGATGCCCAAGGCGCCCCTAAGGGAGTCCAGAGGCTTGGTAGTCAGTAGGCACCTCCATTCTTTCTCGGATGTCGACGGCACGCGATCTCCAATCCGACGCTGCCGAAAGCATCTCTATGTCACCGCCGATGGAGAAGCCAACAAACGTGGTACCTAGGGTCGGCGAGGAAGTTGTCGAACCCGGTGCGCTTTTGTCGGCGGTGTTTCAGCTTGAATGACCAGCACCGGATGATCCATGCCGACGGAGAGCTGGACGAGGGCTGGTTTCTTATGTTCGCCAACGCCGCTGGTGTACTCCACATCAACTCCGACGATCTTGTGGCGCTTCCAATTCGAGGTGTCGCCAGACCGATGGTGGCCGCTTTGTGCAACTCGCTGGTGTGGATCACTTGCAACTTGGTGTTGCCATGGGCCTGCACCTCGAATTCCTTGGTGAATCCTATGGCTCGGAGCAGTTCGTCCTCCCCGCAACATGGTATTTCGTGGGGAACAGTGGAGGGAGCGCAATGGCGATTTCTGTTGTTTGTGGGAGACAAGTCCGCAGCGGAAGTGTAAATTTAAGGGCGGGAAGCGGCAAAAGGAGTGCACGATCTCATTGTCGGCGCGGTTGTGTACACCGTGGGTTCCGGATCGTGGTTTCGCCTCCCTTACAAAGGCGGTTGTGCACATCCTGGGTTCTTGATCGTGATTTTTCTATATTAAAAATTAAAATAAAATCAGCAGCTATGTTTTTAACAACTGTCAGATTCCAAAGAAGTCGTATGGCGATGATAGCTTCTATGGCGTGGTTTGTCGTCAAATGTTAACTTTACAATTTATCTAGTGAGGCATGCAGGGCAGTGATAGAAGCACAGTGTCTCTCACCAAGAGAAGCATGCTTGAAAGTGGCTGGTTTAACTCTCGCACAAAGGTGTGGTACATTCATAAGGAGTGGCAAATCTTTTCTTCATACATTCGCCGGGAGGAGCAAAGGCTGTGTTTCTTCAGATGCACTGTTGTGTGTCCGTGTTGCAACAGACGCTGCCAGATGGACAAAAATAACGAGAAGCAACGAGAGACGTGGACATGCAGCTGCAAGAAGCACTCATACAATGAGAGGCGCAACAAGAGGCACAGATACGATGCTACGTGAGGCACGGAGATGAAGCTACATGATTGTGCGGACGTTAATTCGTGCTATGGTGCGACGTGAGGCACGAGCACGAACAGAGATAGCCATGCACTCAACTACATACGCAAAAAACCACATATGTAGGAAGAATCGCTTTTCAAATATATGTTCTGTGGGCGCAGGCACGGCTATTACTTGTGTGACGAAGGAATGTATGTCGAATGTACGTGACGTGAGGATTGACAATAGGCGTCCGTCACTGTTTTTCCGGAATGTTTTTCAGTTAAATTTGAGAAGCATGAATGTGTTGACGAAACATGCATGGTTATGTCTGAAATAGTTGCAAGGTCGTCCCTAAGTTGTCCTATACGCTTACGCCAGCCATAAGCACGGTCGTCAGATTTGTCGAGGCACGAGGTGTAGGATGCAAATCTTCATAGACCCGACACGCTGGAAGTTGGCCGTAAGGCACCTGGACGTGATTCTAAGGGAGGTATTTTCAAGAAGCTTTCATTGACATCGCTTTCATTAAGGGGGCCATGGCTTATGAGTTCGATGTGTCTTCGAAGTCATCTGGCCTCATTAACGGACCTGAAGCAAATTTACGCACGGTCCCCATACGAGTGGAGGCACATAAGTGCCTCCGTGGGTGTTTTAAGTAGTTGGTGTTATTGACGGACAACCGTGCTCTCCGTAGTGTTCTTCTTTGAGGGTCATGACGAAGCAATGTTTTGCAAGGAGAATAAACACCTAACTACCTCAGATTCAAAATGTTTTTCAAAAGTGTTGCATTCGAACTATTTTTAATATTATGCGGTGCAATGGTTTGTTAAGAAATTGTGCATTGCTTTTAGTAGCATTTTGTAGTTGTTGTCCTCGCATTTCGACGCTGCATCCACAAAGTTACTAGTGCA
The DNA here is from genome assembly GCA_021605145.1 of Aegilops bicornis. NCBI lineage: Eukaryota > Viridiplantae > Streptophyta > Magnoliopsida > Poales > Poaceae > Aegilops > Aegilops bicornis. The sequence goes on from CM038669.1 coordinate 82,411,779, forward strand.
TGTGCTACGCTTAATTGTGCAGCATATGTACTGTGGTTTATATTTTCTAGTTCACGCCAATATATTCTAATAATAGAAAACTCCAACATTGCATTGGAAATAAACTTTTTCAAAACATATGTAAAGTGGAAGCAAACTACAAGGTTAATCATGACAAAAGCAAATCTAAATTTAGAACAAGCAAACGGTAGTCTTGAGAGAAAGCAAATGTAAGGAGAAATCTAGAATGGCATGGGCAATCTTGTAGATACTTTTCTTGGCCGAGACCACCTGCTTTCAAGAGGTCGAGTCGCCCAGACCTTGCGCGCTTCCGGATCGCTTCCTTCTCGAAGTTTTGTTCATGGAGCCCTTCCTCGGATAGTGGTGAGGTGGCTCCATATCTCAGATGCAGTAAGCATCTTTTGCCGTGATACTGATGTGCCTCATGGTCAGGGCATGCGCATCTAAATACCGATGCTCCGCGCAGGATCTTGTTCTTCATGTCCTTGTAGTAGTCGTGGACAAGGATGCCCGAGACATCACCAAGCGAGCCCAGGGCTTGGTAGATGTAGGCACCTCCATTCCTTTCCGATGTCGACGGCGGGCGATCTCCAACCGACGCCGCCGAGCATCTCTATGTCGCAATGATGGAGAAACCAAAGAACGGTACCTGGTCGGCGAGGAAGTTGTCGAACCCGGTGCAGCTCTTGTCGGGCGCGCCAGCTTGAAAGAGCAGCACCGAAGATCTTTGCCGACGGAGAGTTGGACGAGGGCTGGTTTCGATCTTGGCCAACGCCGCTGATGTACTCCACATCAACTCCGACGATCTTGTGGCGCCAATTCGAGGTGTCGTCAGATTGCTCGATGATGGTGGCCGCTTTGTGCAACTCTGCTGGTGTGGATCACTTGCATCTTGGTGTTGCCATGGGCTTGCACTCGAATTCCTTGGTGAATCCCATGGCTCGGAGCAGTTCGCCCTCCCGCAACCTGGTATTTCGTGGGGAACAGTGAGTGGAGCGCAATGGCGATTTCGTTGTTTGTGGAAGACAAGTCTTCAGCCGGAAGTCTAAATTTAATGGCGGAAGCGCAAAGGAGTGCACGATCTCATTGTCGATGCGGTTGTGCACATCGTGGGTTGTGGATCGTGGTTTCATCTCCTCGACGGCAGCGGTTGTGCACATCCCGGTTTTTGATCGTGGTTTTTCTTTATAAAAATTAAAATAAAATCAGCAGTTATGATTTTAACAACCGTCAATCTTCAAAGCAAGTCGGGAGATGATCGTTGTCTTCATGAAGTTTGCTATCTAATGTTAACTTTTTACGCTTTATCTCGGCGCAAGTCTCTCACCAAGAGAAGCATGCTTGAAGTGGCTGGTTTAACTCTCGCATACACGGGCGTGGTATACCACCGGTCGTGGCAATTGTTTTCAAAGTGATACATTCAGCTTGTCAGCCAAATGTTAAATTTTTGCACTCTCTTTGTATAAGTGTTGTGCTTTATCGTGAGGCACTGCTATGCGGTCTCTGTGGTTGCAACCGACGCTACGAGATGGGCAGAAAGAACAAGAAGCAACGAGGGGCGTGCACATGCAGCTCCAAGAAGCACCTATACAACAAGATGCGCAGATAGAGGCACACATACGGTGCTATGTGAGGCACGGAGATGAAGTTACGTGATTACACGGATGTCAATTTGTTTCTATGGTGCTATGTGAGGCACGCACTAACAAATAGCCGTGGCACTCAACTACATGCGCAAAAAGCCACGTATGTGTTTCGGAAGCACCGCCTCCATGGTTGTACCGCAAGTTGGTATTCGACATTTATCCAAGGCATTCCGGTTTTATAAGTGTAGCAATAATCGCTTTAAACTTATATGTTATTCTGTGACAAAGGAATGAACGCCGAATGTACGCGGACGGAGGATTGGACAATAGCGCCCTGCTATCGCTTTTCGAATGTTTTTCAATTAATCGTTAGAGGCATGAATGTGCCGACGAACAGTGCACGGCCATGTCTCAAATAGTTGCAAGTACGAGATGGGCACGAGAAGAAACAAGGTGTGGGCATGCAGCTGCTAAACGCACTTATACAAATGAGAAGCACAGCTAGAGGCACAGTACGACGCTACGCCAGTGCACGGACATGAATCTATGTGATTGCATGGACTCCAATTGCGCCCGTGTTCGCCAAGTGTTTTAATCGACAGCTTTGTAAAGGCATGGATGCTTAAGGTGAATGAGCCATAGGGGAAGGCGCTAGGTTTTTAGGAGGTGTATGCTTGAGCTCATCGCAACAAACTACTTGGCATGATGATATTATGTGGAGCACCATAGTGAAAATTATGTATACTACTAACGTGGGGAGCTAGCAACGTCACTAAACTATTCTGAAACACACTTCACCACAGCCATACATTCTCCATTATTAGTCAAACTTAATCCTTTTATTATTAGTCACGACTCCATTTATCATTCTCCATTATTACCGTAAGTGTGTTCACCTTCTTTTACCGGAAATTTTCACCACCGGCCCTCTTCGACATAATTATATGCCTGCCATACATACCATGACATAACTAAATAACAAAACTGGTGTGTATAACCCATTCAAAAATGTATATAAATTACTGAACTAGGAAGTATAGCCACCGACAGCGCCTATCGTGAAAGGTCGTTGATTATCATCCGCAATAATTTCATGCTTCCCAAGAGTTGGCACACCGCTTTCAATTGTGACAAGGACAATTGAACCAACACTTAGCCGAGCTTCCCGCAAAATCTGAAAACCTGTGACCTCCATTCTGCCGCCGGTTCGTATGGGAGTACGTTGTGCTTGTCTCTATTGCATCATACATCTCTCATAGGATGATTCCACCGCTTTGAGGTAGATATCCTGTGTTCATCTTTAGAAGCCTCACAACGGGCAGACGGGATTCTCTCAGAGATTGTACCGATATTACTAGATAAAATCAATGTACAAGGACATAAAACATCGAAAATAGCAAACAAAACCATGGCAAAGGATCAAAACAAATATTCAATGACTAACCAAAGCACTATTTATGACATTGGTGACGCTTAGATGCTGCACAAAGGGTATGGTGTGGAAGTCGCCGACTTAAACACATAGTATATCATCTGTCCAAATTGTCTCGTATGAGAGGTTTACGCCGACCAAACACTGCTTTCTCAATGTACTCCCTTTCCGAGTCATTTAGAAAATCAAGAGCTGCACGGAAAAAATAACTCATTTTCAAACAAATTTGTTTAAACCGATGGACTCAGATTTAAGTTTAAAAGGAATGGTTAAATTCAATGAATGTGATCAAGCCGGGATGATAATCAATGTAATTGCATAAAAACATTTTCAAATAACTTTGATCGTAAGTATGACATTCATTTAGTGGACAGGGTAGGAGCACCAAAGTATGCCGATAAACATAGTTGATAAAACAGAATGGAAGTTGGTGCACTTACCTAGTGATGGTTTGGGAAGGCCTCGTGGACCTCCTCGAGAATCACCGAGTCTCGTGATCTATCTCAATGGACAAACTCCCACTATCCAGGGTTTATGATGACTAGATCTCGGTAATGAAGATCGTAGTCACTAATTAACTTTTCCCAGCCAGTCCATGAATTTTTGACCGGTTGTGTTCATCGGTGATGCAGACCTCATAATGGCTGCATCGTCATGGTGATCAATACCGGATTCCTTTGTTTTCCTTCTTCTTGAAATGCTTGCTCTTTCCAATCGATAGATTGAAGAAGTGACTTGCTGCTCATAATAGCATAGCACATACCGCGAAGGAAAAAAAATCTTCAAACCGGAAAGAAGGAATCTTTGAATACCGGCTATGTATAACCAAGACAGATAGCGCTTTATCATATATGTGCCAATTGTTTTCAATAGGTTTCTATTTGATAAAACAAGGTACATCAAAAATTGAAAACATGTCATTAAATTCTTAAATGTAGGCATTCCATTCCAACAATATGGTAGAAACTTATATTTCCTCAATCGTAAAGATACACTAGTAAGATGCACCGTTATTATGCTAGAACAATATGGTAGTAACTGATGGGCAGCACGGGGTGGCAAACATCTCTCCTTACTGTGCATGTCTTGAAGCATCGAGGAAGTTGCAATCGTTATTATACCAGAAAGAACACCCGACTCCAATCCAGTGGCAACCGGTTGGTACATATATCACAAAGCACATGGTTTCCCTAGAATACGCTATAAACACAACGGTTATATGAAATTCTCAAAACAAGGAAAAATTTATTATCTTGAAAACTATTCGCCTAAACCGCATTTTTACATAAATAGTCTTTCACAAGCAATTTCCTAAAAAGACACGTGCACAACTTTTGATTAGAAGGTGAACAGTACATATGGCATATGTAATAACAGAGGAAATATGAAATTAATTAAATTAGTATTTTATTTTCCAAGAATGGTTGCTTAATTCATCACAATTCAGTATTGACTATTTTTAGAGCAGTTCACAATCTTGGTTGTCAATGTCAATCAGCTTAAAGGATTTCGCTTCTTGTTTTTAAAAGCAGCTTCAAAGAAATGTATATTTCAAGACAAGAGAGGCGAAGAGGAGAAACAATAGTCTATCAACAAAGCGGCTCAAAGGAGTGTTTGTAACATTAAAATTATATGTAAATTCGCCGAGCCGCACCCAAAGAACATCATGATCTCGCAACCATACGCCATCGTCGCCGACACCCAACCACCGGAACATGTGTGGATAGATTGTATTTGAAACAGATGATCCATCAACGTTAACCTTGTCCCCAGCGTACAGGACCCCAAACACTATCATCACACGCACGCCGACTTCTACCAACACCACCCCAAACGCCGATCTCCAAAGACACTATGGCCGGTTAAGCAATAGAGCTCAACGGCTGGCCACTCCTTGACTTCGCCACCGCCGTTGTTTGCAAGACCTAACGGGCTTCAATTTAAACTAGCAACCTCCCTCGGTGAAGTTCATCGCCACCTCGGACTTGACGCCAAGCATGTCGCTGCAGCTCGTAGCGTTCTCGAGCACAAACGCCGACTCCCAACCAACCTATCCCTAAGAGGCACGGGCCATGTACAGGTTCGGCCTCGTACTGTGCGGATTTGGGTTAGATCACAACGATTTGCCATGCAATTCCTAGCATAACAGTGTAGATGCGTTGCATTCAAACACGGAGAGACGAAACCAACAGAGAGGAAAACGGATCGTAGAGAAAAATTCACATAGAAATTAAGAGAAAATGGACTAACCCTAGACCTAGAGGGAGAATCGAGGGAGAAGGGACGATGGACTTTACAACGGGTGAGCGGGAGGGGGGCAGTCTGGGTTGGCAGAAAACAGAACAGACACTTATAATACGCGTCTGCTCACTAACATGGGGCTACTGTACAACGGCAAAGACAAGACTATTGGCTTATTATATGAGCATAGAGGCACGCACGGACAACACAAACACGCACGGACTTACATGCAAATAAGGCACGCCCATGACGCACAACCATGCTTCTGCTCAAGTACTTTTCTCTAACACGGCCTCTGGAGGGACAGGGACGGAAGCCACGGTGCGCATCGTCATGTAATTATAAGAATGAGACACACGGAAAGGCCTCTCAGATTCTAAATGTTCTCAAGGATTTGTTCATTGACAGACGCTGCTGTCTTTAAACAGCTTGGCGACGGTTGTTCTCCTAGTTGTTTTTGTGTTCTCCTGGTTGTTTTTGTAAGACACGGTCACTCCGAGGACAGGGGAGTGAAGCCACGGTGCGCATAGTTCTCCAAGGAGAAGATGCACCGAATTGCCTCTCGTTCTCGCAACATTTTAAGCTGCTTGTTCACCGAGAGAGGCACGGGTGTATGTTCAAATGACGCAAGACCGCGTTAGTGTTTTTACTTAATTGTTAATTTCTGCACGACCTTCCTGAGGGACACGGTGCCTGCAATTAAAAAACAGCACGTAATCTATTGCTTTGATTTAATTCTTCAATGCATGAGTTTTGTTCAATATGATAATGATAATGGGAACCCGCATCTAAAAAGTGATTGGAGGTTCGTTGTTGACCTTAAGTAATTATCACAAAGCATTCCAAATGTTTTTATTGACGCTGCTAGCATGGACGATGAGTTTTCACAACCTCTCGATGCCGGTTCGCTTCCCCGTGGGTGCACGGACGCCCTTCGGAGAGGCGCAGCTTGCAGCAGTTGCAGTGTTTACAATGACGACGATGTTGCTTTTAAAAAACAGAATTTCATGGCAAATAACTGAGATAAACAAGAGGATACTAGTTTGATTTTTGAGCATCCGTATGCGAAGCTGATTTCTTTTATCATTAGGTCCAGAAACATATGGTTGATATTGAAAACAGAAAGCATAAACGTTTATATCCCTAATTTTAAAAATATGAGTTTACAGCCTCAAAAAAAAACTTATAGACAGAACAGTGGAAAATGAGTGAGAATCATTTGACCATGTTTACACAATGCACTCATTCAATACAGCAAGTACATCTCTCTGCATCTATTTTCAAAGATCCACAGCTTGAACGGATCTCGCAAATCCAGATATTCAACACCTGTGTTTTTTAAATCCATGTGCATATGCTTGCAAGTTTTTGTTAATTTAAGCTTGACACAATTAGAAGCCCTTTGTCCATCTGAAGTGCCTCTTCTTGCCGCTTGTAAAATTCACGGGTGAAATTCTCTCAAGCAGTGCCAAACTTAAGCCTCGATTGTCAAGAGTATCCTAGCATTGAGAATAAAGAATGTCACAAATGCAGTGTTTGCATCATATTTCATAGTCTTCCAGCATTAATGTCCTCAAACAAATGTCACGATTATTGAGAAACACCAACTGCTTTTGGCAACATTCATTTGTTATACCTCTTTGATCCCATCCTCCCCCCTAAACACACATGAAGAGCAAAACTGAGCAGTTAGTGCCAGTATATTATGTATATTGTCCGTGGGCTTTCAACGTGTGAAATCATCACCTCGATAAACAAGTTTTGCAAGCATCGAAAGCTCGCAGCAAGTCAACAATCTCATCCAGATTAAAGCATTTCTGTGAGATAAACAAGGTCTTGACGGAATCCAAAGCATCGCGTAGGCTACTTATGCAGAGAGACCCTTCATTGAGCACATAACGAGATATTATTAGCTCGTGGATGTGAATCTCAAGTGCTTTTGAATAACATGATCAAAGTAACATGCAGAGGCAGAGACTGAATAATCAGAGTACCATTAATGACGATATTTGTTTCATGGGGAAATTCAGAAATTTTTCCCAAAGGTGTCCAACACAGCGCCGACACAACCGCTATTTGTAGTTGTGCATCTACGTAATCATGTAGCAGCTTCCCGGAGGCAAGGCGATCCTCAATGATCGCTTTCCTTCGCTTGAACGAATGCCAATGCTTACAAGCCTAGCTAATTTTATTCAGAGATGTGTGAATTTCTTTGTTGCAAACAAGCAGCAGTAATCGCAGGCGTGGGAAACCGTGGTGGATGAACTTCTGCAAGGAGACATCCGATATATAAACCTCCACCAGTGAAAGTCTCCTGAGCAGTGGGAGGCAAAGCATTTCTACTAGATTGTCTTCTAGTTTGCACATGGCGAAGGTGACGGTGTGGAGAGACGAGCGGAATATAGAGATGGATGCCGGTGGAATGCAGTACAGAAGAAGGGATTCTGACTTCCGATGGCCTCAGATAGAAGAAATTTTGGAATATGTGATAGAACTCTAAAACCTGGAGTTGGTCCAGATTCCGAGAGAGGAACAACTCATCGACGCCACAAGGTTGGCACCGAGGTAGCTTGTCGGGATGCAGAGGCGGGCGAATCGGTCCTCGTGGATCGGAGAGGATGACATACAGGAGATCAAGTCATCGGCGATGCATTCTCCGCGATAGCCAGAAGCAGATGTCGGCATTGAGTTCTCGAGGTATGTTTCCTGACGGTTTGGTTGCCCGGAGAACGCGGATGATTTGGCAGCCGATTTTTTCCAGAGATCTCGTAGAACGAGTATCAAGGATCACACGGAAGTTGATCTCGAGTGGTGCGGTGTGCCATATGCGGCACCACCGAGATGCGAGCACTTGTGTGCGCATGCCTTCCTTTATGGGCGCATTTAGAGATGATCTCGCCGAGGATGGCGTCCCGCACATCACCGATGCGGTCCGGACCAGACTCAACATGGTTCTCGGATCCAAGGCGGGCCACTTGCCGCCTCCTTAACGAGCCTGTGAGGGCACGAGTACAGCCGCGAACCTTGTCTTCTTTTTGCTAGAGGCACGCTCGCCTCCATTGCCGAGCTCGTGGCAGCCTCCGGCGCAGCTCCTCGTGCGGTGGATCCGGGAAGAGGGGTAGGGTTTTACGATTCACAAAGACGACAATATATATACGCATCTAATCTATAAGATTTCACGGACGTGGTGGAATAGTCACGGCTTGGACGGACGCAGTATTCGACGAGGCACGGCTATCAACCGTGGCGGACACAATGAAGTTTGCGGCAGAGCCAAGGTTCGGCATACTGAAAGTTAAGGACGATGGTTGCGCCGGGTTCGTAGAGATGTGGAGCCACGACACGGTGGCAAGTGTCGGTGAGGCATGTGCGGCAGCGCCTGGGGCACCTAATTGCAGTCTCCGCAGAACCGACCCCATTGAAGCCTCTACGCATATAGGTATCAACTCCCGGATGCACAAAAAGTGTGGTGGCAGAGGCATGGCTGCGAAATCTCAGTTGAAGAGACACGGCCGTGGAGTTCGTGGGATCCACGCCCCGCGGTGTCTCTGGGGAACGTAAAAGCCACGGCTCATGGCACGCCAGCACAAGGGTGTAGGATCCGGAGGCACCAAGTTCAGCCTCCACAGTGCACGCATTTATTGTCAACCCTCTTAATGCACGTAAATAACGGTGGCAGAGGGCATGGATCCGAATACTCAGCTCCGGAGGCACGGGCGCAGTATTCTCTTCAACCACAACGGTCACGGCAAGTGTCATGTGAGGCACATGTATTGAAACACCGTAGGCACGGTAATGAAGCCTCTTAGGCACGAAAGTGTCAACCCAACAAATACGGCTTATGTGGACGTGAGGCACGAGATGCAAAGCGGGCACCGGAGGCACCGCTTGGGGAGCCACCACACGACGGGCGTGGTGTTTCGCCAGTTCGCTCAAGATAAACCTCTCTGCGGTGCAGTAAAAGTGTGCGCAGGAGGCGCCGAAGTCAGTAACCTTCTCTGGGTCGGCATACTATGTTAAAGAGCCACGACACGGTGGCAAGTGTCCTGTGAGGCACGTGCGTGAAGGCGCTGGGGGCACTTAATTACAGTCTCTGCAGGCACCGACCCCATTGAAGCCTCTACAAACATAGGTATCAACTCCCTGGATGCACAAAAGTGTGGTGGCAGAGGCATGGCTGCGAATCTCGCTTGAAGAGACACCGCCAGGAGTTCTGTGGGATCCACGCCCCTGTGTTCTGTGGGAACGAAAAGCCACGGCTCAGGCACACCGTGCACGAGGGTGCAGGATCCGGAGGCACCAAGTTCAGCCTCTATAGGCACGCATTTATTGTCAACCATCTTAATGCACAAAATAACGGTGGCAGAGGCATGGATCCGAATACTCAGCTCCGGAGGCACGGGTGTGTATTCTCTGCAACCACGGTGGTCACGACAAGTGTCATGTGAGGCACATGTATTGAAACACCGTAGGCACGGTAATGAAGCCTCTTAGGCACGAGTGTCAACCCAACAGTCACGGCTTATGTGACATGAGGCACGGGCGCCAGAGGCACTGTTGGGGAGCCACCACACGCACGGGCGTGGTGTTTCTCCAGGACTGGCTCAGTATAAACCCTCTCTAGGTGCAGAAAAGTGTGCGCATAAGGCGCCGAAGTAAGGCCTCTACAGGTACGTGTACCAACCTTCTTGGTACTCAGTTAGAAAATCACGATTGTGAAGTTTATAGGGAAAGTCTGAACTCAAGACGAAGAACAGCCGCATGTCACGATACACATGGTTTTATTGGCATACGAATCACGGACTTGCTTCGGTATTGGAAAGGTTCCTACCGACGAAGTTCATTATCACTGGAATATGGTGATGTACTAACAAAGATTCAGTGTCGCGTCGGTAAAATACTCGTAATCTTTCCGCTGAAACATTCAATGTGCTTGAAGGCACGTAAGTTTGCACAACACAACACTTTCATTTGCATAGTCACAACACTTTCTGGTCAAGGATTGTTATGGCAAGCTTACGCATGCATACAAAATACTACAAGGGTTGTCTGTTCGTGTTTAGACAAAACGCACGTTCAAAAGGGCGCAACAACATGTAAACCTGCAACCTTGAACAACTTACTCCAGCTTTCTATTCAGTAGTCACAGCTGAATGGGTCCATCAAATCCAGGTATTCAACACGCGTGAGTTTTAAATAAAAGAACCAGTGCTTGCATGCTCCTGACAATATAAGGCGAGCACGTTCAGAAGCCTTTTTGTGCCACAGAAGTTTCTTTTGATGCTTTTCGTAAAATTCTTCCGTGAAGTCTTGATCGAAACGGTAGTTAAGCCTCATGGTCTCAAGCTTGCTTGCACTCGTAACAAAGAATCTCGGAAATTCAATGTTTACTAAGCAGGGTTCATAGTCATCCAAACAGAATCGCTTTCAAACAAAAGTCATCTCGCTTCGACAAACGGTTGGTGCTTACGACGCCATGTATTTGTTTCTCCGCAATGTAGTCCTCCCTACATGTACATGAAGAATGAAAATACTTAAGCTCTAAAAACAGAGATTCTGGTCGAAAGAGCATCCAAAGGTAAAGTATTTATTGGTTTTTTTGTACATACGGGTGTATGTAATACTAAAACATGTCTAGCCACGGGTGTATCAATTTACGCATTTAATGCAATACAAGCTTTTTAAGACATACAAGAGAAGTAGTACAAGATGCATGTTATGGGTTTTCAATGTGTGCGAGAATCATCACCTCGATAAACAAGTTCTCAAGGCTTCAAAGCATTGCATGAGGGAAAACGGCCACGCCCACTTCAAAACACACCTTGACGAAAGCAAAGTCTTGACCGCTTGAAGCATCGCTGACAGTCGATCGCCGCAAACCCTGTATGGTGCATGCATAACAATTTTAAAAATTGAACAAAACGCTCTATTACAAGAAATTTGTTTACTCGGACAAATGCAAATTTGAAAAACTAGGTACCGGATAACTGTAGGGTTACGCGTGACCTTGGATTCGTGAGAAAAAATCATGGAATTTGCCCAGAGTCTCCAGCTTTAGGTGCAGACATGATGCTTATCTCGCAAGTTGCTGCCGATAATATCGTTAAGCAACCGCCGAGTGACGGGGAATCCTCTATAACAAGTTCGCCATGTCCACAAAGAAATTCCAATGCTTACAAGGTTACGTGAGTTTATTCAGATGCAACGGGCTTTCCATATTCCAAGTAAGCGTAAGGCACCGGAAAAGGGCAACTAGAGTGGATTATGCTTTCAAGCGAGATGTCCGATATACCAACGCCTGACGAGTGAAAGTCTCTTGAGCACCGGTAGTTTAAGAGCCCGAACGAATCGGTTCGGTATTTGGCAAAGAGCAAAGGTGGCGGTGTGTAGGGAGGATGCAAAGCGAGAGAAGGACGCCAAAGGTAAAAGGCGCTGATGATGGTTGTGTGAGTGGTCGCACGACACACTCTCTCACAAAATCTGGGAACGGTAATAGAACTCGAGCACCGGAGATTGTTCAGCCAGGCGATTTCAGCCAGCGTTGACGGCGGAGTGTTTGACCGGAGGTAGCACGCCGGCATGCGCAGAGACGGTGAACTATGCCCCATGGGCGGAGAGGATGGCTTCCGGAAGGGTCGTATCGCCGCTGCTGCATTTGACGGCGAGGGCACCGAAGTTCGGCGTTTTCGCGGGCGAGCTCCCAGGTAGGAGGCGCCACGGAGATTTTCTCGATATGAACTGTTTCTAGAGGCTTAAAAAGACGAGCGGCATGGATCTCACGGTAGTCGAGATTCAGAGGAGCGGTGGGCCATAAAGGACACCATCGATGAGTGAGGATGCGAGTACGGATGCTATCCCTGATGGGGAGACGAGAGATGATCTCACCTAGGATGACGTCCGGGAGATCACTGATGCGGTCTGGACGAGTTTTTTTCCCGTGCTCCTCAGATCCGGTGGGCGGACCCTCATCGGTCCCCGCTGGTACCGCCAAACACCCAAATGGAATGCATCGTTTGGTGGCACGCAGCCTTGCCCTCTTGGTACGAGAAGCATCGGACTCCATCTAGGAGGGACGCGGTGTGGTGGATCTGGAAAGACGGGTTGAGTCGACTTTTGCACGCCGTTCAAGTGTCAACAACGCCTTTATAGAAATGAACAGAGGGAGTAGTATTTTTAAGCGATGTCGCTGCGAGAACAAAGGACATCGGACATCGGCAGCAACAAGTCGGACTCCATGCCTCCAATTGATTCACGACATGCCTTCTCCTCGAAAGCGTGTCACTACAAACATATTGAACACGCACGCATCGATCCCAGCTCTTCTTTTTGACATGGGACGACGACCGCAAGACTTCTTCCTAATATGGCACCGCGGCTCTCCGCTTGCTCGACTAACGCTCCTATCTCGAGGACACGACTCAGCTGAAATAATGACAATCGGAGGGAGCGCCGCATCTTCTTATACTACATGACCGCAGTTTTCACTAACTTCACGGTTGTGCCTCTCTTATCGCACAAAGTAAGCTAAGTTAAACAAAGCACGAGGCGTGACCATGAGTCTTCTTAACACAGGATCGAGCTCAGACTAGATTCAAGTGCCTCTCTCGAAAGCAAACATGTTGAACCAAGAGACACACCCACAACAACAACAACATCAACCGTAACAACAACAACAAATACAACAACCACGCTTAGGATCGTGATCCGCTTTCAAGACCATAGTATGAATAAGAATTTAAACCGATAAGTTCTATTAGGTATGTACTACGATGATTTCAACTGCACTCATAGTTTTAAATAACACACATACAATACTTAACTTAATACCATAGTAGGTCAAAATTATGTGGTCTAAACACCGGTGATGACAAGTGAGAGCGAAGTCCCCTGCCACAAGACAAGGTGCCACTCGACAGTGATCAAGATAACACAATCAACTGTCACCGGCTGCATTTAAGTAAAGGAGGAATCCCGGTGATCGCCATCCTTCCATCTTTGTGTATATAGTAGGTGCCAGGCAAATCAATGCTGCTGAAAATTTGAACAAGCCTGATGCTGCCCTTGAGAGGCAAATATCCAAGCTTCATCCTAAGATCATTTGTAACAATAGCTGGGATTTTCTGTACATAATAACAAATTATTCTCGCATTAGATTACTAAGACACGCATGTTGACTGTGGTTTAGAGAAATAAACAACGACGTATCAAACGGTCTATGTGAACGCTGGTGAAACATAGACAAAGGCACAAAGGTAATGGCAGGGATGTGTTTAGCATTTAGGACTAGTTTAATCATGCAGGCCATGTCGATATAGGAAAGTTTTATGCTCCGGTGTAGACCTGCCCTGCCTATGTACCTCCTTTCCGATAAACGGAGGCCTTCGAGGGCTAAGTAAATACAACCATGTATTAGCCACCGTGTGTGAAACATCGAATAAAGTAGTTAAAACTAAAATAAGCTAATATTGGTTTTTAAAAGGAAAATTACAGTTATAAACTACATCGTGAGTACAAAGAAAGTTTTAATACATTATATCACGTAGATTAAGCACATAGATATCAATGGCAGCCACAGAAAATTATAATAGATAAATGTTAAACCAGAACAAATATTGATAAGTTTATCGTAACATACCAATGGAAGGTTTGGGAAACGCTTTGTGACCTCCTCGAGATTCACTCAACATCAAGTCAATCGGAAAGAAGAAATCTTCTGCTTGTAAATCCAATTTTATAATATCACCATAAAACAGATCATAGTCACATATCAACTTTTCCCATCCAGGTCCATGAAACTTAGACCTGTGGTCGCAATCTGTAAACTTAATCTTGTAAGACAATTCCTTAGTAGTGCCGAACACAAGGTCAAAATCTTCGTCTTCAAAACCATCCTCGAAAGCTTCATCTTTCCATAAAGAGATCAAAGAAAGGACCTGGTTCCGTAGTAGCATGGGACATACCGCATAAAAGTAAAATCAAGACAAAGGTAAATAAATGTTTTATCGATTTTCAGAAAAAATGCATGAAATTGTTTTTTCCTTAAAATTTCCTGGCTTTTCAGCACGGGCACAGCCACCATCTATGACATTTAATTAAACCTATACAAAACAATTGAACTTCTAATTACATTACATCAAGGCCTATAAAATAAAAACAAGCATGCGCAAAGATAGTTCACTCCGAACGAATACGTGTGGTTGCCGATCATGGAATAAAGATAACTTACTAGGCATGACTCATAAGAATGAGGCAAAGACACAATCAAGAAAGATTGGGCAACATCAGATTCAACACCGGGACAGCTTGAGGTTCCTCGCAAACATTACACGCCATCTTTGTCTCGCAAGATGTAACAATATGTAAGACTCAGTGTTCATTAATTATTAAAAAATGTTTCAACACTCCACTAATGGCACAAAGAATTAAAGGACTGTATATCACCGATACACGCTTGTTTCAATGAGTAAGATAGAGGGGAACGTAATGTCGCTATGGTGATATCCCTCGATTTTAGTGTCTCTGCAAAAATTGAAAAAACACGCACGAAGCTCCTCAAATCTTCAAGCTTGCAGCGAACTAACTGAAAAAAATCAACTGTTGCCCCCCAAGATTATTCCCCTATAGAACCTCTTAAAATAGGTAAGATATTAACACAAAAATAATATTAAAAGGGTAACATAAAACAAGAATCCATCTAAAAACCACAGCGCGGAAGGCGTAAGTATTAAGCAGAAGGGAGAAAACTTACTGTATTTCAGAGCAAGTGGGTGAATCGTAGATCCATCTATGTGGACTATAGAGTGCGGGAGACGAAGCAAGTAAGACGAAAGGAACCAGAGAAGAAGGGGAGCGGAAGAGCAAGTGACTCGGGAGAGAAGACGAACAAAACGATGTATTTATGGAGTAATTATGGAGAGGCAAGTAATTTTTTATACTTTCGCTTCGCCAAAAGCTGAAACTAGTAATGACCAGACGTGTGTTTTGTGCAGTCATGGTTGTGCACTCTCCGGATGCATGTAAGTGTGCCGTCAGAGGAATGGGTCCGACTACCCGGTTAGAGAACCACGCTTGTGAAGTGACGTGGTGTGGCACGACGGGCCCCGTGAGGAGTCATCGCAAGTGTCACGCGAGGCACGCGTGGATGTAGGCACTTGAGGCAACGACATTGAAGGCACAGGAGGCATGGATGTAGGTACCGGAGGCAATATACTGAACCTAAGAGGAGACCTTTGTGAGTGCGGAATGTTTCGAGATTTACTGGAAGAGAGGAAGCAAGAGAGTAGTGGAGGTGGCAGAGTTGGAAATGATGGAACCGCCTCGTTATCTTCGATCGTCTGATTTTAGCATCAAGATTCGTGCCGCCTGGCTTTGTTTTTTTTGTTCGACGTAGCGTCTTAATACACGTGCCATCCCAGCGCAAAAAAACGGGGGGGGGGGGGAGAGACGGCGGTGGTGGGTGGTTGTTGGTGGGTCTGGCGAGTAGGTGGAGTATTTGGTCGAGCCGGACCATGTCGAAGTCCTCTGGCTCTCTCACTGTATCTCTTCCCCCCCTCTCTCTCTATCTCTCTCTCTACCTCTCTATCTCTCTCTTTCTCCTCTCGAATTCGATGCCGCCCACGGCTTCGCATCTGCTCACATCCTCCGGGCCATGACGACACAAAAGTTCGGACAAGAGGGGAGGAAGGAAGGCTTGAACTTCCATGAGCTGGATTTTGATTTCTATGTAGGTGATTTCATTCTACATGCGGAGCGTTAAACTGTGATTTGTTTTCCAAACAAAAGATCTGAGCTATAAACATTCATGTGTCCTTGTAGGAGAACCCTGATACCATCGAAGACCATGATTTCTGTGGGAAAGAGGTCGATCGTCCTCTCTACTGCGTTCTCCACGATACCAAGCCTCTAACGTGTGTGGCCTTTGAAGGAAGTGACACAGGGAGGAGGTTCTACGGCTGTGCTGAGAAAGTTAGTCATTTCCAAAAATTTGAGCTACTTCCTTGTTGAATCTAACTGTTTGGATATAGGACTTATAGTCTTCCAAAGAAGACTTATTTCTTCTTGTATTTTCCGGTTGATTGTAGAAAACAGTGTGTAGTACTTTTACTTTTACATAAAAGGCTAAAGGTCACTACTTATTTTACATCATCAAAAAACAAAAGAAGTGATCTTGACACTCTCATGTTTGTTTACAAATGGGACTTCGCTTAATGGTCAAGATATTCTTCAAAAAAATTCTCTAAATAACTTGACTGCAGAGGTAGCTCCAGATTAATTCAAGCTGGCTTAAAAGAAACTAAGTACAATTATGAAATAACTCCATGGACAGAGTGGGCGTAAGTACCATAATTAGTGTTGTGGGTACCTAACCATTGACGCGCCACGTTGCACAAACACGGTTCATAGTTAGTTGAATGAGGTTATGAAGCAAGTATATGTGAACTTTGTTATATTCCAGAGCTCATGCAGCACTATATTAATAGTCTCTGTTTATTTTGTTCCTTTTTGTTCGCAGAGAGGTGTGAACTGTGGAGTCGTCGAATGGGTTGACCGCCCATGGCCTGTCATTATGCAGAGGTGCCTACTCAAGCTCTGGGGGAAGTTGCAAGCAAAGTATGAAGAGATAAGCAGGCTTAAAATGGATATTGAACAAGTGAACCTTAAGCTAGAGAACCTTGTTGCAGCTGTGGAAGGGAGTAATGTAACTACCATGAAGATTGACAGGCAAAAGAAGCAGATGGGTATCGTTGATAAAGACGTCAAGCGCATTCAGAGGTCTCTCACAAGTGCCATTCACAATCTTAAGGACGACAAGGGTGATATTGTCGGACAGGGATTTTCTGAAGGAGGAGGTGCATAAGCTGAAGGAGAATAGAAGCAAGATGCATAGCGCCATCTGTGATCTTTTGGGGCAAGGGTTTGCGAACACTGATGACCTCCTGATGATCAAGGCAATCCTCGAAGAATGATCATTAACAGTTGCCTTCTTTCGAAATGTTGCAAGGGATACTCGCCTAGTATAAGTTTATGCTTGGACATAAGTACTTGACTAAAGGCATGTATCTCATTTTTTGCAATCCCTCAGAGGGTGTGTGACGGTCTACGCACATCAAATATTTATCTCCTGAATATTTTATATTTCAAAGAAACGTGATGCTAGCGAGGCGCATCCAACAATATTTCATCTTGCATCGTTCAATGAGGCATGGGTTACTGTAATTTAGCAAGGCACATCTGTCGCTTAAGCGTGCATGCGGAACCATGCCTCCGATAACTGGCAATCGACTTGTCAAAGACACAGTCCTATGTGAGACAAAAGCACCGCACTAGCGCTGACACACATAAAATCTACAATCTACAAAATCCTGCTTACTCCTGATGCAGACGCACATCTGTGCCTCCATGGCTCGATAGTTTGTACTCAGACATAAACTCGTTCACGGACATGCGTTTACACGAAAGGCACGTACAGCCTGAGCTCGCTGGGAGCACGGTTTGAGATTAAGCAGCCACGGCCATGTGCACGCATACCGCCACCAAAGGAGGCGGTGCCGTCCGTCACCGCAGACGACTGCTCTCATGCACTAGACGCACGAACATGCAAGGCACGCTAGCCCGTGGACTCTATCGCATGTAGATGCACGAGCGCTTAGCCCATTGTGGGTGAACCTTCGCCTTATGCACAACCACGGACGCCATTACTCTGCGAGGCACGAGGCACGGATTGGCCTATACGAGACACTGCTTTTTAAAGCGTGTTTCCTTGTATTCAAAAGCACACACGCCAAGTCCATACGCATACACGGTTCAGTACCGAGTTGCGTCACGCTTCTTTATTGATAAAGGCGTCGATATTCAAGGCTATCACTGTTTCAGTGTCAAGGGTCACAAGCAAGCACGTGCATACAACCCTCAAAGGCATGGCGTGCTATTACATAGAATCACGCACAAAGGTCTTCTGATTGTATTCCGAATGAGTCGGCGGGCTCGGTCAAAAGGAGAGGCATGGACGTCAAGCCCACGGAGGCATAGTTTGTTCTTACTCGGAGTCACGTTTGTGTGTTTATTACAAAAACCTAATAGTATCGGGCGACTGTCCTTGTTACAATTGTTTTCGTTGTAAGATTTTACCTCAAATGCACGAAGGCGACTTTATATGTTTAGTAGCGTCACGGTCCTATAAGCATGAAGAGGACTTCCTGTGTGTCAGTGTTTCAGGTCACAGGCACGGTTGTCAAGCCCACAAATGCACGAAGGCGACTTTTATATGTTTAGCAGCGTCAACGCCTCTTTACGCATGAAGACGACTTTTCGTGGTGTCGTTGTTTCAAGTCACACGCACGGTTGTCAAGCCCACAAACGCATGACCTGTAATTATCAAGAGTCACCTTCGTGTCTCTTTGTGTTCCAAATGCATCCGTTGACTATATTACAGGACAGACATGGTCGGGGAGCCGAGGGAGGCATGCTTGTGTTTAATGCGGAGCCACGTTCGTGCGTTGATTGCGGAAACCCAATGTTTCGACGGGCGTTTACACCTACTCGGGTGTGAACACCACGTGGCGCCGCCACGGAAACCCAAGGGTCCGACAGACGTCTCCTCCGGTGACGCCGGTCTAGCTCGTCGCCCGAGGCCAGGCTCCGGCTATTTAAGGCGGACGAACGGAGTCTCAAAGCCCTAGCCACACACTCTTCCCCCCTCTGCCCGCTGCCAGGCCATCCATTCCTCTTCCTGATCTCTATCCTGACCCTCTCCGCCATGGCTGGTCAGGGGAGGCTATCAAGGAACCCAAAGTGTCCGAACAATCGCAGGAGATCCAGTGGCGAGGGCTCCTCATCTCGCGAGTTCACTCGCTTCCGCTTCATTCGCTTTTTTCCTTTCTTTCGCTACTTGATTTAGTAGTGAAACGTGTATAAGCCATACGGAGTCTAGAAACCCTAGCCGTATTCCCTTCGTCCTTTTGTCCGCCTCAGTGCCATCCGATCATCTTGTCGTTCTCTATCCCGAGACTCTCACCACTGGCGTGAAGGAGACTACTCTAGAGCGCCGTGTCCAGTCGCAGCAGGAGATCTCGGCTGGCGAGGGTTCCTCATCTGTAAGTTTGCTTTGCTTCGGCTTCATTCATTTTTTCTTTCTCTCGGCTACTTGATTTAGTTGTGAAACATGGATCATTGTGGTGAGCTTCATCCTAATGTTGATGAGGGTGTATCAACCTAACACCTTCTCCTTTGACCAGCTGATAAACCTGTTCAATACTGTGGACGACTTCATGAAGACATCCGCGAAATTGGACGACGAGAACAGATCCATGATTGCACGTCTTATGAATGAGAAGGTGCGGCTCAAACTTGAGCGTGATAATCTGAAGCTGGAATCATACGTTATGAAGAAACACATCGAGGAACTTCACGCCGAGCAACCAAAAAAGAAGTCTCGCCGGACTAAGTAGACCAAAGCGACCATGATCCTCGTATCTGAAGCTATTAAGCAGTGCCCTAAATGTTTCTTATTTTGTCTTCCGTTACCTCGTGTCATCAGTAACTTTGATAACAAATGTGTTTTGCTTTCCTGGGTCACGTTCATTCCAAGCAGCGACCCTGATCCTCAGATTCGAAGCTATTAAGCAAAGGCCCTAAATGTTTCTTATTTTGTCTTGCGTTACCTCGTGTCGTCAGTAACTTTGATAAAAAATGTGTTTTGCTTTCCTGGGTCACGTTCATTCCAAGTTTATGGGTACAAATGAACATTAACGTAATGGCCAGTTCTAGAGACGCTATTTTCAAAACCACGAACCAGAGTTATCTCTTGTGCACACATGAAGGCATGGAGATTCCTACCTTTTGTTGTTTCAATGTTTTGGGTCACAGGCACGGGCATAAAGTGCTCAAAGGTATGGTCCGTGGTATTACATAGAGTCATGCTCGCCTGTGACTCTATCAGACGGAGACCCACGAGCGTTTAGCCCATGGAGATGAACCTTTGTCTTACGCACAGCCACGGGCATTTACTTTGTGAGACACGGAATGGCCTATGTGAGGGACGTTGTTCTTAAAATCTTATTTCCTTGTATTTAAAAGCACGGATGTGAACTCCCTACGGACACGGTTCCATATTAAGCTGCGTCATGCTTCTTTCTTGATGTTACGTATATTGTTCGATAAAGGCGTGGACATCGTGGTTGTCTGTGTTTCACTATTAAGAGTCACAGGGGCATAAAATGCTCAAAGGCGTGGTCGGCGATACTACATGGAGTCATGCTCACGGATCGAGAGGGAGCATGGTCGCCTCTTCCTTCTGCTCCGACGACAAGCACACAACGAGAAGGCGGCGTCGCCGGTGGAGCCACTCTGGACCTCTTGGTACTACGAGCAGCGCTTTCCATCTCCACCTCCATTTGTCGAAGTAATGGGCCACGGGTAGGCTAACCCGAGCCCCCGAACCTTTCAAGACATCGGGGCAGGCTGCGCCCCTCAAGACCCCAAGATGAAGAGCCGCTTTTTGAGAGTCGGCGGCAAGGCCGCCGACTGCCCCTCACGGCCGAGTCCTAGGGACGACTTCGAGATAAGCCGAATCCTAACTGGCGGCTTCCAGAGAAGCCGGCTATGGGGAGTCGGCCCGTGACTCCGACCACCTCCTGCCTTCGCAATAATGGACGGGACGGGGTACGGCCACCGCGCGGCCCATTCCTGCCCCGTTCGCGAAGGGCAGGCATGGCCACAGTGCGCCGTACCAACGGAGATCTCCATCCGGCGCGGCACTGTTGCCATGCCAGCCCTGACATCAGCCCCCGTGGGCGGCGCCCTGTGCCCACGACGGCCTGTCTGTACGACCCAGAGACGGCGGGACCCGCCTGTCAGCGGGGGTACAGAAGACGGCGAGAGCGCCACAAGACGGACCCGTTGGGAGTCGGCCCCCAGGAGTCGGCTAGCCCCTCCCACGGGCCCCGCACGCCATTAACCAGACAAGACGGGGAATGGCAACAGTGATCGCTCGACAGGCGGCAGCACTGTTGCCATGACCCCATGACCAAGCCAGCGTCATTAGAGGCACGGCTACAGTAATCCGCAGCCGGCAAGACCCGCCCGTGGAGGACATGGCCTGTCGGCTCCATGCCGGGCCCTTCAGCGGGGCCCACCAGTCGGCGGGCCCCAGCAGTCGGTGGAGAAGACGGCGGCCTAAGAGACAGACGACTGGGACCCGCGCACAGCCGGATTACCATTGTACCCCCGCGGGGTAGGCCTATATAAACCCCCTAGGGCACCCATGCAAAGGGTTGGACGCTGATAGTTTTAGACACACATAGAGGGAAGAGGAGAGCTAGCCGTGCCCTTCTTCTTCCTCACCCCGAACAGCTCAAGGAGCAACCTTGTACCCACTTTGCCATAGTGATCATGCGGAGACCCCGCAGAGCAGCAGTAGGGGTGTTATCTCCACGGAGAGCCCTGAAGCTGGGTAAGATCCGTCGCGTGCATGTCTTCGCCTCATCCCGTTTACAGCACCGCGACGTTCTACCGCCCCACCATGATAAGCCATCCCTTGGCATATATCGCACCCAACCCCGACATTTGGCGCCCACCGTGGTAGGCGAGGTGCACCGTCGTCCGGAGACACCTTTCACGGGCGGGAACCTTTTTCTCCTGGCGAAGCGCAGGCCCGGTGACGCCAGATGGAGTCTGCACCGGCAGCCGCACGGTGCTGAGATCGCTGGCAGCCAACCGCCTCGCCGAACTTGTCGGCGAGGTTCGCCTCTCCGACGAACCTGCATCCGACGTAGGCACGGGCGGCCCCGAGAGCCTCCTCACGGGCCTCCTTGACCAACTCCACGTCGCCGGCGAGCCTGCCGCGGACTTGGAGTCCGTAGGCTCCACCGACCCAATGCTGGTCGACTCCGACACCGTCTCGCTCGACGCGTTCCCCACCAACGTGGTGGTCTACGACGAGCCGCTCCCTAGCGCGGAGAGCGGCGGAAGCACCATCACAGAGGTGCTCGTCATCGGTCATGGCGAGCATTCCGGCGAAGGAGCTCGTGACCCACTCGACGCGGCTCAGCAAGACCTGACCGCGCCTATTCCGGAAGACGCTGACGCCGAGACGCTGGAGGCGCGCCGCCTTCAGCTCGTCGAAGGCGCGAAGAAGCTGGCAAGCATGAGACGCTTGTCAGAAGCCTACCAGCTTGAGATGGATCGCGCTGTGGGCGGCTCGCCGACCCCAACTGGGCCTAGCCGCCTAGGAGCGGTCCATCAGCGCGGCGTGGCCATCGCCAACCTGTTCGGGGCCAATCGCCTTGTGTACACCACGCCTGCGGAGAACATCCGCGCCGCCCAGGCGGCAGCGAACGAGCTAGACAACTTCGAGGGTGAAGAGCGCCGCCTGATGACGGAGCGAGTCCAGCAGCTCCTCGACACGGCTGCCGCATGCACGAAGCCGGCTGCCGCCTTTAGGCGCCCAGAACGACAAAACAACGACCTTCCTCCCCGCCGAGATCAAGGCACGACGTCTCGGACACCGACTGGCGGTGTCTGCGGAAGAAAAGACAAGGATCCGGCTGTCAGCCACAGTCGGACTCGCATCACCATCAAGCGCGACCAAGACGGCCACCTAGGAGCAGTGGGACGGCGGGATGACTATCTACCTCCTCCTCCTCGCAAAGAAAGGCGAGTCTCCCCGCCACCCATCGAGCATCCGACTCTCGGCGACCGCCTTGGCCGCCGAGAGGGAGTCGGAGAAAATGACGCCCGCCACCGGATCGACCGACTCCACCGATCCTCGGCGCTGGAAGAAGAAGACGAGTTGGTCCGCCCTGCTTTGGACCTCGTGATCCGAGACGAGCCCTTTCCCAAAGGGTTCACGCCCCCGAGATACGACCAATACGCCGCTCCGTAAAGCCGGAAGACTGGCTGGTTGACTACTCCACGACCGTCAACATAGCGAACGGCAACAAGCGTGTTGCCGTAAAGTATGTTCCACTCATGCTCTAGGGCACGGCCCGGACATGGTTGAATAGCCTGAAGCCCCGCAGCATCAACAGCTGGGTCGACTTCACCGAAGCCTTCGTCTGCAATTTCACAAGCACGTACAAGCGACCTCCCAAACCTCGCCAGCTTTTCCCAGCGTGCAAGGCCCCAACGAGTCAACTCGCGACTACCTCACGCGATGGGCCGAAGCCGAACTCCCGCGAGGGCGCACGAGGTGCAGGCTATCGAGTACTTCATCGCCGAAAGTGCAGAAGGCACCCTCCTCAAGCACAAGCTCCTCTGCGACGAGCCGGAGACCCTCGACGAGCCGCTGATCATAGCGGCATAAGTATGTTACAGCCGACTCCTCCATGAAGGCGGAGATTCAAGTTAGTGCGACCGCAAAGTGGCCCCTCAGCTCCCGTAACTCCGGTGAGACGCCACCGGGCATAACAACAATGTAACGATCACAAGCGCCAGGCCCCACACCGGCTTCCAAAGAGCGGCGTGGCGCCGAAGACCAAGAGCCGGAGGGGCAGCCTCCCAAGCGATGTAAAGGCGGCAAGTCCAACTGGTTGCCGCCTTCTCTTACGAAAGCGCACTCTAGATGGTCCTCGCAAGTTCCACAGCCGCGCCGAAGCCGTCAAACCACACCACCGGAAGTGCCACCGGCTCACCAGATCACCAAGGAGACGGCCTCCTGCCTCCCTCTTGCTGGGCCGCCGCCTCCACTGGCTGCTTCAAAGAGCCGGGCTGTCGTGCTACCGGGCGCAAAGACAAGATGAGTACCCGTAAGAGCATGGAGCCTATGTGGTGTTCACCGGTGGTGACGATCGACGCAGCAAAGAAAGCGGCTACAACAACAAGAGGTGAATGCAGAGCATTAGATACTCCGAGTTCATGCATCGGTCCGAGAAGCCTATCGCTTGAGCAGAGCTGATCACCCGTAGGTGATGCCGAGTCCGGCTCCTACGCCCTGGTCTTGGGTGCCACCTTTGCCACGTATAGGCGGGCCACTTGCTTCTCGCGAAAAGCCGATAGACGGAGGCAAGAGCATCAACATCCTGCATAAGGATACCATGGAGAAGTTAGGAATCAAGCAAAGACAGCTTCGAACAGCTAGGATCGTGGTTCCATGTCATTGTTCCCGCCTTTCCCGCTCACCAATCGGCAAGATCACGATAGACGCCCTCTTTGGAGACAAAGATCATTTCCGCCGAGAGCCAGTTTGGTTTGAAGTGGTGGACCTCGAAAGTCCGTACCATGCGTTGTTTGGCCGACCTGCTTTGGCCAAGTTCATGGCGGTCCCCACTACGCCTACCTCAAGATGAAGATGCCGAGTTCCAAGGGATTCTCACCATAGCCGGGCGACTACAGAAAGTCGTCATTATGCTGGCCGAAAGCAATCGGCTAGCCGAGTCCCTGGTGATCGTAGCTGAGAAGCGGCTTCTTGATCGGGTTGTGGCGATGGCCGGCAAGCAGCCCGAGATATCGCCCAACCCCAAGGAGTCGGAAGCTGAGGGTTCATTCAAGCCGGCCAAAGAAACGAAGAAGATACCCTTGGACCCGGAGCACCCAGAGAGGTACGCTGTCATAGGTGCAAACCTTGGCAGCAAATAGGAAGGCAAGCTCGTCGATTTCCTCCGTGAGAATCAGGACATCTTTGCATGGTCCCCTAAAGACATGCCAGGTGTACCGACGGAATTCGCCAAGCACAAGTTACATGTCCGAGTCTGATGGGAAGCCCGTCAGGCAACCCTTGCGCCGCCTGTCAGAAGAGAAGAGAAGAGTTGTTGGAGAAGAGATAGCCCGACTCCTAGCAGCCGGCTTCATTATGGAAGTGTTTTTTCCAGAATGGTTAGCAAACCCGGTCCCGGTGCTAAAGAAGAACACGCAGCGGGCGGATGTGTATTGACTACTGAAGCCTCAACAAAGCTTGCCCCAAGGAACCATTCGCTTCCGCCGAGAATTGATCGGTGATAGACTCCACGTACCGGATGCGAGCTGTTGAGCTTCTTAGATGCATATTCAGGATATCACCAGATCAAGCTGAACCGGCCGACAAATCAAGACCGCCTTTCATCATGCCGCTTTGGAGCCTTCGCTGCTGACCATGACGCTCGGCTTGAGGAATGCCGGCGCCACCTTTCAGCGTTGCCAGATGCGTAAGTGCCTCCTCAAGCAACTTCGGCATAAACGCCACGCCTACGTGGGACGATGTGGTGGTGAAGACGGAAAAGCGTGGAACATCACCGAAGACCTCAAGGGAACCTTTGAGAACCTCGCTACCGATTCTAGATCAAGCTCAACTCGAGAAGTGCGTCTTGAGTACCACCGCCAACTCCTTGGCTTCCCGGTCTCTCGAACAGCGGCATAGAGTGTAACCTCAGAAAGATCAAGGCCATCGAGAGGATGGAGGTACCCACCGATCGCTAGATGTGCAAAAGTTCACCGGCCGCTTACGCCCATCAACCGATTCATCAGTCGGCTGGGCGAGAAAGCTCTCCCTTTATACCAGCTCATGAAGAAGACTACCTTTTTCGAATGGAACCACAAGGCGAACGAAGCTTTTCTCCAGTTGAAGAAAATGTTGACTACTCCCCCTGTGCTGGCGGCCCCGACTCCTAAAGAGCCCATGCTCCTGTACATTGCCCCCACCAGCCGGGCAACAAGACACCATTGTAGTTGAACGCAAGGAGGAAGGCAAGGCGCTACCTGTCTGTGAGAACGGTATATTACCCGAGCGGCATCAGTGGACCTCCAAGCAGAACTACCCCCACTACTAGAAGATGTGCTACGGCGTGCACTTTGCCGCCAAGAAGTTGAAGCCTTACTTTCAAGAGCATCCAATCACTGTGGTTTGCACAGCCCCACTAGCCGAGATCATCGGAAGCCGAGATGCTTCTGGCCGAGTGGCCAAATGGGCCATAGAGCTGGCTCCCTACACCATCTACTACCAGCCCCGCACCGCCATCAAGTCGCAAGCACTGGCCGACTTCCTCGTCGACTGGGCCGAGACACAAGATTGCCGCCAAATACCGACTCCACCCATTGGCGGATGCATTTCGATGGCTCCAAGATGCACACTGGTTTGGGAGCCGGCGTTGTCCTCACTTCCCCCAAAGGCGACAAGCTCAAATATGCGCTGCAGATCCATTTCGCCGCCTCAAACAACGTTGTTTAACACGAGGCGCTCATTCACGGGCTCCGGCCACAAAGAACTTGGCATTCGCGGATCCCGTGTTATGGCGACCGATTTAGTGGTCCAAGAAATCATCCGGCGATTGGGACGCCAAAGATGCAAACATGGCGAAGCTACCGCTTTCCTTGTAAAGAAACTCAGCGGATATTTCGAGGTGCGAGTTCCTTCACGTGCCAAGAAATGACAACGACCAAGCAGACACCACAGCACGAATCGGCTCCACCCGCCAAGCAATACCATCCCAAGATCGCCTTCGCCAGCGCCTCCTCAAGCCGTCTGTCAAGCCTTCACCGAAATCAGACTCCATCTTTGTGCCGGCTCCCCGAAGAAGTCGGATCCGACTCAAGAGCCCCAGCAGACGCAGACGAGAATTCTTACAGATGGCTCCAAGAACGCCAGATCGAAGCCCGGCCCGGGGACTGTGAACCCGCCCGGGGACTGCGACGACCAGTCCAAAGACTCCGAGCTCGCCCGGACTGCACCCGGTCGGCCGGGGACTTCATCAATCCAAAGAAGCGACGCGGACTCCAGCCGCCGCCTCCCGGCCAGCTGCCCTCGTCAGAATCGCGGGCAGGATAAGAAATACCAGCACCCTCATGGGCCCAACCCATCCTCAAGTTCCTAGTGAGCAAAGAGCTGCCAACCGATGAAATCTTGGCTCGGCAAGTACAACGCCAAGCGGCAGCCTACACCATAGTCAATAGAGAGCTGGTCAGGCGCAGCGTCACTGGTGTCTACCAAATACAAGGCCGAGCCGAGCAGCAAGACCAAGCAATTCTCAAAGATATCCATCAAGGCGAGTGCGGCCACCATGCGGCCTCAAGAGCACTCGTCGCGAAAGCCTTTCGACACGGTTTCTTCTGGCCAACTGCCCTAGAAGAGGCCAAGGAATTAGTCCAAAAATGCAAGGGGTGCCAGAAGTTCCAGTCCAAGCCGCATCAGCCGGCTTCCGCACTCAAGACTATCCCCATCGCCTGGCCCTTTGCGGTTTGGGGCCTGGACATGGTGGGACCATTCAAAACAGCACGAGGCGGCCTAACTCACTTACTTGTCGCGGTGGACAAGTTCACCAAGTGGATAGAAGTAAAGCCCATCAAGAAGTTGAATGGTCCGACTGCAGTGACTTTCATCTCCGACATCATGACTCGGTACGGCATACCACACATCATCATCATCGACAATGGCACACATTTTGCCAAAGGCGCCTTGGCCCGTTTCTGCGCGACACAGGGCATCCGACTGGACTTAGCATCCGTCGCCCATCCGCAGTCAAACAGCCAGGTGGAGCGAGCAAACGGCCTCATCCTCGTTCGCATCAAGCCTCGACTGGTCGAACCACTGGAGCGTTCGGCCGGCTGTTGGCTTGATGAATTGCCATCCGTCCTCTGGAGTCTGCGCACGACTCTAAACAAGTCAACCGGCTTCACACCTTTCTTCCTCGTCTACGGTGCTGAAGCCGTCATCCCAACGAACATAGAGTTCGACTCCCCGGGAGTCACCATGTACACCAAGGAGGAAGCAGAAGAAGCACGTCAAGACGGCATCGATCTGCTGGAAGAGGGCCGGCTGTTGGCACTCAGTCGGTCCAGCATCTACCAAAGCAGAGTCGCTACCGATACTACAACAGAAGGTCAGGCTGAGATCTTTCCAAGAGGGCGACCTTTGTGCTGACCGATCCTTGACAATGTACCGGCCAACATAAGCTGTCGGGCGCCTTTGGGAAGGCCCCTTCATTATCAAGAAAGTGATGGGCAACGACTCCTACTACCGATCGACGCCGAAGCCCCGAGCACGCAAAAGGGACGACTCCGGCAAAGAGACGGAACGGCCATGGAATGCAAATCTTCTCTGAAGATTTTACAGTTGATGCAGTATGTACCACGCTACCCTTTGTATTAAAGTACCAAGACTTCGGGCCCCCCGAGACGAGCTCGGGGACTGCCCTTTTTGTTATCTATATGATAAGAATTATGCCTTCGAGTATGCTACTTTTTGTTATGCCGCTTAGCACCGGGTTCGACTAGTTGGCCCGGGGACTCACCGCCTCGCGCTATGGAATGCTTCCTACAGTCGGACAAGTAGTGTGTGGTGCCTAAGCTGCCTCTCCGTCGAAGCCGCAGCTTGTAGAGCTAATCGCTTGCGGGCAGGAGTAAGGAAGAATGGGCGCCCACATGAAAAATGGCTAAGGACTCAAAGCATAAACATAGCTTAAGCAAGCTTCGGCCTCTCTTCGCATAAGCCGACTCTTGAGTAGTCGGCTTGCCGCTTTCTATCCAACTTGTTAAAAAGACTCTAAAAATGGCCAAGTACTTGCCTTCCCAAAAGTAGCCAAGCATTTGATCCAGCGGCAGTCCGCAGAACGGTTGTCCGACTGGCAAGGCGGCGACTAAGGGAAGGCGGCAAAGGAAAAAGCCAAAGGAGCAATGAGCAAGGAAAGATAGAATTCAGATAAATATTTACATAACATAGGCCCTTGGCCGAATCTTCAAGCAGAAGTTCCAAATACACCCCGCGGGTGGAATTGTGCGAATTAACAAGTTCTTCAAAGACTACTAAAGCAGATAAAATTAAGGCAAGACGGCAGCCTAGGAAGCCGTAGACGGGCTCGGAGGGTCGGAAAAGACGACGGTGTCAGGCGCCGGGGCGGCCGGCTGCGCAGTCTCGGCTTGATCATCTTCGGCGGCAGCCGGCTCAGTCGGGCACGGCTCGTTGCTGGAGGCGCGGTCGAGCTGAGGCTGGTCGCCCGCTCCGTCTTCTGGCGGCTCCGTCTCACCTCCGTCCTCCGCCTCGCCTTCCTCCTCGGCGCTGGAGCGATCACCTCCGCTGAAGTCCTCGCTATAATCCGGGTTCATCCCGAACCACTCCGGCGGCGCCTCCCCGTCGTCTTCAGCCCACTCAGGGACGAAGACACTGGTGTCTGTGTAGTCGGCGATCGCCGCCACACGCTCGACGAGGGCGTCTTCCATAGCTATCAGCTCCGCCTGGGCCTCTGACCGGAACGCGTCCAGCCGGTCCAGGTCCAGCCCTGGATACCACGCCTTGACGAATTCCAAGGCCCGGCGCGCTCCAGCCCGGGCCGAGGAACCCCTCCAGGCCTCAAGACGCCAGCCGCGATTTCCAGCCCGGCCGGCAGTCCGACCGGGAGTGCGCAGAACCGCATGTTCGCCATTGTGGCAGCAATCGCCTGGGCACCGACACGCTGAAGCCGACGCAGCATCCGATGGGCGGCCACACACGCAGCCTCGATGCTCGAAGCTGCTCATCAAGGGTCCGGGCACGCGTTGGCGGCAATCTCGCGACTATTTGCCCTCCAGCGCCGCGATCAGTCTCGATGGCTTGAGTGGCCGCCTGCATGTGGCCAGGGAAGAAGTCTGCCAAGACGAAAAAGAAGCAAGTCAAAAAATCAGGAGTCAGCCCGACCTATAGTCAGCGGCTCAAAGAAAGAAAGTAAAGAAACTCACCGTCGACGATGTCCTCGATCTCATGGAAGCCGGAGGTCAGCAGTGCCTCCTTGTCGGTCCAGGAGGAGCGCTCGCTTTCGAACTCGGCCAGAAGAGCAGGCTCTTTCTTCTCCGCCTCGTCCGGTGCCTTCCTAAGCAGCTCCCTTTGCTCCGCCAGCTGCGTAGCCAGCAGGTCGTGCTCTGCGGCGAGCTTGGTGCACTCCTCCCCCTTGGCACGCAAGGCGGTGTTGGCTTTGCCCAGCTGCTGTTGAAGAGTGGCGTTGGCCTCTGAAGAATAAAAAGAAAAAGGACGTTAAGTCGTCAACAATGAAGGTCGACGGGAAGATCCGCCCGATCGCTCAAAGATTCGCCCGAATCTTCGGGACTACAGCCTGGAGTGCGCCTACGCGCTCACAAGAAGAAGGAGGACTCACTCCGGCTCTCCGACAAGTCGGCAGTCCGCTTGCCCAGCTCCTCAACATTGCGGTTGAAGGCAGTGACGCGGAGGTTGTGATACTCCTGTCACAAGTATTTTAGATAAAGGTAAATATTTGGAACTCACTAGATGGAGTTCCGAGCCGCCTGCTCAGCAGCCGCCCGAACTTCGAGGACTACACTCAGCAGGATTGGCGCCACTCTACGAAGAAAGAACAAGAAAAACAAAGTCAAAAGAAGAAAGCATACCCGGATGGCTGCTCGCGACGCCAGATGCGCCTTGGTGCTGTTCTGGATGGCGTCGCCCTCGGCTCGCAGCTTAGCTCGACGCCCGTCGAAGCGCTGGTTCACCTGTGCCGCCTCGCACCCACCTAACGGGCGCGACGCTCGTCGCCTCGGTGTCTGGATAACAGCCGGGCGGCGCCGGTCTCAAGGGGCGTGGCGCGAAATCACCTTCTTAAGGCGGCGGCGCTGGCGAGGCGACTTGAAGGAGCAGCCGCCACGGCCTCGTCTTCGGGCCGGCGGCACCGTGGTCCGCCAACTGTTTACCTTTGGCGCACTCCTGCAGACGGTGGCGGAGGCGGCGGTGGCACGGCCGTGTCCGACATGGAGGTCTCGCCGCCTTCCCTCTCCATGATGGGGTACTCGCCGCCGGCTCCCTCAGTCTGCCCCGTGAACTCCGGGGGCGGCGGCGCGGAGCTCAGCGGGATGACGAGCAACGCCGATTGGCGGTGCGCGGCCTCCTCAGCTTGTCGCTTTGCCGCGACGGCGGCTTCGGCCTCATCCAGCTTCTTCTGGGTGGAGGCCGCCGCCTTCTCGGCCTCCGCCTTCTCCAGGAGGGCGGCTTCTTCCTCGTCGCGCTTCTCTTGCGCGTTCCGCTCCGTCGCCTCCGGGAGGTCGACGACGGGGTCAATCCGCCAAGTAGTGGCGGACGTCTCTGCCGACCCCATGATGGAGGCGGCGGCGACCCTCTCTAAAGTAAGGGGAGCCCTGAAGCGAGGAAGGTGTGTAAAAGATTTGGACAAGATTCACCAAAAGAAAACAAGACAAAAGGCGGAAGCACTTACGCAGAGACCAGTGGCGGTTTTTTCACTTCCTTGCGGAAGCGGTTGGCCTTTGCGACCGCCTCTTCCCGCTTGGTCGCAGCGGCCGCCCCCTTGAACTTCTTCGACCGGCCGCCAAGCAAGCTCGGCCCGGCCCGGCGCTTCTTCGCGCCGCCTTGACCACCCAAGCCGGCGGAGGAACTCCCGCTCGTCTGGCTGACCTTTGACTGGTGGCGCGGGGCAACTTCCCCCTCGGCGTCATCATCAGGCCAGTCGGCAAAGGTGGCCGAGGGCCGGAAGCCGCCTGCTCCTCCTCCTCCTCCTTCGGCGTCGGCCTCCATTGCCGCCGCCCCCAAGTCGGGGTCGTCGACGTCGCTCTCCGCTCGGTCGGGACGGCCAGCAGGCCGATCCCGTGGTGCCGGCTGAAGGCTGGATGAGGGGGTTCTGACTCGAAAAAACCAAGAAAGATCAGAAGTCGGATTTGGCTAAAAAAGAAAACAGAAGAAGAACAGAGACGACTTAGAACAGGCGGGGGGTTGGCGCGTGAGTACGGCTCCTTGCCAAACTGCCAATCTGCCGTGAGATTGCAGTTCGTGATGTAGTTCACCGTGTCCGCCACCTCCGCGTGGGGCATGTCCTTGGAGCACATCCGACTTGAGTCCCGGTGGCCGCTCATCTGGCAGATCAGATGAGGTCGGCCTTGGAGCGGGAGGATTCGACGCGCCACGAAGGCAGCCAGCAGGTCGGCCCCGGTCAAACCCTCCGACTGCGTCAGCACTCGGAGTCGCGCGACGGCGGCGGCACCAGCAGGAGTCAGCGTCCTAGCCCGATGGGGACCACTGGGAGCCTCCACCAAGGCGCCCGGCCGTAGAAGGAGGCAGATTGACCCGATCGCCTGGGCGGAGGAGGAGTAGGGAAGATGGGCGCGAGCCGCCGCCTCCGCCCGCCTACTTATAGGCTCATGGGTTGAGAAGCCGATGGGGCGGGCGTGGGATTAACTGCGCCCAGCACCCCACACCCCCCACGATTTACCACACGAAGTTACTGCGTGCAGTTACGACGTGGGAGCCCCAACCGTCCGCACGGCCGCAACGGATCCGTTCGCGTTTCGAGGCCCGGTAGTGGCGGGTCCTGCCTGACGGCCTATCCCGTCGCGCGCGTGGGTGGGCAGACTGACCCTGCCGCGTGGCGCCACGCGACGGGTCCGCAACGGGCAGTCATCAGAAGCTTATCGAGCACGCTGCACCGGATCCCGCCACGACTTTCAAACTCTTTAAGGGGCAAGACGGCCTTCTGAGAGTCTGGCTCCAGCTAGTCGGCCTAGAGGAAGACGGCGAGCAAGGCCCAGATTCCACCACCAGGAGGATGAAACTGTTGAGGCTCCTCGACATGTCACCCTCGGCGGCTCACCAGTTTCGGGGACTACTGTCGGAGTAATGGGCCACGGGTAGGCTAACCCGAGCCCCTGAACCTTTCAAGACATCGGGGCAGGTTGCGCCCCTCAAGACCCCAAGATGAAGAGCCGCGTTTTGAGAGTCGGCGGCAAGGCCGCCGACCGCCTCACGCCGAGTCCAAGGGACGACTTCGAGATAAGCCGACTCCTAACTGGCGGCTTCCAGAGAAGCCGGCTATGGGGAGTCGGCCCGCGACTCCGACCACCTCCTGCCTTCGCAATAATGGACGGGACGGGGTACGGCCACCGCGTGGCCCATTCCTGCCCCGTTCGCGAAGGGCAGGCATGGCCACAGTGCGTCGTACCAACGGAGATCTCCATCCGGCGCGGCACTGTTGCCATGCCAGCCCTGACATCAGCCCGCGGGCGGCGCCACTGCCCCACGACGGCCTGTCTGCACGACCCGGAAGATGGCGGGACCCGCTTTGTCGTGAAATCTGAAGACGGCGAGAGCGCCACAAGACGGACCCGTTGAAATTCGGCCCCAGAGTCGGCTAGCCCTCCCCACGGGCCCCGCACGCCATTAACTGACAAGACGGGAATGGCAACGATGATCGCTTCGACAGGCGGCGGCACTGTTACCATGACCCCATGACCAAGCCAGCGTCATTAGAGGCATGGCTACAGTAATCCGCAGCCGGCAAGACCCGCCCGCGGCGGACAAGGCCTGTCGGCTCCATGCCAGGCCCATCGGCGGGGCCCACCAGTCGGCGGGCCCTAGCAGTCGGGGGAGAAGATGGCGGCCTGAGATACAGACGACTGGGACCCGCGCCCAGCCGGATTACCATTGTACCCCCGGGGGGTAGGCCTATATAAACCCCCCGGGGCACCCATGCAAAGGGTTGGACGCTGATAGTTTTAGACACACATAGAGGGAAGAGGAGAGCTAGTCGTGCCCTTCTTCTTCCTCACCCCGAACAGCTCAAGGAGCAACCTTGTACCCACTTTGCCATAGTGATCATCCGGAGACCCCGCAGAGCAGCAGTATGGGTGTTATCTCCACGGAGAGCCCTGAATCTGGGTAAGATCCGCCGGCGTGCATGTCTTCGCCTCATCCCGTTTCCAGGCACCGGCGACGTTCTACTCGCCCCCACCATGATAAGCCATCCCTTGGCATATGTCGCACCCAACCCCCGACACCATTGCTGCCGTGGCGCCGCCTATGACCATTGTTCGGTGAGGTGGATCTTGAAGGGGCACGACAAGAAGCCAATGGAGCCATACTTTAATATTAGGCAGAATCACGTTCATGCGTTTATTACGCAAACCGTACATTTCATTAGCTGTACGGGCTTGAAGTCTCTGCAGCCACGGTTATGTGCATTTGTGACTTTCTGTATTTCATTGATAAGGGTCGTAGACACTGGCGTCAAATCCACAAAGGCATCGTGTGGTATTATATTGAGTCATGTTCGCCTGTGCCTGTTCTCCGGATGATTCCGTCGACTCGTTTAGACGGAGAGGCACGGACGAGACGCCCATGGAGGCATACTTTGGTATTAGGCACAGTCACGCTTCGAGCGTTCTGCACAAACCGGACA
Organism: Aegilops bicornis; assembly: GCA_021605145.1. Taxonomy (NCBI): domain Eukaryota; kingdom Viridiplantae; phylum Streptophyta; class Magnoliopsida; order Poales; family Poaceae; genus Aegilops; species Aegilops bicornis. Next base: position 82,446,104 of record CM038669.1, read on the forward strand.
CGAGATAGACACTTAGGTTAGGTCTTCACCGCGCACATACAAAAAACACAAGAGCTTAACAGAGGAGGAGGATAAGATCTCAGAAAAAAACAAGGATGAGGCACAGTGCAAGGAAATAATGCCACATGTCACCATCACTGGCGCGCGTTTTTTAAAAGCACAGGCTAGCACTCTCTGCAGCCACGGCTATGTACGTTTGTGACTATCTGTGTTTCAGTCATTAGGTTCACAGCACAAAGCGCCAAATCCACAAAGGCATCGCTTTGGTATCATATAGAGTCATGTTCGGTTGTGTTTGTGTTTGTCGATTCAACCGACTCATTCAGACGGAGAAGCACGGACGAGAAGCCCATGGAGGCATACTTTAGTATTAGGCAAGGTCAAAATCATGCATTTATTATGCATGGTCGATGGTATTACATAGAGTCATGCTAGCCTGTGAGACTCGACCAGGCGGAGATGCACGGACGTTTACTCTGTGAGGCACAGAATTTCCTATACGAGAGACACTGTTTTTTAAAGTGTGTTTCCTTGTATTTAAAAGCACGGACGTGAAGACCATACAAACATGGTTCAGTACCGAGTTGCGTCACGCTTATTTCTTGATAAAGGCGTCGACATTCGAGGCTATCTCTGTTTCAGTGTCAAGGGTCACAAGCAAGCACGGGCATACAACCCTCAAAGGCATGGCGTCTTTGTTATATATAGTCACACTCAAAGGTTTTCTGATTGTATTCCGAATAAGTCGGTGGACTCGGTCACAAGCAGAGGCACGGGCGTCCAGTCCAAGGAGGCATGGTTTTTTCTTACCCAGAGTCACGTTAGTGCCGCCACTATTCGGGTGTGAACGCCACGTGCTGCCGCTATAGACACCCAAGGGTCCGACGGACGTCTCCTCCGCTGACGCCGGTCTGGCTCGTCGCCCGAGGCCAGGCTCCGGATATTTAAGGAGGACCGAGGGGGTCTCGAAACCCTAGCCACACCCTCTTTCTTGGACTGTCCAGATCCACACCACAAATAGCGGCGCTCGCAGGCTGCGCGATCCCAGCAATGGGGACGGAGATGGAGGTTCACTCTGGTGGCTTGAGCACCAAGAGGGCGAAGCTCGCGCCATCGGCGACGCCTTCTTCTGATGGTTTGGAGGTAGCGGCTGGAACCGGCGAGGGTGCGCCCTCTTTGGATCCGAGGATCAAGAAGCGATCTCGTCCGGACCGCATCAGCGACCTCCCGGACGGTGTCCTCGGTGAGATCATCTCCCGTCTGTCCACTAAGGAAGGCGTTCGTACTCAAATCCTCGCACGTCGTTGGCGCCCTCTGTGGCGCACCACTCCTCTGAATCTGGACTGCCGTGAGATCCCTGTCCCATGTTTTTTAACCCTCTAGATCAAGTACATTTCGAGTTGGTCACCGCGTTCTCCGCCACACCAGAGGAACTCGTCCGCGTAACATACAATTGAACGTTTTTTAGAGGAGAACATGTCGGTTAAGATAATTCATATGATGATTCGTACCTTCCAGAGACCATCCTCTCCAGCCGTCAGAGCGCGGTTCACCGCCTCTGCATTCCGCGTCCTACCTCCACTGCAGGCACTCCACAGTCGATGCATGGCTTCGATCCCCAAGACTGGACAATCTCCAGGTGCTCGAGTTTTACTACCTGTTCCCACCATGCTTGAGAGAACATCACATAGGGCCATTCTCATGCCCTTCACTCATGCCATCACCACCAGCATTTAACCCTAAGATTTCCTCCTCTCTCCAAACCATCGCCTTTGCTCTTTGCAAGTTACCAGACAATTATGTACGGGCGCTTAAACTACCACTGCTCAGGAGACTCTCACTAGTAGATGTTGATGTATCAGAAGTCTCATTACAAAGCATCATCAGCTCTACTTCTCCTACACTTGAGTCTCTGCTGCTTGTTTGGCATGTCAGGCACCATTGCATCAGAATAAACTCACCTACCCTTATGAGCATCGGCATTTCTGGTATCTTTGGGAAAATTGTTATACAAGATGCCTCGTCACTTCAACGGTTGCTTTGTGATGGTGATTGCAATAAGTTGCAGATAGTTATCACCTCTGCATCTAAACTGCAGGTCATGGGCAAATTATCTAATATTTTCTCTGAATCCGGCATCACAAATGACCGTATAATTATTCAGGTACTGACTTTCAACAATACTTTCACCTCCATTCATTGCTACAGACAAGTTCCATGCAATTCAACCTTTACTCTACTAATATTATATTTTATTCCACTTGAAGTGTTTGCCGACGGTCAGCACATCCACAGCGGTTAATTTTGTCAAGACGTCGTCTATCAGCATGGATTATGACCTGCACGCAGTCTTTTCCTTGGTGCAACACTTTCGAAGCTTGGAGAACTTGTATATCGAGGTGATGCTTCTCACACAAATTGTAAACACATACAATGCATGGTGTAGAACTCCAATCAACAACAAGAACAACAACAAAAAAACATCTGTTTATTCAGGAAAGCTCTATATAGTAATGGACAAGTATCAGGACAAAACTAAATAAAAGCTTTTATCACAACAAAGGTTATAGAATTATTCCTTCACTTGCTCTCCCAGGTAACCACTCTTTATGGTGCTTAACGATTTTAAATCTTCATGTTTATTCAGGAAATACCCTCTAATGATGAAAGTCTTGCGTACGACTGTTCTTGCAAGCACCATCATGACGTTCATTTGAAGTCACTGACGATGGAGAGCTATGTTCAATGCGAGACAAGCATTCGATTTGCGACATTCTTTATTCTCAACGCAGCACAGCTACAGACTATGAGGATAAAGTTTCTTCCTCAGGAAGACTTCACGGAAGAATTCTTCAAACAGCAACAAGACGTGCTTCAGTGGGAGAAAAAGGCTTCTAAACATGCTTGCCTTACGTTGTCGCCAAGTTGCAAACACGGGAACTTGGATATAAGGCACGCATGCATTGAGCACCTGGATTTAAAGGATCCATTCACTTGTAAGTGCTGAAAACAGTCTTGGAGTGACATGTTGCCGCCACTTTCCGGTTTGGAATTTACGTAGGTGTGGTGAAACAATGCCCGGACCTTTTTTCTCAATATGTAACCTTGCCAACAGTGAACACAACATTTCAGTCTATGGCTAGATGTTCTTTTGCTCATGCCATACATTTCATTAGCTGAACGGGCTTCAAGTCTCTTGCAGCCACGGCTATGTACGTTTGTGTCTGTCTGTGTTTCAATGATAAGGGTCACGGGCACGGGCGTCAAATCAGCAAAGGCATCGTGTGGTAGTATATAGAGTCATGTTCGCTTGTGTCTGTTTCCCGAATGATTCCGTCGACTCTCTGCAGACATGGCTATGTACGGCTATGTACATTTGTGAATTTCTACGTTTCACTGATAAGGGTAACGGGCACGGGCATCAAGTCCACAAAGGCATTGTGTGGTATTATATAGAGTCATGTTCGCTTGTGCTTGTGTTTGTGTTTCGAATGATTCAGTGAACCACGGCCTGTCAGCAAACACACAGACGATCATGCCTGTCACATGGGCACGACCATGCCAAGCGCACGGTTTGCCACGTACCATGCAATAGTCTTGAAGTGATACGACGCGCATTGTTCTACATGCCGCACAGGATTCTTACACAACAAATGTCGTGTACCTACTGCCAGGTACTATATCCATTTGTGAAACAGAAAAGCAAACACGTTAGCCTGAGTTGCAGTGTATCAGTCACTAGGATCACAGCCACGGGCGTCAAATCCACAAAGGCATCGTGTGGTATTATATAGAGTCATGTTCGCCTGCGGTTCTGCTTTCCGGATGATTCCGTCGACTCGTTTAGACGAGAGGCACGCAGACGACAAGCCCATGGGGCATACTTGATGATTAGGCAGAGTCACGTTCGAGGGTTTACTGCAGAAACATAACAAAATTGGATTCAGATGTGAACCCTCACTGTTTACTTTGTGAGGCAATGAATGACCGATCCGAGAGACACTGTCCTTAAAAGCAAACCACGGTTCTGTACCAAAGAGCCACTGTCAAACGAATGGAAGTCAAGCAACGAGGGCCATAGTTTTAGTAGTAGAAAAAGCACTTTATCACCGGCGTTGATTCTTTGCTACACGCATGAGGGTGGGTGTGGAAGGGACGTTATTCAATCACACAACGAACATCACAATGTCACGGCAAGGTCAAAAGCATGGTTGTGAGTCTGCGGTGTCACGGCTAGAATCCTTGAGACGCATTTGGGTGTGGTTGTTAAGTAGAAACTCGGTTGTGCGGTCACCAGAGGCACTACTTAATGACCCGTGAAACAGGTTTGGTTGACCGCTGGGGCGGCTATCTATGCTTTGAGCTGTTTTCATCTCTGTTGTGTCGCAGCAGAGATGCATGGTTGTATTCTTACACCATCCAGCTTCATAAAGAAACGGCTGCAAAAATTTACCCGCAAACCTATCGCCCTTATAATATTTTCTCAGCTGAGTAATAAAAGTACCTAAACAAGCAAAATCTCTTCTGGTTAAATTTGTTTTGTTTCTACAACTTCACCAAATAAACTTACAAGTCATTTTTTATAACCACCGAACAAGGAGCAGAAACAGTGCAGCGGCTCAAATGCAGCTCCATGAGTGCAAGGCTCAACTGCAGCTCCTCAGTGTGTATGGCAAGTACATACGAGAACGTGACCTAGGCACTCTCGTAGATACAACAAAGGTACGGTTACACGTACAGCGAGCATTTCTCCACTGAAAAATTAAAACTACTTTACATATTTTAACCTTCGTGCCACAGAATTCCATAGTCCTTCGGCCTGTACAAAGCTGCAAAACCACAAACTTCCTTCATGGCTGCACGCAACACAAAAACAGACAAGCCTACAAAAGGTGCAAAGACTACAACGGTTCTCTGATAAAGTTTACATAGAACCCAAGCTCCTCTTTTCAGACAAGCCTACACCGGATGCAAAGAGAACGCAACAACAAATAACTCCATACACCTGGACAAGTAACACAAGGCCTGATTTCAGCATCCACACCTGAACGGAACCGTCAAATCCAGGTATTCAATACTCCTCGTTCTTAAATGCGGACGCGCATGGCTGCAACTTGATGATAATCTAAGACGTGCACGTTTAGAAGCCCTTCTATGCCACTCCAGATCCTTTTGTTGCTTTTCTTAAAATACTCCCATGAACTCTCCGGGAGAGGAGGAAAACTTAATGGTCATGGTCTCCAGATCCTTTGCACTAAGAACAAAGAACATCGCAAAATCAGCGTAACTCCCACAAATGAACATAATCCTCCAAAGGATAATCTGCCTTCGGACAAATGTCGTGATGTTTGAGAAACTGCCGGTACTTACGACGCCATTTGTTTTTTTCACCATGAGAAATTAGAAATCTCTAAAATATAAATGATAGGTTGAAAATATTTAGCGTCTATAAAAAGAGTTACAGACCATGAAAAAACCAAATGAAACAATTAGTTCTACCACCTCCGTAACAAGAAGTTAGACATAGACTTGTCTATGTATGGATATATCCAACAATAAATCATGTGTAGATACGGGTGCATCAATTTCAGTCAAAATTAAGAAAAGCATTTTGAAAAAGAACGAGTACTACAGTATGCACATTTTTGAAGATCATCACCTCAACAAACAAGTTCTCCAGTTTTGGAAAGCACTGCAGCAATTCAACTACAATGTCCACCTTATAATCCATGTAGATAAGAAAGGTCTTGACACACTGACGCATTCTTGTTAGACTGACTGCCTTCAAACCCTTGATGAAAAGTAACATAAGGTGGATCACAAAACAAAGTAGAATAAAGGTTGGATGAAATAAAACTTGTTTCCTCACAAACAAAGTGAAGCCAGAAGTATCGCGAAAACTCAATACCTCAATACACGTGGGATGACATGGATACGGTTCAGACGTAGAGACACCGGTTTACTCCAAGTCCCGATTCTGCATAAAGTAGAACATATACCATTAAATTAATAGAACAAACGTCGGAACAAGTGCAACTCTGTTCCAGTATGAAGGAAAGGCAGTACCTCAAGACGCGTCGAGGGGGGCACGAACACAAATTCACCCAACGTCTCCAGTTTAGGTGCAGAGACAACAGTTATCAAGCAGTCGTCGACCAGACAATCAACAATCAACCGTCGAACCGAAGTGGCATCCTCAATAATGAGTTCTCCGAATGGACAACGAATGCCAATGCTTACAAGGTTAGACAAGTTTATTGTGATGCGACGACCTCCTCTATTGCAAACAAACAGGAGAGACTCAAGTCCAGGGCAACTAGAGTGGATTATACTTTGCAGCGAGGCGTCTGATATATCAACTTCCACAAGCGAGAGTATTTTCACCTGGTAGCTTAAGCGTCCCAACATAATTGTCCGGTAATTGGCAAAGAGCAAGGGCAAGAGTGTGGAGAGAGGAAGAAAACCGAAACACAGACTCCGGTGCCAAGGGCGTAGATGAAGTGCATAGATCCAGTAATGTTACCTCTTGCCTCAGAAACCTTGGGCAGAGGTAGTAGAACTCAATATCCTGGATATTGTTCAGCTCCGAGGATAGGAGCCAGGCATCAACGGTGGAAGGTCTGCACTGCAGGTAGCACGCCGGGATACAGAGGCGGCTAACCGAGCCAGCATGGCCGGACAGAATGGATTCCGGAAGACTTACAGCATCAGAGACAGTATTTCGACCAGAATAGCATTTGCGAACACACTCCTTGGCCAAGGCGGACACATGAGATATGGTCTCGATTTGAAATTTTTCTCCATTGTTAAAAAGACGAGAGACAGAGATCTCGCGGCAGTCGAGATTAAGAGGAGCGATGGACCATAAAGGACGCCAGCGACGTGCGAGGATTTGAGTACGGATGCCATCCTTGATGGGAAGATGAGAGATGACCTCACCTAGGACGCCGTCGGCGAGATCGCTGATGCGGTCCGCACGACATCCCTCTTCTTCCTCCTCGGATCGAGAGGGAGCACGGTCACCGCTTCCATCCCCTCCGACAACCGTAACACCACGGAAAGGCGGGCGTCACGAGGCACCACTCTCGACCTCTTGATCCCACGAGCAGCGCTTTCCATCTCCACCTCCGTTGCAAGGGTGGCGCCGCCACGACAAAGGTGCTCACTGAGGTGGATCTGGAGAAATGGATTACAGCCTGTCAATCCGTCAAACGACTTAAATACCCGCGACGAGGAGTGCAGGGGTCCAGATTAATTACCTCTTTTTTTCTTTTGACGGGAGGGTCGGGGTTAATTACTACTCGTAACGAGTAAAAGTTAGGTGGCTGCTTGAAACATTAAATAGAGCCACGGCCCTCCGTGTTTTAATTATTTAAGGCACGCAATCAATAGAAGAATTTGTTTGACGCCGCAAGCACGGTCCTACATTCATCTTCCCTCTGCGAGCAGCAAAATTTTCCGCAGGCACGTTAACAAATCAAGACACTACAAGATTCAAGGCCGTGCCTCTGTTTTGCAGATGATTCTGCTGAAACGCTCACGGACAAAACCGTTGAAACATGGCAGAGGCACGGCTTGTCACGAACTGCACACGGTCCTCCTTCGGCATTGTAACGCAAGATCGTCCAACATGCCACATAGGCATGTAGAACAGTTCGGGTCTACGTTCGTGTCTCTTTGTGTTCCAAATGATTCTTTTGACTCTATCACCAGACGAGACACGGTATGTCAGACTAGAGAGGCATGATTGCGTTTTACGCGGGGTCACAATTGTCACAGGCACGGGCATGAAGCGCTCAAAGGCATGGTCGGTGGTATTACATAGAGTCACGCTAACCTTTGTCTCACGCACAGCCACGAGACGTTGTTTTTTAAAAGCTTATTTCCTTTTATTTAAAAGCACGGACGTACAGTCCATAGAATGTTATTCGGGTGTGGACGTACAGTCCATAGTATGTTATTCCTTTGACTCTATCACCAGAGGAGGCACGCTCTGTCGGACCGGAGAGGCATGATTATGCGTTACGCGGGGTCACAATTGTCACAGGCACAGGCATGAAGCGCTCAAAGGCATGGTCGGTGGTATTACATAGAGTCACGTCCGTCCTTTTATTTAAAAGCACGGACGTACAGTCCGTAGAATGTTATTCGGGTGTGGACGTACAGTCCATAGTATGTTTGTAGATGATTCTGCTTAAACACGGACAAAACCAGGTAAGTGAAGTCATGGCAGAAACACTGTTCTACATGCCATACAGGCACGACCGTGATTCCACATTCATACATGTTTGGTCCATCACAAAGGTAAGTGTCGATGCGGTGATAATGCATTTACGATCTTACGAGCAAAAGAGGCACGAACACCTCTCAGTATTGTAAAATATCTCAGCTAACAAGTTATTTGGATAGGCACGGCTGTCACATCACATGTATTTGCGTGTTCCAGTGATTTTATTCGCCGCTCTATTCACAAAAGGAAATCCAAACTTACAGACGGTGCACAAAAAACATTAGAACTTGTTAGTTTTTGAGCTAATTGCTTCCGACTCAAGACCACAAAAAAAGTTCTGACAACATCACGCATAAAGTGCATAAAGTACAAGCTGGAAATCCAAACCGGAAAGCTCACAACAACACCTATCTTTGACAGCCGGATAACCGTTTTCAACATTCACAAGTCAATGGATCCGGCAAATCCATGATTGGGCACTGGTTTGTCCAGATGTGTACTTTTAAATCCAAGTTCATATGCCTACAATACCCTGACAATATAAGACGAGCACGTCTAGAAGCCTTGTTGCCCCATTGAAGCGCCTCTTCTTGACGTTTATAAAATCCTTCAGTGATGTTGTCTGGGGGGGAGAGAAACTTAAGCCTCATAGTCTCTAACTCCTTTGCATTCAGAATAAAGAACGTTGCAAATTCAATGTTTTTGTTGCAGTGTACATATTTTTCCAGCGTTACTGTCTTCAGACGAATGTCATGCTGTTTGAGAAACACCCGGTGCTTGTGCCGCCACTTGTTTGTTACACCTTCCTCATGGCAAACTCCTCCCTGGAAATTCATAAAGAGTGAGAATACTTGAGGACTACAAGGGGAAAGAGAGGCCTCCAATATAGTACACTATGCAATGTTTGTGCTTTCAATGCGTCTGGAAATCATTTTACCTCGATAAACAAGTTCTCTAGGCTAGGAAAGCATCTCATCAAGGCAACAACCTTGTTCAGATTTAATGACATGTGGATAAGCAGGGTCTTCACAGATTGAACCGCCATTGATCGGTGACTACAGACAAAGCCTGCACCAAGCACATATCATAAAACTAGATGGATAAAAGTTTACATGGCATGAAACTTCAGGCGGTGGAGCGAATGCAACTAAAGAGTATGTAGTGCAAAAGGTGAGTACCTCGATAACCTGTAGAGCCAAAAACAATCTTGGATTCGTGGAGATCCTTCGTAAAAATTGCCCAGACACTCGAGTTTAGGTGCAGAGAAGACAGTTATACGCAATCGCCGGCTCTGAATATCGTGAATCGGTCGTTTAAGTGAGGGCGCATCCTCAACAACGAGTTCATCATTCTCACAAAGGATATGATGAGTTCAACTTTGGCTGAGTTTATTACGATGCAGTGGTCCAGGTTATTGCAAACAAGCAGGAGCCACTCGAGGGCAGGGCAACCATGGTTGATTATGCTTTGCAGTGAGACGTCTGATATATCAACCTCCAAAAATGAAAGCCTCTTAAGCAGTGGAAGTTTGAACGATTCTGCATACTCCTCAGGTATCTGGCATTGAGCAAATGTGACGGTGTGCAGCGAGGAAAACAGCAATGTGGGAGTCGGTGGCGAGGCCGCGGACGAACAGAATTCCTGCGGTAGTGTGATGGTTTTTCCCATGAAATGTGGGAACATGTAGTAGAACTTGAGAACCTGCAGATTCTTAAGTCTTGGGGATCGAAACCAGGCGTCGACTATAGAGGGTCTGCAGTGGAGGTAGCACGCGGGAATGCAGAGGCGATGGACTGCGCCCCCATGGGCGGAGACGATGGTTTCCGGAAGGCACGAACCACCAACGTCAGGCTGAAAATTGCACCGAGTTCCAAAATATCTAATGCGAATGACATCCTTGCTGGGGAGCATCGAGACTACGTCGATATGAACTATTTCTAGAGGCTTAAAAAGACGACCGGCAGGGATCTCACTGCAGTCAAGATTCAGAGGAGTGGCGCGCCACAGAGGGCGCCACCGACGCGGCGAGGATTTGAGTGCGGTGCCCTCCTTAGTGGATGACGGCAGATGATCTCACCGAGGACACAGTCCGGGAGGTCGCCGATGCGGTCCGGCAAGACTCTGCTTCTCGGAACCACCGGCGGGCTCAAGGCCGCTTCAGCCGCCACCGCCATGCCACCAGAGGACAAAGTCGCCGGTGGCCCGATCCTCGCCTTCTTGTTGCTCGGGGCACCTCGCCGGATCTCCATCCCCGTCTCCGTTGCTGGATTCGCGCCGCCTGCGAGCACCGCTATATGTGGTGTGGATCTGAAAAACTACTAGGTCTTCACTACGCGCAGATCCGGCGTGTGAGGAAAGGAGGGGAGGGGACGTCGACCAATTGGACGACAACTTTAAATTATATCTTTCCTTCACTGTTGTGGTGGAAAACAAAAGAACGGTCATTTTCCTTCACTATTGCGAAAGAAAACATACATAGGCACGGGTGGACAGCCCAACAAAGCATGGTGTGGTATTATATAGAGTCATGTTCGCTTGGGTTTGTGTTTCGAATGATTCCGTCGACTCGTTCATACGGAGAGCCACGAATGTTTGGGCTCATAGGCACGAGCATGCAACACTCAAGGGCATGGTCCGTGGTATTACATAGAATCATGCTCGCCTGTGACTCGATCAGACGGAGATGCACGGGCGTTTAGCCCACAGAACTAAACCTTTGTGTTACGCACAGCCACGGGCGCTTACTCTGTGAGGCACGGAATGCCCTACGTCAGAGACGCAGACTCCTTATATTTAAAAGCACGGACGTGAATTCCATAAGGACACGGCTCCATATTGAGTCGTGTAACGGTTCTTTCTTGAATCTACTTATATTATTTGATAAAGGCATGGACGTTCGTGCATGTCTGTGTTTCAGGGTCGCAAGCACGGGCATAAAGCGCTTAAAGGCATGGAGAGCTATTATATACAGTCACTGAGGGAGTCCCGGATTAGGGGGTGTCCGGATAGCCGGACTATAGCCTTCGGCCGGACTCCTGGACTACGAAGATACAAGATTGAAGACTTCGTCCCATGTCCGGATGGGACTTTCCTTGGCGTGGAAGGCAAGCTTGGCGATACGGATATGTAGATCTCCTACCATTGTAACCGACTACTGTAACCCTAAGCCTATTCGGTGCCTATATAAACCGGAGGGTTTTAGTCCGTAGGGACGAACAACAATCATACAATAGGCTAGCTTCTAGGGTTTAGCCTCTACGATCTCGTGGTAGATCTACTCTTGTACTACCAATATCATCAATATTAATCAAGCAGGAGTAGGGTATTACCTCCATCGAGAGGGCCCGAACCTGGGTAAAAACATCGTGTCCCTTGTCTCCTGTTACCATCCGCCTAGACGCACAGTTCGGCACCCCCTACCCGAGATCCGCCGGTTTTGACACCGACATTGGTGCTTTCATTGAGAGTTCCTCTGTGGCGTCGTCTTTAGGCCCGATGGCTCCTCCGATCATCAACAACGATGCGCTCCAGGGTGAGACTTTTCTCCCGGACAGATCTTCGTATTCGACGGCTTTGCACTGCGGGCCAATTCGCTAGGCCACCTGGAGCAGATCGAAAGCTACGCCCTTGGCCATCAGGTCAGATTTGGAAGTTTGAACTACATGGCCGACATCCGCGGAGACTTGATCTTCGACGGGTTCGAGCCACGACCAAGCGCACGACCTTGTCGAAGGGCATGATCTATCTCTGCTTTGTCGGACGGTGTCACGGAGGTCGCACTAGGGTCCGCTCGACCTTTAGCTCGGAGCCGACCCGGCCGACGATCGAGGATGGTGGCTAGACACCGCCTCGGGCTGCGATCTCCACGGCGGTTGAGCCGTACACCTACCCGTCCCTTGCTGGCTTCGTGACTCCAAGGCGTAGGACTCCTCTCCGGACTCCGAGCCTTCCGCGCCCCTGCCAATCGAATCCGATTGGGCGCCGATCATGGAATTCACTGCCGCAGACATCTTTCAGCACTCGCCCTTTGGTGACATCCTGAATTCACTAAAGTCTCTCTCTTTATCAGGAGAGCCCTGATCGGATTATGGTCAGGAAGGTTGGGATGCGGACGACGAAGAAAATCAAAGCCCACCCACCACCCACTTCGTAGCCACTGTCGATGATTTAACCGACATGCTCGACTTCGACTCAAGACATCGGCGGTATGGACGATGATGCAGGAGAGCGACCAAGAACCAGCGCCCACAGAGAATCGGAAGGCCACCTCGTCATATGACATATACATGGTGGACATCCCAAAAGATGGGAATGGCAATGGAACAGCGGAGGATGACCCCTCCAAGAAACAGCCTAAGCGCCGGCGTCAGCGGCGCCGCTCTAAATCCCACCACAGCAAAAATGGTGATTCCGGCATGGGAGATAATAACACCCCGGACAGTGCCGAAGACAACCCCCTCCAGCAAGATTCAGCGCAGGAGGATGGAGAAGCCAGCCCTCATGAGAGAGCGGCAGAAAAAGAGGTAGAGGACGATAAATTCATGCCTTCCTCCGAAGATGAGGCAAGCCTCGACGACGACGAATTTGTCGTGCCCGAGGATCCTGTCGAACAAGAGCGTTTCAAACGCAGGCTCATGGCCACGGCAAGCAGCCTCAAGAAAAAGCAGCAACAGCTTAGAGCTGACCAAGATTTGCTAGTCGACAGATAGGATCAAGTCCTTGCGGCGGAAGAGTATGAACTCGAGTGCCCTCCAAGAGCTACCCAAGACGCAGGCTGCTACCCCGATTAGAGGAGGAAGCACCTAAACCTACATCACGGTGCATGATATGGTCGACGGCCACCTCGTGGCCGCGACAGAGGCCTCTCGGCCCTCAATTCAAGTCGCACCCCGTCGCCGCTCAAAAAATACAAAGGCACGGGGAAATGCGCCAGACCTGCGAGATATATTGGAGGACAAGGCAAGGCAGACAAGATCGATCTATTGATCGCGTGGGCGCCCCACGACACATGACGATAACCGTCACGCCGGATATGGCAACTCCGGCCGGGCCGAACATAGTAGACAAAGCTCATTTGAGCTGCGTCGTGATATAGCCCAATACAGATGCGCCGCACACCCACTATGCTTCACAGATGAAGTGATGGATCATCAAATCCCTGAGGGTTTCAAACCCGTAAACATTGAATCATACGATGGCACAATAGATCCTGCGGTTTGGATCGAGGACTATCTCCTTCACATCCACATGGCCCGCGGTGATGATCTACACGCCATCAAATACCTCCCACTCAAGCTTAAAGGACCAGCCCGACATTGGCTTAACAGCTTGCCAGCAGAGTCGATCGGTTGTTGGGAAGACAAGGAAGCCGCATTCCTCGACAATTTCAGTGGCACATATGTGCGACCACCGACGCCGATGACCTAAGCCACATAATTCAGCAGCGGAGGAATCGGCGGACAATTACGGACACGGTTCCTAACCAAGAAAAATCAAATCGTCGATTGTCCGGATGCCGAGGCCCTTGCAGCCTTCAAACACAACATCATGACGAGTGGCTTGCCCGACACCTAGGACGGAAAAGCCGAAATCCATGGCAGCCCTCACAACACTCATGACCCGCTTTTGCGGGAGAGAACAGTAGCTAGCTCGTAGTAACAACATGACCAAGAGCCCTGGTAATTCGGATACCAAGGACAGCAGTGGCAAGTCGCGTCGCAACAAGCACAAGCGCCGAATTAACGGCAATAATGCTGAGGATACGGCAGTTAACGCCAGATTCAGAGGCTCTAAACCCGGTCAGTGGAAAAAGCCATTTAAAAGAAATACTTCGGGCCCGTCCAATTTGGACCGAATACTCGATCGCTCATGCCAGATACATGGCACCCCCGAAAAGCCAGCCAATCACACCAACAAGGATTGTTGGGTGTTCAAGCAGGCATGCAAGTTAAATGCCGAAAACAATGACAAGGGGCTGCATAGCGATGACGAGGAGGAGCCCCGACCACCGAACAATAGAGGACAGAAGGGCTTCCCCATAAGTGCGGACGGTGAACATGATATACGCAACCCACATACCCAAAGGAGGCGGAAGCATGCACTAAAGGGATGTATCTGTGATGGAGCCAGTCGCCCCAAAGTTCGACCCGTGGTCTTCCTGCCCGATCACTTTTGATCGAAGGGACCACCCACTAGCATCCGCCATGGCGGATTCGCGCGATTGGTTCTAGACCCAATCATTGACGGATTTCACCTCACTAGAGTCCTAATGAATGGCGGCAGCAGCTGAACCTGCTTTATCGAGGATACGATGTGCAAAATGGGCATAGACCCATCAAGGATTAAACCCACAAAGACGACCTTCAAAGGCGTCATACCAGGTGTAGAGGCCAATCAGACAGGCTCAGTTACACTTGAAGTGGTCTTGGATCCCGGATAACTTCCGGAGCGAGGAGTTAATCTTCGACATAGTCCCGTTCCGCAGCGGCTATCATGCATTGCTCAGACGAACCGCATTTGCAAAGTTCAATGCGGTGCCGCACTACGCATATCTCAAGCTCAAGATGCCAGGTCCTCGAGGAGTCATTACGGTCAATGAAAACACCGAACGCTCACTCCGGACGGAGGAGTATCTGGCTGACCCTCATGGCGGAAGTGCAAAGTAGCCTCTTAAGGCAATTCTCGAGTCCGGCTATTAAGCGTCCAGGACACCGTCAAGCGGCGCTGAGTAACCTACAACAAGACCGCCTGGCACATTCCGAGCATGCATAGCAATGCGGCCCAAGCCCCAGCCCTCGCGAAATCGCGAAACCAGTATTACGCGTACATAATTACGCTCTGGAAATATCATGGGCATAGGGGAAGGGGCACAACCACGGCATGCCCAGAATGCGGCTCAACCACACCAGGGGCTCCCGATTGTGTCATTCTTTTTTTTTACTTTCAGCACTCCGTTCTCACGAAGCCCTGTCCGGCATTAGAATCGCCGAACACACGATGCAACAGCAAGGGAAGCAGAAAGCTACGTCGAGTCCAGGTGGTCTCTTTTATGAGCAATATATCTGTTTTACACAACATCCCGCGGCTTACCCCTGGAGGGAGACATGTTAAAAAGTCTTGTCCCTTCCTTATCGCACTATTTGTATCGTTACGCTCTTCTGACAGCCCTTTTGAATAAACAATATATAGCTTCTGCCTATTATTGATTTCCCTTTTTTTTATATATGTTCATTTATGACATTGTGCAACCGTACACTTTGGTACGGGCAATACACCAGGGGCTTAAGTACCCCATAACATGGTGTGATAAGTCCGAACACTTTCACAAGTGCGGCACCCCGAACTTATAACATTATATGCATCGGCTCCGAATCATGTCTTGGGTCAATAGTTGGGTCCGCCCGGCTCCCATGTTTTGGTACCTTACGTTCCGTTATATCGGCTAAGTGTAGGACCTTGAAGTATGTCTAGAGGGGGGGGTGATTAGACTACTTGACCAATTAAAAACTTAACCTTTTCCCAATTTTATAGTTTGGCAGATTTTAGCTATTTTAGGACAAGTCAAGCAATCATCACACAATTCAAGCAAGCATGCAAAGAGTATATAGGCAGCGGAAATTAAAGCATGCAACTTGCAAGAAAGTAAGGGGAAGGGTTTGGAGGATTCAAACGCAATTGGAGACAAGGATGTTTTTGCCGTGGTTCCGATAGGTGGTGCTATCGTACATCCACGTTGATGGAGACTTCAACCCACGAAGGGTAACGGCTGCGCGAGTCCACAGAGGGCTCCACCCACGAAGGGTCCACGAAGAAGCAACCTTGTCTATCCCACCATGGTCGTCCCCCACGAAGGACTTGCCTCACTAGCGGTAGATCTTCACGAAGTAGGCGATCTCCTTGCCCTTACAAACTCCTTGGTTCAACTCCACAATCTTGTCGGAGGCTCCCAAGTGACACCTAGCCAATCTAAGAGACACCACTCTCCAAGAAGTAACAAATGGTGTGTTGATGATGAACTCCTTGCTCTTGTGCTTCAAATGATAGTCTCCCCAACACTCAACGCTATCTCATAGGATTTGGATCTGGTGGAAAGATGATTTGAGTGGAAAGCAACTTGGGGAAGGCTAGAGATCAAGATTCATATGGTAGGAATGGAATATCTTGGTCTCAACACAAGGGTAGGTGGTTCTCTCTCAGAAATGGTAAGTTGGAAGTGTAGGTTTAGTCTGATGGCTCTCTCCACGAATGAAGAGGAGGTGGAGGGGTATATATAGCCTCCACACAAAATCTAACCGTTACACACAATCTACCAAACTCGGTGGGACCGAATAGTTAAACTCGGTCGGACCGATTTAGTAAACCTAGTGTCCGTTAGTGATTTTCGGTGGGACTGACATGCATCTCGGTGAGACCGATATGGTTAGGGTTAGGGCATAACGTAATCTCGGTGAGACCGATTACACAAACTCAGTGGGACCGATTTTGGTAATAAGCTTTCCAGAGAGTTGGTCAGGTAAACTCGGTGGGACCGATTTGCTCTTTTCGGTGAGACCGAAATGTTACAAAAGGAAACAGGGAGTTTAAATTGCAAACTCGGTGGGACCGATCGCTCACTTCGGTTAGACCGAAACGTTACGAAGGGAAACAGAGAGATTGCAACCCCATCTCGGTGAGACCGAGATCCCTATCGGTAAAACCGATTTGCTTAGGGTTTGTGGCAGTGGCTATGACTTTTGGTCGGTGGCGCCGGATAGGAAGAATCGGTGTGACCGATTTTGGCTTTAGGTTTAGGTCATTTGTGGATGTGGGAAAGTAGTTGAGGGTTTTGGAGCATATCATTAAGCACATGAAGCAAAAGGCTCATTAAGCAACACCTCATCCCTTCTTGATAGTATTGGCTTTTCCTATAGACTCAATGTGATCTTGAATCACTAAAATGTAAAATGAAGAGTCTTGAGCTTTTGAGCTTGAGCCAATCCTTTGTCCTTAGTATTTTTAGGGATCCACTTTCATCATCCTGAAGGAAATATGCCCTAGAGGCAATAATAAAGTTATTATTTATTTCCTTATATCATGATAAAGGTTTATTATTCATGCTAGAATTGTATTAATCGGAAACATAATACATGTGTGAATATATAGACAAACAGTATGTCACTAGTATGCCTCTACTTGACTAGCTTGTTAATCAAAGATGGTTATGTTTCCTAACCATGAACAAGGAGTTGTTATTTGATTAACAAGGTCACATCATTAGTTGAATGATCTGATTGACATGACCCATTCCGTTAGCTTAACACTTGATCGCTTAGTATGTTAATGCTTTCTTCATGACCCATACATGTTCCTATAAACTATGAGATTATGCAACTCCGTTTACGGAGGAACACTTTGGTACTACCAAACGTCCACAACGTAATCGGGTGATTATAAAGGAGTACTACAGGTGTCTCCAAAGGTACTTGTTGGGTTGGCGATTTCGAGATTAGGTTTTGTCACTCCGATTGTCGGAGAGGTATCTCTGTGCCTTCTCGGTAATGCACATCACTTAAGCCTTGCAAGCATTACAACTAATGAGTTAGTTGTGAGATGATGTATTACGGAACGAGTAAAGAGACTTACTGCAATCTAGATTGAACTAGGTATTGGATACCGACGATCGAATCTCGGGTAAGTAACATACCGATGACAAAGGGAACAACGTATGTCGTTATGCGGTTTGACCGATAAAGATCTTCAGAGAATATGTAGGAACCAATATGGGCATCCAGGTTCCGCTATTGGTTATTGACCGAGAATGGTTCTAGGTCATGTCTACATAGTTCTCGAACCCGTAGGGTCCGCACGCTTAACGCTTCGATGACAGTTCATAATGAGTTTATAAGTATTGATGCACGAAGGTTGTTCGAGTCCCGGATGTGATCACGGACATGACGAGGAGTCTCGAAATGGTCGAGACATAAAGATTGATATATTGGAAGCCTATGTTTGGACTTGGAAGGGTTCCGAGTGAAATCGGGAATTCTTAGAATCTTAGGGAGGTTACCGAACCCCCGGAACTACATGGGCCATAGTGGGCCTTAGTGGAAAGGAGAGAGGGCCAGCCCTAGGTGGTCGCCCCCTTCCCCTAGTCCTATTAGTACTAGGAAAGGTGGGCCGGCCCCCTCTCTCTCTTTCCTCCGGAATCCTAATCCAACTAGGATTGAGGGGAGTCCTACTCGGAGGGAGTAGGACTCCTTGCGCGCCCCCTTGGGCCGCCACCTCCCCTTGGCTCCTTTATATACGGGGCAGGGGGCACCCCAAGACGCAAGTTGATCTACGGATCTTTCCTTAGCCGTGTGCGGTGCCCCTTCCACCATATTCCACTTCGGTCATATCGTCAGAGAGCTTAGGGCGAAGCCTGCGCCGGAGAAGTCATATCGTCGCAGTTGCTTAGGCGAAGCCCCGCGTCGGTGGAGCATCAACATCGTCATCACGCCGTCAGTCGACGGAACTCATCCCCGACACTTTGCTGGATCGGAGTCCGGGATCGTCATCGAGCTGAGCGTGTGCGAGAACTCGGAGGTGCCGTGACGCTCGGTGCTTGGATCGGTCGGATCGTGAAGTCGCATTTACTACATCAACCGCGTTGTTATAACGCTTCCGCTTTCGGGTTCACGAGGGCACGTGACAGACACTCTCCCTCTCGTTGCTATGCCATCACCATGGTCTTGGCGTGATCGTAGGGAAAATTTTTGAAATTACTGCGTTTCCCCAACGGTGGCATCCGAGCCTGGTTTTATGCGTTGATGTCATATGCACGAGTAGAACACAAGTGAGTTGTGGACGATACAAGTCATACCGCCTACCAAAGCATGTCATACTTTGGTTCAGCGGTATTGTTGGACGAGACGATCCGGACCAACATTACGCTGCATTTTACGCTGAGACCGGTTCCCTCGACGTGCTTTGCACATAGATGGCTTGCGGAAGACTGTCTCTCCAACTTTAGTTGAACTGAAAAGGCTACGCCCGGTCCTTGAGAAGGTTAAACGGAGTCTATTTGACAAACTATCGTTGTGGTTTTGATGCGAGGTAAGAACGGTTCTTGCTCAGCCCGTAGCAGCCACGTAAAACTTGCAACAACAAAGTAGAGAACGTCTAACTTGTTTTTGCAGGGCATGTTGTGATGTGATATGGTCAAGACGTGATGCTATATTTTATTGTATGAGATGATCATGTTTTGTAACCGAAGTTATCGGCAACTGGCAGGAGCCATATGGTTGTCGTTTTTATTGTATTCAATGCACTCGCGATGTAATTCTTTACTTTATTACTAAGCGGTAGTGATAGTCGTGGAAGAATAAGATTTGCGATACGACAACGATGCTACGATTGAGATCAAGGAGTCGCTACCGGTGACGATGGTGATCATGACGGTGCTTCGTCGATGGAGATCACAAGCACAAGATGATGATGACCATATCATATCACTTATATTGATTTCATGTGATGTTTATCCTTTATGCATCTTATCTTGCTTTGATTGACGGTAGCATTATAAGATGATCTCTCACTAAAAATTATCAAGAAGTGTTCTCCATGAGTATGCACCGCTATGAAAGTTCTTCGTCTTTGAGACACCACGTGATGATCGGGTGTGATAGGCTCTACGTTCAAATACAACGGGTGCAAAACAGTTGCACACGCGAATACTCAGGTTAAACTTGACGAGCCTAGCATATAACAGATATGGCCTCGAACACATAGACCGAAAGGTCGAGCATGAATCATATAGTAGATATGATCAACATAGTGATGTTCACCATTGAAACTACTCCGTCTCACGTGATGATCGGACACGGTTTAGTTGATATGGATCACGTGATCACTAAGATGACTAGAGAGATGTCTGCCTAAGTGGGAGTTTTTAATATGATTAATTGAACTTAAATTTATCATGAACTTAGTACTGATAGTATTTTGCTTGTCTATGTTTACTGTAGATAGATGGCTCGTCTTTGTTGTTCCGTTGAATTTTAATGCGTTCCTTGAGAAAGCAAAGTTGAAAGATGATGGTAGCAATTACACGGACTGGGTCCAGAATTTGAGGATTATCCTCATTGCTGCACGTAAAAATTACGCCTGGAAGCACCGTGGGTGACAGGCCTGCGCAGATCTTTGAGCAGAAGTTGTGAACGTCTGGCAAAGCAGAGCTGATGACTACTCTATAGTTCAGTGTGCCATGCTTTACGGCTTAGAACCGGGTCTTCAAGGACGTTTTGAACGTCATGGAGCATATGAGATGTTCCAGGAGTTGAAGTTAATATTTCAAGCAAATGCCCGGATTGAGAGATATGAAGTCTCCAATAAGTTCTATAGCTGCAAGATGGAGGAGAATAGTTCACAAGGAGCACATACTCAAAATGTCCGGGTATAACAATCACTTAATTCAGCCGGGAGTTAATCTTCCGGATGATAGTGTCATTGATGTAATTCTCCAATCATCGCCACCAAGCTACAAGAGCTTCGTGATGAACTATAATATGCAAGGGATGACTAAGACAATTCCCTCGAGCTCTTCGCGATGTCGAAAGTCATGGAGGTAGAAATCAAGAAAGAGCATCAAGTGTTGATGGTCAGCAAGACCACTAGTTTCAAGAAAAGGGCAAAGGGAAGAAGAAGGAAACTTCAAAAGAACAGCAAGAAAGTTCTTGATCAAGAGAAGAAACCCAAGTCTGGACCTAAGCCTGAAATCGAGTGTTTTTATTGCAAGCGCATCGACACTGAAGCGGAACTGCCCCAAGTATTTGGCGGATAAAAAGGATGGCAAGGTGAACAAAGGTATATGTGATATACATGTTATTGATGTGTACCTTACTAATACTCGCAGTAGTACTGGTATTTGATCTTGGGTTCTGTTGCTAATATTTGCAACTCAAAGCAGGAACTACGGATTAAGCGAAGATTGGCTAAGGACGAGGTGACGGCGCGCTGTTGAAATGGTTCCAAAGTCGATGTGATCGCAATCGGCACGCTACCTCTACATCTACCTTCGGGATTAGTTTTAGACCTAAATAATTGTTATTTGGTGCCGCGTTGAGCATGAACATTATATCTGGATCTTGTTTAATGCGAGACGGTTATTCATTTAAATCAGAGAATAATGGTTGTTCTATTTATATGAGTAATATCTTTTATGGTCATGCACCCTTGAAGAATGGTCTATTCTTGTTGAATCTCGATGAGTGATACACATATTCATAATATTGAAGCCAAAAGATACAGAGTTGATAATGATAGTGCAACTTATTTGTGGCAATCGCCGCTTAGGTCATATCGGTGTAAAACGCATGAAGAAACTCCATACCGATGGGCTTCGAATCACTTGATTATGAATCACTTGGTACTTGCGAACCGTGCCTCATGGGCAAGATGACAAAAACGCCGTTCTCCGGAACTATGGAGCGAGCAATCGATTTGTTGAAAATCATACATACCGATGTTTGTGGTCCAATGAATGTTGAGGCACGCGGCGGGTATCAAGTTATTTTCTCACCTTCACAGATGATTTGAGCAGATATGGGTATATCTACTTAATGAAACACAAATCTGAAACATTTGAAAAGTTCAAAGAATTTCAGAGTGAAGTGGAAAATCATCGTAACAAGAAAATAAAGTTTCTACGATCTGATCGTGGAGGAGAATATTTGAGTTACGAGTTTGGTTTACATTTGAAACAATGTGGAATAGTTTCAAGAATCACGCCACCCGAACACCACAAAGAAATGGTGTGTCCGAACGCCGTAATCGCATTTCTTTACTAGATATGGTGCGATCAATGATGTCTATTTCCGATTTACCGCTATCGCTTTGGGGTTATGCTTTAGAGACGGCCGCATTCACGTTAAATAGGACACCGTCAAAATCCGTTGAGACGACGCCTTATGAACTGTGGTTTGGCAAGAAACCAAAGTTGTCGCTTTCTTAAAATTTGGGGCTGCGATGCTTATGTAAAGAAACTTCAACCAGATAAGCTCGAACCCAAATCGGAAAAATGTGTCTTCATAGGATACCCAAAGGAGACTATTGGGTACACCTTCTATCACAGATCCAAGGCAAGATTTTCGTTGCTAAATTCGGATCCTTTCTAGAGAAAGAGTTTCTCTCGAAAGAAGTGAGTGGGAGGAAAGTAGAACTTGATGAGATAATCAGATTCTGCTCCCTTATTGGAAAGTAGTTCATCACAAGAAATGGTTCTTGTGACAACTACACCAATTAGTGAAGAAACTAATGATGATGATCATGAAGCTTCGGATCAAGTTACTCTTGAACCTCAGAGGTCAACCAGAATAAAATACGCACTGCAGTGGTACGGTAATCCTATTCGGAAGTCATGTTACTTGACCATGGCGAACCTACAAACTATGAAAAGCAATGGTGAGCCCAGATTCGCGAAATGGCTGGAAGCCATGAAATCTGAGATGGGATCCATGTATGAGAACAAAGTATGGACTTTTGGTTGACTTGCCGATGATCGGCAAGCCATTGAAAATAAATGGATCTTTAAGAAGAAGACTGACGCCGATGGTAATATAACCGTCTACAAAGCTCGACTTGTTGCGAAAGGTTTTCGACAAGTTCAAGGGGTTGACTACGATGAGACTTTCTCACCCGTAGCGATGCTTAAGTCTGTCCGAATCATGTTAGCAATTGCCGCATTTTATGATTATGAAATTTGGCAAATGGATGTAAAAACTGCATTCTTGAATGGATTTCTAGAAGAAGAGTTGTATATGATGCAACCAGAAGGTTTTGTCGATCCAAAAGGTGCTAACAAAGTATGCAAGCTCCAACGATCAATTTATGGTCCGTGCAAGCATCTCGAAGTTGGAATAAACGCTTTGATAGTGTGATCAAAGCATATGGGTTTACGATGACTTTTGGAGAAGCTTTGTATTTACAAGTAAGTGAGTGGGAGCTCAGAGCATTTACGATATTCTATGTGGACGACATATTATTAATTGGAAATGATATAGAATTTCTGGATAGCATAAAAGGATACTTGAATAAAAGTTTTTTCATGAAAGACCTCGGTGAAGCTGCTTACATATTGGGCATCAAGATCTATAGAGATAGATCAAGACGCTTAATTGGACTTTCACAAAGCACATACCTTGATAAAATTTTGAAAAAGTTCAAAATGGATCAGGCAAAGAAAGGTTTCTTGCCTGTGTTGCAAGGTGTAAGATTGAGTCGACTCAATGCCCGACCACAAAGCAGAAGATAGAGAGAAAATGAAAGATGTTCCCTATGCTTCAGCCATAGGCTCTATCATGTATGCAATGCTGTGTACCGGACTGACGTATGCTTAGCTATAAGCTTGGCAGGAAGGTACCAAAGTAATCCAGGAATGGATCATCGGACAGCGGTCAAGAACATCTGAAATACACGAAAAGGACTAAGGATATGTTTCTCAGATATGGAGGTGACAAAGAGCTAGTCGTAAATGGTTACGTCGATGTAAGCTTTGACACCGATCCGGACGATTCTAAATCGCAAACCGGATACGTGTTTTTATTAAACGGTGGAGCCGTCGGTTGGTGCAGTTCTAAACAAAGCGCCGTGGCGGGATCTACATGTGAAGCGGAGTACATAGCTGCTTCGAAGCAGCAAATGAAGGAGTCTCGATGAAAGAGTTCATTTCCGATCTAGGTGTTGTACCTAGTGCATCGGGACCGATGAAGATCTTCCGTGACAATACTGGTGCAATTGCCTTGGCAAAGGAATCCAGATTTCACAAGAGGACCAAGCACATCAAGAGACGCTTCAATTCCATTCGGGACCAAGTCCAAGTGGGAGACATAGAGATCTGCAAAATACATACGGATCTGAATGTTGCAGACCAGTTAAATAAGCCTATTACACGAGCAAAACATGATCAGCACCAAGACTCCATGGGTGTTAGGATCATTACTTTGTAATCTAGATTATTGACTCTAGTGCAAGTGGGAGATCAAGGAAATATGCCCTAGAGGCAATAATAAAGTTATTATTTATTTCCTTATATCATGATAAAGGTTTATTATTCATGCTAGAATTGTATTAATCGGAAACATAATACATGTGTGAATATATAGACAAACAGTATGTCACTAGTATGCCTCTACTTGACTAGCTTGTTAATCAAAGATGGTTATGTTTCCTAACCATGAACAAGGAGTTGTTATTTGATTAACAAGGTCACATCATTAGTTGAATGATCTGATTGACATGACCCATTCCGTTAGCTTAACACTTGATCGCTTAGTATGTTAATGCTTTCTTCATGACCCATACATGTTCCTATAAACTATGAGATTATGCAACTCCCGTTTACGGAGGAACACTTTGGGTACTACCAAACGCCACAACGTGAATCGGGTGATTATAAAGGAGTACTACAGGTGTCTCCAAAGGTACTTGTTGGGTTGGCGATTTCGAGATTAGGTTTTGTCACTCCGATTGCTCGGAGAGGTATCTCTGTGCCTTCTCGGTAATGCACATCACTTAAGCCTTGCAAGCATTACAACTAATGAGTTAGTTGTGAGATGATGTATTACGGAACGAGTAAAGAGACTTACCGTAACGAGATTGAACTAGGTATTGGATACCGACGATCGAATCTCGGGTAAGTAACATACCGATGACAAAGGGAACAACGTATGTCGTTATGCGGTTTGACCGATAAAGATCTTCGTAGAATATGTAGGAACCAATATGGGCATCCAGGTTCCGCTATTGGTTATTGATCGAGAATGGTTCTAGGTCATGTCTACATAGTTCTCGAACCCGTAGGGTCCGCACGCTTAACGTTTCGATGACAGTTCATAATGAGTTTATAAGTATTGATGCACCGAAGGTTGTTCGAGTCCCGGATGTGATCACGGACATGACGAGGAGTCTCGAAATGGTCGAGACATAAAGATTGATATATTGGAAGCCTATGTTTGGACTTGGAAGGGTTCCGAGTGAAATCGAATTTATCGAGTACCGGAGGTTACCGGAACCCCCGGGAACTACATGGGCCATAGTGGGCCTTAGTGGAAAGGAGAGAGGGCCAGCCCTAGGTGGTCATGGCCCCCCTTCCCCTAGTCCTATTAGGACTAGGAAAGGTGGGCCGCCCCCTCTCTCTCTTCCTCCTCCGGAATCCTAATCCAACTAGGATTGGAGGGGAGTCCTACTCCTGAGGAGTAGGACTCCTTGCGCGCCTCCCCCTTGGGCGGCCACCTCCCCTTGGCTCCTTTATATCAAGGGGGGGCACCCCAAGACGCACAAGTTGATCTACGGATCTTTCCTTAGCCGTGCGGTGCCCCTTCCACCATATTCCACTTCGGTCATATCGTCAGAGAGCTTAGGCGAAGCCTCGCGCCGGAGAAGTCATATCGTCGCAGTGCTTAGGCGAAGCCCCGCGTCGGTGGAGCATCAACATCGCCATCACGCCGTCGTCGACGGAACTCATCCCGACACTTTGCTGGATCGGAGTCCGGGATCGCCATCGAGCTGAACGTGTGCAGAACTCGGAGGTGCCGTGACGTTCGGTGCTTGGATCGGTCGGATCGTGAAGTCGCACGACTACATCAATCAGCGTTGTTATAACGCTTCCGCTTTCGGTCTACGAGGGTACGTGGACAGACACTCTCCCCTCTCGTTGCTATGCCATCACCATGGTCTTGCGTGATCGTAGGAAAATTTTTGAAATTACTGCGTTCCCCAACACATCCATGCCATGCCATTCATTGAGCTTTCCTGAAATAATAGTCTTGGAATAGCATTAGCTCAATGAGCTATATGTTGTTATGAATTACCAAAACCACCTAGGGATAGTTGCACTTTCAATCTCCCCCTTTTGGTAATTGATGACAACATATAGATCAAAGCTTCGACAACCGATAATAAAATTTAAATAACATCTTCGCTTTGAGAAGTATGTGATAAGCAAGAGCTCCCCTAAATTTGTGCATAGTTTTAGATTTGCTTTGGACTGCAAATGCACAATGAATTAGGCTCATGGGTTACTCTTCCATGTCACATACATCTTGGTGGAGCGCTCAAAATAATAAACAATGAATACATGCACTCATCACCAAGCATAGTGAGTGATCACATAAGATAGATAGGATAATATCAAGCATGCATAAGTGTAGCTTATGATCAAACACATGATCATCAATGTCTCACAAACATAGTATCTCAACCAAAAGCAAACAAAGATTGAAAAACCACCAAATAAAGCAAGAGAGAACAAAGCAACACTCTCTCTCTCTCTCTCGAAGCCTATGATCTATACATTTTTCTCCCCCTTCGGCAACAAGTTACCAAAAAGTTCATAGAAAATGCATAGTGCTAGATCAACTCTCAGGCTTGATCTTCTGGTGGTGGTGTAGAGATGGCTCCTTGGATGAAGGCTTCAGTTGAAGTTGATGGAGCTGGAGCTTCTGATGTAGGTGCTGGAGCTGGAGGCACTGAGGCTGTAGCTGGTGCAGACGAAGTTGCTCTTGTGTCAGAAACTGGCACAGCAGATGACCTCTGGGCTCTAGGCACTCTGGCAAACACATTGGTGGTAGTCTTGCCCTTCCTCTCCTGCATGTCATCTTGTAGTTCCTCCACCGCAGTCTGAATCTCGCCATTACTTTCACATCTAAGTTATAGAACTTCTGTTTTATGATTCTCTCCAAGCTCTCCTGGTTTTGAGTGAGGGTGGCCAATCCCTTCTCAATCCTCAGAGTTGATGCTATTAAGTATCCGAGCTGCTCCTGCTTGTTCTTCAAGAAATACTCAGATGCCTCCTCTTGAGTTGGCATCTTGGTAGCCTTCTCCCTCTTTGCCTTCTCCTTCTTCTCCGAGCTTGAACTGATTGTGGATCATCTTCATTCATGACAACCTCATTGTCCTCAAAGTCCGGATAAAGTGGAAAGTGTTCTTTATCCAACTGATATTTTCCTGTGCCCATCTTTGAGTTTATCAATTCTTGAACTGAGGTGCGTATCCACAGCCTCCTCTTCCGATCTATTGCAGTCCTCTTGATTGTTTCAATGATCAGGCTCATGACTTTGAACTTTTGTGGCACATCAAACACATGCAACAAAGTTGATGGCATGCCCTCTCGATCATGTTATGGTCACTGGACTTGGGCAACAAAGTGTGCCTCGTAATCCAATTTATAGTTGGCAACCCCGACAAAGAAAGTGAACTGATCCAAACTTGTGAGTCTCTAGTGCCTTGTCTGGAATTTCCTTGTACATGTGTGCCATGGAATTGTGATCCATTTTCTTCTTGGCATAAATGTCTAGGTCATCCTCATTCTCCTTGGGGGCATTGATCAGACTTGCCCATTCCTCAACAGTTGACTGGTACCTTGTACCTTCAGACATCCAAACAATTCTCCCATATGGGTAAAATTGTGTTGTGGAGTAGAATTGCATGATAAGTTCATCATTCCAATTTGTGAGCTTTTGCCCAACAAAATCTGCAACTCCACAAGCGAAAAAACTGTCTTGCACTCCAGGATAGTGATGTTCATTCTCCTTCATGTAGGTCCAGTCGACCCACCTCATATCACACACAATGGGCTTCTTGTCCAACAAGATTGTCTCATAGAAGTCCTGATGTTCCTTTGTATGGAACCTATAATCAACAGCAGTTCTTCTCCTTGAAGCATATGGATCTGCCATCCTCCATATCCTCAATCCTGAGTCCTTCCTGATTCTCATGTCCTCACCACGGGATGGGCATCATTGTGGTCTGGTATCTTTGGCTTAAGCTTCCTCGTAACCTGTCCTTCTTCATCTTCCTCATCAACCTCGAGCACTTTGGGGCCTTGTTCTTCTCAGCAGCTGGAATACTCCTAGTATTCCTCTTTGGTGCAGACTTGGCCTTGGGGGCAGCTTTGGGTGCTTCCTTGGGCCTATATGTGGCAGCCCCTGATCTAATAGCATCACCCATAAGCTTTGGTGCCTTTGGTGCTGGTGCAGCAGGCTCTTCCTCTTCCATCATGGAAGGCTTCCCAATAACTCTGGCTGTGGTCTTCTTGACCCTTTCCTTCCTCTTCTTGCTCTCATCAGCTGGCTCTTTGGGATCAGGATTTTCAAGCAGTTGAGTTGATGTTCTGGCCTTGGACATTGGTTGTCTTCCTGCAGGCCTTTTGATCTTCATGACTGGCTTTGCATCCTTTGCTGAGCCATATTCCTTCTTGAGCACCACTTTCTTGGAGGTAGCCTCATCTTCCTCAGCTTTGTAATCTTCATCCTCTGAATCTGAAGTTCTTTTTCTCCTTTGCCTAGTTGCAGCCTTAGGCAAATTGCTAGAGTACTTCGCTCCCTTCATCTGAAGTTGAGGGACTAGTGCCCTCACTCAAGTCCATCTGCTCTTCCGACTTGCTCGGCTGTCACTTTGATCGGACATATACTGCAAAAGCTGACTGCTGACCCTGTGAAGAGTTTATAGATGAGATAGAAAAGATGAGCATCACAAAATGCAGAGGTTTTTGCAAAAGAATGACTCAAAAGTTCAGTCTTAGTTTTCCACAGAAAGCATTTCGAATCCACCGATTTTCAAACTCTGTGATACCGAAGCAGTTTTTGGAGCCTAAACTGATGATCTCGGTTGGACCGAGTTTTAGTTTGGTGGTACCGAGACTGCTAGGGTTTCACAGAATCCTCAAATCGGTTGCACCGATTAGTAATTCCCGGTCAGACCGAGAATCACTAGTGCAATGGCATAAGCCAAATCGGTGAGACCGAGTTTTTCAACTCGGTGGGTCCAAGATGGTTTCGGCGGAAACCTAAACCTAAAAATTTGAATCACATCTAATCTATGAACTACTTTGGCTGGATAGAAGAGTTGCAATCGTGGCAAGAATCAATACGAAAACAATGTGCCAGGAATCAGACATGGAAAGCACAAAGTTTAAGTCCATACCCTAACTTGGCGGTGGACTTGCTACGGCGGCAACGGCGGGGACGAAATCCGTTGACAGCGGCGAAGACCAGCGATGTGGAGGTCTTGGCGACGAGGAGACGATCCGGAGACCACGATGGCAGAGCGAGCTGTTATGCTGGCGAAGGGTTTTGAGAAAATTCCAAAATTTTGCCCGTGTCTATATATAGCCCGACCTCGCCGGTGTGACCGAAAGTGGAACAACTTCGGTGGCACCGAGATGCATAATCGTGTTCAGATACAGCAAATCGGTGAGACCGAAAAGTTCAAATCGGTTGCACCGAGATTGAAAACTCAGATCAACTTGATGATCTCGGTAGGACCGAAATGGAAGGATCGGTCAGACCGAGAATCACTAAGAGGCTTTGGAAGTCTAAGTCTATGATGAATCGGGGACTCCGAGTGCTCCTCACACAGAGTGGTTCGAATCTGACTTGATCAAATTTTGTGATGTAGCATGAATAGAGTTTGAGATGATAAAAGCATAGATAGCTAAAGAAGGTTCTTAGGCATTCTTGTCCATCCACTTGGCCAAAAGAAGAAAGAACCAAACAAAACAACAAGTGGATGTCCTTGAATGAGTAAAATATGCACCAACATGCTCACGCAATAAGATGGCAATTGAAATATGTGGCAAAGCATGCACAACCAATTCTAGCATCTATCAAACAATTGGCGATGACTAGGTCATCTATATATGAGTATATTGACTTAGGAGTCAAATGAGAACATTTGATCATAGGTCATACTCATCGTTTAAGCTCAAGTGGGGTTACCACTTTTACATAGTGCATTAATGTGTTCACACCATTAGAGTTGCTTTGACTCAATTCTTAGAGTTAAGCTCCCCTAGATGTGAGATCCCCCTTAGAGGGATGAACTAACCTTGGGTTTTGTCGATGATGACTTCATGTAGGTGTTGAAGATGTAGATGCTCAATGTTGATGTAGATCATTTGGAGCAATCCTTTGGAGTGAGTTGCACTTTCAACTTGCCTACATGGGTTAGTCCCACAAGGAACAAAACAAGAATATCCATAGACATAGAGTGATGCACACACAAGATGATGTCCATGAAAACATTAGGTTACCTTGTCCCTTGCCTTACCAATATGAGGGTTTGTGACTCCTTGAACTAGTGCAAGATGTGAAAGTTGATTGCACTTGTTCTTGCCAAATGATATGAGTGAAGAATGTTGGCGGAGTCACCCTCAAGAACTCTCTAGTTCTTCTTCTTCGGCCACATCATCTTGATGAGAATCCTTGGAGTTGTAGTTGTACTTGATGAAGTAGAACTTGACGTAGTCTTGGGGACCCAACTGAACGAGGCATAAGGTGCTTCTTCAAATGCATCAATCTCTTCTTGAAGCTTGTCCTTGCCTTTGTTCTTGTGGTCTTGTGGTGGAAGATCATCTTGAGCTTGTGTCCCCTTGAAGGAAGTAGGATCATACTTCTCTTGTTGAGGAACAAACTTTGTCTTGGGGTATTGATCTTCTTCCCACTCAACTCCATTGCCGTTGAACTTTCGTTCAAAACCAACACCTTGATTCTTCCGTGCCTTCCTTGCTTATGCATAATTTCCTCGAATTGCTTACTCCCGCAAGGCTCTTGTAAACACCTTTCTCTATAATTCCCTTCAATAAACTATTTTCTTGCTCAAGAGTAACTTGGCTAAGAGACTCATTAGTGGAATCAAGAGAACTACTAGAAGCAACAACATTGGATTTGACATTATTATTGTTACTACTAGAGGAAGTATCTTTCTTGTTCTTGTTACTAGACTTGACTTGAGGCATGTAAGTAGATAAGAGTAAACGCTTGGCCATGTAAGAAGAACCTTTCTTGCGGAGATCATCATTGATTGCCTTTAAGAACTCATGCTCTTGCTCAAGATTGAGCTTTTCAAAGCGTAACTTCTCATGAGCCCTTAAAAGTTCTCGATGATCTTCAAGATAGTTTCATGAGCCAACTTAAGAGTGTTTAGTTCTTTAGTTAGAAGCTCAATTTTCTCCTTATCATTGTCATTTGTTTGATTAGCATGATTAATTGACGTTTCATCATAGTATTCATCACTAGAGTTGTCAACAAGTAAATCATCATCCACAAGCAAGTCATCTTCATCACTATTGAAATCAACATACTCGGGATGTGTTACCTTTGGACCTTTGGCCATGAAGCATCTTCCAATTCCTTCATTTGGCGAATCAAATATGTCGTAGGAGTTGGTTGACACAAGTGCTAGACCGGCAACACCTTCATCTTGAGTATATTCGAGTCGGAGTGATAGCTTCTCTCGGAGTGATTGTCGGAGTCGGAGCCGGAAACCCATTCACCAACATGAGCTTGATGTCTTCGTTTTGTGTAGCTCCTTGATGACTTGTCCTTCCTTTCCGAATCCTTGCTTCTCCGTGAGGGTCTTCATTCATAAAGATCATCTCTACTCCTCCTCTCTCTTGATGGTGATTCTTCTTTTTTGCTTCTTCTTCTTTGAGAATCTTCTCTTCTTTTGTAGGGTGCCGTACACTCATTGGAGTAGTGTCCGGCTTCCCACAATTGTAGCAATTGCGCCTCGACTAGAAGATCTCTTGTCATGATAAGACCTTGACTTGGAGCTTCTTTCTTTGCTTCTACTCTTGTAGAATTTGTTGAAGTTCTTCACCATTAAGCTCAATTCTTCATTGAAGGTTGGTTTCTCACTTGATGATGTGGGGGCTTCACTTGAGGCTTTGTAAGCACCACTTGACTTGTTGTGAAGTTCCTCCTTGTCCTTGAGTGACATCTCATGAGCAAAAATCCTTCCAGTGACTTCCGTTGGCTTGAGATCTTTGTAGTTTGGCATCATTTGGATCAATGTGCACACGGTATCATACTTTCCATCCAATCCTCTTAGGATTTTCTTGATGATGAATTTGTCGGTCATCTCTTCACTCCCTAAGCCGGCAATCTCATTTGTGATAAGAGCAAGCCTAGAGTACATTTCAGCGACACCTTCACCATCCTTCATTTTGAACTTGTCAAGCTGACTTTGGAGCACATCCAACTTGGATTCCTTGACGGATTCGGTACCTTCGTGCATATCAATAAAAGTATCCCAAATTTCCTTTGCATTCTCAAGACGGCTAATTTTGTTGAATTCTTCGGGGCACAATCCGTTGAAGATGATGTCACATGCTTGAGCGTTGTACTGCAGCATCTTCAATTCTTCCGCATTAGCTTCACGGTTCGGT
The DNA here is from genome assembly GCA_021605145.1 of Aegilops bicornis. NCBI lineage: Eukaryota > Viridiplantae > Streptophyta > Magnoliopsida > Poales > Poaceae > Aegilops > Aegilops bicornis. Next base: position 82,478,515 of record CM038669.1, read on the forward strand.
TCTCTCCCATCGAAGAATTCACCTTGCAGGCGGGGTTATGTCCAAGAATATGCATTTTCATCTTATGCTTCCAACTAGCAAAATTAGTACCATCAAAGTAAGGACCTCTACGGTGATAATTTCCCTCGCTAGACGCCATACTCTCCTAGGTTGTGAAACCAAGGCTATGACCACCAAAAGCTATGGGAATCAAAGCAAAGTGAGACCAAAGCTCTGATACCACTTGTAGGACATTGAAGTATGTCTAGAGGGGGGGTGATTAGACTACTTGACCAATTAAAAACTTAACCTTTTCCCAATTTTATAGTTTGGCAGATTTTAGATATTTTAGGACAAGTCAAGCAATCATCACACAATTCAAGAAAGCATGCAAAGAGTATATAGGCAGCGGAAATTAAAGCATGCAACTTGCAAGAAAGTAAGGGGAAGGGTTTGGAGGATTCAAACGCAATTGGAGACACGGATGTTTTTGGCATGGTTCCGATAGGTGGTGCTATCGTACATCCACGTTGATGGAGTCTTCAACCCACGAAGGGTAACGGCTGCGCGAGTCCACGGAGGGCTCCACCCACGAATGGTCCACGAAGAAGCAACCTTGTCTATCCCACCATGGCCGTCGCCCACGAAGGACTTGCCTCACTAGAGGTATATCTTCACGAAGTAGGCGATCTCCTTGCCCTTACAAACTCCTAGGTTCAACTCCAAAATCTTGTCGGAGGCTCCCAAGTGACACCTAGCCAATCTAGGAGACACCACTCTCCAAGAAGTAACAAATGGTGTGTTGATGATGAACTCCTTGCTCTTGTGCTTCAAATGATAGTCTCCCCAACACTCAACTCTCTCTCATAGGATTTGGATCTGGTGGAAAGATGATTTGAGTGGAAAGCAACTTGGGGAAGGCTAGAGATCAAGATTCATATGGTAGGAATGGATTATCTTGGTCTCAACACAAGGGTAGGTGGTTCTCTCTCAGAAATGGTAAGTTGGAAGTGTAGGTTTAGTCTGATGGCTCTCTCCACGAATGAAGAGGAGGTGGAGGGGTATATATAGCCTCCACACAAAATCTAACTGCTACACACAATCTACCAAACTCGGTGGGACCGAATAGTTAAACTCGGCTCGGACCGATTTAGTAAACCTAGTGACCGTTAGTGATTTTCGGTGGGACTGACATGCATCTCGGTGAGACCGATATGGTTAGGGTTAGGGCATAACGTAATCTCGGTGAGACCGATTACACAAACTCGTTGGGATCGATTTTGGTAATAAGCTTTCCAGAGAGTTGGTCAGGTAAACTCGGTGGGACCGATTTGCTCTTTTCGGTGAGACCGAAATGTTACAAAAAGGAAACAGAGAGTTTACATTGCAATCTCGGTGGGACCGATCGCTCACTTCGGTTAGACCAAACGTTATTTAAGGGAAACAGAGAGATTGCAACCCCATCTCGGTGAGACCGAGATCCCTATCGGTAAGACCGATTTGCTTAGGGTTTGTGGCAGTGGCTATGACTTTTGGAATCGGTGGCGCCGGATAGGAAGAATCGGTGTGAAAGATTTTGGCTTTAGGTTTAGGTCATTTGTGGATGTGGGAAAGTAGTTGAGGGTTTTGGAGCATATCACTAAGCACATGAAGCAAAAGGCTCATTAAGCAACACCTCATCCCTTCTTGATAGTATTGGCTTTTCCTATAGACTCAATGTGATCTTGAATCACTAAAATGTAAAATGAAGAGTCTTGAGCTTTTGAGCTTGAGCCAATCCTTTGTCCGTAGTATTTTGAGGATCCACTTTCATCATCCATGCCATGCCATTCATTGAGCTTTCCTGAAATAATAGTCTTGGAATAGCATTAGCTCAATGAGCTATATGTTGTTATGAATTACCAAAACCACCTAGGGATACTTGCACTTTCACTAAGGTAGCGCTGGGAGAACCACTGCGATTGTGCCCCGGTTGAGCTGGGTTAAGCACCTCAGTGGAGAAAGCTAAAACTAACCGTCATGATAGGGCGAGAGCCGGTCGCTGTTCGAGAGGTTTTCGAGTCCCTAAAGACATATGCCGCTTAGAGCGAGGTGTCGGCATTATCCGGCCTAGGCGTGGATAGCGCCCCGAACTCGGTCTTCCGAACAACAGGGGCTTCGCCGAAATTTAAATTTATAGAATTCTATGGCTAAGTGAGAGTGTTCAAGCATTATAGTCCGGTTGCCTTGTTCGCTGCGTTGAGCGCCTCCCTCGAAGGACCCAAGAATGGGAACAAGAGCGCTCAAGTTCATCCCGAACACCCCAGCACTCGTGGCATGGGGGCTGAAGCCAATGACTCGCCATCTCTCAAATTTAATACACGGCCGCACAGAAGGTAATATGTTAAATTAAAAAGTGTTGCTTAGCGCATATGAACAAGTTTTCAGCGTACAGGATAACAAATGCGAGTCTACTAAAAAATTATATCTTTGGAGCATTCATCCGCTATAAGGCAGGCACCCTTCAGGACGCCATCATAATACATTTCAGGCTTGCGATGCTCCTTCTTCGGTGGTGGTCCGTCCTTCACAAGCTTCTCAGCGTCCATCTTTCCCAAGTGCACCTTAGCAATGTCAAGGGCCCTACGGGCAGCTTCGATGCAGACGGAGCGCTTGATGACTTCAACCCATGGACAGGCGTCCACCAGCCGCCTCACCAGCCCGAAGTAGCTCCCAGGCATGGCTTCCTTAGGCCACACCAACTATGAGGCCCCTCATGGCCTGTTCGGCCACCTTATGGAGCTCGACCAGCTGCTTCAACTGGTCGCTTAAGGGCACCGGGTGTCCGGCCTCAGCATATTGAGACCAGAACACCTTCTCCATCGAGCTTCCCTCCTCGGCTCGGTAGAATGCAGTAGCATCAGCCACACTGTGGGGCAGATCTGCGAATGCTCCTGGAGAGCTTCGGATTCGGGTAAGTAACAGATAATTCACTTTCACATGCTTGCTTTGCATATAGAATGCCTTACCCGCCGCTATCTTCTTCATCGCCTCAATCTCCCGGAGGGCTTTTGGGCTTCGGCCTTAGCGGCCTTGGCGCCTCAAGGGCCGTGGCGAGCCTCGGACTCCCGAAGTCTTTGAGTCACGCCCAAACTCTCGTGCTTTTCCACGAGAGCCTGGAGCTCTTGCCGCACCTCCGCCACCAGCGCCTCCTGCTTTCTCGCTCGATGCGCTCATGCCGCAGATTGCTTCGGCCCGGGACACCGCCTCCTGTGGTCGCCACCTCGCTCATGGCCCCCGCAATATTCATGTTATTCTGTCATTTTTGCAAACACATCTTTTAAATACTCCCATAAGGTATTACTTACCTTCCTTGTCCTCGAGCTGCTTTTGGCAAGTCCGAGCTCGTTCTCGGACTGCTCGAGGCTCGCTTCAATGCACCAACCTCCACAAGAAAAGTGCGGCAGAGGTCAAGAAGGCAGCCTGCATTCCCATATTGACATACTTATGTTAGACTCTCACAGATATCTTTTAGATCCTCAATTTGGCTTTTTCTTTCCAACACCAAACCGAGCATCGTGGGCTACCGTCTATGCGGTAATATTTTTATACATACCTCAAAGCTCGTTAGAAGGTCTGGCGAAGCTTCACCAGCCCGCTCTTGGCGGATCGAACCTTTCCGGATCACCACACTCATAACAAAGGCGGTAAGCTCGTCGATGGAAGCGCCATTAAGCGCCTCCATCAAATCATCCGTGCCTCCGGTTGGACGGAGGTCACCAGCATCGCAGTCTTGCCCTTCTTACGGCGGTCGCTGTCGGACTCCGGAACCACTGAAGGTTCCGGTACGGAGTCCGGCGCAGGGCTGAACTTGAAGCCCTTCGGGGTTTTATCCCCTTTGAGCCCGGATTCCGGGAGGTCGCCTTGCGGCGCCTCCATAGCCACCTCCTCCTGGCTGGGCCCCTTTTGGGACTCCACCCCGGCATCATCAGCGGCGGGAGGAGACGAGGCGGTCGGAAGTGAGGTGCTATTCACTTCCGACGAATCCAGGGAGCCGCTCGACGAATCGTCGAGCCCATCCTTGGGCGGGCTGCATGGTTATATCCGGCGTTATAGGATGTTGTGCGACAAATGAAACACCATGAGTTATTCTGGTGTCCGGACACTTACGATCTCGCCAGGGGCTTGGCCCTTGGAGCCCACCCCTCTTCGCCGTCGTCGGCATTGGCGGTGTAGTCCGGAGGAAGGGTCCTTCCCTTCTTGGACCCTCCAGCCTCCCCGGTGGGGCGGCCTTCCTTTTCTCTCCTTCACCGGGAGAGGCCTCTTTTCCTCCTCCTCGTCTCATGGGAGGAGTCCGCCAAGCGTCATCGGACGATGAGTCTGATAACACCTGGCACAGGGAACTCCTTTGAGTTCCCGTGGCCTTCTTCTTGGCCTTCTTCTCCAGCACCACGTGAGGTGCCGGAACCAGCAGCCCCGTCAATTGGGCGTCCGTTGGGTCTTCTAGAAAGGGAGCCGGATAGTCGATCTGTCCGGACGTCTTCAACCAGTCCTGTCAAAGGTGAGGGAGTTTAGATCCCGCATAGAGTCAAACTATGAAAAAGGAGTCTCGTAAAGGGTAAAATAACTTACCTCGCTGGCTTGATGCTGGGAGCTGAATCCGCGATCTTCCGTCGCGGATGCGGGAGCTTTCGGCCTTTGAACAGCACCTTCCAGCGTCTTCGCACATAGTGTCGAAGAGCCGGTTCAAGGTTCTTTGTGCCGGATCAAACTCCCACAAATTGAAGTTCCGTTGCTGGCATGGGAGAATCCGGCGGATGAGCATCACCTGGATTATGTTGACAAGCTTGAGATTCTTGTCCACCAGGTTTCGGATGCAGGTTTGGAGTCCGGCCAGCTCTTCCGAATTACCCCACGTCAGGCCCGTCTCTTTCCATGAGGTGAGCCGTGTGGGGAAGCCAGATCAGAATTTGGGGGCCGCCGCCCATTGAGAGTCGCGCGGCTCGGTGATATAGAACCACCCCGATTGCCACCCCTTTATGGTCTCCAGAAAGGAGCCCTCGAGCCATAGGACGTTGGCCATCCTGCCCACCCTGGCGCCTCAAGACTCGCTTGGCGGCCGCCCACTACCTTCGGCTTGACATTGAAGGTCTTCACCATAAGTCAAGTGGGGCTGGATGCAGAGGAAGGTTTCGCATTACCCACGATAAACGCCGAGATGTTGAGGATGAAATTCGGGGCCAGATCATGGAAATCTAGGCCGTAGTAGAACATGAGCCCCCGGACGAATGGGTGAAGTGGAAACCCTAGTCCATGGAGGAAGTGGGGGAGGAACACCACCCTCTAATGGGGCCTAGGGGTGGGGATGAGTTGCCCCTCGTTGGGGAGCCTATGCGCGATGTCGCTGGACAAGTATCCGGCCTTCCGCAGCTTTTTGATGTGCCCCTCCGTGACGGAGGAGGCCATCCACTTGCCTCCCGCTCCGGACATGGTTGGAGAAGGTTGAGGTGGGATGTGCGGACTTGGGCGCTGGAGCTCGGGTGCAAGGAAATGGATAAGCAAAGGAAGAAGAAGGCGTGTGTGAAAAAGCGGATTCTTATCCCCTTATATGGACAAAGCTATGCGTCCCCACCGGCCTGATAAAACTCGCTTATCTCCCAAGCGCCATAATCAATGGCGCGGTTGGGTTACCCACGCCCGTATTGATGAGAATCCCGGAATAAGGGGACACGCTCTCTGCTGACAAGACGTGCCAAGGAAATCGCCTCGCTAAACGCTACCGAGGTTGGGCAAGAAAACGATTGAATAAAGGCTTGGCCGTGGTGTGATGTCATGTCATGGATACGTCAGCAGATTGAACTTGTGTAAATGTTATTCTCTCGACGGTGTTATGTGGAACTTATTTTGCAGAGCCGGACACTATCCTTGTGTTCAAAATCTTCTATGAAGTATTCGGAGGAGGAACCCGACTTGCAATGTCGAAGACAATATGCGCGTCGGACCCGTAATCATTGAAGCCTGGTTCAGGGGCTACTGAGGGAGTCCCGGATTAGGGGGTGTCCGGATAGCCGGACTATAGCCTTCGGCCGGACTCCTGGACTATGAAGATACAAGATTGAAGACTTCGTCCCGTGTCCAAATGGGACTTTCCTTGGCGTGGAAGGCAAGCTTGGCGTCTGAATATGTAGATCTCCTACCATTGTAACCGACTCAGTGTAACCCTAACCCTATTCGGTGCCTATATAAACTGGAGGGTTTTAGTCCAGAGGGACTAACAACAATCATACCATAGGCTAGCTTCTAGGGTTTAGCCTCTACGATATCGTGGTAGATCTACTCTTGTACTACCCATATCATCAATATTAATCAAGTAGGAGTAGGGTTTTACCTCCATCGAGAGGGCCCGAACCTGGGTAAAAACATCGTGTCCCTTGTCTCCTGTTACCATCCGCCTAGACACACAGTTCGGGACCCCCTACCCGAGATCCGCCGGTTTTGACACCGACAGTCATGCAGAAAGATTTTCTGTTTGTATTCCGAATGGCTCGGTGGACTCGGTCAGAAGAACAGGCACGCACGTGAAGACCACGGAGGCATGGGCACGTATGTGCGTTTATTACGGAAACCTAACAGAATCGGGTTTATATGTCAACACTTTCTACTTACTCTGTGAGACACGTAACAGCCCATTCGAGAGACAGAAGGGGCACACGCTTATTGGCGCATTTCCACATGATGGCGACTATGACGTAAAGCAGCATAAACATAAAAAGACAGAAAGGTAGACTGATTTTCTGTTTTGCAAGCGCATAAACAAGGTGCAAACAGAACAACGCTTGTTCAACAAGGTTTACACAAAACGCGAACTCCAAAACTTCAAGACAATAAGACACTCCCAAGAACATGAGCAACCATCTCAAGACCTATTCTTCAGCATGAACATCTGAATGGATCCGTCAAATCGAGATATTCAACACTCCTATTTTGTAAATACTGACGCACATGGAAGCAACTTGGTAATAATCGAAGACGACCATGTTTAGAAGCCTTATTGTGCCACTTCAGAACCCTTTGTTGCTCCTCGTAAAATACTTCTGTGAACTCCACGTGAGGGTACACAAACTTAATGTCAATGCTATCCAGATACTTTGCACATAGAACAAAGAACGCCGCAAATTCCTCGTTACCCCGGCAAGAATAATTATCTTCCAGTGTTACTGTCTTCAGACAAATATCGTGATGTTTGAGAAACTGCCGGTGCCTACGACGCCATACATTTTTTTCAGAACTAGCGTCAACCGTCCCTAAAAAATACATGAAAGGTTGAAAATACTTAGCGTCCATAGAAAAAGATATGTATGTATGTATGTATGTATCCACTTAAGTCAAATTTAACATAAACATTTTTAAATGGAAGGAGAACTACAGTATGCACATTTCTCAAGATCATCACCTCGACAGACAAGTTCTCCAGTTTTGGAAAGCACTTCGGCAATTCAACGACAATGACCACCTTTATAATCCATGTATATGAACAAGGTCTTGACAGATTGCCGCATTGTTGTAAGACCGATCGCCCCAAAATGCTTCATAAAAATAAACAGAAGATACGTCACAAAACTAATAGATTAAAGGTTGGACGAAATAAAACTGGTTTCCTCTCAAACAAGATGAAGCTGAAAGTATTGTCAAAACTCAATACCGCAAGACATGTGAGACGACGTGGATACGGATCAGGTGCAGAGACACCGGTTACCTCCAAATCCTCACCCTGCATGAAGCAAAGAACATATTTCAACAAATTAATGGAACTAACATCGGAAAAAGTCATCACCCTATTCCAGAATCAGGTAAAGTCGGTACCTCAACAAGTGCGGGCGCAGACATGAACGCGAATTCACCCAGCGTCCCCAGTTTAGGTGCAGAGACAACAGTAGTCGAACAGTGGTCGTCCTCTTTATCGCGGATCAACTGTTGAAGCGAAGGCGCATCCTCAATAATGAGTTTTTCGTAGTAACAACGAATGCCAATGCTTACAAGGTTATACGTGTTTATTGTGATGCGATTTAACTCCCCATCGAAAAATAAGCAGCAGAGACTCAAGTGCAGGGCAACTAGAGTGGACTATGCTTTGAAGCGAGACCTCTGATATAAGAACTTCCACAAGCGATAGTCTTTTCACCAGCGGTAGCTTAAGCGTCCCTGCATAATTGTCTGGTATATGGCAAAGAGCAAAGCCGAGTGTGTGCAAAGAGGAGGAAAACCTAAACACGGACATCGGCGCTGAGGGCACGATGAATTCACCCAGTGGTGTGACCTCTTGCACCGTGAATCCTGGGAACAGATAGTAGAACTCAAGAATCTGGAGATTGTTGAGCTTTGACGATCGGAGCCAGGCAGCAATGGTGGAAGGTCTGAACCGCAGGTAGCACGCCGGGATAGAGAGGCGGCTTACTGAGCCGGGATGACTGGACAGGATGAATTCCGGAGGATTGACAACATTAACGACAGAATATTGAGAGGACCAAGTTCCGGTATAAAATCTGAAGACGGCCTCGGTGACGGCGGACAACTTCAAGAGGATGGCAATATGAATTGTTTCTCCATCGTTAAAAAGACGGTCAAGAGAGATTTCATGACGCTTGAGATTCAAAGGAGCGGTGAGCCATAAAGGACGCCACCTACGAGCGAGGATTCGAGTACGGATGCCCTCCTTCATGGGGAGACGAGAGATGATCTCACCTAGGACGGCGTCTGGGAGGTCGCTGATGAGGTCCAGACGAGACCCCTCTTCTTCATCCTTGGATTGAGGAAGAGCACACTTGCCGCTTCCCTCCTCTACGGCGACAAACACACCACCAGAAGGCAGTGTCGCCGATGGCGCCACTCTCGCCCTCTTGGGCTAGGACTACCACATTCCATCTCCATCTCCATCTCCATTGCAGCGGTCGCACCGCACACGACAAGTGCTCAGCGAGGTGGATCTGGAAAAATGGATTATAACATGTCCACCCACGAAACAACTTAAATACTGAGTGGGACGCGAAAGGTACAGATTAATTACCTCTCCTTTATTTTTCTCGTAAATTGTAGATGCCTGCTTGAAACATTAAATACAGTCACGGCTTTGATTATGCGAGATGCACTGTTGAAGACGCAGACCATGCACGGGCGTGCCCCTCCGTGTTTTAATTTTTTACGGCACGTACATACATTAAAAGAATATGTTCCACGCCGAAAGCACGGGTGGGCAGCACACAAAGACATCGTGTGATGTGATATATAGTCTGTTAGCTCGTGTCTGTGTTCCGAACGATTCCGCCAACGGAGAGGCACGGACGTGAACCAGTGGAGGCATGTTGTGGTATTACATAGAGTCACGTACGGCTGCCATCGCAGAAACACAACGGAATTGGATACAGATGTGATCCCTCACAGCTTTACTTTCTCGAGACATTGAATGGACGATCCGAGAAACACTGTCCTTAAAAGCACGGGCAAGAACTCTGTACAACCACGGTTACGTACCAAGGAGCAACTATCAAACGACGGAGGTGAAGCAAAGAGCGCCACGCTTTTAGTAATAGAAGAAGCACTCTATCGGCCGGGCGTTGCTCCTTTGTCAGCGCATGAGGGACGGCTGTGGAAGGCACGCTTTCAGGCAGAGAATGAACGCCACGATGCCACAACAAGGTGAAATCATGGTTGTACAGATGCACCGTTGAACGATCCACGGCTTTGATTATACAATATGCACTTTTGAACATGCAGACCAGGAACGGGTGTGCCCCTCCAAGTTTTAATTTTTTACGACACATACATACATTAAAAGAATCTATTCCATGCCGGAAGCACGGGTGGGCAGCACACAAAGGCATCATGCGGTATTATATAGAGTCATGTAAACTAGTGTCTGTCTTCCGAACGATCCCGTCGACTCATTCAAAGAGAGAGACAAGCAACGTAAACACGCGGAGGCATGGTGTGGTATTACATAGAGTCACGTCCGTGCGTTTACGATGCAACCGTGAGAGAAGCATGCTTGTATGCTTACAACATCAATGTTCAGAAACCGACGCGGCTGTAGAAAATAACAAGGAAACCTGTGCCTCTGATATTTTTCTCCGCCGAGTAAAAATACATAAATAAACAAAAGGCGTTCTTATTTAAATTTGTTTTCTTTCTATGGCTGCAGCAAATTAACTTACAAGCCGTTCTTATAACCACACAACGAGAAAATAAACAATCGACACCAGCCCGCCCTCCACACCGATCACTTGCTATTTCATCGCTCCACGTGCAGCATTGTTTTTGAATGTTCAGTGATCCATTCTTCCTTCTCGACACTTGTGCAACCCCACCCCTCTGCGTAACTATTCAACCTATTTACCTGTAAAATCAATATTCATACATAAAAACAAAGAGAAAGATTGCGGTCATCACTATTTTTTGCTTACGTCCTGTTTAAGCTGCATTATTACCTTTTAATTTTTCTATTTGTACTGTTCTCCGGTACCAAAAAGTCTCCACTTAGACCTTTCCTTTTTGTAAATGGACTGCGCAGATTCCGTGCCTTGTCCCGGGCTTCCCTGCATGCATTCTGTGTCCCTGGCTTGTGTGATGTTTGATTCTGGCGTAGATGTAAGACTTTGGTAAATGCTCCCTGCTGTTAGTGGGGTCGTTGGAATTGTTGGTGTCTGACGTCTTCCTCCTGGGCTTGGAGTGCATTGTCCTGAGCCGTTTGATGTCCTCGATGGTGTTGTCGGTGTTGCCGGCCATTTCATTGACCTTGCCCTCTTCTCCTACTGCGATTTCCTCTTTTCCTCCTCAATCCTCATCCTCTCCTGAACTTCTGGGTTATCCGGGCAGTTTGTTTTCCTGTGACCCTTTTCTCCACAACGGCCGCACTTGGTTGCAGCTTTGTAGCCTTTTCCTTTCTTCTCAGAACCAGCTTTGATTCGATCTCGTTTTTTCGTGCCCTTTGAGCCACTCATGGGAGGGTTCTTGAGAGTTTCGGCAAGAATGCCTGTGTATGGTTCCTCAGCAAGTGCCGCCATGACTTTTATTTTCATATCTACCGTACACTCACGCAGAACACTGTATGCCTTCTCTTTTCTGCAAGCATTTGAACAGATATCCGACAACCCAGCGTAAGCGAGGCCGAATCTCATCGTTTCATCATCTTGTGCGGTCATGCTATCACCTTGACTTGTAGACAGAACTTTCAGACTCTCTGATAGATTCCTGGTCCATCTGGGGATGACAAAGGATTTTGGAAGTTGATCGATCATGCCTGTTTGGTCCATCACCTTAAGCACATGGCAGCACTGGATGCCATCCCTACTCATTTTCTTTCAGCTGCAACTGTATATTTATTTTTGCTCATCCACATCTACCCTGAACTCAGACCTCTCAAATTCCTCGCCGAGATATGGTCTCCACACTTTATCTCCAGGATCAATAATCTTTTTTAAAAAATACTGCCTCCCCCTTGCCGTGATCGTAGCACTTGAAGTAAGTCCGGTTCCATAGCTCCAGCTGGAATTTCCTGAAAATTTCATTCGTGTATACTTGACTTGCCTGTCTTTCAATCGGAAAACCCGTCTCTAGTGATGGCGCCTTCTCTTCTGTTCGGTGTCTTTTCTTGTCAAGCGTGGCGAGGCAATTTTGCTGAATCATGTGATACGCATCAACAAACCTTTTTATAGTGTCACCGTGGTCGACGTAATTCTTCCACATCAAATTCGTGCTCTCACTGCGAGTGGTTGTTGACGAGAAAGGATAGAAGCAGTCCTTGAAGTAAGCCGGCACCCAAAAATTTCGGAGTTCCCATAGCGTGTTCAGGTGTTTGTTGCCTTCCACCTTGTGCACAGAAATTGCTGCTTTCCAGGCACGCTCAAACTCATCTTGATTTAGTGAGTTTTTGAAGATTTGAAATAAATCATAAGACATCCCTGGGTGCTGTGCAAACACTACTGCGTTATTTTCCTTCAGGTTCTTCCTAATATGCCACCAGCAGAACCTGTGCCTCGTTCTCGGAAGAGCTTCCTTTATTGCAGTCTTCATCGCCTGGTCATGGTCTGTTATTATGTATTTCGACTCTTTTCCTCCCATTGCCTCGACAAACGTGCTTAGCAGCCACTTGAATGACCCTATTTTCTCATCTTTCAAAAGGCCTAGTTCAAACAGGACGGTCGACCATGGTTGTCGACACCTATAATTGGTGCAAATGGCAAGCCACATATATTCGTAGAGAATGTCGTGTCAAAAGACACAAAATCTCCATATAGATCATAATTCATCTTGCACAAGGAGTCTGTCCAAAACAGGCTGCGCACTACATTGTTCTCTGTCTCTTCCACATGGTGGAATCCCGGCCTCCGCCTCTGCATATCGGCAAACAGTTTCATGGTGTCCTCGATATCAGTGCCGCGCTCTCCAGCCCTATCACGGCATGCAATGTTGCTTATGTCAATCGTGTCGAACATAATTTCTCGCCTCGGTGTCCCCATGGCAGTAAAAATCTGCATAGCCTTCCTCGGTTCTAACCTCGCCTTCTGCAGCACTTGTATAAAGAATTTCTCCTGAGGTGTCATCTTCTTGTAGCATCTCATTAACTTCAAAGATCCAACTGATGGGTGAAGTTGGTGGTTGTGCTCTAGGCGCACGTTCTTCAGATACCATTTCCTCCTATCTCCATCCCTCTTGGCTGTTATTTGAACTGGGCAGCTTGTCCGGATCAAGCAATTCCTCCTTCTCTCCTTAACATGTCTCTCAATTGTTTTATTCTGCCCTTCCTTGGTGCACTGAAACACCTGCTTGTCAAGTTGCTGATCATATGTCGATCTTCTGCTCGTTGATCGCTTGGCAGCAAAGCCAACCTTTCTCGCATATCTACAGAAGAAGAAAAAGCACTCATCCAATGATCCAAATACCATACCACCCTCTGGTTCGAGCGCTTCGGTGACCTCCTGAATCGTTGGGTATATGCCTTCTTTGAACATGTTGTCCATTTCTTTCTCTACAATGGTCGGCGGCGCCATTTTGATTATGTCTACCGTGTCTTCGTTCATCTGATCGCATTCACTTCTGACGACATCGGTTTCATCGCCAGCCACAGGTCCACTTACAGAGGAGCTGCCTCTGCTCTGTTGTTTGTCACACGCAACATCGTCGTTTCTGCATGGCACGGACAAATCCATGAATGACTCTGCCTCTCCACTGTTGCATTGTGCAATGATGCTCCCTGTTTCTCCGGCACTCGTGCAACCAAGGGACTGTGCTGCTTCTACAATGCAATCCGTGCTGGCGTTGCATGCTACTTGTTGCTCTGAACATTGCGTTCCTTTCGAAATGGATGGAGAAATATGATATTTATTTGCCTCATCTGTTATCCCCTCCGCCAAATCCTGAACACATAGCACGAAACAGAATTAGATACCCAGAGCAGCATATGCATTTTTTTTTTAATTTCTAATAAGCGGTACACCAGAGGCACTGTTCACATTACACCCAAAGCAGCATTTAACGTGACCATGCTACACACACATCTGGACAAAGAGGCACAGATGTGCTTCTGCTTACACCATACAACCGGAGAGGCACAACAACATCCTATACAACTGCATATACAGCCGCACCAGACAAACAGCCGTCCTAATGTATTACACTTTACCCTGTTCTTCCATAAAACTATTTGGCCATTCAATTGAAAAAGCATAGTTCCGACGTCACCTTTGTTTTCCCATGCCTCTCTTGTCCAGCAAATCTTGGCGACAACCTCCGTGCATTGGTAATTTCGCTGACTATTCTGAATGTCATCGGAGATCCTTTGGAAGGACCCCTCATGTTGGACGCCGCAAGTGATCCTTTCAAAGGACCTTATCTTATGTTTTCATCGATCCATGGACTACCGCGATACTTGCTTCCTTGCTCGTACACCTGCGTGTGCAAGATACTACAATTTAAATATACCGCATTTAAAACAAAGAAAAATTGCTCACAAAAAAATATACATTTGCTTTAAATGTTGTTGCACGTCCATATTCTTTGCCACCTGTATTGCTTTACGATCTTCTTTGAACATTAAAGTTTATTCCTCCTATGTTTGATTTTGTCGTTGGACTCTTCTTGCCTGCGCAGACCGTACCGGATCCTTGAACACTAATGCTTTTGTTGCCAATGATCCTTCTGCTTGCATCAAGGCAAGTTACATTACCTCGCACCTCTTCATTATAACCGCCATCAAATGCTGGGGCGTCACAACACCCGCTCTGCACCTTTGTGGACAACTGTGTCTTGAAAGCAAAAAATAATTAAAGGCACGTGAGAGTATTATGAAGAATTAGCACGTAAAACTTCCACGTACGTTCAAAACCAGCGTTTGAAGTTTTTAAGTTACCTGCACAATCTGCTTAGTGGAGTCTCTGCTGATTAGAATTCTCCTCTTCGCAGTGTCCGCTGCACAACATGCTCCTGGTTGGGACGTTTGCCAAGAACTTGTATCTCACTCTTGACTCCAATTACTCCAGCCCGCATAGCATGTGTGTGTTTGACAGCATCTGCATCCTTCATCTTCTTCTCATTTTGTAGTGATTTTTTTCTTCCACCTCTCAATACTCAACTACAGAGTAGATACACAGGATAAACAGATATTACAGCATTCATCCATGATATATTAATCATTTTGTTCTTCTTAATGATCTATTAATTGGTGTTCTCGGTGGTAGCACCTTGACAAAGAACGTCACAGAAATAAAAGACCAAACCCTAATGTTCAACGCCTTGCTATTACCTGCCTCCCATAATCCTTGCCGATGTCGTTCAAAGACCGACCGTCCACATTGACCGACGGATGTCGAACTCTGAACATATGCCCGAAAAAGTTATAAACCCTTGATATCGGTGTTGAAAATTTTCAAAGTCGATCTCAATCTTTCTTACTAAGGTACTACACTTACCACGCTAAATGTAGATATATTTATACTTCTATATAATTGAACTCACACCTTTCTACTAACCTTTGATTGCGAATCTTATGCTGATTGTTCGGAACTCACACCTTTCTAAATTGTGAGGATCTGCTTCCCTGCAGTTTGTCACGATCTCCTTCAATGATTTTGAATCTGGAGAGAGAAAAGATAAAGAGAGACGGAGAGAGAAAGAGAGAAGGAAAGAGAGAGCCTACTTCGATTTTTTGCGTGCAGGAGAAGAATAACCTGATAGGTGGGGTGAGTTTTGCGACGCATGAGAGATGCACATGTTTTTTCGGCGTGACGAGATGTGGTAGGTCGACTTCACTTGACCGTCGACGAGACTGACAAGTGGGCTCTCAGTTACTAATTCCTTTAAGTCTCTCACTAACTTGTGGGTCGGCCTTATATGATTCCTACGAGGAGAACCTCCGTCTGGGTGAGAAAATGTGGTAGGTGGACTTCAAGTCATCTTGACATGTGGGCTCTCAAATAGTTCCTCCAAGTATTTGACTAACTTGTGGGGTCATCCATAAGATGAGTTCCAGATCTTTCTCCATCTAGCATCGGTGGCGGCAGTGAGGCATATTCTAGCTCTCCAAAGGAAAGCCAATCCCGATCCCTCCGCAGAGTTCGCTCGTCACTGAAAATTTATCGGTCTCCTTCATCTCACTAGCCGTGGATCTCATGTTCAGGTAATCCATTGCATTATCACCATGATTATGCCACCGATTCAGCGTTTGAACAAAAAAATTTACCGGCACTAGCAATTCCGCGGGCTGCGTACACACCGCATCTGCACAACACAGCATGTGGGGCGCGATTTGAATATCGGTTCCGGACCCAATTATCTTCAGCTGGTCCGTGCTCAAACTGTTGCGCCGTCTTAACAGCAGAAGGGTTATGGATTTAAAATTAGGACTCAGCTGACCTCACTTTAATCATGCCAACTGCATGCTTGCGTCGTGGTTTTGCTAAGTTGAGTTATATCTCCAGCCATGCAAACTTAAGCACTCTCGTGACCACATATTATATTACTTGCAGAGCTCAATTAAACTGCAGTCAAAATTCACTATCATGATCCCTAACATGAGGTCACAGGTCACATGATTGTATAGATCCGCAATCTATAGCAGAGATCCAAAGTACTTACATCCCTTTTTGCAAAGCAGTTACTAACTCAGATTTAGAAACCATCTTACATGGACCAAGCTGTTGATGATGGTCTCACATGGACTGCTAACAACTGCCTTACATAGTTGACACAGTAACGATGATGTCTCGTGACCTCTTATGTAGAGTTCAATGAGATGGACTCCACCCCACAGCTGTTGGAGACTCAGTCCCAGTCTGTCAATGGAACAGAGATTGTCACCCAAGATTTCATGGTTCATGACTAGCTAGAAACAGAGAGAGTAAGGACCGAGTTAAAACGTGCAGCGCACAAAAAGCTTGTTGAGAAGTACAGGGCAAAGAAGCAGCTTGCTGCCTCGAAGTAGGTGTTTTTATCATGCATCTTGCGTGTGTCGTTGAAATTTCTTTCGAAATCAATGCCTCTCATTCTAGCTGCATTTTTAATCACGCCTTAAATATTTGTCTACATTTCTTGACTCAGCGTTTGTATGTAAGCTTGTGCAAGAAAAGCATGTGGTTCAACAATACATTTGCTAAAGGTCATTTCTTATCTTTGTCAATAGAGCTGTTACAATGGGTGAATTTGAAGAAGAGTTCAGCACAAAACTTAGCTTCCAGAAATTCATTACTGTATGTGAAAAGCTAACAGAACCACAAAAGCAGCTTGTCAGAGATATTGGATTTGGATACCTTCTAGATTATCCCAAGAAAATGTTTCCAAGATGTTTCGTTCGCTGGCTTGTCCGCTATTTTGATTGCCCTTCCAGGTCTTTCATACTACCTAGTGGATACAGATTCCTCATCAACTCGTACATGGTCCACCGGATCTTAGGAATTCCACTTGGCGGCCAGGTTATCCCAAGAAAATGCTCAGAAGCTTTCAGATGTCAGGTTAAGTCTGAAACTCGGTGTGCTGGGCACGCTCCAAACATCAGAGAGTTAACTGATCTCGTAACCCCACAGCTGACAGGAGAAGTGTTTCAACGGGTTTTCATGATGTTTGCAACAGCGGTATTTCTATGCCCAACGACATATGGCTGCGTTAGCCCCGACTATTTAGCCGCTCTAGAAGGACCAGCAAGTAACATACCATCATATGATTGGTCCAATGCTATCACAGAGAAACTGGTGGCATCACTCCAGACCTTCAAGGACAAAGGATTCGCAGGCGCCCTGTGTGGCTGCCTCCTGATTCCAGTGGTTCATTCACTAACTTGTACATTTCTTTATACCCACAAGCAGCTACAAGAACATGATTCATTTTTACCTCTTCCCCACTTGCAGATAACGTATTTTGAGTACCTGGATACGAAGATTATGGACTTGGAATCTGACACTCCTGCAAGACTTGTCATGTGGGACATAGAGGCCATTAAGAATTATGCTAACACAGACAGCCTGTCAATAGAGGACGGAATTTTTGGGAAACACACGGTGAGTCAACTTTTCCCAGACTAGAATCCTACATATAAGAATTTATGCCTCAAGAAAAACTTTGTTCCATAAGTGATTTCCAGCTACTGCACCTGATTTTATGTTTGAAATGATGCTCCCTAAGTTTTTACAACAAAGATACATGTCCTATTATGATCACCCAGATAGTTTCTTATAGTACGTTAGCTGTGCTTTTATGTTAAACTAGAAGTGCTTCATATAGGACGAGTGCTCATCCAGACAGTTTCCTATAGTATGTTAGCTGTGCTTTTCTATTAAAACCAGAAGTGCTTCCTACAGGACGTTAGCCGTGCTTTTGTATTTAATACAGAAGTGCTTCCTATACTACCTTAGTTGTGCTCTTGTGTTAAATACAAAAGTGCTTCCTATAGTACCTTAGCTGTGCTTTTTATGCTAAAAGTAGAAGTGCTTCCTATAGTACGTTAGCTGTGCTTTTGTGTTAAATATAAAAGTGCTTCCTATACTACCTTAGCTGTGTTTTTTGTGCTAAAACTAGAAGTGCTACTTATAGTACGTTAGCTGTGCTTTTGTGTTAAATATAAAAGTGCTTCCTATATAGTACGTTACCTGAGCTTTTGTGTTAAACATAGGAGTGCTTCCTACAGGACGTTAGCCATGCCTTTGTGTTTAATATAGAAGTGCTTCCTGTACTACCTTAGCTGTGCTTTTGTGTTAAATACAAAAGTGCTTCCTATAGTTCCTTAGTTGTGCTTTTGTGCTAAAACTAGAAGTGCTTCCTATAGTACGTTAGTTGTGCTTTTGTGTTAAATATAAAAATGTTTCCTATGTAGTACGTTAGCTGTGCTTTTGTGTTAAACATAGGAGTGCTTCCTACAAGACGTTAGCCGTGCCTTTGTGTTTAATATAGAAGTCCTTCCTATACTACCTGAGCTGTGATTTTGTGTTAAATATAGCACTGCTTCCCTGCAGTGATGGGTCAACCATGCTCGTACAATACGTCGGTGTGCTCTTTCAAGGAATATGTTGACCATGATTCATGGACCTTGTTACCAAGGCTTCTCAAGAAGATATCATGTGTGATTCTGCAATTCTTGACAGAACATACAATAGCTCACAAGATATTTTTCATTTTTAGTATTAATAACTAATTTTCATTTCCAGTATTAAAAATTTCTGATGTTTTATTTTTTCAATTACAGGCCAAAGTGAAAATTGCAAAAGTTATCAATGAAATGTACACAGAACTTTTCTCGCATAACGCCCCCGATGCGGCTATATCTCCCACGTGTCGAGGCACGACTTAGAGGCATAACCGCATTGAAAGCAATGTCGCAAGTGAGGTAATCTTCACACAACCCATGTAATAAATAAGGGAAAGAGATATATAGTTGGCTTACAATCGCCACTTCACACGATTACATAAATAAACATCCATCATTCGAGTACACTCAAGGTCCGACTACGGAACCAAAATAAAAGAAGTTACCCCAAATGCTACACGGATCCCGATCGTCCCAAGCTGGCACCACTATCGATCATCGAGGAAAAGACACATAGTAACGACCACGTTCCTCGTCGAACTCCCACTTGAGCTCGGTGGAATCACCTGACCGCATCGTCGGAACCTGCAACTGTTTTGGAAGTATTCGTGAGTCACGGGGACTCGGCAATCTCACACCCGCGAGATCAAGACTATTTAAGCTTATAGGAAGGACAGAGTAGTATAGTGGAGCTGCAGCAAGCGACTAGCATATATGGTGGCTACTTCGCAAAAGAGAGCGAGAAGAGGAGCAAAGCACGGACGTGAAACTAGTAGCGATCAAGAAGTGATCCTGAACTACTTACGTCAGACATAACTCCAACACCGTGTTCACTTCCCGGACTCCGCCGAGAAGAGACCATCACGGTTACACACGCGGTTGATGTGTATTTTAATTGAGGTCAACTTCGGGTTTTCTACAACCGGACATTAACAAATTCCCATCTGCCTCATAACCGCGGGCACGGCTTTGAAAGATATTACCCTGCAGGGTGTCCCAACTTAGCCCATTATAAGCTCTCACGGTCAACGAAGGATATTCCTTCTACCGGAAGACCCGATCAATCTCGGAATCCCGGACTACAAGACATTTCGACAGCAATAAAACAAGACCAGCAAAGCCGCCCGAATGTGCCGATAAATCCCGATAGGAGCTGCACATATCTCGTTCTCAGGGCACACCGGATGAGCAGTCCGTACAACTAAAACCAGACCTCAAGTTTCCTTGAGGGGGCGCTGCAAAGCACTCTAGTTTGGGCCAGCACTCGGAGGAGCACCGTCCGGGGGTTAAAATAAAGATGACCCTCGGGCTCGCGAAAACCCGGGGAAAAGGCTTAGGTGGCAAATGGTAAAACCAATGTTGGGCCTTCGGGACGAGTCTTATTCAAAGCGAACTGTCAAGGGGTCCCATAAATCACCCAACCGTGTAAGGAACGCGAAATCAAGGAACATAACACGGTATGACGGAAACTAGGGTGGCAAGAGTGGAACAAAACACGAGGCATAAGGCCGAGCCTTCCACCCTTTACCAAGTATATAGATGTATTAAATTTAGCAGATATTTATATTGTGATATCCCCAACAAGTAAACATGTTCCAACAAGGAACAACATCTCCATGTTCCAACAAGGAACAAACTTCATCTTCACCGCAACTAGCAACGCTTATAAGAGGGGCTGAGCAAAGCGGTAACATAGCCAATCAACGGTTTGCTAGGAAAGGATGGTTAGGGGCTGACATGGCAATATGGGTGGCATGATATAGCAAGTTGTAGGCATGGCAGCATAGGCATAGCAAAAGAGCGAGCATCTAGCATAGCAAAGATAGAAGTGATTTCGAGGGTATTGTAATCTTGCACGCAATGTTCTCGAGTTGTCGAAAGCTTGATCCTCGAAAACGTTCTCAACAGGTTCCTCGTTCACGTACTCGTCTCCCGACTCTACCCAAAGCAACAACACAAACAAAGGAACCACAATAAATCACGGTGCAATGCACAATCAACATGATGCAAAACATGACATGATATGCGGGATGTGATATGCAATGCTTATGTGCGCTCTGGAAGGAAAATGATGAACCAGGCATCAACTTGGCAAACCAAGTGTGCCACTGGAAAGATGAGATGATTTCGGTTGAAATCGATATAAAGATCGCCGGAATCGGATGCACGGTTTGCAAATGACAAGCAAAACAAGAATGGCACAAATCTGCCATTAACAGCATGATGCCACTTAACAAGCAACAAATAATTAAGCTACTGCACCCAAACGTATCAACAAAGTACATGGCAGTGATCTACACAAGATGCTTGACAAAAGATGAGCACTGAGCTTCGGCTAAATCACATCATAACAGGTTCAAACAAGCATGGCAAAAGTGCACAAAATATCAGGCTGGACATGGCAAAAACAGCATCAGGTTGCAATGTTCAGAGCAGCAAAACTACATGCTACAGGACCTTAAAATAGCAAAACATGGCATGGCATGAATCTACTCATAGCATAGAACAAAAGTCCCTTACTGACCCTAAGCCAAAAAGGATCCGAAAATATAGTAACACCCATGTCAATATTGAAAGTTTCGTTAACAGATTCAGCAACATGGCATGTCAAAACTGATAATAAGTAGGCATGTTTAAGAGCTCGATGCACTCACTACAGAGCCTTATATGATAAACTAAGCATACATACATCAAGAAGACATGGCATAGAAGACATACATGGCAAGAACAATAACATAGCATACATGTATCAACCACAACAACCTTGGCAAAATTGAATAACATGTAAACAATCTGCCAGGAAACATTTTATAGCAAAAGTAGAGCTCGATTGACTCAAGCTATGCTACTCCATAATTGCAAACAAGGACATGGATGGATAGAGAAAGACATGGTTAACAAAACATCCTTACTGAAGTATCCCAAAATATGCATGTATCTTTCGGTAGCATCAAGTTAACATGGCATCACAATATCAGCTAAACAGGGCTGAAATCAGCAACATCAGGACACCTACTTTGCATGCTTGTGCTAGTCACCACATAGATCACAAAAATACATGGCATACACCCCTGGAAAGATGGCATGGCATATTACAAAATACATGTAGGACTCCAATTCATAGGGTGCACACATCAATCATGGCGAAAATAACAAAAGTGCAAGTTCTGATACGAAACAGAAACTAACATCACATAGCATCCTTCCAACAGCATTTCGGGCATCAAGATGAGCTCAAAAGAAAATGATGCAATGAGATGAAATGATCTACTCTTCGAGACGAACATTTTGACATATTATACGCGAAAAGTGGATCTACGGATGCGAAGATATAGCATGTTGAAAAATTGCACAAAATAACAATGATCTAAGGACTTAGAAAAAAAAAAAGGGAGGGAAGAAGTCAACGGCGGCGCGCGAGATCCGAGGCCGGATCGGGGCTCGGCCCGATCGGCGACGGGCAATGGCGGGCGCGCCGGGAGGAGGAGGCGCCGGGCGGGCGGGTGCGGGGCGCCGAGCGGGCGCCGGAGGCGGCGGCGGGCCACGGCGGAGGGCGCGAGGCGGACAGTGGCGGCCTCTGAGTGGCTGAGGAGGCGGCGGCGGACGTGTCCGCGTGGGCGGACGTGTCCGTATGGAGGAAGAAGAAGGCTAGGGTTAGGGTAGAATTGATCCATGAATTTCGGGGAGGTGCTTAAATAGGCATAGAGGAGCTAGGAGAGTCCAAATGAGGTGTAGTTTTCGCCACACGATCGTGATCGAACGACGGAGAGCATGGGAGTGACTTAGATGGGTTATTGGGCTGTTTTGAAGGGGTGTTGGGCTGCAACTTAAAAGAGGCCTTTATGAGAGTCACGGTTAACCGTTGGAGTACCAAACAAGCTCCAAATGACCCGAAACTTGACCGGTGGTCTTTGGGTGTTATACCAAGGCCACTAGACAAACCTCGGTTCATTTCGAGAAGGTTTAATACCCGCATACGGAAAACGTAAAAGGGACCGCCGGGGAGATAGGAGTGCGGATTGCAAAACGGACAACGGGAAAAATGCTCGGAATCATGAGACGAACACGTATGCAAATGTGATGCACATGATGACATGATATAAAATGCATGACATGGACAAAATGCAAAAGAAGAAAACCCAACCACGGAGGAATATCATATCACAATGCCGAAAATGGCAAGAGTTGGAGTTACAAATATGGAAAGTTACTTCCGGTGTTACAACACTCCACCACTACAAGAGGATCTCGTCCGAGATCTAGGACTGAAAGAACTCGGATATTCGAACGGAGGTGATCCTCGCGCTCCCGTGTAGCTTCTCGGTCGGAATGGTGTGACCACTTCACTTTCAGGAATTTGATTGACTTGTTGCGAGTCTTGCGCTCGGTTTCTTCAAGAATAGCAACGGGTGCTCATGATAAGAGAGATCTTCTTGAAGGTCAATCTCTTGAAGTTGATAGTGCGTTCAGGAGTCTTGAAGCACTTGCGAAGGCTGTGACACGTGAAACACATCGTGCACGTTTGCAAAGTTGGATGGAAGCTCAAGTTGATAGGCGAGATCGCCTCTTTTGCCAATTATCTTGAAAGGACCCACGTATCTAGGGGCAAGCTTCCCTTTGATACCGAGCGACGAGTGCCTTTCATTGGAGAGACGGAGGTAGACATGGTCTCCAATTTCAAAAGTCACATCACGGTGCTTATCATCATAATAGCTCTTCTGGCGCGATGGCGGCTTTGAGATTCTCACGAATGACCTTGCACATTTCTTACATACGTGATCAAGTCATTGCCAAGAAGTTGGCGTTCACTGTCTCGAGACCAATTGAGAGGAGTACGGCACTTTACGCCATAGAGAATTTCGAATGGGGCCTTGCCCGAACTCGCTTGGAAGCTGTTGTTGTAGGAGAACTTCGGCATATGGAAGACAATCTTCCCACTTCATACCGAAAGAAATGACACAAGCCCCGAGCATATCTTCAAGGATTTGATTAACTCGCTCGACTTGGCCACTTGTTTGAGGGTGGAAAGCGTGCTTTGAACGAATGTTGGTGCCCATGGCCTTACGAAAAGAATACCAAAACTTGGAGGTAAAGATGCTGCCACGGTGCGAAGAGATCAATTGTGGAATGCCGTGCAAGGAGACAATCACGGAGGTGTATAGCTCGCCAACCGAGCTGCTGTGATAGATTCTTTGATAGGAAGAAAATGAGCCACTTTAGTAAGCTTGTCAATGACAACGAAGATAGCATCATTTCCACGCTTGGACTTTGGAAATCCGATCACGAAGTCCATCTCGATATGATCAAACTTCCATTACGGAATAGCAAGAGGTTGAAGGAGACCAGCTGGTCTTTGGTGTTCTGCTTTCACTCTTCTCGCAGACATCACACTCATTCACGAATTGAGCAATTTCTCGCTTCATTCGAGTCCACCAATATATTTGCTTGAGGTCATGGTACATCTTCGTACTTCGGGATGAATGGATAGAAGCGAATTGTGAGCCTCGTTCATAATGACTTTTCGTAGATCACCCTTAGGAACCACAATCCGGTCCTCAAAGAAAAGAGTGTCTCTGTCATCAACGTGGAAGCACTTATACTTGGAAATGCCCTTGTCGATACCACGTTTCACTTTCTTCACCATGGTATCCAGAAGTTGAGCCTCACGAATCTGATCTTCCAAAGTAGGAGATACTATGAGGTTGGCAAGAAAGCCTTGAGGAACAACTTGAAGATTCAGCTTATGGAAAGATTCACAGAGATCCGGTGAAAGGGCTTGAGGATTAGACTGTTGCGATAAGCCTTCCTGCTCAAAGCATCTGCAATGACATTGGCCTTGCCGGAGTATATTCAATACTTGGGTTGTACTCTTGAATCATTTCGACCCATCGAGTCTGCACGAGGTTGAGGTTGGGTTGAGTGAAAATGTACTTGAGACTCTTGTGATCGGTGAAAATGTCCACTTTCCTTCCCAACAAGAGATGTCTCCACGTTATCAATGCATGGACAACTGCCGCCAACTCAAGATCGTGAGTGGGGTAGTTCTTTTCGTTGGGCTTCAACTGGCGAGAGGTATAAGCCACAACTCTCTTCTCTTGCATTAACACAAAGACCGAGACCTTGAAGAGAAGCATCACGTAAAACTTGAATGGCTTGGATTCATCAGAGGAGTCAAGGCGGGAGCTGTGGACGAGTTTCTCTTTGAGGGTATTGAAAGCAACGTCACACTCGGGAGACCGGACATACTTCACATGCTTACGGAGGAGGTTGGAAAGAGGCTTTGCAATCTTGGAGAAGTTCTCAACGAATCTTCGCAATAGCTTGCAAGACCAAGAAAATCATGGAGCTGCTTGACGATTCGAGGAGGTTCCCAATTCACAATTGCGGACACCTTCTCGGGATTAACAGCGATATGCCCTTGGCGGAGATGATATGACCAAGATAAAGCACTTCATCGAGCCAAAATTCACATTTGGAGAACTTCGCATAGAATTGATACTCTACGAGCTTGTCTAGCACCAATCGCAAATGTTTGGCATGATCCTTCTTATTCTTGGAGAAGACCAAAATATCATCAAGATAGACCAAGACGAATTCATTGGTGTAGGGATTGAAAATGAAGTTCATCATCCGAGAGAATGTTGGAGGGGCATTGACGAGGCCGAAAGACATGACAGTATATTCATAAGAACCAAAGCTTGTTCTGAATGCTGTCTTGGGAATATCTTGTTCACGAATGCGAATCTGATGATACCCCATACGAAGGTCAAGCTTGGAGAACACCGTAGCACCTTTGAGTTGCTCGAAAAGCTCATTGATGTTGGGAAGTGGATACTTGTTCTTGATTGTCTTCTTATTCAATGGACGGTAATCGACGCAAAAGTCGGTCCGTGCCATCCTTCTTCTGGACAAAAAGAACACCACAACCCCAAGGAGATGAACTCAGTCCGATCAAACCCAGACGCTCTTGTTCATCGAAGCTGCTTCTTCAATTCCTTCAGCTCATCAGGTCCAAGCTTGTATGGACGCTTGCAAACGGGTTCGATGCAGGGCTCAAGATCAATAACGAACTCAAGCGGCCGATGAGGAGGCATACCCGGAAGCTCTTACGGAAAGACATCTTGGTACTCACAAACGATCGAATCGAGAGATTGCATCCAATTCGCCCTTCTCATTGAGAGAAAACAACCGAATGGTTTCATCACGAGCGGCATAGATGATCACATCATTAGAAGAGTGAGTCAATTGAATCTCCCTGGCAGCACAATCAAGCTGAGCTTTGTGCTGAGAAAGCCAGTCCATTCCGAGAATAAGATCAATATCCGAGTCACCAAGAACAATTGGTTTAGCCAGAAATCTATAATCGCCCATCTTGATAGAAACGTCCGGGACATAATTATTAGCTGTCATTTGCTTACCCGGGACACAATTGATAAGGAACTAGGCAATTCTTGATAACCCAACTCATGCTTAGATGCAAATGGTCTTGAGATGAAACAATGCGATGCACCGGTATCAAATAAGACTTTCGCAGAATATCATTAATGGAAGATTACCCATTATCACATCAAGAGATTCCTCCGCTTGCGCTTGCATTCATCATATTCACCTTGGCATGCTTTGGATTATGCTTGACCACCGCATTGCTGGAAGATTTCACAGAGGAGGAGGCGGAAGGCGCCTCTGGTTGAAGCATTTGTTCGCATAGTGACCTTTCTGCCGACATTTGTTGCAAGTCACCTCAGAGCGGACGGTGGTAAGGAGCACTTGACCTTGGAGCTTGAGAATTAGACTTGTTCTGATAGCTTGGGTTGGGTGGGTGGGAAGATCCACGACCACCTGAGTTCTTCTGCTGATAAGGCTGACGGAACGGAGGAGGAGGAAGGTAAAACTTCTGCTGCTTAGCTGCCACTTGAGAGGAAGAAGAAGACTGAACTGCATCCCTGATTCTCTTCTTAGAGGCCTCACATTTGAGCTGGGCAGCTTCTTGCTTCTGTGCCATGTTGTAGAAATCATCATACTTAGCGGCTCAAAAAGCACAAGAGGTAATTGCAGATCTTCTCTCGGACCACCTCTGAATTGATAGATCATACTCTTCTCATCGTGCACGTCTTGCTTAGCAAAACGAGCAAGCTTCGAACTGGATATTGTATTGATAGACGGACATGGTGCCTTGCTTGAGATTGCGGAACTCCTCACGCTTGCTCTCAACAACACTTTTCGGAATGTGGTGAGCTCAAAATCACGGCGAACTCATCCTGTGTAATGACACGACCTCCTCTGGAATCTTTGTATTGCTGGTACCACTCGGCAGACTTGATCCTTGAGTTGAAACGAAGCAAACTTGACAAAGTCCTCGGTCCGACATTGCTACAATCAAAATGCTTGCAGATGTCCACAAGCCAATCGTCGGCGTCTGTGGCCTCGGCTACGTAAACCCGAAAGACTTCGGCTGATTAGCGAGGAACTGACTGAGAGTAGCAAAGTGCGGCTGATTGTTGCCTTGACCTTGATTGCCTTGATTGCCTTGCCCGTGAGTACGTTCTTGCAAGAGTTGCAAAATCATCTGAGCATTGGCATTGGTGGCTGCCATGATAGCTTGCCAGGCCTCTGGAGGCGGAGGTGGAGGTGGAGGTGGAGGGTTCGACTGATCCCCATCATTGCGATCCGGATTCAGACGTGTTGGCGGAGCCATCTCAAGAGGGTGACATCCGTTAGTCCTTTGATAGACAAATTGATAAGTAGAATCAACGGATAGAAATTGCAGCATATAGTCTTCACAATAAACATTCGAACAAGAATGAACGAATGAATTCCAAAGATAATCATCACACGTCCATTAAGGTGAGAAGCCACTTAGATAAAGATATGGAAACAACATCTGTCTTAGAAACAATTCGAATATCGCGAATCGAAAACAAAAGGTTGGCTACTAGAATGAGCGGAACAAACACATGATAGAGATTTCGTCCAAAGTGTTCGTGGTGGGGCCCACACGGCACGACGTATAGCGGACGTCACGAATGACTAACAAGACGTCCCCGAATCAGCATAGCCAAGGATTCTTTAAGACGTCTCGCGACCAATCAGAATCGACCGTGAATGGGCGGACCACTAGACGTTGGACCCCAATCTCAAATCATACATCCGCCGGAAAGAATATCCCGTAAGCTACTAGAATTCCCACCTATAAACTCCCGAAACTTTCGGTTATGCAATCTGGTGTTGGGGATACAGGGGACACAAAATATATCACCCAAACTAACAATACCTAGATCCAAATTGTATCCATCCGTCAACACATAACCAAGAAATCCTCGAAATCGTGGTACCTCGACCTTGAAAAAACATCCGTTATGCAAGTCATGGCAATACTCCCTTTTCGCCACGATCTTGGGCTATCAGGTTATCTCACCAACAATCGCACAAAAGAGATTTCGATGTCGGCAAAACTCAGGTATTCCAGAATCGCAACGATAAAATTGTGACGACAACACCTCGGAGCTCAACTCCCGGACACCGCCACAACCCCTAAATGTCGGGGAGGCACCAAGAACAATGTTCTCGCCACAAAACCATCGAACGATTCCAAGATACCCACGTGATCCTAAAAAAATTTTAGTGAAATTGAGGAGAGAAGAGTCAAAACACTACGTCGGGATACCTCACAGAGGCATTTAAGGGACCGGGGAGTAAAAGAATCCTACTCTCCGATATATATAATCCTAAGACTCAAAACATTTTCCATTCTAGACTCAACAACGCCAAGAAACAATCAAGTAGGGGGCTCCTAATTGGGGAAGGCTCGATTACCAACTTGTAACGCCCCCGATGCGGCTATATCTCCCACGTGTCGAGGCACGACTTAGAGGCATAACCGCATTGAAAGCAATGTCGCAAGTGAGGTAATCTTCACACAACCCATGTAATAAATAAGGGAAAGAGATATATAGTTGGCTTACAATCGCCACTTCACACAGTACATAAATAAACATCCATCATTCAGAGTACACTCAAGGTCCGACTACGGAACCAAAATAAAAGAAGTTACCCCAAATGCTACGGATCCCCGATCGTCCCAACTGGGCACCACTATCGATCATCAGAAAAGACACATAGTAACGACCACGTTCCTCGTCGAACTCCCACTTGAGCTCGGTGGAATCACCTGACCGGCATCGTCGGAACCTCGCAACTGTTTTGGAAGTATCTCGTGAGTCACGGGGACTCAGCAATCTCACACCCGCGAGATCAAGACTATTTAAGCTTATAGGAAGGACAGAGTAGTATAGTGGAGCTGCAGCAAGCGACTAGCATATATGGTGGCTACTTCGCAAAGAGAGCGAGAAGAGGAGCAAAGCACGGACGTGAAACTAGTAGCGATCAAGAAGTGATCCTGAACTACTTACGCCGACATAACTCCAACACCGTGTTCACTTCCGGACTCGCCGAGAAGAGACCATCACAGTTACACACGCGGTTGATGTGTATTTTAATTGAGGTCAACTTCGGGTTTTCTACAACCGGACATTAACAAATTCCCATCTGCCTCATAACCTCTTTCACTGCTTTCGATAGATATTACACTGCAGGGGTGTCCCAACTTAGCCCATTATAAGCTCTCACGGTCAACGAAGGATATTCCTTCTACCGGGAAGACCCGATCAATCTCGGAATCCCGGACTACAAGACATCTCGACAGCAATAAAACAAGACCAGCAAAGCCGCCCGATTGTGCCGACAAATCCCGATAGGAGCTGCACATATCTCGTTCTCAGGGCACACCGGATGAGCAGTCCATACAACTAAAACCAGACCTCAAGTTTCCTTGAGGGGGCGCTGCAAAGCACTCTAGTTTGGGCCAGCACTCGAAGGAGCACTGGTCCGGGGGGGTTAAAATAAAGATGACCCTCGGGCTCGCGAAAACCCGGGGGAAAAAGGCTTAGGTGGCAAATGGTAAAACCAATGTTGGACCTTCTTTGGACGAGTCTTATTCAAAGCGAACTGTCAAGGGGTCCCATAAATCACCCAACCGTGTAAGGAACGCGAAATCAAGGAACATAACACCGGTATGACGGAAACTAGGGTGGCAAGAGTGGAACAAAACACGAGGCATAAGGCCGAGCCTTCCACCCTTTACCAAGTATATAGATGTATTAAATTTAGCAGATATTTATATTGTGATATCCCCAACAAGTAAACATGTTCCAACAAGGAACAACATCTCCATGTTCCAACAAGGAACAAACTTCATCTTCACCTGCAACTAGCAACGCTATAAGAGGGGCTGAGCAAAGCGGTAACATAGCCAATCAACGGTTTGCTAGGAAAGGATGGTTAGGGGCTGACATGGCAATATGGGTGGCATGATATAGCAAGTTGTAGGCATGGCAGCATAGGCATAGCAAAAGAGCGAGCATCTAGCATAGCAAAGATAGAAGTGATTTCGAGGGTATGGTCATCTTGCCTGCAATGTTCTCAGAGTTGTCGAAAGCTTGATCCTCGAAAACGTTCTCAACAGGTTCCTCGTTCACGTACTCGTCTCCCAACTCTACCCAAAGCAACAACACAAACAAAGGAACCACAATAAATCACGGTGCAATGCACAATCAACATGATGCAAAACATGACATGATATGCGGGATGTGATATGCAATGCTTATGTGCGCTCTGGAAGGAAAATGATGAACCAGGCATCAACTTGGCAAACCAAGTGTGCCACTGGAAAGATGAGATGATTTCGGTTGAAATCGATATAAAGATCGCCGGAATCGGATGCACGGTTTGCAAATGACAAGCAAAACAAGAATGGCACAAATCTGCCATTAACAGCATGATGCCACTTAACAAGCAACAAATAATTAAGCTACTGCACCCAAACGTATCAACAAAGTACATGGCAGTGATCTACACAAGATGCTTGACAAAAGATGAGCACTGAGCTTCGGCTAAATCACATCATAACAGGTTCAAACAAGCATGGCAAAAGTGCACAAAATATCAGGCTGGACATGGCAAAAACAGCATCAGGTTGCAATGTTCAGAGCAGCAAAACTACATGCTACAGGACCTTAAAATAGCAAAACATGGCATGGCATGAATCTACTCATAGCATAGAACAAAAGTCCCTTACTGACCCTAAGCCAAAAAGGATCCGAAAATATAGTAACACCCATGTCAATATTGAAAGTTTCGTTAACAGATTCAGCAACATGGCATGTCAAAAACTGATAATAAGTAGGCATGTTTAAGAGCTCGATGCACTCACTACAGAGCCTTATATGATAAACTAAGCATACATACATCAAGAAGACATGGCATAGAAGACATACATGGCAAGAACAATAACATAGCATACATGTATCAACCACAACAACCTTGGCAAAATTGAATAACATGTAAACAATCTGCCAGGAAACATTTTATAGCAAAAGTAGAGCTCGATTGACTCAAGCTATGCTACTCCATAATTGCAAACAAGGACATGGATGGATAGAGCAAGACATGGTTAACAAAACATCCTTACTGAAGTATCCCAAAATATGCATGTATCTTTCGGTAGCATCAAGTTAACATGGCATCACAATATCAGCTAAACAGGGCTGAAATCAGCAACATCAGGACACCTACTTTGCATGCTTGTGCTAGTCACCACATAGATCACAAAAATACATGGCATACACCCCTGGAAAGATGGCATGGCATATTACAAAATACATGTAGGACTCCAATTCATAGGGTGCACACATCAATCATGGCGAAAATAACAAAAGTGCAAGTTCTGATACGAAACAGAAACTAACATCACATAGCATCCTTCCAACAGCATTTCGGGCATCAAGATGAGCTCAAAAGAAAATGATGCAATGAGATGAAATGATCTACTCTTCGAGACGAACATTTTGACATATTATACGCGAAAAGTGGATCTACGGATGCGAAGATATAGCATGTTGAAAAATTGCACAAAATAACAATGATCTAAGGACTTAGAAAAAAAAAAGGGAGGGAAGAAGTCAACGGCGGCGCTGCTGAGATCCGAGGCGGATCGGCTCAGCCCGATCGGCGACAAGCGGGCGGGCGCGGCCGGGAGGAGGAGGCGCCGCGGGCGGCCGGGTGCGGGCGCCGAGCGGGCGCCGAGGCGGCGGCCGGCGGACGGGCGCGTGAGGCGCGACAGGTGGCGGACCTCGAGTGGCCGAGGGAGGCGGCGGACGTGTCCGGCGGGCGGACGTGTCCGTGGAGGAAGAAGAAGGCTAGGGTTAGGGTAGAATTGATCCATGAATTTGGGGAGGTGCTTAAATAGGCATAGAGGAGCTAGGAGAGTCCAAATGAGGTGTAGTTTTCGCCCACACGATCGTGATCGAACGACGGAGAGCATGGGAGTGACTTAGATGGGTTATTGGGCTGTTTTGAAGGGGTGTTGGGCTGCAACTTAAAAGAGGCCTTTGCGAGAGTGCGGTTAACCGTTGGAGTACCAAACAAGCTCCAAATGACCCGAAACTTGACCGGTGGTCTTTGGGTGTTATACCAAGGCCACTAGACAAACCTCGGTTCATTTCGAGAAGGTTTAATACCCGCTTTACGGAAAACGTAAAAGGGACCGGGCCGGGGAGATAGGAGTGGGATTGCAAAAGCGGACAACGGGAAAAATGCTCGGAATCATGAGGCGAACACGTATGCAAATGTGATGCACATGATGACATGATATAAAATGCATGACATGGACAAAATGCAAAAAGAAGAAAACCCAACCACGGAGGGAATATCATATCACAATGCCGAAAATGGCAAGAGTTGGAGTTACAAATATGGAAAGTTACTTCCGGGGTGTTACAAGTTTCAACCAGTTCTTGAGGAGAAATTGGAGAAGCTCCTTTCACTTGGTAGGGATCTTAGTGCAAAAGAAGCCAAGACCAGAGACCGGGGCGTTTATTGTAACTTGCAACAGGATAACTCAAATGAAAAAGAAACTTTTTCATCAGCCCCTTCAACATACTCTACGCTTCCAAGTTCTAGCACGACAAGCAGTCAAAGTTCTTCCAGCAGTGGCTCAACCAGTGTCCTTCACGCCACGTCATACTCCCTGGAAAATTTAAAGGGTTGCTGCGATACCCCTGACCCAGACTCCCAGAATCCATACGACAAAGAGCAGTCCCAAATTCGTCTATCTTCACAGCTAAAATCATCAACTCAGATTAAGTTGCTACTGGAGGTGAACAGGATCGACAACAACAGAGAGGACATTGATGAACAAGCCAAGATTCATCTGGACAAAGTGCATAACCATCTGCAGAACTGCCTTGATGGCTTGCCAGTTCATGAGCCCTTCGTGCCAACGTCTGAGATGCTCGAGAGTGGGCAATTATAATGACAGGTGAAAATTCGTCTGAGTGTTCTGAACGGATTGAAATCCAAAATTCTGCTGGAGGATCTGCAGACCACAACTCTCTGACAAGCCCACTGGAAAAACTCTTGGCGGAAACAGCAAAACCCTCATCGCAATGTAAACATCAACCTCGCACTCTGCGGTTGACAAGCGATTCGACTGGTCCAATCTCAGCGGATACACTTGGAGCACGTGTTCATCACATTGGGAAAACATCACCAACTACTGAACAGTCCAGCAGTTCTGATAGCGCTCACAAAAAGTCTTCAACCAACACAAAGAGCCTCACTGTATCCCAACCTGCACAAAAGTTAAACATTGTCACTGAACAACGCTCTTCTTCACTGCCAGAAGCCAAGGTCCATCTTGTTTCAATTTTGAGAGATGAGAAGACAATTGCTGAAACTGAACGCACTAGAGCCACTTCCTCCCTTGCTCCTAGAGTAGCCATCACCACTGATTCTGACAGCGGTTCTGCCACACCACTGGATACGAGAAAAGCACTTCCATCCACTAGTGATGCTCCAATCATTACTACCACATCTATCGATGCGGAAGACAATAACATTGCAGAAGAACATGAACAATGTACCAAACAACCACGTATTGATCCCACAGACAGCGTCCCTCTTACCACAACCGCACATCCGCCGAATCGGAAACACAAATGGCAGCTCACAAGAGGTCCTTACAAAGACTCAGAAGATCCAGGAAACAATAATACGGCACCTCCTAAGAAAAAAGTTAGAATATTGGAGCCTCCACATAATTCAACAGAAACTGCAACCAATCAGTCTCTACAGGCTGGCAACCACAGAGGCCTCCTTGATGATGGATTCATTGATGATGATGAAATATGGTCTGACCCATCTATCTATGAACAAATTGACAAGAGTCGTTGAAGAAAATAAGAAGCAACCCTTTCATAACCAAGTAGCATCCCAGCAATGCCAACCTGATACTATCTCACACTTGACCAAGAATTTAACCTCGTCATCCAGATCTTGCCTTCCTAACTATGAAGAGCCACATATGACCAGCAGATCAGGCTCAATGCCAGGCGGTAGCCACCTCTCACAGACTTTTGGTACGTCATACTCCACAGGTTTAACTGAAACTGTCTTGTCCGACAGTTTGCCAGCAACTGCTTTGTCCCAACACTACCAACAAGTTCCTACTCTAAAAAACAACTACTACCGACGTCCTGGTGCTCAGAATAACGGCAGCTCAAACAGCAGCCAGCACTCACCTTATGCAATGAACAACCAAAGTCAGAAACAATACCACCAACAAACCCCTATCCACAATGCCCACTACCCCCAACACAATGATGCTCAGAATAACAAAGACCTTTGCGGTGCCAAAGAATGCCAACCTCAAGAGCAGAACCATCAGCAACCACGGACAAGCGAGTCTCGTGGCCAAAGTTACAGTGCCTTGCAACAATAGTTCAACAGCATGCAGAATTCCGGCCATCCTCTGCAACATTTTCCAACAGATATTCCTTCGAGCTCAACCGGTGATCTAACTGTCAGAACATTACAACTGCGCATGCAGCACCAACCACAAGGCCTAATAGTCCAAAGAAACAACAATTGTAATGAGGGTCATCTGCAACTTAGTAATGGTCAAATGAACTCCGGTGGTCATGTCTTCCAACCTCATCAACATCATCCTCAGCTAGAACACACTCGATTCACTCACCAAGGGAATGACCATCAAGATCACTGCCAACTTTTGGAAATAAGAGATTCTACAATGCAGGAGAAAGAAGTGTATGAAACAATCGTCGACAGTACACCAGCCATCACTCAAAATGATAGGTAATGAATTAGTTCTTCCTCTAATAGTAATTTTTTGATCCTTTCTTTTACTACTGCAATGCATTCTGCCTGAAGCTTTCAATTTAAAGAGTTTCAGCTCGATTATTCTACTATTGCAATTGAATACTCATCAACTCTAACGTTAAATAATAAAATCATACCATTTAAAATGCATTTATCTTTTTTGGCAACAAGAGGATATTCTACGTCGATCGACGTTGGGCCGATCATCGAACTTTAGGTTTATCAATGAAGGTATACGGATATATCAACTCATTCATGGTCGATGCTTACTCAGAGTTGCTGATGAAAGAACAATTCTACGCAACGCCAACTCCAACATCTGTGCACAAGCATATAATGTACATTGAAGCCTCTGTAAGTTCTTGCTTATCATAAATAATATTAACAAACCACATTTACTACTACTAGCACGCTGAGTGACGCGGCTTCAATGTAATGCATGATAAATTTCAAGTACTAGGAGCAAGCAATCGAACTCATCAAGGAACAAATTGTAGAAAAACTATTGGGTTCAGGGCTGCCAAACAAATGCAACATCGTGAGTTCACCCTACTCACTCTATATGTCCAAAGGTTCGTCTTCAATTCTACCAGATTTTATTGTTACAATGATATAACTTCCCGTTAGTTGTTTTAGGTCTTAATACCTGTGAGAAAGAAACCACATTTTATCTACCTCATAATCGTGAACCTTGAAATGCGTCGCTTCGAAATTCTGTGTCCTTATATCAATTGCGACGGTATAAAGGAACACTCGGACATTGTCATCGAAAACTTCAAGAGAGCTTATCATTCTGCTTACCACAACTATCCTCACACAATTGCCTCCTTTCATGTCAAACCTGTGCAGAGTGTATGTAACTCAGACAGAGAGTGAGTTTCTTCTAACTGTAGCTCTACCTCATTTACAGCATGCATTTTTTTGTTCCACTACATATCCCATATCTACTGTCCACCTACTAACAAATAACATAATGCTCTCAAATTTCAGGGATGACAGTGCTATTTACACCATGCATTTGATGCCCCTCATTAATTTCAATAATAATTCATTTTTTATCAATAGTGTAAGTTCACTCCCATTGACAACACATAAACATATGTTCATCCAAGCCAGCTAAACATTAAGTTTTACAATAAATTTTATTAGTTTGTGCTCTTATTTGTTTTGCAGATCCATGTGAAACCGATGAGAGAACAACTAACTTACAAAATGATAACATCGAACTACAACACAGGCCATGTATTTGAGGCACTGAGCATCGTACTCAACAAACACAACATCCGAAGCGAAAGAAGAAGATTTGGAAGAAGATGACTACTGCTTAGATGTGCCTTAATTTAGATGGAGACATCCGAACATTGTTTCATCCATATCGACTCATGTAATCACAACAATGTTTCAGCTATTTTTTGTGTCGGCCCAAGATATCTGCTATGGATCCCAATAACCACAGCTATGCATTCAAATGGTCAAGTCTTAAATTCCTGACATCGTATTTTTTTGAAAATAAGAATCATATTTTTTTGAAAAGTTGTAAAGATCATATTCAAGACATCAATTCCTTGCACTAGAACACCACTCACTCCGACTAGACATAAAAAAACAATTGGAACACCGAGGAAAAACACTATCGATTCGTAAGCATCTGACGAAGGAGCTAAATGACTCACCTACAGTAATGCTGGTCACAGAACCACTGTCTTGCCTCTTATCCACGTAGAACGTGGCACTCTTAACACGGACAACTAACCTGACACACACAAGTGAGACACCAGTTAACACAGGACCCTCCCCTCGATAGCTTAACACCAGTCCCTCTACCAAGCCAACGAGTCATGGAAGCACGACCGTGACTTCAACCGGAAAAGGTCCGTGACCTCGCAAGTTTCATCGACGAATCTATCTCAGCAAGTAAGTAAAAGCAAAACGTTTCAAAAGAAAGGCACGACCATGCCTTTGAATAACAACGTATACGTGCCTCTCTGAACAAACGTGTTGAGAAAGCATTTCCGAACGACACACACAACTCTGCCTCAACATAACATAGGACATGCCTCCACTAACTAGACAGACGTGAATTCACTAGCCAGACTAAATAGAAATATCACAGAACATACAACCATGACAGTGACTCATACTAACATAACGCACTGCCTCTCCGAATTTAGTACCCAAAGGAAGGATAACGCCTCTGCCAAACATACGACAATGCAACCAATACCTTCATGACAATGTCTTTCAAAATCAAAGCACCACCACAATAATTGGAACACAGAAACACAACCGTCACTAACACAATACTCCCACAGCAACTCTCACACTGGATTATCGTCCCCAAAACAGACAACATATATTGAAAAAGGCAAAGACAAAGTGAGAAAATCTGAAGAATCTTAAACACACCAAAGCTCTGCATAAAAACATTTCAAACACACAACCACAACCGAATATTCGTTATAAAAACAACTGTTCCAAACACACTACAAACACAAAGTGAAAGTGACGCCCCTACCTGTCAGTGTGACCATATTGAGAGAAAAACTGGAACAACTAGCAAACTAATAACACCAGAGCGTGCCTTGCCTAAAACAAAAACAATGCATTCCTAAGCGGGCGTATGCGTTGCCTAGATTCACGAAAGTGCACAACTGAGTGGTCCTCTTAATACATCTCATCTTATACCAACGAATAGCAAGAAATCATAGAGGAAGATATTCTTGAAGGCACCCACACAAGAAAAACATGATTGAACGAAAATAAACTTAAATTTCCAAACCAGTAAACTCCATCTGGTTAAAATAAAACCACCACAATTACAAATTCATCAGTCGATGTAATATTACCCAATACAATAACTATCAAATAACCAATTCATTACACAATCCTCAGAAACATCCTTGCCATCTGACATCAGGAAGACAGCGACGATGCAGGATGTCCCTCATTGACAGAAACCACTGGTATAGCTCATAGCTCACATACCCTTCCTAAAGGAAAACCAAATGAAAACATCAATATACAAAAAAAACATATTGTTCTTGCAACAAAGACAGTAACTAACGGAAATGAAATCTTCACTTACAATAGCTCCATATTTCAGGTGATCAAAGGTAAGTGGCTTCCAATCCCAGTAGTGACGAAGAAGTTATGGAAAAGAGGACTCTAGCTTGGAGTAAGATTCGTCAATAATGGCTCCTGCTAAGTCCTCCATGGAATCCCTTTCTTGACCGCCTTTTATCATGAACTTCTCTTGGATGTCAACGTGGTACCCATACGGAATTACGATGAAATCTTGAAAAAGAGCATCTCTAATATTCCTGACGCCCACACTAGAGAAAGTTATACCACTATTCTCAAGGAAATACTTCAGGACAAGGCACTCCGTCCTGGCCTTGCAGAAGTGATAGACCAAAACATGATTCCGCATAGCCAGTTGCATGATGGCGACTTTTCTACGCCCATACCAATCCTTTCGTGTGAACTCCATGCTGAGACCAACAAACTTGTACTTCTCCTCGCGCAACCAATCCTCGTACAAGGCAATGATCTCATCCACCTTGCCAGGCTCGTTGGTGTACCACATGTCGAGCTTCGTGTTACCGTCGGCAACTATCGGATGGTACTAGGTGGTGTTCAAAAAGTCGTCCATGGCAGCGAGCAGCAAGGTGCCAATGGAGACTCCTGAGACCCTGCGACAAGGTTAGGGAGTGGTACGGAGGGTGGGAACTGCACGATGTTCTGCGGCTACAATCTGACGTGGAGACCTCACAAACACGGCCAGATTTAACCTTGGCGAGGGACGTTTGGGTTACCATACGGTTTAACGTGTGAACTAGGAGCAGCGTATAGACGGTTGTGCTTCCGAACCTCATGGAACCATGCACTTCCTAAAGTCACGGTTGTGCACAAATAATTGATACCACGGAGAAACCGAGGAGCCTCTAACTTTATTTTACGGTAACTGACACACTGAATAGTCACATCGAACAACCACCACATCGGTCATCGATTCATCCTTTGAACAAAGACCACCGACGAAAGAATCCAATGAAGCAAATGAACAGCCTGCCGTACACCTTAGCTCCGAAGGCCAGAACTCATCCGTCCCTCATCTAGCTAGATTCACACCATCTGTCCCTCGAGAGTCAAGGCTGGTTTCACGTGAGGCACGAGTATGCAAGCACAAGATGCACATACATGTCTATTCCACAGGCACGAGCGTACAACTTTTGCAGATATCGGCCCCTATCACAACAGGCACGTACGCATGCAGCGTAAACTTCGGCGTAAACACGTCAATGCAGGAAACAAAGGCACGGAAACATAGCCTATACAGGCACATGCGTCGGCTTCGCGAGCCACGTGATCTTTTCCGTCTTGTTTTTCAATCTCGACCTAAATCCTCTGCATACAAATCATCTGAATGCAAAAAAAGACACCTCCAAGAGGCACTCGTGACAACACTCTGTTCGAGAGTCATGGCATGTATCACGTGAGATACATCAATACTTGAAGCAAATCAACGGCACAAGTCGGAGAGCCACAGTTTTAAAGACTCCGGACATACAGGCGTGTAGAAGCACAGGCACGACGAGTAACAGCCACCGCATCCCCTCACGGACGAACGTCTGACACCACGGGCACGAAGAGTCATAGCCAGTGTGTCCCCTGAGTAACACGAATGCACGCACAGGAAACACAGAACTGCAGCGTATACAGGCACGGAATTGCGGCTTCTCGGCACCACGAGCACGGCTTTGGAAATGGCGTTCTCGAGGCATGTACAAACCAGCTGGATGCACAATAGAGTGGTGGCAGAGGCACGCAGTTGTGCGATCTCAAGAGAAACTGCCGTGTGACACCAGCACATCTGAACATCACGTGTGTCACGTGAGGTACAGAAATAGCGGAAAAGAAGCCACGGGAGTGAAGCCTCCGCAGACACAGGTACCATGCTACTAAAGGCACGGTCCCGAACAACACAAAGACATGGTACTAAAATGTTGCCCCGTACATTAGCAGTCGTGCCTCTCTTGTGCGAACGTGTAAAAGACAACAATTCAAACACAAACAAACGGCGCTGAATATAAGCCAAACAAAAAAACGCTTCTCCCAAACAATACATATGCGTCACGTCACGGACGGACGTCTGCACCAAAGGCACGTAGAGTCACAGTCAACGTGATGCCTGAGACAAGCAAATGCACGAACAGGAGACAAGGAACTGAAGCGTATACAATCACGCAATTGCGGCTTCTCGGAGTTCTCGAGGCACGGGTACAAACCAGCTGGACGCACAAAAGAGTGATGGAAGAGGCACGGTTGTTCAGTCTCAAGAGAAACTGTCGTGTGACTCCAGCACAAGAAGACACCACGTGTGTCACGTGAGGTATAGAAATAGCGGAAAAGAAGCCACGGGAGTGAAGCCTCCGCAGACACGGATGCCGGGCTTCTAAAGGCACGGTCTCGAAGAACACAAAGGCGAATGCTGAAATGTTGCCTCGTGACGTTAGCGGGCGTGCCTTTCTTGTGCGAACGTGTAAAAGACAACAATTCAAACACAAACAAACGGCGTTGAATATAAGCCAAACAAAAAAACGCTTCTCCCAAACAATACATATGCGCCACTTCAACAGGTTACCTAAATTTACATGAACTCACGCAAACGTCAACAATGAACTTGTAACATGAAAAAACATAAAAAAATTATTTACAAATCACATGAGACAAGCCAAACACGATACTGAATAACAAAACAGTACTCCGTAGGATTAAACTAAAAGTACTCATTGATTATACAAAAAAACAAATGAAAGTCTTCCAGGAGTCCATTCCTCACAGAAACATCCACACAAACGTCCAGCCTGACCTTTCTACTCAGTTGGAGTTCTGCTCCGAAACATCAACGACATCTGCGGTCAGGATGACAATGGGGATGCATCATGTCCTTCATCGACAAAACTCGGCGGTAGAGCTCGTAGCTCACATACCCATCCTAAAACAAAAAACGGATGAGAATGAAGATATACGTAAAGAGGAAAAAGTACTATTGTTGTAGTAAAAAAAATATAACGACAGAAAATCATAAAAAAATGAAGTTTTCACTTACAATTGCCGCATATTTCAGGTGTTCAAGGGAAAGCGGCTTCCATTCCCAGTAGTCATGCAGACCCTTGGGAAAAGACGACTTCATACTCAAGTAAGATTTGTCTATGACAGCTCCTGCCAAATCTGCCATGGAATCCCTAAGATTGCCTCCTTTGATCATGAGCTCCTCTTGAAGATCGATGTGACACTCTATTGGGATTTTGAGGAAACTGTTTGCGAGAACATTCCTATCGTTCCTGACGTCGACACTAGCTTAAAACGATACCTTTGTTCGAAGGAAATCCTTTAGAGGAGCGCACTCCGTCCTGGCCTTGCACAAGTGATAGACAAGAACATGCTTGCGCATCGCCAGTTGCATGATGGCAACTTTTCTACTACGATCAAAATAATCCTCTCGTGTGTACTCCAGATCAAGACCAACAAACTTGTACATGTCCTCACGTAGCCATTCCTCATAAACAGAAAGAATCTCCTCCACCTTGTAGGGCTCATTGGTGTACAGCACCTCGAGCCTGGTATTACCATCGGCATCTATAAAGAGACGCTCAGTATTGTTCCTGAAGTCGTCCATGGAAAAGACGGTGACACGACAATGGAGTCTGACGGTGCTTCTCGTACGAGGCGAGGATGATGGGAACTAGTACCTGCACTTCTCTGGAGAGAATAAGACGCGATAACCTCCCGGAATAGACAACTACTTAACCTTGGGGAGAGATGACTCGGTTACCATGCGCCCATTAAATTGCATCGGGGACGGTGTGAATATACGGTTGTGCTTCTGCAGCTTATGAAACCATGCACTTAAAAAGTCACGGCTGCCACGCTATAATCGAGGAGCCTCTAGAGTCACGGCTGTCGTACAAATACTACACGGGGAGTGAACCAAATTAAAAGCACGGTTCTGCCAGCACAAAAGCCACACGCGTGCCTCCACTTTGCTTAAAGACAAACCTTAGTGATACCAACGGACCTGCATCTATATGCCCGCACGTACCACCGAAAACATTGCTAAAACAAAAGCACGTCCATGCTTATGACATATAGATAACTGTGCGCTATCATACATATTCCCATCTGAACCCAACGTACATAAAAACAGTGGCTCCCTAGGTCAATGACTATTGAATTTTTTTTACAATAACAGAGTCACGAACCGTGGCTCCATTCCAGATGCAAAAGTGACTCTCAATAGGAACCATCATGCCTCCCATCAATTTGCCTCCCCCGACGTATCGACCATGCCTTTCCTGCTACAACGACCGCACATCTAATAACATCATCACCGTTACTCTCCTAAAAACACACCCAACTATACCTGATTAAACATGTAATTAAAAAAATTAAAACGCAGAAGCACGAGTATGCTTTCCGGCATCTATAACCGCGCCTCACAAAAAATATGTAAGGCAGGATAGGCACGTAAAAGACTCAGCTGGGAGGCAGCACAGCTGGACAACTATAATGGGAGGCAGCTGGATGAGTCAAACATCTCGTGTCCCCATAACACCTCGGAATGCACGCACACCATCTACAACCAGCATTAATTCCATTTCGTAGAATAAAAAAAAGAAACACTCATTACTACTCTTGCTCTCTCCCGTCTCCTTTATATTTCAATAAGCTCCGACTCCCTTAGCCACATCAGAATTCATTTGCCTTCTCCGCCGCCTGCTTCTAGGGTTCGTCCTTCTTCTCCGTCGCCTGCTTCTAAGGTTCGTGCTTCTTTCCCAGCAATCAATCGATTAATTTCCAATCAATGCTTCTCTCCTACATTGCTGGCCGTGCGTGCTTGCCCTAAGCTTCCCATCACAACCCATCCGCCTTATCCGACCACATACTTATAGGGTTTGTGCTTCTTTCCTGCACACAGTCTCATTTCAAACAAGTTATTGTAGAGTTTTTGTTGGGTCCCTCGATTAACTTCCAAGCCGTACTTCTCTCGTAGATTTGCTAGCCGTGTGTGCTTGCCCTAAGCTTCCCCTGCCACGTACTTCTCTCGTAGATTTGCTAGCCGTGCGTGCTTGCCCTAAGATTCCCCTACCCCGTACTCTTCTCAATTAGATTTGTTAGCCGTGTGTGCTTGCCCTAAGCTTCCCCTACCCCAATCTCCGTTCGTCAACCCTCATTCTTCCTCTCTCCCGGGTAAAAAGCATATGCGTAAGCAGCATGCTCCGATCCGTATTTATGTTTTACGTCTTGGTTTTTCATTTGATAGTTATTGAAGCGTCAGATCCGGTACAATGACTTCATTCTCTAAAGGAATATAAAAACCATTAGAAAATCCAAACAACTGTTCTAAACTATGTCATACTGATTTTCTGGAAGGAGTAGATGAGAAGATTTCTGGTAAATTTGTAGTTCTTATGCGCCTTCATACGGATATTTTAATATGGCTAACATAGTTGAAGCTTGTTTTTAAATTGTTATCATATTCTTGTTTTATTAACATAATTGTTCTGAATTATTTAGGTATTATTTGCCCTACACGCCGCCAACCAAAGTGACCCTTATAACCACACCACGAAGTTCTCCGGAGTTTCAGGTTATTCTTGATGAAAATTGCTGGAGACGCATGGTTAGTAAGCATCACTAACATATTAGTTGCCTACAACACAATAGAAATCGTCACTGTTACTTCTTCGCACCTGCCTTGTGTTTTCATTTCCCATTAGTTTGACTGCATATGCTCTAATTAATATAGTCCATTAATTTTGCCTGCCTATGTCTTGATTACTATAATGCATCTTCAGTTCTAATTAAAACTAGTCAACATATGCCAAAAATCTGTATCCATTAATTTATAATACCATTATGTTGTTACCTGTAATTCTTATCAAAAATTCATATCCAAATTAAGAAAACTTTTGACATTAATAATACTGGGTTCAAAGTTATACTTACAAAGTTGTTATTTTTACTATTTTTTCCAAGATGTACCTTGTAACGTCAGAGCTTTTCTCGCTGAGTACATCGGCGAGAGGAAGGAAGAAGCAAGAAAATTGCGTAAAGAGCAGTTAGAGCCAGCCCTTCTTACACATGAAGGAAGGTCTTACAATGCTTTGTTTAAGCATAGGCCGAACTACACAAAGTTCTGCGGTGGTGAGTGGAACACCTTTGCGGATGATTATCGACCGTCGGGAGACCGCATAGAATTTGAACTACCACACGAGGGTCTCAATCTCGAAATACAAACATATCGAAATGACAAAAGGCTGCTTCCATTACCCCATGTTGGTACGTATTTAATATTACAAACTTATCTTCTTTGGCTGTATTTTGATATGCATGAATCGAACTGAATAATATTAACCCGTATTACATAAAACTTTATCTAAATTTCAAATCTTGTTCTTTTCTAGCTCGGGCGACCTTTCTTCTGACGATTTCGACCATGTTCACTGCTGTGTCTACTCTAAGGATATTGAGCTTACCTACAACCAGACAAGATTCTTTCTACAACGCCTTTTCGGAGATACTTTCATCCGTTGCCGTTCATTTGTACACGTCTTGACTCCCAC
This sequence comes from Aegilops bicornis, assembly GCA_021605145.1. Classification (NCBI taxonomy): domain Eukaryota; kingdom Viridiplantae; phylum Streptophyta; class Magnoliopsida; order Poales; family Poaceae; genus Aegilops; species Aegilops bicornis. The sequence goes on from CM038669.1 coordinate 82,522,897, forward strand.
TAACACCAAAGAATGCGTCATGGTTGGTTAAATCTGTCCTTGTTAAAATACCAAATGTATTTTGCTAATATATAATATAAAAAATATTGACGAAATCTTGCTTATATGTAAAATTATAAAGAACCTATTTATTCAAACATAAAACAACAAAACTTTTGTTGTTCTCTTAATATGTTGTTTCATCTGTTTAGACACAAACCTGAACATGTCAGGAATTATATTACTTGCAATTTAGAATTTCTTAATTTTTGCGCACTCACCGTATTCAGCCATTCAATTATTTATTGTCCAAGTGGCAATTCAACGGTTTTAATTTCCATTTAATTTTGATTTCTTCTAGAAAATTCCGAGGAGCGTTGTCTCAACACTGAAGAGATGGGTGGACATGCCAACCAATGGCACGGTGACCCTTGAAGCTCCTGATGAACCTACCCATGTCATCACTCTTCATCGTACTACATCTGCAAAAACGACGGACGGATGGTAATAGAAAAGTCTTCTTTCAAAGAATTCATATCGGCTACATCCTTTGTTGAAAAGAACGTCGTTCTAATCACTTTCAAAGAGCGTCATGACCGTTCTGTGTCCATCATCATTCAACGCATTCTGTAGATTCCGTCAGAACCTGCACCTAAAATGGAAGCACAGTGCTCATTTCAAGATCATGCCTCCCAGGAGCAAAACACTGGTTTATTTAAAATAAGTTTGATAGTTAGAATGGTACAGTAATGTAACTATTATGGACCATGTGCTTGCTTGAACTATCCGAATGATCTTTTGAAACTTATGTAGCTCTTACGGACCCTCTACTCACAGTTTCAACCATCAGAATGATGATTTGAAACAAATGTTGTTTGAACTATCAGAATGATTCATTCGAAAAAATGTAGTTCTAATCCTTTGAAAAGTTTCAAAAATCAAACAAAACAACATCAGTTTTTGATCCAAAACCTACAGCAATGCCATGTTATCAAACTTATTCAAACGATCTCATGAAACATACCTCAATTTAAAACCAAACACGACTCCATTTTCAAGTGCAAACTATGTTTACTTCACCAACTTTTCATGAACACACAGGTGTGCACCAAATAACATAACAACAATGCCTCGCTGACCAAGGAAGATTGTTAATTGAAAAAAACGTTTTCACAACAAAGGCACGACCATGCATCTGCTGAGTGTTCTACCGTTCACACGACTACTTTCACAGCCAAAGATGGAATACGCACATATGGATCACGCACGCAGCACGCAACGTATAAAAAAAATTCAAAGAACGAGATAATTGAAAATCTTAAAAAAATAGATAAAACAAACGACTGGTTACAAAAATCTACGCCTGGAACCGTCGGGTGACTAGAAACTGCTCTTTGGCGGTTTCCTTTTTTGCACGACAAAAGATCCCTTTCACTTTTTCGACTCCATTTGCATCTTCTCCCTCCAAAATTTCTCGGCGGCCACAGTTCACCACCGCACACCTCCAGCCATGGACGACGGGAAAATAACAACATTCACCTAGCACACCACTACCCACGGTACAACCGTGCTGGAGGTGGTGTACACCAACGACCCAAGGACCGTGGAGCGGATCATCAAAAAGTACGAGGAATGGCTAAAGGAGGAGAATAACAAGTTCGTCGGCCTTGACCTCGAGTACACACGTAAGAGCGATTCACGTCACGACAAGGGATCGCCGTCGTCCAACTTTCCATGCGCGAGCATGTCCTTGTATACCACTATCGCAGGTCCGGCGCTCCCAAAGCGTTAGTTGACTTCACAGCGGAAAGCGGTAACTTTCACCAGCGTCGACACCAAGAACGACAAGACCATGCTTGCCCGTGCATGCATCAGAATTCGAGACGAGCACCACGTCGACATCCGAGGCTATTCGCATCAAGGGTGGTGGAGAAAGGGACTCCATGGCTGACCTTGCAGCGGCCATCATCGACCCCTCATACAAGAACATGAAGAAGTCATTCCCAAAGGAGAAGCACCAGTTCTGGGAGTGGAAGCCGCTTTCCCCTATACACCTTGAGTACGCGGCAAAGGACGGGTATGTTAGCTACGAGTTGTACCGTAGAATCCTAATCATCAAGAACGGGCTACGTCAGCTCCACCAACAACCAGTGAAAGAAAGACTCCGCCCATGTAAGAACAAAGACGAGGGATCTTCCGGTAATGGAAGCGCGGAAAGGGAAGCAGCGGTTGGTAATTGCGAGAAAATGGATCGTGCCGTGATTGATTGATCTGCCGTGATCAAGTAATCAGGTGCGTGGCACAACTATTATGATAATTTAGGTTGAATGAACCCATGTTGTAAATATGTTTGTTCTTGCTCAAAGATGTTGTCTGTATTGTATTACTATTTTTACGTCTGAAATTTAAACACAGTGGTGTGCGTGTCTAAATGTAATTAGTAAGTTATGTCCAAGTATTGAGCAAGCATATATTGTATCCATGACTATAGAACTAGAGATATGTCGCACGACATTGTATTATAATTTTCATACTCAACCTTTACAAGATGCATCATGCACTTACAAGAATATGTGATGGTGTCGTTGCAAACTTTCAGTAGAATGCTTATTCAACATTGGCATAAACAATTCATAAATATTGCAGAAGAACATTCGGTACACACACGCAAGGGACAAGAACTTTGCTACTTTGATCACACCGTTCATTCACAGGTTCCTCTCCATTACACAGTGCTCCATGATGCCACAAAACTGCCTTTGCCGTGTACAATCGACCCATGTACAACCGTGCCTCTCTAAGTGTAAACTCAACCCATGCCTCTGGTGCCACACACCCATGACCTTAGAGACTTCACACCTGTGCATCCACAACCGAGCCTCTCTAACCAAATATTCGAATCGATGCCTCTGCTGACATACATCCGTGCCTCAAGATACTTGACAGCAGCAAGAGGGTTCAAAACCGTGCATCGACACAACCGTGCTTGTACTGACTGCACTTCGGTGCCTCCGTTTGCTCGATCGACGTGCCTCACATGAAAACCACAGTAACTCTGCATGCTCTACACGACTGATCGCCCGTGCCTCCGCACAACCGTGCCTGTAATAACTTGAATTAGGTGCCTCCATTTCCTCAATCCACGTGCCTCACATGTAACCCACAGTGACTCTACGTGCTCCAGCTGACCGATCGCCGTGCCTCCGCACAACCGTGCTGTACTAACTTCGATTCGTGCCTCCATTTCCTCAATCCACGTGCCTCACATGAAACCCATCAGTAACTCTACGTGCTACACACACGTGCCTCTCGCATGAAACCCACAGTATCCCTCTGCGTGTTAGGCACCCGTCATCGCCCTTGTAACTTTGCTATTGCACACACGTTCCTCTCAGTATACCCGTGTTCCAAACAACCGTGCCTGTACTGACTGCAATTCCATGCCTCTGTTTGCTGAAACCACGTGCCTCACATGAAACCCATGGTAACTCTACGTGCCTTCACACAACCGTGCCTGTTCTGACTTCAATTCCGTGCCTCAGTTTGCTGAATCCAGGTGCCTCTCACATAAAAGAGATGCACAGCGATGCCTCAGAGTAAACAACACACGTGCCTCTACTGTATTTATAACTTTGACCACAATTAAATAACATCCGTCCAAAAAAACATCATTAAAAGAGATGCACAGCCAATCCTCTTATACATCAATCCATTATGTTCAAAGGCTAAAACTAACATCCTCGCGGCAGAAGATTGAAGATAACAACAAGCCTCCCAACAAGTTGTTTGAAAGTTATCAGCACCAAGCTGTTTACTTCAATAGACGATGCCTGAAGAAAATCACTGAAACCTTCCTGTTTGAACACCATTCTATTACCCAAACCAATGAAGTAGGAGCAAGGAGTGCTCACATATACATCATCATCACCAGATTCCAGAGTAACTTCAAGAGTTAAAACGCCAGTTCTAGGAAAAGTCACAAACTCCTTCAAACTCCTCACAACAATACCAGGAATAACCTGACAAAAAACATTAAGCTATCAGAAATAGAATAAAAATTCAAAAAATAGAAGACGTAACAAAAATAAATAAATAAACAGAAACAAAAAAACAATGGGAAAAAAATCTGACCATATGATGACCATTAACATTCAAGGAATCAATCCTGTGAACAAAAGGACAACAGGGTATGTAGTCATCATCAAATAGTTGACACCTCATGAAATACATCTGCTGATAATTAAGAAAAACACCACGGGTGTAATAACAACTCCCAACAAGCTCCTTCTTGGAGTCGCTCAAACCATGTAGAGCTACAAAATATAATTACACAGGCTCAAGGGAACAAAAAAATCAAAATGTACAATAAAACAAGATAAAAAATTCCTTAAAAATAAATCTTACCAACAGACGGTAAAGGAGACAACGCATCTCCACGACCAACACGATAACAATCAATAGCAATCCAAGTTCCATAATGTTCAAGCCTAATGGTCATTATATCACGAGGACGAACACCATAATCACTGACCAATTGTTCCCAGGAAGGACCATGGAATTTGCTCCTCACACGACCATGACTAAACAGAACACCATACAAATAACCCTCATTGCCTTTGAAGAGCGGATCAGTATCTTCGTCACCCCTCCTTATGGCTAAAGCCCTACACTCCTCGATGTAACGAGCAAGATAAGCTCTAACACTGCACGGAACATACTGCACAACAAATCAAAACAAGGATCATAATCAAAATCTAAACAGCATGGACATCATCAAAAGAAATAAGCGTGTGAGCCAAAAATTGAACAACTATAAAATGATTTTCTTACAACACGCCTCCAACAACGCCGATCCAGGACCACACTGAACCCGTCTACAGAAGAATCAACAAAAGAACACGGGCCACCAGGCATACGGCAAAAAGGACAAGCCATAACTGCAAGGAACACAATGGTTATCAACAACTAATCCCACAAAACCCAGTTGAAACTTGACATCTGACAGTGTTGGTAGTCCCCACCCGTAACTACCACATAAATCTCCATATCCTGGAAATATAATGGGAACAAAAAGAGAAACGACAAAGGGAAACAAGAAACCCACGAAGGCAACCAGTAGGGAACGAAGATATCACGAACGGGGAAGCGCGCTCGACGCTAAAGAAGGACTACCGTAAGACCAGGCAACAAGCGCGGCGGCCGGAACAACTGCCGCCGTAACCACGCGACAAGAGCAGCTGCGGCGACGGGCGGAGACGACGGCAAAGAAAGAACAATGCGCGATGAGGGTTCGCCCACAACAGAGAGAAACATATCTCAAAACAGATCAAAAGGTATTACAAAACATTAGAAGTAAAAGGGCTAAAATGAAAAAAGAAAAAACTACAAAGGAAAACCGGAAACCGGAAATCACGGGAGAAGCCGTGCGCGCGCCAAATGTCACACGCGGAGCGCATCCGAAAAGTCTAGGAAGCGCTCTGCGCGTGACACTTGGTGCCCGCGGAGCGCTCCCCGACTAATCGTTGCGGGGAGCGCTCCTCAATTAGTGATTTCGGCGTAGACCTGAAGCGTGGCCGTGCGCGTGCAGCCACCGCCGCCCACGTGCATCAATCGAGCCTGGCCCTGAAGAAACTGCCGATTCAAGCGTTTCCAGGAAGCCAGATCCAAAAATGCTTTAAGGTTCGTGCCATATGGGCCGAACAGTAAAAACAGGCAACCAAACGACCCGTTTTTGCCTCCCGCGAGCCAGGCCGGGTGCCCGGGCCTCATGCAGCCAACCAAACACGCCCTTAACGGCTCAGCTCACACGGCCTGTCCTGTGCGCGCTCCTCCCCGCCGGCTCACTCGCCGGAGTGTCCCGCATCCGCATCCGCTGCCACCGCCGTCGCCGCTCACCCTCCTCCTCCTCCTCCTCCTCCTCTACCTAGCCGACGTCCGGCTTGCGCCTCCGCAGCTCCTCCTCTTCATCACGGTGATGTCCAGCATCCACCTCCGCCACTGCTCCACTATGCCCATGTCCCGCGTCTGCCTCCGCCGCCGCCTCTCCTCCTCCTTCTCCTCCTTCTCCAACTGCACCTCGCTGCCCTCACCAACCTGGTCTCCCCACGCCGCCTTTGCCGCGGCCACAGAGCGCGTACGAGCCGGGACGCTCAGCCCGCAAGACGCACACCACCTGTTCGACGTATTGTTTCGGCAGGCCACTCGGGTCCCCGAGCGCTCCCTTGATGGATTCCTTGCCGCCCTCAGCCATGCTACGCCCTCTGAAGCCTGCAGAGACGGCCCCGCCCTCGCCCTCACCCTCTTCAACCGTGTCTGCCGAGAAGAAGCCGGCATACGGGTTGCGCCGCCAACCATCTTCACCTACGGCATCCTCATGAACTGCTGCTGCCGTATGCGTCGTCCGGACCTAGGGCTCGCCTACTTAGGGCGCATCCTCAGGGCGGGCCTGAAGACAAACCAGATCGCCGCCAACACCGTCCTCAAGTGCCTCTGCTGCGCAAAACATACCGACGAGGCTGTCAATATGCTGCTTCATAGGATGTCCGACCTCGGCTGTGTGCCTGATGCCTTCTCATACAACACCGTTCTGAAGAGCTTGTGTGAAGACGGCAGGAGCTTGCAGGCGCTCGACCTACTGCTCAAGATGGTGTCGAAGGAAGGAGGTGCCTGCTCCCCCGACATGGTGGCATATAGCACGGTCATCCACGGCTTCTTGAAGGAAGGCAAAGTAGACAAGGCATGCAATCTATTCAATGAAATGATGCGGCAAGGGGTTGTGCCTGATGTGGTGACGTATAGCTCGATTATCGATGCATTGTGCAAAGCCGGAGCAATGCACAAGGCAGAGTTTTTCCTTCGGCAGATGGTTGATAACGGTGTTCGAGCGGATGAGGTGACATATACTAGCATGATCCATGGATATTCCACTTTGGGCCGGTGGAAACAGGTGCGTAAAATGTTCAGAGAAATGACAAGCCGTGGTCTTATACCAGATATTGTCACTTGGAACTCGTTCATGGACTCCCTCTGCAAGCATGGAAGAACCAAAGAAGCTGCAGAAGTTTTCTTTTCCATGGCTGGAAAGGGCAGCAAGCCTAATATTGTCTCCTACACTATTCTTCTTCATGGGTATGCCAATGAAGGAAGCTTTGCTGATATGATGAGTCTCTTCAATTCAATGAAAGGCGGCGGCATTGTAGCCAACTGCAAAGTTTTCAACATATTAATTGGTGCATATGCTAAACGAGGGCTGATAGATGAAGCTATGCTCATACTTACTGAAATGCGGGGACAAGGACTGAGTCCGGACGTAGTCACCTATTCAACTCTAATATCTGCACATTGGAGAATGGGTAAGCTGACTGATGCCATGGATAAGTTCAGTCAGATGGTTGTTTGTACGGGAGTACAGCCGGACACAGTTGTTTATCACTCCCTAGTTCAGTTCTTATGTACACATGGTGATTTGGTGAAAGCGAAGGAGTTGATTTCTGAAATGATGAATAAAAGTATTGCTCGTCCAAACACTGCACTCTTCAGTTCAATAATGGACAGTCTATGCAATGAAGGAAGGGTTATAGATGCACACCATATCTTTGACTTGGTTATAGACATAGGTGAGAAACCTGATATCAGTATGTTTAGTACGCTGATTGACGGATATTGCTTAGTCGGCGAGATGGACAAAGCATGTGGAGTACTTGATGCCATGGTATCAGCTGGCATTGAGCCTAATGTCATTACATATAGCACACTTGTCGGTAGATATTGTAAACGTGGAAGTATCGATGATGGGTTGATTCTGTTCAGACAAATGTTGCATAAGAAAGTTAAACCTACAACTGTTACATATGAAACCATACTGAATGGATTATTTCGTGCTGGGAGAACTGCTGATGCGAAGAAAATCTTCGATGAGATGATCGAAAGTGGAATAATGGTGAGCATTTCTACATATAATATAATTCTTGGAGGACTTTGTAGAAATAATTGCGCAGATGAAGCGATCGTCCTATTCCAGAAATTACGTGCAATGAATGTGAAGTTCAATATCGCAACACTCAATACCATCATTAATGCATTGTACAAGGTTGAAAGAAGAGAAGAAGCTAATGATTTGTTTGCTGCATTACCAGCCAGCGGGTTGGTGCCTAATGCTTCCACTTACGGAGTAATGGTACAAAATCTTCTAAAAGAAGGAGTAGTGGAGGAAGCTGACAGTGTGTTCTCATCAATGGAGAAGAGTGGTTGTGCTCCTAGCTCTCGTCTTATAAATGATGTCATCAGAACTTTATTGGAAAAGGGGGAGATAGTCAAGGCCGGAAAATATATGTCTAAAGTTGATGGGAAGAGCATCTCACTTGAAGCTTCAACTAGTTCGTTGTTGTTGTCTCTCTTTTCAGGGAATGGGAAATATCGGGAACAACTACAATTGCTCCCTGCAAAGTACCAATTTTTCGATGGAATCAGTTGATGCGCTGGACTTGGCAGATAAGCCTTGTCATGGTTCACATCTCCCTCTCAACGATGTAGACAAGTCTCTTCTGTGTGCCTGCCAATATTGAGCTGGGTGACGGTGCCACCGTGGTGTTCTTGTCGGTGCTTAGCTGTTGGGTGTGCATCCTATGGTCATTGTCCCTGATCCGCAGGCCACCTCCACAATGGCGGTCTGGTCCATGACGCATTTGCTAATGGTGAAAAGATTACTAATATTTGGGAGCATATGCACATCACGGCGGATTTCATCCCTGAGTTAATCGAGCTGAATTAACAGTGTTTGCATTTTTGGACATGTATGACCATTGACAGCTCAATGCTGTCTCTTTCTAAACTACAGTCTACAGTAACAAATTACCACAGGACCTCAAAGCTATCTTATAAAAAATTAAAATTATCATTTTATCAGTTGATTTTTTATTGTCAAACAATATGTGTGTGACTTATTCGAACATGGCATGAATGTCTAATCTTGGGTTCAGTTCCTTTTGTTTTTTAAGCTTGAATTACTAAATATCTCAATCCAAAAGTTCATGGGTGCAACGCATTGGAATTTGTTCTATCATACTTAAACATCTGTTTGTAAGTGCTTCATGTTACTTTGCATTTCCAGGGATGTATCTCACCACAATATTTCAGGGTCAGTACCTGATTTTCTGAGTCCAATGCCATCACGTACATTTATGTATGTGACAATCCTGACCTGACTTCGTTTTCCCAATCTGTGCAGGACGGAACCTTTAAATCTTTTATTTCTTCATCTGTCAAGGATGATTCGTCAAGAAAACATCTGTTGATGAATCAGGGCTGGTTGCTGAAACTAAGGTTTGCACCCTTTTTTACAACATCATGGATGCTTTGATGGAGGCAATGGATAGCATTAAATGACTAGTTTGGGGGGGAATTTGTCGTATTGATACGGTGTGCCAACCGACATGGGTTGCACCCGATTATATCTTTAATGTCTTACAAAATTGTATCATGCATTCTCAATCTTTGTTTAGGAATAATTGCCAAATTCGGTCCTGCTTTTATGTTTGCTGACTTAACATGTTTTTAGCTTATATGTGATGATTGTACCTGGCCATCTCTTTATTACCAGATTATTCAGAAACCATGGGAGTACATCTTAAATCATAAGAATAAGATATTGCAAAAATACAAGGTAGCGGCTTCATGAAATTTCATATTTGCTCCCGAGCTCAAATTCTGTTTCCATCATTTTTTTTTTGAACAAGCAAAGGCACCGAAGTGCCAAATTCATTCAGCTCGAAGAGAAAGTACAAAGAGAATTACATAGATCTGCTGAAGATATAGAGAGGAGTAGCAGCAGTATCTAGAAAAGAGAGCTGAAGAAAGACCCTATATGAGGCAAAATGGGAATGACCACTACACCATGATCAACATGGTCAGAACTAGCACAGGAACACTCTGAATCTGAAACTAGGAATTTGTCGTGTTGATACGGTGTGCCGATCGACATGGGTTGCAGCTGATTATATCTGTAAGATCTTACAATGCAATCTCAATTTTTGTTTAGGAATTATTGCCAAATTCGGTCCTGCTTTTATGTTTGCTGACTTAACATGTTTTTAGCTTATATGTGATGATTGTACCTGGCCATCTCTTTATTACCAGATTATTCAGAAACCATGGGAGTACATCTTAAATCATAAGAATAAGATATTGCAAAAATACAAGGTAGCGGCTTCATGAAATTTCATATTTGCTCCCGAGCTCAAATTCTGTTTCCATCATTTTTTTTGAACAAGCAAAGGCACCGAAGTGCCAAATTCATTCAGCTCAAAGAGAAAGTACAAAGAGAATTACATAGATCTGCTGAAGATATAGAGAGGAGTAGCAGCAGTATCTAGAAAAGAGAGCTAAAGAAAGACCCTATATGAGGCAAAGTGGGAATGACCACTACACCATGATCAACATGGTCAGAACTAGCACAGGAACACTCTGAATCTGAAACTAGGAATTGCTGTTGCCTTTTGCTTCACTACTGATCAGCCATCTTTCTTGAAACAAGCATGTCAAGGTCCTGTAGAAACAGCAAAATACATCTGCAACCAAGATGAAAACCCTGCAAATAAGAAACTGATGTACTCCAGCTTCGCGATATAGCATCAAACTCCAGAGATCTGCAAATGAATAAAAACCAAGCACACCACATAGTACAGAGAGAAGGCAAAGCTCAAGAAGAAACAAAGAACAAGCCCAGGTTATCATCTATAACTGAGATAAAAACTTGCCACACCAAAACCTACAGGGAGAAAATTAATAACAGTGAACTGTATGAATTCTAAAGCCCTGAATCTGAAAATTTTCAAGAAGAGGCAGTATTGGGCAAAGACCATGATTGTGTCGTGCAGCAAAACAAGAGAGCCGAGTGTCGCCAATAGCACAGAAAACTTGTTGAGCAAGATTATGAGCAATACCATTGATCTCCCTAGAAATATGAAACACCTTTGGCTGAAGCTGATAAGTAGTCTTAAAAAAACTAGCCAAAGATTTCTTGATACTCCATGGAGTTTCAGAAGTGGAGACATTACCTAGAGCAGCAGCCTCCGCTAAAACCAAGCAGTCCGTCAGAAAAGTAGGTTGAGCAATGTTGAGTTGAGATGCAAAATAAGCAGCAAAATTTAGTGCAAGAGCCTCCGCTTGCAGAGGAGTAGAAGTTGGAGGAGCTGAAGCTTGCACTTGCACATTGATCTCTCCTCGGTTAGAGGGTAAGGAAATAAAGATTCCCACACCTGTGCCAACCTGTCCTTGCAACAAACCTGGAATTTTCTTGGTCCTAAAAGCTGCATCCGAATAGATTTTAGCCCCATCAGCCAACAAATCAGACCTAAGGGTTCTGCCAGGCAAAGGAATTTGATTAGAAGACAACCGAGTTGGAGTTGGAGCCTGATTCAAGAGAAGGGCATTGTCATACACATTAGAGGTTGACGCAAGAGCAGCAATGTGAACTTGATGAGGAAGAGATTTCGCCCTATCAAAGAGAAAATCATTCCTTGCTTTCCAGAGACACCAAAGAAATGTAAAAATGTTAGAAAGAGAACCATATGGATGCCTCATGCGAAGAAAATCAAGAACGGAATGCAAGGTGGAATGCCCCTGGACTAAAGCATCCGAACGAACAAACCAAGGAGAGGAAAACCAAGCTGCACGAGAAAAAGAGCACATGAAAAACAGATGGACCTCATCCTCTTGTTGACCACATCGGCAACAATTTTTTGAAATATGAATGGAAAATCTACCAGCCCTCAACCCCGTAGGAAGAGCCCTCCTAAGCAGTCTCCACGCAAAAGTTTTAATTTTTGGGAGTATATCCTTTTGTTTCCAAATGAGTTTAAGAAGATTTGAGAGATCCAAAGGAACAGCAGAAGGAGCATTTCGGGGAATGGCCTGAATTTCCTGCAAACAAAGTTTATAGGCAGATTTTGAAGAACAAATACCATTATGAGTGAGATCCCAACAAAGCGTATCCGGACTATCATCATCAATAATATCTGTTTGCACAATAAGAGAGGCCAAAGGTTCTTGAAAAAGAGAGCAAACCAAGTCATGATTCCAAGTTTTTTGGTCCGGAAGCCAAAGATCTTTAACTAAAGATGGATATTGAAAACCATGGCGTTGATGAATAAGACAGTCATGAGCTGATCTCCAAAGAGAGCACCAAGGAGTGCTCCAAATTGAGATATTGCCTTGAGATAATTGATAAAAAGAATGGGCTTTGAGTTTCGGTAGAATTTTAAGAATAGAAGCCCAAAAGGCCGACTTAGGAGAATTAGCAGAGGCTGTCCATATGGAGGCATTATGAAAATATTTAGCCTTAAGAACGAGATGCAAGTGAGAAGAAGGAGACTTAGCTAATCTCCAAGCAGCTGTGAGAAGGAGACCTTCATTGATAGCCTTCAAGTTCCTTATTCCTAATCCTCCCTCTTCCTTAGAGTTACAAATATCCTTCCAAGCTCGGAGGCAAAGGCTCTTTTTGGAATCACTTTCTCGAACACCTGTCGACCAAAAATTCCTAATGATTGCAGTAAGTTTAGCTATGAATTTCTTGGTAAACAAGATGTTAGCCATATAATAAACAGGTATAGCCGAGAAAACCGAACGAATCAATTCTAATCTGGCAGCATGGGAAAGCATGTTAGCTTTATAAGTAGGCAGCTTATTCAGAAATTTTTCAATGACAAAGTTGTAAGCCGAAGCTCTATTCTTAGCTGGAAGCACAAGAGGATGACCAAGATGAACAAAACTGCTATCCAAGTTAGAAACCGGGAAAATCTGCTTGATAGCATGAATTATAGCTTGAGGAACGTGAGCTGAAAAGAATGGCTGATTTAACCCAGAAAATCATTCATTCGTTGCATTTGACAAAGTGATTGCCCATTCCGGAGCCCAGGCTGCATTCACGCACCATTGAGCGCATTTTAGAAGACAATCAAACAAGCACAGTGCGTTTTTCGGAGGGTATCATCTTTTCGTCTGAGAGTAAGGCTGGTGTTCTTCTGATCTTGTCATCTCTTTCCCCTGTTTTTTGTTTCATTTGAGTTCTATTGTCCTTGGCCCCATCCTTTTTACGCTGATAGATCACGGTGTCTTAATCCAGTGTATCCATTTGGCAGCATATATCCGTGTTTGACGACCCTGCAGAGAGAGAATCCGTTGCAGTTACCATCCTTCCTTTTAACTTCCTTTGCCAGTAAGTAAAGAATTGTGGAAACAATAACTTGCATTGCTTGTTTATTGCAGCATTGATCAACAATGGCAAGAGTGCCATCCTCATCAGCAAGCTCACTCTGGTCAGATGGGCACGCCTTGGGTTGTGTGCATCGGGCTCAAGGATTCAGCGAGATTCCTCCTATGCTCAGCTCATTTTGACCGGTGGCCTGCCAGATGAGGCTGGAGCCTCACCTCTTTCAGTTTGAAGGAACGCTGCGTAGCGACGACAAGAGCTTGATTCGTTCGGTTGGTGAAGGCTGGTCCTCGAACAAAGATGCTGGCGTGGTTGGCTGTCAGAGGAAAGTGCTTGACCAAAGATAATTTGGCTCGCCTCTGTGGCCGGGATCAGCCAACTCGACCGGATATTCAAGCCCCCTTTGATACATCTATCTATCTACGTATTTTTTAGCTGGCCGTTTATACCGGTCAGCACCGGGTTATCTTTCTTTTACGGGAAAAGCTTACCTTCAACCGGCCGATCGGGGGCGTACATCCGCCGACTCCGTGTCCGTCGGATCAAATGTTGATCAGACGGTCAAGAGCATCCCCACATCTGCGTCCGTTTCCTGCAACTAGGCAACCGCATTGTCTTCTTTCCTGTGATTCTAATCTCTTTCTCTTGCATCTCTTTTTCCTGCTATCAGGCGAGGACGTTGGAAGCCGGCCGTCGCCACCGCTCACACCAGGCAGCCGGCCGTCGCCGCCGCTCACACCAGGCAGCCGGCCGCCCTGCCGCTCACAACTCTCCCACCCCTGCATCTAGATTGGGATCGCCGAGCAACCCACCATCATCAGCGACAGTTCCTGATATCCGTGCGGTTCGGTCGTCGCTCTAGCGGCGTGCGGCGAGCGCACGACCTCTCCATCGGCGTCAGCGGTGTCGGAGGAGCCCTCCCTGCTGGATCCGTCCCAGCCCATGCGCAGCGTGTTTACAAGCTTTGCAACGTCACCAATGTTTCTGAAACAAAGCTCTTGTTGCAATGGTCAGCGATGGGTTTATGAAACAACTCTTTTGTTGCAATAGCAGCGATGTGTTTCTGAAACAGTGTCCTTTTGCAATAGTCACCGTTATTTTTTGAAACAATACTCTTGTTGCAAAGAGGCATTGCACGTTAGACTATGCTGGGCAACCTAGACCGGACGGTCCGCGGGGCGGCGGATCTTTTAAAAAGATCCGCCAACCGACGCGTAGCACGCCCCTTCTTTTTCTCAACAAAAAAGTATTAGCTGGCTGTTTATACTGGTACCCAGCGCCAGGTTTTCCCCTTGTTTTGCCTTGTGAACCCTTGTCATTGCTCCCTCTTCTTCATGAATGAAATACAGCACTGTCCTGTTGTTTCGTCGAAAATTTACATGACCCCCGTGTAAGTTTATCACGCAACTTAAGCGCATAATTTATTTACGTACAGAACAAGCTGAGGAAGGAGATGAAGAAAAAGAATGCAGGATGCCTGGCTTGTGCACTTGGGAGTGTAGGACTCCGGCGCAATGTAAGTACACAGGAGAAACAACCATTTGTGAGACTTTAGCGACCTTTCTACCGCTGCATGTGACTGTTCAAAACAAAACAAAAAAAGGGCATCCACTAGACGCGCCATCTGTTTCCTGTCCAAGCAACAGCACGATCACTCACTCAGGTAACCTATGAACATGTGACCCTAGCTACAAGGAAACCGGCTGTCAGTATCAAAGATCATCACTGCTTTAAACATCTCATAATCAAATCAAACGCTGATAGCATGGCTCTACCACGAGCCACCCAGGGGTTTCCGGACCCCGACGCGTCTCCGGTGCGTGCTTTCTGTCACCGCAAACGTACTTTCACATCCGAGATAAGCGAAGCGAAGAGAAAACACCTCAGGAAAAGGCAGGCCTGCGTAAACCGATCCACCATTACTCGATCAGGTCACTGAAAAAGAAGAGAAAAACCTTAAAGTATGCGGTTAGCGGCGCCACATTTGTCATTAGAGCAAATCGCTTTAAGCCGATTGGCCGTGGTATCCTGATTGATGAGCTTATCCTGCCCAAAGAGAATACACAAATTAAATCATCAAAGAGAAAGAAAGAAAGAAAGAAAGAAAGGTGGCGAGCAAAGGATGAAAAGCGGATGCATTATGCATACGATGCAACGCTTTCCATTTGCCACTGATCCGGGCAGCAAGACGACTGGCTTAGGGCCCTCCTTCCATCTTTTCTACTTGCATGCAAAGTGATACTGGTTGTGTCGTATATTATGGCTATAAAGCAAAGCAGGCCTGCTTCGTGCAGTCTGATGTAAGGAGGAGAAGAAAGAAAGAAAGAAAGGGCCATGGTCGTCCAGAAAGCCGGAATCCGGATGCCCGGACCTATCTCCTGTGTTTATGTGTTTTTTGCTTCATGATTAAGCATCCGGGCAGCGGCTAAGGCACCCGCACATCAAGGACGATGCCGCGCCATAATTCCGATGCTTTTTGGCAATGGAGAATCGATGCCAAACATGGCAATCTGTGGGAGGTTTTATTCTTATTCCAGCAAATAAGAAAACAGACAGATATATATGCTTCTCTCAAATATATACTACTATATCTTTGTTTATTGGTATTATTACAAGGCCTGATGCTCTTGAATTCTTATCCTGTGGACTGGCTGAGCTTCAATGGATGTGGAATGCCGTCCATCTTACTGTAAAATGGTATTTTTGCAAGAAAGACAGAAATAGACTGCTAAGGCGGAAAACACGGCGACGGGTTGAAATCACACATCATAGCGCGAAAAAAGCGAAAGTTCGAACCAAAACAAAGTAAATAAAGGCAAGGGTAGGCGCCTCAGATTTCCCAAAACCACCACGGCATTATTAAAGAACGGCCTCCACAAAGGCAAAGCCAAAGCCAGCATTAGAATACCCACAAGTACGCCGCATTGCAGGGACGCACACAAGCACAGTCACCAGGATGCAAAAGTAGTTCTCCAAGGCAAGAAGAAAGGCAAAGCTTGCTTTGCACCAGGCCGCTCCAGGACACACTACCACCACCCCAATCAGTAGAAGAGAGAGCGAGAGTGAGACAAGCCAAATCAAATTAAGGGCAACAAGAGCCAAGAACACCGTAGCCAGCCGTATCATATAAACCAAACCAAAGGCCAGCAGCAGTGCACATAAGAACAGAGAAGGAGCAGGGGAAGGAGCAGGAAGAACCTGAGCAGGAGCAGGAGCAAGATGAGCGGCATGTACTACCCTCAGCGTTTCAGCAACATGATGATCGGCTACCTCAACCTGGCCACGCTCCTGGCCTCCATCCCGGTCATCGGAGCGGGGCTCTGGCTCGCCAAGGGCTCGACGACGACGTGCTCGTCCATGCTGCAGACGCCGCTGCTCATCGTCGGCTTCATCGTGCTCCTCATCTCCCTCGCGGGCTTCGTGGGCGCCTGCTTCCACGTCGCCTGGGCGCTGTGGCTCTACCTCTTCGCCGTGATACTCCTCATCGGCATGCTGCTCGGGCTCACCATGTTCGGGTTCGCCGTCACGGCGGGGGGCGGCGGCACGCAGGTGCAGGGGAGGCCGTACAGGGAGTACCACATCTCGGACTACTCCTCGTGGCTCCAGAAGCATATGCAGGACATCAAGTACTGGAAGCCGGCACTGGCCTGCGTCGTCGGGTCCAAGACCTGCCCCAAGATCGCCAACTGGACTCCCATGGATTACCTCCAGCATGATCTCACGCCAATACAGGTTTGCACTTCAGCCACCGGTCCATTTTCTTCCATGTTTGCTCCTCTTGCTATTTGTCGCCACTGCTTTCAGCACTTGTAGTTGTAGTACAACAGAATTCATAATCTGAAGTATAGCCGGCACGAACATAACAAATTGTCAAAGAAATGGTAACATAAAAAATAGCTAGACAATTTATTGATCCAGTTCACCATATGTTCATTGTCTATTTGGACAAATCATCAAATTTAGTGACCACCAAGATTCAAAACCCAGTAAAGAATGTGACTTGAGGACAAAGTTTGGACCCATTTTCAGATAAACTAAACAAACTAGGTCTACTAAATCTCTAGCTCAGAGCATCTTCAGTGCTCCTGCACCTCTGCTACTTCAATACAAGTTGTAGTTCTAACTAATAGCTTTGCTGCTAAAATTACTAATGGAACTATGCACTATCATGCAGTCTGGGTGCTGCAAGCCACCAACATCATGCACATACAGCGGGGGGATGCCGGTCGGAGCGCAGGACGAAGACTGCTACCAGTGGAACAATGCCCCAAACATCCTGTGCTACCAGTGTAACTCGTGCAAGGCCGGCGTGATGGAGCAGGTGCGCCAGGACTGGCACAAGATCTCCGTGCTAAACGTCATCGTGCTCGTCTTCCTCATCTGCATCTGCGCCTGCGGGTGCTGCGCCTTCAGAAACGCCCGCCGCTCCGTCTCCGAGTACCCATACGGGGTAAACCGCATGTCCAAGATCAACCCACGCTGGGACTACTACTGGTACTTTCAGCCAAAAATAAAAAACAAAATAAAATTGTCACACCATTTCTGTTTGATTGCTGCTTTTCATTGGCATTTCTTTTCTCTTCAGATGTTTGGTTTCAGCCCCAAAAATGCATTTCTACAGTCTCATGATCAAAGCGAAAAAATGGATTAGTTTATTTCTGAGTAGTGCTCATTCAACAGAAAAGGGGGGCGGGGTGTTCCTTCTATTCTGTTTTCACAACTGCATAATCATGCTTCGGTGCTTCTTTTTTAACGAAATTCTTTGCACACATAAAAAAAGTAATGATGACACTGGCAATATAACGCAATTTCAGTTTGTGGCCATCCATTTGCTGTGATCTTCTAACACTCCTTTATGATTTTCGCTACAGGTGGCGATGGTTCCGCGATAGGAGGGAACAGATGTACTAGGCTAGCCATCGGAACTCAACTCATGTATAATATTTTCTTGATGGTAAATGGCCGAGGGGTTGGGTCAGTTCTTCATAGCACTCTGGTAGTGACCAATAATTAATCTTCTGTAGATATTCAGTATGAGGAAAGTGCAAGATGGTGAAGTGGAAGGCATGTGTAGTTTATCCAGTATTGGTAGAATGCTTTGCATATTGTAGCATACTTAGTTAGAGAATTCAGAAGAGAAGAGACTTCGTGTCTATGGTGGGAAATCCAGTCAGCTATATATATGACCATATCAGCACATGTACTGTTGGTGTGACTTCTATTTCCCATGTTTTGGTCATGCCTACCTTCTGATATGATATCAGTAGACCCATAGACCGCGGCTAAATCTAAGACAGGCTCTCCATCTTTAGCACTCATGGCATGGACCGTCGTATTTTGAAGTGATTTGAAAGCACTTTAGATAGTGGATACAGCTCAGCGATATTTCAGAAAGAAATAAGTTCTAACTAAAGGAAAAAATATAATAATGAGATGACAAACAAATGAGAAAGATCAAATAATTTTATCACAAAAAAGTGCAGTGATCATCTACAATTAGTATTGGCTACGACAGCATATATTCCTATTAACCTTTCTCCACTATGGTAGCCAAAGTGTTTTACATTTCTTTTAGTACATATCTAATTGGTGAGTTCAAAAGAGAAGTGATGTCATGTCTATCGAGTAAAATCCA
Organism: Aegilops bicornis; assembly: GCA_021605145.1. Classification (NCBI taxonomy): domain Eukaryota; kingdom Viridiplantae; phylum Streptophyta; class Magnoliopsida; order Poales; family Poaceae; genus Aegilops; species Aegilops bicornis. Next base: position 82,541,718 of record CM038669.1, read on the forward strand.
GAGTGAGCTATATGATATATCAGCACATGTACTGTTGGTCTGACTTCTATAGCTGTCATGTTTTGGCCTGTCTACCTTCTGATATGATTACCCCTAAACTGAGGCTAAACCTAAGATAGGCTCTCCAACTTCAGCACCCATGGACCATGGTAAGGAAACACTTTACAGCTCAGCAATAGTTCAGAAGGCGCTTCTAGTTCAAGGCAGAATAATGTAACGATAAGACAAACAACTGATAAGAACGAATAACAGTATCACAAGCAATGTGCAGTGATCATGTATGATTAGCATTGGTCAGAATAGAATATACTCTCATCGACTTTTTTCACATAAAACTTGATGCTGGATAGACGGTGCAGCAACATCACCAATAAGAATAATACTAGATGGAATCTCAAAAGGTGCTAAGTGATTACTGGAGTGCAGGTGTTCTGAGTTTTGGGACAATCTGTCTCTAGGAAGCAAAGTATCTAGCGTCCCGTGTCACCTCTGACTGTCTAACAAGATGCTGATTCAATGCAAATTCTGGAACACAACACAAGCAAAGAGACAGTCTGAAATGAACTCACCTCCTTGCAACCCAGGTAGCCTCCAAGTGGAGAATGATTCCGAGAAGTAAGAGTCCGGGGGAGACTCAGCGCTAACCAAACTCTTAATCTCAACCCGCAATGAAGCCATTCGGTGATTTTAGTTGAGTATCATCAAATTCCACTAGAACAGGTCATCTGAGTGGCCCCCTGTTGAAGATTCATGGACTCTCATTATATAGGGATTATAACAGCAGCAGTTGTTCCTTCAAGGAGCATTCTTCCAGTAAGGGAGGTACCCTGCAACAACAGGGATCGTTGTGCATCCACTGCAATTTGCATGTTTGGAAGCACAATTGCCAGGCAACTAAATCTGCAGAAACAGGGTCATAGTGCCCAGGACAGGAAAACGGGCCACCTGGAATAGCAGGGATGGAGAAAATGTCTGACAAAAAAACAAGGAAGCAATGGAGGCTGGAAGCTATGGAAGAACGATCTGCATCTAATTCATAGATGCTTCTCTAGAACTGTGACATTTATGCAATATTCTGCAACACAACATAAACTGCTCTTCCAGGACATCAGAACTGAGGGGGTGGAATGCAAAGGGAGGCAAGGAACATGAGCAGTAGATCAATAACAATCACTAGTAGTTCCAATACTGACTCCGTACGAACTTCTCTACCATAAATGTGACAGAAGGTTGCACTCATTTGTCATTTCTGATTACCAGCACACAACTAAGATCATTTGGTTTATTCTAAATACAACACAGAACCGATATCTCATTACAATGAAGACAAATTTGAGAACATCATATCAAAACAAAATCTGCCACTTTGGGATGGGTGTTGAGGGGACGGGTACAGCCAAAGGTTCACCCAGAAGGGTTGTGGCATTGTTGACAGCTGTAGCACAGAACATATTCAAGCTATCTCGAAAAAAATAGGAACGAAACGGGGCAGCAGAAACGAGTTAGACGCCTTGCCGTTTCCAGAGGAGCTCCTCAAGCCATTGCAGCTTTCTTTTCTGCCTCTATCTGCTTTAGCTCTGCCAACCTTTCCACCCATGCCCGGTCTCTTGCCACTGCAGCCATCTTTCTTTCTGTCCGTTCTGCCTCCTTCCTCTTCACAGCAACAGAATACTGTGCTTTGCGCTTCCTCTTCTCAGCCTGCCGAACCAAGATGGATGAATGTAAGGAATAATTATAAATATAAAATTCAGGTCTGGGTAATTATTAGACATATGGACAGAGCATAAGTGAACAGCATAACAAAAGTTCGGTATCATTATAACAAGACAAGTTTTTGAATCTGTGAAGCATGAAGGTAAGCTGCATGATACTAAGTATTGACGCAGTTCAAACTTATAGCTTCAAGCCCAGGAGAAGAACATAAAAAGGGAAAAAGCAAGAAAGAACGAAGAACAGTGGGTTAGTAAAAATGTACTCCCTCCGTCCCAAAATTCTTGTCTTAGATTTGTCTAAATATGGATGTATCAAGTCATGTTTTAGTATTAGATACATCCGTATCTAGACAAATCTAAGACAAGAATTTTGGGACGGAGGGAGTAAGTGTTTGTATTAGCACAATACTTTTAAAATGCCTACTCGACTACTCATCTAAACTATGATTAGCTAGTTCCAATTCTAATATGATATTTAGCACTGCTCAGTAGCATGAAAAAATTACTTCTATTCAGGATTTCACCACCCTGTTAAAACTGCCTATGTTCTCAGGATTCAGTCTGTTAAAACTACCCATGTTCTCAGAATTTCATCGGCCTGTTACTTTTTCCACTCCAGAAGACACATACAGATTTTGATAACCTTGCATACACCCATCACACAATTAAAACAAGCATTGCAGGGAACTGAACAAATGCACACCATGATGAAGTCCTTGCGCTGCTTGATCCGCTTCTTCTCCTTCCTCCCCTGCACGCTGCCCTTGTTCGGCTGGCTCGAAGGGATAGGCTCCCCCGGCGTGCACTTCACCCAGTAGTGCGGACCTGCCAACCAATAACAGCAGCATCAGCAGTGTTAACCAGACTGAAACTGCAAGAGCGGCCCGCAGTTCGAATGAACCGCATAAATCGGCACAGCAGCGACGCGCAATTAAAATGATGATAATCCAAAACGAATTGTGCAGATCGTCGCTGTCTTTAGACTACTAAGAAACGCGGAATGGCACAGATCACCGTGCCTTTGGGTCGCAGGCTGGCCCTCTTGCGCCGGGACACGAACCCCGGGCGCCGCTTGGGGAACCTGGTCTCCGTGAGTCCCCTGAAGAGGCTGGCCCCCATTTCCGGCGCCCGCGCGACGGCGGTGGCGGTGGCTGCCGCGGCGGAGAACGGCCGGAACCGGATCGGATCCAGGAGCCGGAGAGGACGGGGAGGGAGCGCAGGAGGACCTGGGGCGCGCCGGGAAAGAGGCGCCGCCGGCGAGTAGAGCGGCGGGAGGGCTCGCCGGAGGGCTCGGAGGAGCGCCATCGTGGAGAAGGTTCTAGAAGATTGCTGCGTGGCGTCGGGCTAGGGTTTTAACGGAGGGAGAAGGCGAGCTGCGCGGCTTGCGCTCTCCAGCGCTGAGAGAGCCCAGCTGGTGTAGAATAGTTGAAGGCGCCCTTTGGGAATTACGTAATCAGGAGGGGATTGTCTAAACAAGAAAGACGTAATCAGAGGGGGTCTACGTAGTAGTCAAGGAAAGACAATATGACACAAAACGACCAGCAAAAATAATTCCTGATGAGATGACCCTCAAGCGGCGCCACATCAAAGAAATGAGTCGATGCAGAGTGTGCTTGGCCATGGATGAGGATATACGGCATGCCCTCATGCACTTCTCCCATGCCAAGAGATTCTGGGCAGAAGCAAGGCCGATGTTTGACATTCAGCTGCCCAGACTACATACTGCTATTTGGTCCAAGGATATTTTATGTGACCAGCAATTCACGGATAGAGAAAGGACGATCATTGTTTCCGTTATGTGGTCTATCTGGCATTCAAGAAATGGCATTACCCATGACCAGGAAAAGATTGATCCGGCTACATCCGTGAGACTCACGAGAGAAGCCCTTGCGCTTTTAGATGTCCACCGACAGTATTTAAAACTTATGTCAGGGCATGGCTGGAGACCCTCAGAGAATAATAGAGTGAAAATCAACTCCGACGCATTAATGTTTGGAGCATGGTATAAGCCACTTCCTGGGGTCTCTGATCTAATCATCACCGAGGCACTCGCCGTTCGTGAGGGCGTCCGTGTTGCTAAACTTCGAGGCTATGAAGAAGTGGAGATGGAGACTGATAACATGGAGATAGTTAATCTCTGGACAACTCGTCATAATTCCCGTTCGATTTTGGCACCTACCTTTCAAGAAACAGACGAGCTTGCCAATAATTTTCAAATTTTTTCCATTGAACATGTAAACAGATCAGCCAATTATCCGGCTAACTTTCGTGCTAAGCGTGCTTGCACAATAGTTGTAGTCGAAAGTTGGCTTGATGAGACACCTGGCTTCCTAGCATGCAGCCTATTGGCTGATTGCTCAGCGAATGCTTTTATTTAAATAAAGCTCGATATTCCCTGCAAAAAAGACCAGCAAAAAATGAAATACGTCAAAAATCATCTCGGCCGTATTTCTTTCAATCGTAAGCCACCAGCCGGAGATTTAATAAAGGTAAGAAAAAGGGACACCGCAATCGCCCTCGTCATGCCAATCTTTTAAGACAACCTATTCACTCATCTCTAAAAACGATATGCTATCTGCTAAAAAAATATCGGTTGAAGTATCGCCCCACGCAATACAGTCTTGCAATGGTTTATCATCAGTCTAGAGGGTTGGAGAAACCTGGCCAGCCATAGAGCAACTCGAAATAGGAGGCCAACCGAGTTGAACAGTGCAAAGGGCACATCTAAACTAAACAATATGCAGGCTCCAGACAGCAAAGCACCGAAATCACTGATTAAAGGGACCCCTTGCAAAGGTCCCTCTTACATTCTCTGATGGTGACAAGTGGTGCACCACATGCATGTCAATTATCGTAACCTCGAAGCTTTTCCTTTTTTCCTAGACTTATTTTTTTCAAAACATTTTATCTCTTGAACCATGCGTTCAAATCATGAGTTGTTGAATTTCTTGCATCGAGACTTTGAAACTAGATCCCGTGTTAATAGGTTTCGACGAAGTTTTTTTACGAAAAAATAGAAAAAACCAGGAATCAGAAAAAACTGAAACTGAAATAAAAACAAAAACCAAAGAGACAAAAAGGGGGAAATCAAAACTGGAAAAAAATCAAAACCCAGAAGCAGAGTTGTGCTTTTTTCAATTTTTGGAAACGCAACTATACTTTTCACTCTCTAAAAAGTGTATCTGTGCATCTCATAGAAGCACAAGCTGTGCTTTTCTCTTTTTCGGGAAACACAATTGTGCTCATGGTGAAAGCATAGGTTGTGCTTTTCCTATTTTTTAGGAAGCATACTTCTGCTTTTCCTTCTCGGGACACACAGTTGTGCTTTTGCGAGAAGAGAAACTCTGTTTTTCCTTTTAGCTCGCGGAAGTATAACTGTGATTTTCCTTTTCCTGAAAGCACAAGTTATGCTTCACGCGAGGAAAAAATGGTAAAAATACTATTTTTTTCTGACAAAAACATAGAAAAACCGAGCATAATTCAAAACCCCAAAAATGTGTGCAGAAAAGAGAAAACATCATGCACCCGCGGGGTGCACCCAGTGCGCGACACATGGCGGCGGCTGGGAGCTTGTGTGCCGCCTCGAGGGAGCAACTATCAAGGGGTACCGCTTCTGGGGAACCCAACGGGCACTTTTGGTGAGCTGGGAGTCAAAACCCCAAAAATGTGTGCAGAGAAGAGAAAAAGGCATGCTCCTGCGGGGTGCGTCCAGCGCACGACACGTGGCAGCGGCTGGGAGCTTTTGCGCCGCTTTGAGGGAGCAACTAATTAAGGCGCTCCTAGCCCACCAAAAGTGCCTATTGGGTTCCCCCAAAACGACACCCCTTATTAGTTGTTGCGCACAAGCAACATATAATACCAAGCGCTCATGGGCCATGACCCAGTAGAGAGAGGAGGGGAGGCTGGGCTGAACGATATGTGTTACCTGTGTTAGTCTTTCTGACATTTCAAACCCTTCAACTCTAGAAGCACTCACCTGATGAGAAGCCCTAGCTCTTGCACTTGATCTATCTTTGGATCAAGGTTTTATTGCATTTGATTGCAAACTAATTGTTTCAGAGATAGCAAATGGAACCGATGGAAGATATGGCATGATTATTAGATAAGTCATTATTTGGGCAAGAGAATTCACTAGCTGCTAGTTTATATTTAAAGGTCGAGCCATGAACTGTGAAGCTAACAATTTAGCCAAATTTTCGTCTTCTTTAGATGTGGGTCGCCACATGTGGATGGGCATCCCTCATTACCCTTTTGTGATTCCTATAAGCCTTACAATTGAGTAATAAAGTTTAGTTTAGCGCACAAAAAAACTGTGTAGGTCTTTGGATCATGTTGTAAATTGGACAACACACATTGTGCTCACTACATATATACTTTCTATGTTAGATAGGAAACACAATTGTGCTCATGGTGAAAGCATGGTGATAGCCGCTTCATATTATATGAGGGGTAAAAGAGACTATCTATGAGTTTCACATCATTAGAAGAAAAAATGGATGAAAGTGTTATAAAGGGCATAAAATTTAGACTCGATGTTAGATAGGGAAGAAAAAGTTTTTCAGTGTCAAGTAAGGAAACGAAATTTAAGATAGTGTTAAATAAGGAATTCTTTCTACAACTAAATAATCAATCATAGGAGTAGTTTCACAAATAAGGACATATAGAATGGGCACAAATGAATCTCATTTATCCCTTACATCTCTCACGTCTATGTGGAATTACTCACGCGTGAGAGGGGAATAACCAATAAACATGCACGTAGATTAAACAGGGAGGAATCATATCGATAACATTGCAAAGTCAGGGCCGGTCCTGAGATTTTGGGGGCCCGGGGCGAAAGTAAAACCCGAGGCCCCTTAATATACACATCGAAACATAACGAATGTATAGTGTGATATAGTGGTGCAAAGCTATAATCCATAAAGGTAATAGATCTCAATATAAGCTTATCGATCATTAGTCATATTCACAAATAATTTGTTTCCCAATATTGTCTATCCCTAAACCATGGTCAACAATGAAGACGCAATACTAATCATCATTTATAAGTTTTTATCAAACCAGACGGTAAAATCGCGTAGGACATATCTACCTATAGCGGATCCACATTTCATCAACCAAACTAAAAATAGGTCAGGAGAATGATGAAACAGATCCTGAGTACATACCGAAAGAGAAAACTAATGCTTGAAGTGCTCATACTAACAAAGTGGGACAAATGATGCAGGAAAATCATTATGCATATTTGGACCAATGTTATCCAAACATGTATACGAGTCACAAATTCTTCTACAAAATCTGAGATCAGCCATGCCAGGTCACTTACTACTACTAGTACTAGTGTACCACGTTCAATTGATTTGGGTAATCGTAAACAATAGGCACACTAGAAATTATAATATACCCCAATTAGTCGCAGGCGGCTACGTATCAGCGGGCCTCTCGAGTTACGCAGCTGCACTAGATATCTAAGCCCACTACTGGCACAACCGGACGTGGGGGCCCCTGCCCCCCCCCCCCCCTAGGGCCGGGCCTGCGCAAAGTACCACAATAGTATGAATGATCGATCCGATCTCAATCTCTGAATAACCAACTAAAAGGCCTATGATCGTCCTCTCTTTTTCACGAAAATTATTTGGATAGATAAGGGGACACGATGATGGTTGTATGATCGCTGGTATGTCATGCTCATAGGAGATGTCGTCTTCTTCTCTGGTGCGCCAAATGACAGTTTACTCAAAAGGGAGGTTGCACCAAATTGCTTCAGTGACAAGGGTATTGGTTGATTTCCTTCCAAAAGTGTTTGGTTCCGAAAAAGTTTTTTTTAACGGAGCCAGGAACTACCGGTGGCCACTAGCCAATAGCAGTGCTCCAGTTGTGACGTATCTGAACCCTTCCCTGTCGTATTTGATTCCTTTTCTGATTTTTTTTATTTTTATTTTCTTTACCTTGGGACCCATGCATGGAAGGGACAGTACTGACACATGCATCTCTTTTTCTACACATAGTACAGTACACATTGTCTATTTTCTCTTATACAACTCATGGCTTTTAATTTCCTGTTGATAATTTAGATGGTTCATATTTTTTAAACCAAAATTTAAATGTTGAAACTTTGTATATACTTGAACTCATGATTTCAAGATCTTTAGAACAAGCTTAATTTTGGATACTTTTTGAACACGTTTGAATCCATTTATTTCACACAATATGTTTCAATTATTTCAGAAGAACTATTTATTTCAGTTATTTTGAACCACTAATTTCCATTGATTTTTTAAATACAATTTCAATAATTGTAAAACGCCTATTTCACACATTAGAAAACATATATTTTCAGTCGTTCCAAAAGAATTGGCTCCCTAATTTCTGAAAACCGATTTCACTCATTTCGAAAAGCTCATTTCTTTATGTTCAAAATATCAATTTCACTCATTAGAAGAATGTGACGCCCACATTATCCGACACTCTCGATCCCTCTGGCCGGGCACACTTTCCTGGGTCATGTTCGGCCTCGGGAGTTCAACACGTCGCAGCCCTACCTAGGCTCAACAGAGGTCAAGACGCCGTCGGTCTAAATCCTATGCGAAGTGCAGGCCCATCGCCCATTGCACACTGACGTATGAAGCGAAGCAGACCTAGCCCCTTAATACAAGCACGGGCTTACGGTCCAATGCAGCGCGCGCCGCTCAGTCGCTGACGTCAAAAGAGCTTCGGCTGATACCAGGACGCCGGTTGCCCATATCTTGTCCCACGTGGCGGTTAGTGCGTATAAGGTCAACGACCCAACTCAGATCAAATACCAAGATCTTGTTAAGCATTTTATTATGAAGTAACCGCAGACGCCGACCAGGGCCAGGCCCACCTCTCACCTAGGAGGTCTCAACCTGCCATGTCGCTCCGCCATACAAAGTGATCGGGGCCGTCAGAACCCGGGCCCACCACTACCGGGATGGAGCCACCTGTCCTTTCAGCCCCCATATCGGAATCACTTGCGGGTACTCTACGAGCCGACCCGACTTTAGTCACCACATGTATCATATAATATGTATGTAAGTATATACCCGTGATCACCTCCCGAATGATCACTGCCCGGTAGTATAGCATGGCAGATGGACAAGAATGTAGGGCCACTGATGGAATACTAGCATCCTATACTAAGCATTTAGGATTGCAGGTAAGGGTAACAACTGTAGCAACAATGACAGGCTATGCAACAGAATAGGATTAACCGAAAGCAGTAACATGCTACACTACTCTAATGCAAGCAGTAGAGAGAAGGAATAGGCGATATCTGGTGATCAAATGGGGGGCTTGCCTGGTAGCTCTGGCAAGAAGGAGGGGTCGTCAACTCCGTAGTCGATCGGGGCAGCAGCGACATCAGTCTCGTAGTCTACTGAGAGAAGATGGGGAAGAAACAATAAATATAATGCAAACATAAGCATGACGATGCGTGACATGACAATGAGCGGTGTTAGGTGTGCTCTAACGTGGTAGTAGGTGATACCGGCGAAGGGTGGAAGCATCCAGGAAAGTATTCCCGGTGTTTCGCGTTTTCGGACAAATGAACCGGAGGTGGATTGTTGCAGGTTCGCTATGCTAGGGACGTGTGGCTGACAAACGGACCACGTCTTCGGGTTCGTCTCGTTGTTCTGAGCAACTTTCATGTACAAAGCATTTTCATCCGACTTACGGTTTATTTTTCTATGATTTATCAAAGTTTTATGCATTTTTTTAAATTTATTTAATTATTTAATTCGAACATTATCCAGAACAGTGAAAGGTGATGTCAGCATGACATTACCATGACGTCAGCATGTCAAACCCACAATAGCGCTAGGAAGAAGCCCCGCGGGGCATAGCAGTTGGTGGGGAGGTTGGTGTACCGCTAGCCCATATTCTGGCACCGATACGATGTCCTTTTGGAGGAAGTGGTTCAATCATAAATAAGGTGCGCAGATCAAAGCTGACGAGAGTCAAACCTGTCATGTGGGTCCGGTGGGACCCACTTGTCATAGACTAACATGTTAATTAGGGTTTAATTAAGCAGGATTAATTAAGTTTATTTAAACTAGATTTAATAAGTTAATTAACTAATTAATTATCATTTATTTATTTATTTTTATTATTATTTTATATTTATAATAACATTCCAGTGGGGTGGGGCCCCTTTGTCATAGGCCCAGGGGGCCTATCGGTAATAAACGCAGTTCTTCTTGGCGCAACCGCAACCCGAGCGATGGCTGGCGTGGGCGGCACGGCGGCCTCAGCGCGAAGCGAGGGGGGGGCGTGGCCGGGTGGGCGGCGAAGCGCGGGCAGCGGCAAGAATGGCGAGCGGCGACATGAGGCAAGCGTGGAGGGCACTGGCGAAGCGCGAGGCGGCACGGTAAATGGCGGACGGCGAAGCACGACCGCAGCTCAAGGAGCGAAAGGGCGGAGCGAGTAAGGTGGCGAGCAGGAGGGCAGCACGTGCGTCCGACGGCGGAGGCAATAGGGCATCAGCGGCCGTGGGGTCGAGCAGCGGCGGCCTGACGGGAAGAGGACGGTCGTGGCGGCGAGCAGAGCAGAAGCGAAATCGGCGTTAGGGCGCCGGGGTTGTGGCCGGCGCTGGTGCGGTCGGCAGCGTGATGGAGCAAAGGCGGCAAGCGAGGGCTCGGGCACACGTCTTGCGCGTGATGACCGTGGTGGGGCGGAGGGAGGCGAGAGGAAGCTCTTGGGGGGCCGTAGGGACTGCGGCAGCGGGGCGCGGGGAGGAGGACGGGGATAACGTGCGATGGGGAGGCAGTCCGGTGAGGTGGCTCCAGCGTGCGGACGAGCGGCGCAGGCTCCGGGCGGTGTCCTGGACGAGGGTTCGTTCTCCCGATCCAGATCTAGATCGGGGAGGGGGAAACGTGGGGAGCGAGAGGGGAGAAGTGGTGCGGTTAGGTTAGGGTTTGGGCTAGCGGGGGGGATTATGGGGGGAGTGGGTGGCCGGTTGGGCCAGGTAGGCCGGTTGGGCCAGGTAGGCCGGCCTGGCCTGTGAGCTGGGCCGAAGCCCAGTGAGGGGGGCTTGCCCCTTTCATTATTTTATTTTATTTTTAGTTTTGTTTTCTATTTTTGTTCTTTTCCTTTTTCTTTATTTTCTTTTCTGTTTTCTCTCATTTCCTAAACATTTTAGTTTTGAAAAAATACATAGGTTGCACCTAATTTAGTAAACTTAATTATGTCACATTTCAAACATTTTAGTTTTGATATTTGAAAGCTTTTATTGTTTGTCAAAAATTCAAATTTGATTTTGAAACATTTTGATCTAACGCGAGGTTAGCAACAGTAACAGAGGTGACGTGGCATCATTAGCAGAGGTTACTGTAGCTTGATTATCCGGGCGTCACAATTCTCCTCCACTACAAGAAATCTCGTCCCGAGATTTAAGAGGTAGAGAGGGGGAAGATCTAGTTACAAAATTCTAATGGATCTTCTCGGCCTTGGTTGCTCTTCTCGAAGAGATAGATCCATCATATTGACGTCTTCATTTCTCTGCTTCAGGTCATCATGGTGAAGTCGTCCTTTTCTTCGGGAACTCCAACGTACTTACGAATAGGTAAGGGACAGCTCGGCTACAATAGAATGCTTATGAGGGAAATAATCTGGGGTTAACCCATGAATAAGCATAATATTATCTCTCAAGTTGAACATATAAAATACATCGAGAGTAAGGTACGAAGGTACAATAAGAGGTTCCAAGCGGATAGATAGTTGCTTGAAGTCTGAACCAGAGTGAGAAAGGGGTTCAGAGCAGCGAGAGTAAGTATTGTGTGTGATACCAGAATAGAGCACTAGGAAGGTGGTCCGTGAATTAAATACGAAGCCAAGCGTGGGGAATAACCATTAGAAACAGGGTTGTACAGGAGAGTTGGGTTTCGATCCTGTGGAACTGTGGGTTATGGGCCCACCATGTGGGTTAAAAGTAGGAAGGGCGGAGATGTCTTGCGTGATCATGCAAGCAAGGCATGTCAGAAGGGTAGGCTGTCAGTTATGTCGGCAACAACATCGATACAAAGGGAGAGGGACGAAGAGAACCATTTTCCTGCTCGTTGAATGAGGCAGGCCATAGGCAAAGTTCTCGTCCATTGGTCGTTACCAGAATGCTATCGACAAATGCAACAGGGTCTTACTGACACGGTTGTTCACCAAGGTGTTTACATAAGCAGAAGAACATTACTGCTTAGATCATATGGATCACAAGGAAGGTTAAACAAATCAATGGAAAGAAAAATGTGATCATCAGATCAAAGAGAACAATGGAAAGGAAAATGTGTTTGACACATATACCAGGGGTATACCCTTCCCAAGGACAAGCAGAGCATGATATCAATGGCAGGATATAAAGTAGAAAACCCTTCAGGTAAGGGGAGAGAAATTTTATAACATTACCCATACAATGGTGTTTGGATAATTGATAAAGAAATATTAGCATTGTGCTTTAAATGTTCTTATCTAAGATCGGAGTACCACAGACATGCTTCGAGATAGCATTGACATGGTCTTCTAGCAAAGGTCGGACTTAGGATACACAAATGATCCATCAGGAAAAGTCATAGAATAAGTCTTACAATTTCCTCATGAAAGAATGGATAACCTTGCTAAAAAGAAAACTATAACAATATGGCCTTCGGCTAGGTGTGCTAGGCATGACATCACCTTACCAGGTCATAAAAGACCAGTGTTAGAACTCTTGGAATTATGTTCCAACCATCATATCCGACCGAGATTCAGATCCGATTGGTGTCAGGATACCTCAGGCTCATGATGCCTGAGAAGGGAGGGGTGCAACACAAATCGACGAGATGACATTATAAGATTCTCTGGAAATGAACTATAGCAGCAAGTTCCAAAACAAAAGTTCATCATTAACCAAGGAGAAAATGAGGATGTGGCCGATGGAGTCAGCGACAATTTATTGAGATTTCCAAAAAGATGGATTTCCACAATTATGCGGACAAGGAGATAACATTTGTCAGATCTGATGATATAATGATGTATGCTCGAGGGAAAAATACACAATTTAACATTGGTTGAAAGGTGCACCCGAAATATGGGCTAAGGTAGTACGATCAATGTTAGAACTGTGACTCGATAACCAATGGCCTAAGAATGAAATGTCGACCATTAACTCCAAAGAAATAGGGTTGCTAGAAGTTTTGAATTCTCACATCATAGTTCAATTGTCGGTTTTCCGGCTAGAAACAACATGGGGACCAAGGAATGAACGAAGATGGTAGGAAGTATCACATGTACTAAGAATTCATAAGAGGTGGTGAAATTCTCACTGCATTCTTGGCATAAAAGATGGTAATACTCCAAGGTAAAGAAGAACAATTGTTGGATAGCAAGGATCTCAAGGTATAACACAAAACACGAACAAGTTTGTGTTGAATGAAAGGCAATAAAGTGGTCGATGATAACACAAATAATCGAGAGCAAAGGGTGGTATTTCTCATCAAGAATTCGATAGATATCTTGGAAGAGCTCAGAATGCCGCTGATGATCACTACATAATCGTCGAGAGACTTCATGAAGTGGTAATCGATCGGCGATGACATCAAGTCAAAGGAATGATGAAAGCGAATGGTTATCGGAACCACGGGTACGACACAAACTCAAAATCAAGTTTGTTGTTCTAGGAGTAATGATACGACGAGGAAGATCGGCGTAAGGTTATCCCATCGTCCAAAATTGTGCTATGAGAAGAAGGACCAGGTAGCACAGTTTAAAATTTTGGCACAATAATGAATATAGCCGATCAGGCTAGGAATGACGTGATGGAGTACTAAACTCCTCAACAACAAAGTACTAGAAGGTACTGAATTGTAGTGCAGATTCGATTCACTAATTGGCGTTCTCGATTGACAACAACCCAGAACCCGTGGAGTGATTATGACGGGGAAAGGTACTACTTCATCAGAAATTCATAAGATGAAGTGCAATGGGTTGATATCCTCGAGATACCAGGGGGTAATACTCGAAGGTAGAACAAAATAGAGGTTGGGCAGGCGTACTGATCTGCAGAAGACAAGTACTTTAACTTGTCCGAGGAATGGTATTTAAAAGGAGAACATGGTCGGAACCACGATAGCAAAAGGCCAGATCCCAGATATAAGATGAACTTATACCAAGGGAATATTTAATTGAAGAGAAGCTTTAATGATATGATCTACATCGTGTCCATGGGCATGGACACAAAGTTCAAGGTCGACTCCCACTCCTCCAATGCATAACCTTTCATTCACTTCTCATTTTCAAAGAAGTTGTAGTGTTGAAATTTTATCTGGCAAAATACCATAAGAGTATGACTCGTGAAAACTTTTGAGTTCACACATATTAAGGAAGGCATAGGTTCAACCCATCGGGGTATCGTGGAAACATATACCACAAGCTTCAATAGTAAATATCACCAGCTCGAAAGCAGAGCATGGTTAGCCAAATCAGAGAATAGGATTTACCAATGGTATTATGTATCAAGGAAAAGAACTTCTCAAGGTTTTCGTATGCGAAGGACACTGTTGGATGATAATTCGACAAAGGATTTGACGGTCCATAACGGAGCTGATGTGAGCATCGACACACAATATGAGGAAGAAACAATGCAAGGACATTGGATTATAGAAACAACTGACTAATTCAAAGCTCAAATGTAAAGGAATTATGATTCTCAAATCAAGGGATCAGAAGCCAATGGTCTGATTAAGAATGAATAAGTTGAATAGACTTAAGGCTACAATCGACGACAATTTGATGGGTCGATAACCAGCTCATGTTCAAAATGACATCTGATACGTCCATTTTTGCATCATGCTTTTATATCGATATTTATTGCATTATGGGCTGTTATTACACATTATGTCACAATACTTATGCCTATTCTCTCTTATTTTACAAGGTTTACATGAAGAGGGAGAATGCTAGGAATTACGGGTTTGGAAAAGGAGGAAATATTAGAGACCTATTCTGCACAACTCCAAAAGTCCTGAAACTCTACGGAAGTTATTTTTGGAAATAATAAAAAATACTGAGCAAAGAAAATACCAGAGGGGACCCACACCCTGGGCACGAGGATGGGGGCGCCCCCTGCCTCGTGGGCCCCCTCGTGGCCCTCTGATGCCCATCTTCTGCTATATGAAGTCTTTCAACCGAAGAAAAATCATAAGCAAGCTTTCGGGACGAGACTCCGCCGCCACGAGGCGGAACCTTGGCGGGACCAATCTAGGGCTCTGGAGGAGCTGTTCTGCCGGGGACACTTCCCTCCGGGAGGGTGAAATCATCGCCATCGTCATCACCAACGCTCCTCTCATCGGGAGGGGTCCACTCTCCATCAACATATTCACCAGCACCATCTCCTCTCAAACCCTAGTTCATCTCTTGTATCCAATTCTTGTCTCTAAGTCTGAGATTAGTACTTGTAGGTTGCTAGTAGTGTTGATTACTCCTTGTAGTTGATGCTAGTTGGTTTATTTGGTGGAAGATCATATGTTCAGATCCTATATGCATATTAATACTCCTCTGATTATGAACATGAATATGCTTTGTCGATGAGTTACGTTTGTTCACGAGGACATGGGAGAAGTCTTTCTATTAGTAGTCATGTGAATTTGGTATTAGATTCGATATTTTGATGAGGCGTATGTTGTCTCTCCTGTAGTGGTGTTATGTGAACGTCGACTACATGACACTTCACCATTATTTGGGCCTAGAGGAAGGCATTGGGAAGTAATAAGTAGATGATGGGTTGCTAGAGTGATGTAAGCTTAAACCCTAGTTTATGTGTTGCCGTAAGGGGCTGATTTGGATCCATATGTCTCATGCTATGGTTAGGTTTACCTTAATACTTCTTTTGTAGTTGCGGATGCTTGCAATAGGAGTTAATCATAAGTGGGATGCTTGTCCAAGTAAGGACAGCACCCAATCACCGGTCCACCCATATATCAAATTATCAAAGTACCGAACACAAATCATATGAACGTGATGAAAACTAGCTTGACGATAATTCCCATGTGTCCTCAGGAGCGCTTTTCTCTATAAGAGTTTGTCCAGGCTTGTCCTTCGCTACAAAAAGGATTGGGCCACCTTGCTGCACTTTATTTACTTTTTTTACTTGTTGCTCATTACAAATTATCTTATCACAAAACTATCTGTTACCTATAATTTCAGTGCCTGCCGAGAATACCTTGCTGAAAACCGCTTATCATTTCCTTCTGCTCCTCGTTGGGTTCGACACTCTTATTCATCGAAAGGACTACGATAGATCCCCTATACTTTTGGGTCATCAAGACTCTTTTCTGGCGCCGTTGCCGGGGAGTGAAGCGCCTTTGGTAGGTGAAATTTGGTAAGGAAAATTTTATATAGTGTGCTGAAATTACTATCACTTGTTACTATGGAAAATAATCCTCTGAGGGGCTTGTTCGGGGTATCTTCACCTCGACCAGTAGAGCAAAGAGTTGCTCCTCAACCTACTAAACCTACTGAAAATGAAAATGTCTACTTTGAAATTCCTTCGGGTATGATAGAAAAACTGCTAGCTAATCCTTTTACAGAGGCGGAACATTACATCCTCGATGAGCACCTAAACTATGTGGATGAAGTTTGTGGATTATTTAAGCTTGCGGTATGCCCGATGATGTTATCAAGAAGAAGGTCTTCCCTTTATCTTTGAAGGGAGATGCATTGACATGGTATAGGCTATGTGATGATATGGGATCATGGGACTATAAGCGATTGAAATTGGAATTTTATCAGAAGTTTTATCCTATGCATCTTGTTCATCGTGATCGTAATTATATATATAATTTATGGCCTCGCGAAGGAGAAAGCATCGCTCAAGCTTGGGGGAGGCTTAAGTCAATGTTATATTCATGCCCCAATCATGAGCTCTCAAGGGAAATGATTATTCAAAAATTTTATGCTCAGCTTTCCGACAACAATCGCATCATGCTCGATACTTCTTGTACTGGTACTTTTATGATGAAGACTATTGAATTAAAATGGGATTTATTGGAAAGAATTAAACGCAACTCTGAAGATTGGGACCTCGATGAAGGTAAGGAGTCAGGTATAACACCTAAGTTTGATTGTGTTAAATCTTTTATGGATACCGATGTTTTCCGTAAATTTAGCACTAAATATGTGATGTCTACTACACAACCTTCTTCTTGTAGATGTTGTTGGGCCTCCAAGTGCAGAGGTTTGTAGGACAGTAGCAAATTTCCCTCAAGTGGATGACCTAAGGTTTATCAATCCGTGGGAGGCGAGGGTTGAAGATGGTCTCTCTCAAACAACCACGCAACCAAATAACAAAGAGTCTCTTGTGTCCCCAACACACCCAATACAATGGTAGATTGTATAGGTGCACTAGTTCGGCAAAGAGATGGTGATACAAGTGCAATATGGATGATAGATATGAGTATTTGTAATCTGAAAATATAAAAACAGCAAGGTAACTAATGATAAAAGTGAGCACAAACGATATTGCAATGCGTTGAAACAAGGCCTAAGGTTCATACTTTCACTAGTGCAAGTTCTCTCAACAATAATAACATAATTAGATCATATAACTATTCCTCAACATGCAACAAAGAGTCACTCCAAAGTCACTAATAGCGTAGAACAAACGAAGAGATTATGGTAGAGTACGAAACCACCTCAAAGTTATTCTTTCGGATCGATCTATTCAAGAGTTCGTACTAGAATAACACCTTAAGACACATATCAACCAAAACCCTAATGTCACCTAGATACTCTAATGTCACCTCAAGTATCTGTGGGCATGATTATACGATATGCATCACACAATCTCATATTCATCTATTCAACCAACACAAAGTACTTCAAAGAGTGCCCCAAAGTTTCTCTGGGAGAGTCAAGACGAAAACGTGTGCCAACCCCTATGCATAGGTTCGTGGGCGGAACCCGCAAGTTGATCACCAAAACATACATCAAGTGGATCACGTGATATCCCATTGTCACCACAGATAAGCACGGTAAGACATACATCAAGTGTTCTCAAATCCTTAAAGACTCAATCCAATAAGATAACTTCAAAGGGAAAACTCAGTCCATTACAAGAGAGTAGAGGGGGAGAAACATCATAAGATCCAACTATAATAGCAAAGCTCGCGATACATCAAGATCGTACCATCTCAAGAAGACGAGAGAGAGAAGTCAAACACATAGCTACTGGTACATACCCTCAGCCCCAAGGGTGAACTACTCCCTCCTCGTCATGGAGAGCGCCGGGGTGATGAAGATAGCCACCGGTGAGGGTTCCACCCTCCGGCAGGGTGCTGGAACAGGGTCCCGATTGGTTTTTGGTGGCTACAGAGGCTTGCGGCGGCGAAACTCCCGATCTATTCTGTTCCCCGATGGTTTTAGGGTATATTGGTATATATAGGAGGAAGAAATACGTCAGGGGAGCCACGAGGGTGGAGGGCGCGCCCCCTACCTCGCGCCCTCCTTGTTGATCCCCTGACGTGCACTCCAAGTCTCCTGGATTGCTTCCATTCCAAAAATAACTCTCCCGAAGGTTTCATTCCGTTTGGACTCCGTTTGAT
This sequence comes from Aegilops bicornis, assembly GCA_021605145.1. Lineage (NCBI taxonomy): Eukaryota > Viridiplantae > Streptophyta > Magnoliopsida > Poales > Poaceae > Aegilops > Aegilops bicornis. Next base: position 82,560,013 of record CM038669.1, read on the forward strand.
ATTCCTTTTCTTCGAAACACTGAAACAAGGGAAAAACAGGAGGCGGCCTTTGGGCTCTAGGTTAATAGGTTAGTCCCAAAAATAATATAAAAGTGTATAATAAAGCCCATAAACACCCAAAACAGATAATATAATAGATGAATACTTCATAAATTATAGATACGTTGGAGATGTATCAATATGGACTTGACTCTGAGATAGTAGCTTCTTTTTGTGAATCTTTTGCTGCTCATATTGATCTCCCTAAGGAGAAGTGGTTTAAATATCATCATCCCATAGAAGTAAAAGTAGTCGAACCTATTAAAGTTGAAGAAAAGACTATGACTTATAATGATCCTATTGTTCCTACTGTTTATGTTGAGAAACCACCTTTCCCTGTTAGGATAAAGGATCATGCTAAAGCTTCAACCGTGGTTCGTAAAAGCAATATTAGAACCTATACACCTCCCGAGCAAGTTAAAGTTGAACCTAATATTGCTATTGTTAAAGATCTCTTGGTTGATATTATTGATGGGCATGTTATTTATTTCTGTGATGAGACTGCTAGAATTGCTAAACCTTGTGCTAAAGATAAACATAGACTGTGGTAGGCATGCCTGTTATTTACATTAAAATAGGAGATCATTGTTATCATGGCTTATGTGACATGGGTGCTAGTGCTAGTGCAATACCTATTGACTTATACAAAGAAATTATGCATGATATTGCACCTACTGAGTGGGAAAACTAAATATACTGCTGATTTTCTGTCACAATTAAGCTTGCCAATAGAGATACTATTTCACCAATTGGGATTGTTAGATATGTTGAAGTCTTGTGTGGGAAAACTAAATATACTGCTGATTTTCTTGTTCTTGGTTCCCCACAAGATAGCTTTTTTCCCATTATATTTGGTAGACCCTTCTTGAACACTGTTAATGCTAAGATAGACTGCGAAAAGGATGTTGTTACTATTGGTTTGGGCGATATGTCTCATGAGTTTAATTTCTCTAAATTTTGTAGACAACACCGTGAAGAGGAATTTCCTAGTAAAGATGAAATTATTGGTCTTGCTTCTATTGCCGTACCTCCTAGTGATCCTTTAGAACAATATTTGCTAGACCATGAAAATGATATGTTTATGAATGAAAGAAGGGAAATAGATGAAGTGTTCTTTAAACAGGGACCTATTCTGAAACACAACTTGCCTGTTGAAATCCTAGGGGATCCTCCTCCACCCAAGGGTGATCCCGTGTTTGAGCTTAAACCATTGCCTGATACTCTTAAATATGCTTATCTTGATGAAAAGAAGATATATCCTATTATTATTAGTGCTAACCTTTCAGAGAAGGAGGAAGAAAATTTATTGAAAACTCTGAAGAAGCACCATGCTGCTATTGGATATACTCTGGATGATCTTAAGGGCAATACTCCCAGTCTATGTCAACATAAAATAAATTTGGAGAAAGATGCCAAACCAGTTATTGATCATCAACGACGATTAAATCCTAAGATGAAAAAAGTGGTAAGAAAGGAAATATTAAAGCTCCTTGAGGCAGGTATAAATTATCCCATTGCTGATAGTCAGTGGGTAAGTCCTGTCCATTGTGTCCCTAAGAAGGGAGGTATTACTGCCGTTCCTAATGATCAAGATGAACTGATTCCGCAAAGAATTATTACAGGTTATAGGATGGTAATTGATTTCCGCAAATTAAATAAAGCTACTAAAAAAGATCATTACCCCTTACCTTTTATTGATCAAATGCTGGAAAGATTATCCAAACATACACAATTTTTGCTTTCTAGACGGTTATTCTCGTTTCTCTCAAATACCTGTGTCAGCTGATGATCAAGCTAAGACCACTTTTACTTGCCCTTTCGGTACTTTTGCTTATAGACGTATGCCTTTTGGTTTATGTAATGCACCTGCTACTTTTCAAAGATGCATGATGGCTATATTCTCTAACTTTTGTGAACATATTTGTGAGGTTTTCATGGATGATTTCTCCGTTTATGGATCCTCTTTTGATGATCCGTTTTGCAGAGATGTGAAGAAACTAATCTTGTCTTGAATTGGGAGAAGTGCCACTTTATGGTTAATGAAGGCGTTGTCTTGGGGCATAAAATTTCTGAAAGAGGCATTGAAGTTGATAAAGCTAAAGTTGATGCTATTGAAAAGATGCCATGTCCCAAGGACATCAAAGGTATAAGAAGTTTCCTTGGTCATGCTGGTTTTTATAGGAGGTTCATTAAGGACTTCTCAAAAAATTCTCGGCCTCTGACTAATCTCTTACAAAAATATATCCCATTTGTCTTTGATGATGATTGTGTAGAAGCATTTGAAATACTTAAGAAAGCATTAATCTCCGCACCTATTGTTCAGCCACCTGATTGGAACTTACCCTTTGAAATTATGTGTGATGCTAGTGATTATGCTGTAGGTGTTGTTCTAGGACAAAGAGTTGATAAGAAATTAAATGTTATTCAATATGATAGTAAAACTCTAGACAGTGCTCAGAGAAATTATGCTACTACTGAAAAAGAATTCCTAGCAGTTGTATTTGCTTGTGATAAGTTCAGACCTTATATTGTTGATTCTAAAGTAACTATTCACACTGATCATGTTGCTATTAAATATCTTATGGAAAAGAAAGATGCTAAACCTAGACTTATTAGATGGGTTCTCTTGCTACAAGAATTTGATTTGCATATTATTGATAGAAAGGGAGCTGAGAACCCCGTTGCAGACAACTTGTCTAGGTTAGAAAATGTTCTTGATGACCCACTACCTATTGATGATAGCTTTCCTGATGAACAATTAAATGTCATAAATGCTTCTCGTTTTTGTCCATGGTATGCTGATTATGCTAATTACATTGTTGCTAAATTTATACCACCTAGTTTCACATACCAGCAAAAGAAAAAGTTTTTCTATGATTTGATACATTACTTTTGGGATGACCCACATCTTTATAAAGAAGGAGTAGGTGGTGTCATTAGACGTTGTGTACCTGAGCATGAACAGGAACAGATCCTATGCAAGTGTCACTCCGAGGCTTATGGAGGACACCACGCTGGAGATAGAACTGCACATAATGTACTGCAATCCGGTTTTTATTGGCCTACTCTCTTCAAGGATGCCCGTAAGTTTTTCTTATCTTATGATGAATGTCAAAGAATTGGTAATATTAGTAGACGTCAGGAAATTCCTATGAATTATTAACTTGTCATTGAACCATTCGATGTTTGGGGCTTTGATTATATGGGACCGTTTCCTGCCTCTAATGGATATACACATATTTTAGTTGTTGTTGATTACGTTACTAAGTGGGTAGAAGCTATTCCAACTAGTAGTGCTGATCATAACACCTCTATTAAGATGCTTAAAGAAGTTATTTTTCCGAGGTTTGGAGTCCCTAGATATTTAATGACTGATGGTGGTTCACATTTTATTCATGGTGCCTTTCGTAAAATGCTTGCCAAGTATGATGTTAATCATAGAATTGCATCTCCTTATCACCCACAGTCTAGTGGTCAAGTAGAATTGAGTAATAGAGAACTCAAATTAATTTTGCAAAAGACTGTTAATAGATCTAGAAAGAATTGGTCCAAGAAACTTGATGATGCATTATGGGCCTATAGAACTGCATATAAAAATCCTATGGTTATGTCTCCATACAAAATGTTTTATGGAAAAGCATGTCACTTACCTCTCGAACTAGAACATAAGGCATATTGGACTATTAAAGAGCTCAACTATGATTTCAAACTTGCCGGTGAGAAGAGGTTATTTGATATTAGCTCACTTGATGAATGGAGAACCCAAGCCTATGAGAATGCCAAACTGTTTAAAGAAAAAGTTAAAAGATGGCATGACAAAAGAATACAAAAGCGTGAGTTTAATGTAGGTGATTATGTATTATTATACAACTCTCGTTTAAGATTTTTTGCAGGAAAACATCTCTCTAAATGGGAAGGCCCTTACGTTATCGAGGAGGTCTATCGTTCCGGTGCCATAAAAATCAACAACTTCAAAGGCACAAATCCGAAGGTGGTGAACGGTCAAAGAATCAAACATTACATCTCAGGTAATCCTATAAATGTTGAAACTAATGTTATTGAAACCGTAACCCCACAGGAATACATAAGGGACACTTTCCAGAATGTTTCAGACTCCGAAAAGGAATAGGTATGTGGTACGGTAAGTAAACCGACTCCAAAACAGTTCTAATGGCAATTTTCTCCGTTTTGGAATATTTAGAAAAATAGAAAAATAAGAAGCAGTCCGGGAAGGACACGAGGCCTCCACGAGGGTGGAGGGAGCGCCCCCTGCCTCGTGGGCACCTCGTGTGCTCTCCGGAGTCCGTTCTCTTGCACGATACATATTTTGGTCGGTAAAAATTCATTATATAATCTCCCGAAGGTTTTGACTCCTGCACCACGCAAATATCCTCTGTTTTTGTTTCGAGTTGTTTCTGTAGCAGATTTGGAGCAAGATGTCATCTCAGGATTCCGGCGGAGAGAGCTATGTCTCACACCTCATTGCTGACCCAAAGACCTATGGGGATCTATGTCCTTGTGGTCGAACTACGGATGAGGAGGAGGATGCTCATTTGATGAGGATCAATGATTCAAGTTCGGGGGAGGAGGATGTCCCTCTACCTCAACCTGGGGATATGCACGTGAAGTTCAAGAAATCTAGTCTCCCTAAGAGGGCTAAACTATCTAACAACCGATCTATTCCTTCTCGTTTTTGGCAGAAAAGCAAAGGAGATATATTTGACAAGATCTTGAAGCTCGAATCGGAGGTCGATGATTTAAAGGAGGAAATTGCCCTTCTCAATTACAGTATGAAGAAGCTAAAGGCACAACTGTCATCATCAACAACTCCATCATCACCACCTCCGAAAAAAGGAGACATAATCATATGGGTATGGGCACTCCCCTTGGCAACTGCCAAGCTTGGGGGAGGTGCCCCGGTATCGTATCACCATCACATCTCTATCTTTACAGTTTTTCTTAGTACGATCCTTTTAGTAATATCTTGATCTAGTAGAATAAATTTTTTGGTATGATTTAATTTTGAGTTTTTCTTTATGATCCCTTTATGTAATCGAGTTCGTGAGCTATATAAGAAAGATTAGTGTTGAGTCAAGGGCTTGATTATTTTGCTATGATCTTGAGGGAATAAAAGAAAGAGAAAGAGTAAAAAGAAACAAAGAGATCATATTGATCTTATGGAGAGTAATGACTTCACATAGAAAGATTATGATGATTAAAAGTTGTTGAGAGTTGAGAAACATAGCCTTGGTCATCGTTGCAATTAATAGGAAGTAATAAAGAAAGAGAGGTTTCACATATAAATATACTATCTTGGACATCTTTTATGATTGTGAGCACTCATCAAAATATGGCATGCTAAAGAGTTGATGTTGGACAAGGAAGACAACGTAATGGGTTATGTTTTCTTATATCTGAAATAAAGTATATTGTCATGGATCATCCAACATGTTGAGCTTGCCTTTCCCCCTCATGCTAGCCAAATTCTTTGCACCAAGTAGAGATACTACTTGTGTTTCCAAATACCCTTAAACCCAGTTTTGCCATAAGAGTCCACCATATCTACATATGGATTGAGTAAGATCCTTCAAGTAAGTTGTCATCGGTGCAAGCAATAAAAATTGCTCTCTAAATATGTATGACTTATTAGTGTGGGAGAAAATAAGATTTATACGATCTTGTGATATGGAAGAAATAAAAGTGACGGACTGCATAATAAAGGTCCACATCACAAGTGGCAATATAAAGTGACGTTCTTTCGCATTAAGATTTTGTGCATCCAACCATAAAAGCGCATGATAATCTCTGCTTCCCTCTATGAAGGGCCTATCTTTTACTTTTATCTTCCACCTTATGCAAGAGTCATGGTGATCTTCACCTTTCCTCTTTTTCATTTTATCCTTTGTCAAGCACAGTGTGTTGGAAAGATCATGATATATATATCTAATTGGATGTAAGTTAGCATGAGCTATTATTGTTGACATTACCCTTGAGGTAAAAGGTTGGGAGGCGAAATTATAAGCCCCTATCTTTCTCTGTGTCCGATTAAAACTCCGTAACAACAAGTATCGCGTGAGTGTTAGCAATTGTGAAAGACTAAATGATAGTTGAGTATGTGGACTTGCTGAAAAGCTCTTACATAGACTCTTTCAAGCGTTATGATAAATTGCAATTGCCTCAATGACTGAGATTATAGTTTGTTAGTTCTCAATAAAGTTTCTGATTCATACTTGACATTGTGAATAGATTATTACTTGAGCATAAGAGATCATATGACAATATCGATATATGTTGTTGTTATAAGAATGATCATGATGCCTTCATGTCCGTATTTTATTTTATCGACACCTCTACCTCTAAACATGTGGTCATATTTATCGTTATCGGCTTCCGCTTGAGGACAAGCGAGGTCTAAGCTTGGGTGAGTTGATACGTCCATTTTGCATCATGCTTTTATATCGATATTTATTGCATTATGGGCTGTTATTACACATTATGTCACAATACTTATGCATATTCTCTCTTATTTTAAAAGGTTTACATGAAGAGGGAGAATGCCGGCAGCTGGAATTGGCAAGGAAAAGGAGGAAATATTAGAGACCTATTACGAACAACTCCAAAAGTCACGAAACTCCACGGAAGTTACTTTTGGAAATAATAAAAAATCTGAGCAAAGAAAATACGGAGGGGACCCACACCACAGGTGCGAGGGTGGGCGCGCCTACCCCCAGGCGCTCCCTGCCTCGTGGGCCCCCTGGTGGCCCTCCGGTGCCCATCTTCTGCTATATGAAGTCTTTCGTCCGAAGAAAAATCATAAGCAAGCTTTCGGGACAAGACTCCGCCGCCACGTGGCGGAACCAATCTAGGGCTCTGGCGGAGCTGTTCTGCCGGGGACACTTCCCTCCGGGAGGGGGGAATCATCGCCATCGTCATCACCAACGCTTCTCTTCTCGCGAGGGGGCCAATCTCCATCAACATCTTCACCAGCACCATCTCCTCTCAAACCCTAGTTCATCTCTTGTATCCAATTCTTGTCTCTAAGTCTGAGATTGGTACTTGTAGGTTGCTAGTAGTGTTGATCACTCCTTGTAGTTGATGCTAGTTGGTTTATTTGGTGGAAGATCATATGTTCGGATCCTATATGCATATTAATACTCCTCTGATTATGAACATGAATATGCTTTGTGAGTAGTTATGTTTGTTCCTGAGGACATGGGAGAAGTCTTGCTATTAGTAGTCATGTGAATTTGGTATTCGTTCGATATTTTGATGAGATGTATGTTGTCTCTCCTGTAGTGGTGTTATGCGAATGTCGACTACATGACACTTCACCATTATTTGGGCCTAAAGGAAGGCATTGGGAAGTAATAAGTAGATGATGGGTTGCTAGAGTGACAGAAGCTTAAACCCTAGTTTATGTGTTGCTTCGTAAGGGGCTGATTTGGATCCATATGTTTCATGCTATGGTTAGGTTTACCTTAATACTTATTTTGTAGTTGCGAATGCTTGCAATAGGAGTTAATCATAAGTGAGATGCTTGTCCAAGTAAGGACAGCACCCAAGCACCGGTCCACCCACATATCAAATTATCAAAGTACCGAACGTGAATAATGAACGCGATGAAAACTAGCTTGACGATAATTCCCATGTGTCCTCGGGAGCGCTTTTCTCTATAAGGGTTTGTCCAGGCTTGTCCTTTGCTACAAAAAGGATTGGGCCACCTTGCTGCACTTTATTTACTTTTGTTACTTGTTGCTCGTTACAAATTATCTTATCACAAAACTATCTGTTACCTATAATTTCAGTGCTTGCAGAGAATACCTTGCTGAAAACCGCTTATCATTTCCTTCTGCTCCTCGTTGGGTTCGACACTCTTACTTATCGAAAGGACTACGATAGATCCCCTATAATTGTCTGTCATCAACATCTGAGCCGGAAAGATAATTTAGAAGGATCAATCGATGATTGCGTGCACTCGCACTCATGTTGAATCAATAGGTTCAAAATGACGGTGTCAAAAGGAGACTAATGGATATTGCCAGACATATGGGAAGCATCCATAATGCAAGTAGACAAGTATTTGCAGAGCAATAAGCTGCTAAGGATTTTCGAATGATCGAATAGTATTTCGAAGACTTTTGTGAAACACCTGAACAACTGGGGATGAGCGGATACTAGGTAAGTGCGAGGAATTATCCGTAGGGGTATTTATGTGGCAAAGAACTGCAAGGCAGTAGGCACAAAATATTCTCGGAACAATAGAGAGAATTTTAAGGTATCTTATAATAATAAGATCAATGAGGAGTGATTGTATGAATGACAAGTGTACGTGGTTATCCATAAAGGTGCCGCATCGTATGCGTACAATAGCATGGAAGACCATTTCAGGGGCACTAGCCACCCCGGTGAGCAAGCATAAGCGGCACTTGGCTCACAGGGCGACTTTGTACAATCTGTGGTAAGTATGATGAGGACTCGTTGCATGCACTTGTCACATGTGATAATGTGGCCACTCTTTGGGATACTATGAAAGAGGTTTGGTCCATACCTAAAAAGGAGCAAGTTGTGCACACGGGGGATGAGTGGTTGTTGAATCTATTGGATCAAAATACTAGTGAGGTACGGGATATGATCATCATGCTACTATGGAGGATCTGGTACTTGCGGAATGAATTGTCGCATGGTAAAGAAATCCCTCCGGTTGAAACGTCTAAGACATTTCTGTGTAGCTATCTTAGTTCTATTCGCAATGTAGCCAATCTCACCACAGAGCAAATTATCAAAGGGGAATCGCCTCTGGAGGGTGCATTGCAGCCAGTATCGATCAAGGCAGTGCCTCCGGATACACCATGGCAGCCACCACCACCTGGCTGGCTTGCCTTATCAGTGGATGGTTCTTATTCAGCGGAAGAGGGCTCGGCGGGAGCAGGCATGATTCTACGGGACAACTTGGGCTCTGTCATTTTTTCATCATGTCAACTATTATTCTACTGTAACAATGCTCTCGAGGCGGAAATTCAAGCTATTAAGATTGGAATGTCTATGGCTATCGAATGGTCTAACCTTCCGGTCTTAGTACAATCAGACTCGATGGTGGCCCTTTCTTCTATGACTGATGCCTCACTTGATAAATCACCCAATGGTCAATTGGTCAGGGAGATCAAGAACTACATGCCGCAGAGGGAGTTTAAACCAGTGAAGATCCTAAGATCACAGAACATGGTCTCACATTGTCTTGCTAATTATGCCCGAATGGCTCGTAGCACCGCTTGTTGGTTGCAACGGCCACCCCCGTTCATTCTTAATCTTGTATTAGCGGACTGTAAGCTTGTTACTTTGGAATAAACTACTTTAAACCCGTAGAAAAAAAGATATCGTGGAGACACAAGCGCCAGTTTAGCTAGTAGGCTTGCGTTTGTTTTCTTTATCCGGTTTTCTCTCTTGATCGTGTGAATCAGGGAGCGGCAATGCACCTAGCAACTGACAAACCGGGACGGCTTTCAGAATTTTTTCTCCCCGTTCGGGGCCCCTTTGATTTTGGGGGCCCTGTGCGATCGCACCGCTCACACACCCTTGTCAACGGGCCTGTAAATACTCATGTGAAAGTGTCAAAATATTGAGCCATCACCCGCAGGATGGAGCTCACCCTAGACGAACACCTGCAACATGCACGCGCTCTTCCCGGTCGATGCCAGTTTTAGCTCCGGTAGGGCTGCATCCTAGCGCTCGCCGATCACGCTTGGTCGACCAACTCGCTTGGTGAGGCGGATGGTGGTTTCATCGTGGATGAGCTCGACCAACCCGGGAAGTCAATGACGAGGGCAGGGATTATGGGACGGAGGAGTAGTATTTAACTTCTTAAAAAATATTTTACATTATGGGATGGAGAGAGTAGTATTTAACTCCTTATAAAATACATTTTTTTCATCAAATATAGGATTGGGGGAATCCCACGTTCTTTTTTTCTCGTATACACTCTACATCACTATCTAAAACAAAGAATTTTGGGACAGTGGTAATACGGAAGGTCCTGTATGTACCTTGTGTTACTGTGAGTCATTACAGTTCTTAGTCACAGTACAAAATTACAATGGAGTCGTCGCCATTAGCGGTAGCTCGACCTCGTGCGCCCACTCGACGCACCTCGTCTCGAAATGACGGCTCCTCACCTCGTTGGGCAGGTAGCTCAGCCAGACCTTGAGCCCCAGGCGCCACCGCATGGTCCTCCCTCCGCCTCCCGCCCTACTCTCCACGTCACCTCCTCCGGCAGCTCGTCGCCGGCCACCACCAGCCCCCGCATCTTGCTGAACGCTCGCCCGGGACCCCCGTACCGGCGCCTCATGCCGCTGCGCGGGTCGGCCTCTCTGCTGCCCGGGCGCCACGCCGACACCTCCGTCCCGGTGGCCGGGTCGCACAGCACGCCCTCGAACACGCCGGCGCTGCCCTCCGCCTCCTGCTCCCACCGCCAGCTCCGGTTCCGTGCCCGCGACGACGAGCGCATCTTCGCCTTGACCTTCGTGTCGCCTCCGAGCTTGGTGGCGCCGGAGAAGGCGCCCTTGACGGTGCGCGTCGTCTCCACCTCCCGCTCCGGGTTCCCCGTCGACCGGCCCAGGCTCGGGCCCGTGGCGTAGGACGAGCCGAACCTGGGGCCGACCCAGAGCCGGATACGCGACGGGAAATGCCTCTCGCCGTCCAGGACATGGTCGTCGTCGACGTCGTCTTCCTCGGTGCCGGTGTGGCTCTTCTTGCCGTACCCGAGCCGCACGACGCGCACCCGTATGTTGTCGACGCGCACGCCGACCACGATGAAGCTATCGCCGCGCGCGGTCACTGCGTACTCCACCTGCGCCACGGCCTCCAGCTGCTGGTGCACCAGGCCGTACCGCAGCGCCGGCTCCTCCGGCAGCTCATGAGGCAAGGCCGTGATCGTCGCCGTCGATGTTGCGCCAGCGATACGGGGGATGGCGAGCACCGGCGCGTACCCTCTCAGCACCCAGAGGCCGTGCACCCCCGTGGCGTACGACAAGCACGCGACGTCGGGCTTGGCCGACGGCTTGGGCGCCGACTGCATCTCCCGCAGCAGGCACCACTTGGCCAGCATGTAGCCGAGCGACCGCATAAACCGCTCCTCGACGTCCGGGCCGACGGAGAGCAGGAGCGCGCCGAGCGCCGCCGGGGCGCAGTCAGCGAGGGCGCGCTCGATGTCTGTGCCAAGAGCTTGGAAGAAGAGGAACCCGAGGTCCGCGGGGGCCTCCATAGCGCACAGCCAGAAGAGGCGCATGAGCAGCGCCAGCGAGAAGAAGGGGGAGCCATCGGTGCCCGCGGCCGCGATGACGGCAGACACGACCTCCTCATCCAGCTTCCACTCCGGCGGCGACGTGTCCGGCGTTCTGCTCAGGGAAGGGATGGACGGCGAGAGCGCGGTCACCTCGTCGAGCAGCTGGGCCAGAAGCTGCAACCGCGGGGCGACCTCGGAGGCTGCCGCGAATGCCTCGGACGTCCAGAGCACGCGGCGCGCCACGCCGTTGGCACTGTCTACAGCTATGGAGAAAGCGATGACGGCGGTGGTGGTGCAGTCGGCCTGCAGGACGATGGAGGCGCCCTCGGCCTCGGGGGAGGCGGCGATGGGGATGGATGCCGTGCCGTTGCCGTTGCCGGTGCCGGGAGGAGGGAGCGTGGCCAGCCACGGCCACACCTCGTCCATGGGTTGTGGCTAGGAGGAGGACCGATACGTGGGCGTGGTGGCGCGCCGCGGGCTGTGTACTTCTGTGGTGTGCCGTTGTTCGGTGTAGCTTCTGGCACGAAATCGAGGTTTGGTTGGTTTGGAATGTGAAGGCCCGGTTGCCCACATAGGGTACGACGTGGACTAGCAGAAGTGATCAACCGCCTTACACCTGGCTATTTTTTTGGCAGTAATGCTAGACCCACGTAATGCTACGTACCCTCCGTTTCAAAATAAATGACCCAACTTTATAGTTAATATAAAGTTGGGTCATTTATTTTGAAACGGAAGGAGTAGACTACATGAAGGATTTGGACTGGATGGAAGGAGTTGGGCAGAAAAATGCTACACCTATGTAATGTGTTTACGTTCTTAAACATCCTTTCTAACTAATCAATCAACCCCCTGATTTTTCAGGTGGGCCTGCGTCCCACTAATCACTAGTTAAAACTTTAACTGGTCATGTCTTCTATGTAAGCAAATCACCACGTAACATTACGTGGGTGTATTAAAGCTCGGTTGGGCAGGGGCCCACACCCGTAAAAATCAGGGGGAGAGGAGGGGAGGAGCGAGAGCGAAAATGCTAGACTTATGAACAGCTGCTACGTAACCTACGTAAATTGCTCAAGTGCTAATCAAACCGCCCCCCTGATTTCTAGGGTGGGCCCGTGCCCTCAATTAATGTCAATCAATAAATGCCAAATTAGCAATTACGTAGGGTACGTAAGACTCCCTACGTAGGTGTAGCATTGCTGGGGGCGAGAGAGTTTGTTAGGTAGGTCACGTAACTTTTTGTAAGAGCTTTCGTAGATGTAAGATTATTGTTTTTTGGGTGAGGCTACACTTCACTAACTTTTTTAAGTTGGGTCAGTCGCTGAATGTCCGGTCGACATCCTACGGCGCCCAGCCGTTCTTCTACCTCCATCTCTTCTCCTTCTTCTCCAAATCGCCGGCCGAACCGCCTGCGACCACCACCCCGCGGCCGACGGCACTCTCGCGCTGTCTCGCCGCCCGCCCTCCTCGAAATCGCCCCCCACCGCCGGTCTAGCCGCCGCCCCGCCTTCCCCGAAACCGCCCCCACCGCCGGTCTAGCCGTCGCCCCCGACCATCCCTTTAGGCCCGCCCGCGTTCACGTTTTTTCTCCTGGGAAGTGCACCACCGCCCCCACCCTGAACCCTAAGATAGATACTGGGGTAGCCCTCCGGCGAGCCCCTTCCTTCTCCTTCCTTACTATTCACACACGAACACGTCATCGTGTACCCTCGACGGCGGGGGTGATGCACCGCAGCTCACGTTGTAGAAAACCCGTCCGGCAGCGCGATACACAGGACAGTCGGCAGATGCTTTTGAGAACCCGAAACCCCACACGCCCAGGAGGGACCCCGTATGGACGCGTGGTGGCTATGGGCTGCCCTAGGTAGATTCGCTCGCCCCTAGGGCCTCGAGGTTCGCTGCCCTCCAATCTTGAAGAACGAGGAAGAACGAGAAGCAAGATACATGGGTAGGTGATAGATGAACACGAAAAAGTAGTAGATATGTTTGTTCGGTTGTGTATTGTTTCAATCGGCCATCACCTCTCATCTATTTATGAGGCGGCTGGACTTTCTGTACAAGTAAAGGACTCCAAATCCCATCCAAATATTTCCAAAATTAACCGAACTCGGATTTAGGTAAGTCTGAGACATCAGTTCGGTTTTTGGGTTTCACGGCCACAAATGACCTCAGATGAAGATGCGTCCAAAAGCAAATTTAACCGTTTCGATGAGATGAACAACTTTTATGTTGAACGTTTTTCGATTCGATGCCATCTTGAGGGCCGAATCTCTCACGCAAAACAGCCAATTGGTGGCGCTAAGACACGTGTCTGGTGGGGCGCGTCATATTTAGCCTCCTGGCAGGGCTGCATTTTGATGGCTCTAACTTTTGCATACAAACTTGGATTGGGACGATTTTTATATCAAAATCGACCGTTTGGATGAGACGCACAAGTTTGGTGTTGAAAAATTTTCCATGGAGGCAATTTTAATTGAGTTTCATGCCATTATTTAGTCTGGTGTCAACATGAGCATCTCTGAACTTGTCATAACCATTGCAAAAGAACTTCATTTTAGACCATGCTCATATCCATCTAAATCTTCTTAAAGAGCGCCATCCGGAGGTGACCTCCAATCATAAGTTTGAATTAGTCTTGATATAGCCTAAGCTAATTTTATGATTGTGCCACTTTTGAGCGTCAACACATGCCCCCTTGTTTTTTGTCATAGCTAGCGTGCCGAAAAATAACTTGTACAAAGTTTGTTCTAAGGACGATGTCAACACTCCATCAGCCATTTTGCATGTGCTTAGGGTGATAAGTATATATCGACCATTACTTGTTTGAATCCTTGATGCAAACTTGGATGAAAACTTCTCAACGTCTATAACAATCCGGTGATAAAGTTCCGTAGATATGTATCTCAAAGCCATCCTCCGAACCATATTGTTCACCCTTTTGCTAGGATTTTACAGATAATCACGAATGAACTTCTTCCAATCCTTGCTTCGCCTGCATAAAAGTTTCATTAGTGGTCGAAGCGACGAGCTCTAATTCGGCCTTATCTACATTGGCGAGAATAAGCATCGGCTATCGATAGATATATGCAATACAACATAATCAACATAGTAGCTGGATGCTTGTTGTGCCAACTCATTTGCTCTTCAATTGTCATGTCTAGATATATGAGCAGTATTAAAGCAACCCAAGGTAAAATTTACATCTACACATACCTCAAGATAAATTATAAGTAATTCGTCAAAACATTGATAACCCTTGGATATTTGTTGCACTTCTCATAATGAATCGCCGAACGCCTCAATATGTGTAGCACCTATGGCAACCAAAGGCTTGTCTCGCTTTCCAATTAAACTAAGGATGATGTTCGGATACTACACCTGTTGGGGAACGTAGCATGGAAAAACAACAGTTTGGGACGCCTAGGTGCCCAGGCTCCTTACCTTGTGGCCGTCGGATCTTAGACTGATGCATGCAAATAATAATGGGGGCGCGTATATTAAGCGGCTTCCATATATGCTTTATGGAAGTAATTGGCAAGTACCAATAAATGTATTATTTAGGTGTCTTAATATCATCGGCGGGATAGGAAAGTGATAAATGAAACTTTTTCAATTTATTTCATTGTACGAAGAATGAAAACTCTTATGAAGGTATATATATGCACGTACTAATATTGGGTATGTACCTACCTTTAACGTATTCTCGACCAATGGTACATACTTAATTTGGAATACATCAGATGCGAGTATATTGATTTTGGATATATAATTTCCGAGTATGTCACATATATTTATATTTTTGTGGTATACAATTTTTGGGTATGTCTGCAGTATCATTTATGGGTATGTCTCGAACGAGTATACATGTATCAGCAAAGGGTCTATGATTTTCTGGTATAACCCCATTCAAAGTATATCAGTTTTGTGTACATCTTCAAGGAATATGTGTGTACTAAAAAAGTATATGGATATGATATCTTATGCATACCCAGTGGGTATACATATCTTTTTGCACATTAGGTATACGATATGTTGGGTATATGATACCATGGGTATACCCAACGTATACCGAATAGGCCTGTTGTACTCTTATCATCGTTGGGTATATGAAAACATGGGTGTCATACATTAGTTATATGATATAAGGGGTATCATACATTTCATGCATATATATGACAACGCCCCAAATGCAGGCACCCAATACTTGTTGATTAACAATTGTACAAAATGATTCATCTAAATTATTAAAAAAAGTTTGTGGGTACAATATCTTAGATATATGTACGAGCAAAATAATTGGTTCACGGTACGCACATGCTTTCTACATACCTAAAAGCAAGAAAGATAATTAGGACCACATATTATATTATTTGGTCACATTAAATTATATAGATAAATTAGTTGTCAAAAATTTCAAACCGACCTTAACTTTTCTTAAAAGTTATACCTTAAAATTAAATATATCTTGTGTATATACATAGACACACCATTTATTTGTAGAACTCATACTAGCACGCATTAGTATATAAGAAACACCGTACAATTATGTTTTGAAAAGAACCTATTGCTAGCAAATAAATAGAATACTATGTTTTGGAAATCAGTCATAGGCCATTAAGGTACTAATGCATGCAAACGGAATATGGAAAGGTATTATTACGTGAATTGTACAACATGCACTAGTAAATATGACTTGCCATAACGGGTCTAGGTGCCCAGGCACCTAGATGCCCCACACAATTTATCTATATATATATATATATATATATATATATAGAGAGAGAGAGAGAGAGAGAGAGGGGGGGGGGGGAAGAAGGCTGCCTAGGGAGGCGCCCCTCCCCTTCCCCCTCCCTTTCCTTTCCCTGCATGTCGAAGAGAAGAAAAGAGGGGTTGGCCCTCTCCCTTCCTTCCCTAGGGCCGGCGCCATGAGGTGGGGGCGCACCAGTCCCATGCCGTCAATACAATTCTAGCATGAATAATAAACATTTATCATGATTAAAGAAATATAATAATAATCATTTTATTATTACCTCTAAGGCATATTTTTATCATAAATACAAATCTAACGAGTATGGGCGAGTGCCTGTGCAAATGTATGAGCATCTGTGTCTATATTGTATTAGAAAAATATAAATCTAACGGACTGTAGTATTCTTTCTCCTCCTCCTGTGCCGGTCTGTCAACCCATCCTCCGAGACTCTGACACCGGCTTCCACCTTCCATGGCCAATGGTGTTGTTGTATGTGTCTCTCTGCCTCGTCTTGCCTGAGTCGCTACCACTCAGCTTTTCTTTAAACCCCACCGTACTCCACGCCGACGGCTACCCCGCACCCGAACCAATCTACAACTATGTCGTTGCCCGTTTTTGATGGCGTTCCGTCTTGGCCTTAGGGCTGCGCTTTGTTGTCATTCGACTGAGCGCATAGAAATTTTCAGGTGACTGCAGAGGGACGCACTATGGGTGGTTACCTGAAAATGATTAGGGGGATATTCACTTTTTACTATTGCTACATGCTGGATCTTGGAGTTGACACGCCATGACGGCCCATCTTGGCAGTAATAAGCGACATGAATGCAAGTTTTGCATGCTGGGTGATCCTACTACATAAGCAAATCTTGCCTTGAGATTCATGATGAAACGATGTTCTTTAAATTTCTAATATAAAATTTAATAGTGTCACTTGATCATACCATAGGCGAAAATTAAATAATTCAACAGCTTGACAGGAGCCTGCATTTTTTTTGGGCATTTAGTCAAATCGCTCTCCACCACCCGATCAAGATCCAAAGGCTCGGCCACCTTCTACTTTCTCTAGCCATCTTAGTCCGACTATAATAATACAGAATTAAAAAATAAAGTTTTTCAAGAAAGAATGAATTAGTGGCATTGTATTCTGTATTACACTTAAGTAAGAAAGGAAAGGGGAAATGACAAAATTTGTGCAAACTCAAAAGATTGTGCTTTTTATGCAAGAATATGCATATAATAGTGGATTTTTCATAAAAAAAAGAAAGGAAATTTTCTAAGAAGGGATGAATTAGTGGCATTGGTATCACCCTTAAAAAAAGAAAATAAATGAAAACTAAAATAAAATCAAAATGATAAATTTTCTACAAAACAGTGAATTAGTGGCATTGGTATTATCTTTTAAAAAGAAAGAAAATAAAAAAAAGTTGCACACAAATTTACACTAAAACTCAACTTTTTAAATATGCAAAAAGTAAGTACATGATAGTGCAATTATGGTACTCTAGCATAATTTACACACATATTGAATAGTACTTCTGTGTATATTTCACACAAAAAATGATGTTTTCTAAAAAATAATAAATTAGTGGCATTGGTATTACCCATAAAGGACAAAGAAAATAAAAAATAAAAAATGACATAATTTGCACACACTTTACACATAAATTATCTTTTTTATGATATGCAAGAATAACGAGATAATAACAATAATAAATTTGCAAAAAAGAAGTTAAGAAAGAATGAATTAGTGGTATTGGTAATTTGGTATTGCCTCTAAAAACGAAATAAAATTAAAACAAAATTAAAAACAAAGTTTTCGAAAGAAAAATGAATTAGCGGCATTGGTATTATCATTTAAGAACAAAGAAAATGAAAAAGAAACTGCACAAAAATTTTGTACTGAAATTACACTTCTTGTAATATACAGAGGTAAGCATATAATACTGCAATTTCACATTTTAATATATACACATATTGTATAGTACTTGTGTGTGTGCATTTACACACACACACACACACACACACACACACACACACATCTAAAAAATACTCATAAAAACAAAAAAGAAATGACTAAAATTGAAAAAACTAAAGCAAAAACACATTTTTTTAGACAAGCATAAACACATAAAAACAAGAAGAAAAGAAAGGCAATGGGTAAACGACTTCAAGCCCAATAAGCAAAAACAGGGGCTAGTCAAAAATTCAGCCCAGGAAGTCATGAAATAAGGGAAGAAGAAAACAATACACGAATCTTGACAAAAGATTGAACGGTCAAAGAATCTATTGGTCCAAAATTTTAAAACAGACAACTTGTATATAGCTAAAGTGGACTGCAGAATACTAGCTATGGCACTTGTTTTGCTTAATTAACAGTGTAGTTATACCTAGGCATAACTCGGGCCGGGCTGGGCTTCAGGCCATGCCTAACAAAGCCCGATGCAGAAAACCTAGGCCTGGGCCCGACCCGGCCGTCAGGCCTAGTTTTCAGGCCCAAACTAGGCCCATCAGTCAAAAAGCCCGTCAGGCCTCAGACCTAGGGCTGGGCCTCTTCCTTAAATTGCAAATACTCCAAGACCGAGCCTAGCCCGGCCCAGCCATCGGGCTCAAAATCTAGGCCCAGGTCCGGCCCATGGCCATGGTTGGGCCGGGCTGCCCATGGCCAGGTACAAGTGTAATCCGGACATTTGACAAAAGGATTAATTGTGCGTTGATTTTCATCAATTAAGTAGACTATCCATTGCTTAATTACATGATGATTTCACGAATTAATAGCTGGATTACTTGCCACATTATCTGCCGGTAACTTTCACTCTTGTTCAATACTACAATGAGCGAGCAATCACTTCAATATGTCTCGCTCAATCTAGGCACTTTGCCCTGCTTCGGAAGCTCTAGGCAATCTACAGTTCCAAATTCATACAAAAACAAAAATGCATACTCAATTTGATATGCATTTTACTCCCTCCGATCCATATTAACTGTCGCTGATTTAGTATAAAGTTTTCTTTTTGCGGGGGATTTAGTATAAAGTTGACAATTAATATGGATAGAAGGGAGTAGAATATTTGAGTAAATCGTTCTTTGCGTAGCACATGTGTTGAGCTTCAAATGCTCAGCAGATAACCCCCCAAAAGGAAAGGAGAATTGCACATTATGAAAGCGTCACACGCTCAACAACTTCGTGCAAGTGCATGCTCAGTGCCATGGGAAATGAAAATAAGATGTGGGGCCTGTGCAAACATGTTGCGGTTGTTAACTGGATTATCCCTGAAGATGATTTTTTTTTTCTTTTTGGGCAGGCTAATGAGTTGAAGAAAAAGCTCTTGCGCAAGTAACAATGTATCTCCATCTGTGTGGGAAATACCCTGGAATTTTTTAGAATAAACTTGACTTTCTTTTGCACTAGTATGTAATTTTCCACCAACCAAAACCCAGTGTTGACTTCAGGGCGAAAAAGACAAAAAAAATTGGTCAAATACTGTGAATAGTATCTTGTAATAGCAATAAATTATTTTCCCCAGAAGTCTTGGGTTTTGGTTGATGAAAAATTACATACTGGTGTAAAAGAAAGTCAAGCTTATTCAAAAAATACTTCTGATTTTTTTTACTTTTCTTGTAATTATTAAAAAAAATCAATTCCTGGGTATATATACAACCAGGAACCAAACGCCCGCACCTATACCTGGCCATGGGCAGCCCGGCCCGACGCTGTTCCTAGGCCGGGGCCGGGCCTAGATTTTGAGCCCGAAGGCCGGGCCAGGCCCGGGCCTTCCATTTTTTGCAATTTACCAAAGGGGCCCGGACCAAGGCCTGGTGGGCTTTTACACATGTGGGCCGGGCTTGGGCCTAATTTTCTAGGCCTGATGCCCGGGCCGGGCCAGGCCCGGGCCTGGGTTTTCTACGTTGGGCTTGGCTAGGCCCGGCCCGAGGGATGGCCAGGTGTATAACCACACCCCATGTGTGTACTCTTTTGCTGAAAATTGCATGAAAAAAAGACGTGCTTTACTTGACGTAGATGATCTCAGTCAAGTGTTCCCAATGTGTGGAAGCAGCGGAAAATCTTAGGTTCTGCTCCTGAAGAAGAGCATTGCAGATAGATGCCCATGTGTTTTTGCACTCAGAAACCAAATATACCACCTATTCAAATTCATATCAAAGTATCTCGGTTTTATTTAACTCAACCCATGATTGAAGGAAGAACTAGATCAAAGCATGATCAGTACAAGTAATAATCAGAGAAAAAGGATTCAAATTTCATATTAGCAACAGAATTGGCAAAATGGCAGTCAACAGCATCTGGGCATTTGCACAACAAAACGGCGGCGTATCAAGGAATTTGAAGATACCTCAAAGCATAGTTTAGCACACACACAAAAAACACGGCAACGAAAGCATATAGCTGAATTCAATTAGCAAGCATGCTCCCATCCCCCAATCCCCCAATCTTGCCGCCGGCAACCATATTTACAGACAGAACAGCTGCAGCTAGCAGCAACAAGACTCAAAAGCCACCACAAAACTACTCCATTGTTACCTGGCTGGTCATACTATTAGACTAATTCCTCATGACATCCAAAAAATTCTCAGGGCATCTACCAAAAAGTTAACAACATTACCAGAAGTTGAAGACTAGAAGTTGCAGAGCAGGATCATCTGCATAACTTAGCTGCAGAAGATTTTCCAGTCCTAGTGATGGCAAAGGCTACTCAGTAATCCCTTCTCCCTGTCAAAACTTCACTGCAACCCTGGCTGGAGTCAGACGGCGAGGTTGCCGAACGGCGCCCGGTGCGGGATGCCCTTGCGCCGGTGTGCAGGCTGCGGCGGCGGCGGTGGCGTCGAGGCATGGTCGGAGGCATTGCGCGGCGGGGAGGACGGGGAGGAGGGGGCGTTGCCGTCGTGGCGGCAGCCGGGGAACTTGCAGCTGAGCGAGCAGAAGCGGAAGGCCTCGAGCAGGCCGCGGCCGCAGCCGCACTGGTTGACGAAGCTCCAGGCGCTGCGGGCGTGCCTCTGCTGCGGGCCGCGCTCCCTGAGGAAGACGACGCGCGCGCCGTTGATGACGTAGGTCTGCACGCCGTCCACGTCCAGGAGCCCCCGCACGTCCGCCACGATGAGCACGCTGCTGTAGGTGGAGCGGCGGACACGGATGACGCGGTGGCCGCGGTGGCCCTGGTCGGCGCACAGCGAGCAGAGCGCGCCGGCGACGTCGGCGCAGTCGAGGCAGAACATGGCGCGCACGCCGCCGCGGCGCGAGTCGGGGTGCGTCTTGCACGGCGAGTAGAAGCGCGCCGACATCATGGGGCGCAGCCACCGAGGCCACCGCTC
The DNA here is from genome assembly GCA_021605145.1 of Aegilops bicornis. Lineage (NCBI taxonomy): Eukaryota > Viridiplantae > Streptophyta > Magnoliopsida > Poales > Poaceae > Aegilops > Aegilops bicornis. The sequence goes on from CM038669.1 coordinate 82,581,402, forward strand.
GCCGTCCGCGGACGCCACCTGCTCCTGCTCCTGCTCCTCCGCCTCCGCAGACTCCTCAGCCTCCTCCTCCTCCTCGACCTCCGCAGACTTCTCAACCTCCTCCTCCGGCTCAGGGCCGTCATCATCCTGCAGATGACACCAGCAAGATTGTTCAGAGAGATTGCCCTCCTTGAAAATGGAAACCACCAGGGAATGACCATGCACGCAACGTGTTCGTCCGTGGGAATCCGCCGAAGGAGAAGCAATTACGAACAGATTAGCCACCCGGCCAGGATTTCATTTCGTTCATTCCGAACCGACGCAACCAATTGCTGTACTACCTACCCGTGAAAAACCGCAAGAACGAAAATCGAACCCCTGGAAGGGGTGGGTGAGGACAAATGAGGGTTTTTGAAAGAGATGGAAAGAAAACACCAGTCTTTCCGAGATGGTGAGATCGATCTTCCATCCATCGCCATTTCACTGCCCCCGGGATCCGCCCAATCCTTTCGACACCAGAAATCGGCCCAATGCAGCAGTAACGCACGGAAAAGGAAGGAGGAGGATAATGACAGATCAAGAAACGGTTTCGTTCTATCCCGGAGTGGAGCACGAGGGATCAAGAACGCGGAGCAAAGGGGGAGAGGAGCACGCAAGAAATGGGGAATGGCGTGGCGGGAGGGTGGGGTAGGGTTTTACCATGCTGCGGCGGTCCTTGGGGAGGAGCTCCTTGCAGGGGGAGTCGTGGTCGATCGCCATGGCGGCTGGGCGTGACACGCGCCGCGCGGCGAGGGCGGAGGAAAAGGTGGGGCGCCGCGGGGGGAATCCAAGAGCCCGGCGGGTTGGTGGGTTGGGTTGGGTGGACTCCGGAAGGAGTGGCGGCTCGGCTGGCTGACTTGTAGAGGAGGTGGTAGGCCGGGCTTGCATTGATGGGCTCTCTCTTTCTTAAGTGGACCAAGGGCAGTGTGAGCGAAGCTTGACGCCGCCTTTGGTCCTTCAAAACATCATCCAAGATAGGAATGTTGTTGAAGGAATGATTGGGTTGTCGTCCACAAGTTGATGAAAAACATGTCCTCGTCCCGGAAAAGAAGGCGGTGAAAAGGGTTGGACGACCATCCTAGATCTAGTCAGGTGTGTCAAAGAAAAGAGGGTGGCTAGGTGCGGGGGAGCAACGACGCAGTCACCGTTGCACAGGAGGGGAAGAGCATGGCAAGAGCAACTCTATCAAAGTCATGTATCGTCTCGATCGGCATAATAACTGTCAGTATGATGATTTTGGACTAAAATGACACTCTAGCAGAATCGCCGCATGGGTGTCGATCGACATAGTTTATGCAGCTCGCTACATAAACAACCTCGTGGCCTTCATATTTGAAGTCTGGGGAGGCTAGCATGGAGCTCGCTCCATAAAACAACCACCGGCCTGGAGGGAAGTTTCAGCTTCTACTTCCTAGCCACGGCCGAGTTTGAAGCGTGACACCATACACGCATCATTGTGTCTCGATTAATCACCGGTGAGTGGGCGATGTGACCGATAGCCAACGATCCATCAATGGCGTCCACCGCTCCCCCCCAATTCCTCAAGACGGTTGTTCGGATGGCCATGCGACTTCGTCCCCGACTATAAAAGCCTGTCGGCAAGGCGTCCCCATCACAAACGTTCTAGCACCCATCCACCTCCTCCTCACCGCCTCCTCCCCTCCCATATCCTCATTTCTCAACGACGATGTCGACACGCTAGAACGCAACCTACTGGCTGAATGTGGTGGCGAAGTGAAAGGTCTCATCACCGATGTTGCGCAACCGCGGGGCGAACTCTCTCCACGACGCACTAGCTATGGAAACTGTTGGCTCCTCCTCCCACTTGCCGTGGCCGACAGCGATCACTCAGTAGCATACATAGTATAGGTAGCAATGTCGCTACTCAAATAGCGGCATTGCTCAGGTTAAAATCGTAAGCTTTGGTTTGTCTAATCTGAGCTTAAATTACCCCTCCATTTTTTTAAATGACAAGAAATTAAAAAAATGAGAACATATGGAAGCAGAATTATGACAACTCTGTGTTTATGCCCGCCCGCCGTGGTTTCTATATCCATATGGACCACACAAGCATCTTCTACCGCATGCTTAGTCTTAAACCCTCTGTGGCTGATGTGCTTGTACCCTCATAATTGTTCATTGCAAACTTTACATAAACTGTAAATCCCTGGAGCCTTCCCGATGAACACCGCATACCACTTGTCCTAGCAGTGCACAATAGCAATTGTTGAAGCAACAAGCAACGGAGCACACAAACAGCAAGCAATTGAGCACACAAACAACAAGCAATGGAGCAGAAGAGTAGTAGTAAGCATGCATGATCATACGGCATAACAGGTTCAACCTAGCACTACTATGGTGTCATCCTACCACCACATTCAAAAGAGGGTGTAATTCTACCAGTGCAAGTTCACCATCATCATGAGGGGTTAGTATACACCACCTCAACAAAATATATATACCATCAAATAGTTTTCAAGCCCTAACTATACAAAATGTACGTTGTCATCATCATCGTCGTCACCATCTTTGTCGCCGTCGAGGATCATGCATGTGGTAACCAGAGGCAGCACTACATCTAGTGGTAGTGCTTGCACAGCCAGCTCCTGAGACATAGCCCCCTGTAAGCGTCTGTCATGGCAACTGTAAGTGCATCAAGTGCCCTCTTAGTGGTTTTGGAGTATTAAAGAGAAATGGGTTAAGGGACTAATGTGTTTGTGAGTGTACACAGGAGTTATAGTCCTTGAAGATTTGGTTTAACCCATGGAAGACGACCCCTAAAAATGTATTTCTTCAAGTGAAGAACTTGGTGATGAAATTGGTACGACATTTGAAGAAATTGACGTGAAAACTTTGAAGCTTGAAGACTTTTGTTTTCATAGTTTCTTTCTTCTTATTTTCAATCATAGGAAAAATCATATTGTTAAAGGGGGTCTAAGTGAATCATTGTTCAAATTTTCAAAGTGATGCTCCAACCTATACATACACAAGCCGCTTCGAGTGAAGCCTTTGAAAATCTCCGGAACAGTTGACGAATTAGCTAGCTACAGTGACGAAGTTCATCTGGTCCCTCACGAATTGGGTCAGGCTGAGGAGTTAGGATTTCGCCAGTGCGATCTGCCTATCGTGAGGAAATTGAGTGCCCCGACGAAATTGAGAGTTTAATTTTTTTTTCGACCATTGCCGCGCCGCGTGCCAGCTGTCGAGTGCATCCTTATCCTTACAACGGTCATGTTTGAAAAGTGCATTTATGACAATTCATGTCGGGTTGCCCCTGGCTATAAATGGCCGCCCCCCCACAACTACTTGTTGGTTCGCTGCTCTAGAGAGAACTTGACACTGTCATTTGAGAGCAACCCATCCTCTAACGACTTTGAGAGAATCGTGAGAGAGAAAAACCCCAACCAGAGCCAAAGTGATTGAGCATCATTGAAGAGATTGATCTGTGTGATCTGACGCCTGTTACCTTTGAAGACTGTCATTCTTCCGAACGGTTAGGCGTCATATTCTGAGCACCCAAGAGTCATTGTGGTGTACCGGTGAACAAGTCTGTGAAGGTTTTGAAAGTTTACCTTGAAGACTTATCACGAGAGATTAAGCGAGGTCGAAGTGACCTTGGCTCAAGAGGAATATGATGAGGACTAAGTGTCCTTTGAGTTCGTCTCAGCCGCCTCAACCAGACGTCTGATTAATACAAAGAATCGAACTGGTCTATCAAATTGTTGTGTCTTCACCAAGCCTATATGGTTTGAAATTCCTCATCCCTAACTTTACTTTATTCCGCTGCTAAAGAATTTGTGATCTACCTTCTGATGAATTTGAACTGAAGACTTTTATCATGCTGTCTTTAATTTCTTCAGTTCATCTTCCTCATGCTTGTATGCCTGTATGATTGCATGTTCTTCACCTATATGTATCTTGTATGCATGATTCCCGTTGCTGTGATGAATTAGTTTCCTCGCATTTCTATTTCTTCACTCTGATATTCATCAAATTCTTCAGAGTTCGAGAAGTTACTATAAATCTCTCATTCAACCCCCCCCCCCCCCCGAGTTAACCCGCGCTTTCAGCAACAAACCCAACACCTTGGTTCTTGTTGTCCAGCAGGTGGCTCATAGCAGCCATCAGAACCTCCTGGCTGAAGTCACCTTGGTCCATGACGACCGTGTACAACTCAGGGTGCACGTCGAGGGACTTGCTCTCCCCGATGACAGTTGCCACCTTCTTCACGGCCTTAGTCATGCTGGTGAAGACATTGATCTCCTCCATCAAGCCACCCCTTTTCCTCTTCTATCAAGCACATGGACGTGCTCAAGAGGGCTTGTTAGGGCCATCAAGGACTGCCTCTATGTTCGGGGTCTCTGGAAACTCAGGCATAGGCGAAACGAGAGGCTCACTAAAGCCCATGGCATGCGTGCCGGTTGCCGGCCCAAGAAGAAGATGTGCTGGATCTGGTTGTAGCTCTAGATAGCTGTGTTGACGAACTCAACATCTTTGGGATGGTCCTAAGAAAGGAACAAAGCGTTGTTAGTTGCGAGAAGCCAATGGTTGACAATGTGAAATACAAGGGGGGCGTGAGCTAACCACAACGTGGCCGGTGTAGTGCTCTGCCTCCAGAATGATCGAGCAAGTGTTCTAATCCCATGAGGCGCCGCTAACGCTAAGGTCTTTAAGCTTGGACACTATGATCCATCGAGCTCTCCACTTCATGAGGCAGTTGTAGACCTGGATGAAGGTCACCTCCTGACAACATAACTCGAACACAACAGTATTCAAGTGTACCTCCTTGAAGCTCTTGTCAGTCCCAACCCCACTAGATATGCATCTTGTTAAGCACGAACGTTGACACGAACGGCTGCCACTTCATGTTGCCCCTACCATCCTTATTTGCCTTTGCTGATGTCGTTTGTGCAGCGGCAACATCAGCAGCAGCACTTGGCCGAGCGAGCACAAAGGTTGTAGGCACAAAAGGAGGACATGTGCCTGAAACCTCGAACACATCTGAATCAGCAGGCATCTGTTCATCGAGTGGTCTGGGAGTCCTCGGCATAGGATAGAGGGAACTGGCTCTCGGACAGGACAAGGGTCTGACTAAGATCTTGCGTTTGCATGGTCATGTCCTACAATCGCAGCACACATTGACAATGAGCATGGCACACACTACCGGGTAATCTAGCTCAGCATAGCATGATATGAGAAGCATACATCACTACTAGCTACCATTCCAATGTATTCAACACTACCCTAGCATGCTACAAGATCACAGTCTCACAGATCGGCACCCAAATACAACCCTAGCATGCTACAAGATGCTCACTGATCAAACCCTACCACAAGCTCAAACATCAAACCCTACCACACGGTCTCAGATCTAGCAACAAGTATAGAGAAGGGGGTGATTTTCACAGAGGTCATCACTGCAACTCAAGGGAGACGCCGAAACAGTCGGAGAAGATGAGGTAAGAGTCTTTGCGCCGCGTGGATTCTTGGGACAAGGAAGGAGCACGGTTACCTTCTCGCCGGTCTTGTCGTGTGGACAGGAAGCTTCGAAGGGGGAGTAGGGTGACGGAAGTTTCAGCGATAAGGCGGAGGGGGCTATATAGGGCGACAGAATCGGTGAGAGGTGAGCCGAAATCATCCCGCCGATTTTTAAGACGCGCGCGAGCTCGGGCCATCTCCATGGTCGCACGAGCTCAGCGCTGTATTCCCCTCCCCTTCCTCGGCCGAGTTTGGCTCACTAGAAATTGCCTATTCGGCCGTTCCTAGCAGACCTGGCTAGAAGGTGCTTTAATGTTCGTGCGATATAGACTAAATAGTGTATGCGGCCAGCCAAACAGCCCATTTTCGTTCACCAAACACACCCTTAACCTGTGGAAACAGAAATTTTAGAGGAGCCAACGGTTTTGAAGGAACCAGCTACAGACGTGGTGATAATAATATCTGGTAATATACTGGGTTCTTGGGGGTGAAGCTAGCGCACATGATGTGCCTGCCATTCCTGGCAAACCATATGACCCTACACTAGTACACACCGCCCTAGCATCTTCCGCCTTCACTACACGCTGCGTCCTCGTGTTGACAGACTGCCAGACTGGCGAGAAACCTGAGATGCGCTGTTCATCTCCGGTGTCAAACAGGGAGGCGGTTTAATAAGCAGCGGCACAGACGGAAGCATCACAGTGACCCAGTAAGGGACTGCCCATCATTCACGCTGCTCATCTCTTGGCCTCCCCTACGTTGCCTCCTCCGTAGGTCCATCGTCCAGACTATCCGAGGTGAGATTGAGCTTGGTTTACAAGGCCCTCTTCCTCTGGCATAATCACTATCTGTTCTTCACAATCTCATCTACCATGGATAGTTAGTTCTTCGTCAAAGCACCATACCCGAATCCAGGCACGGCAGACCGTGGACTGGAAACGGGAGAGGCCAGCAAGATAATTGCATTGCATGGATCAGAAACAGGAAAGCACGCTGCTGCCAACTTCACCCAGCGCTCACACCGTTCATACCGGGAGCGCAAAACCACCAGAACTGACGGCGATCTCCAGCGACCAACTACGACAAGAATGAATTGCGCAAACCGTTTTAGCCCGCTGCAAAAACTCCCATGCCATGCGGGGTGCGCCCCTCGGTTCCGCAGCCGGTGCTGCTCGTGTCCAACATGACAGCAAAGTGAGCACATTGCATTTCCCTGCAGGCAGGAGCTGGTTAAAGTGATAAAAGGGGATGTTACAGAACAATTATGATCATGATCAGAAACACAAAAGCAAACACAAGGCACCAATTAACCAAAACTCCAGCACGAGAGGAAGCTGCTGAGTTGTGCATCATCAACATTACCATATTACAATCATCTGTCTGTGAGGTTTCTGCATGCATGCATAAAACTGGATACATAAATAAATAACAAAGCCCTACCGACAAACCGCCTTTGTCGCCTCTAGCAAACCTACAGCCACTGCTGGCAACATCCAAAAAAAGAACTAAATTAAGTATGATGATGGAAGCTGCAGAAAAGAGTTAATCCCACGACAAAAGAAAGCCCTACGACGACACGACGATATGGACAGGAAAGCCATTCGCTTTCCCTGCTGTTGTTTTTTAGTTCCTTCCATCCCAAGTTACAAAAACTAAATATGGTACAGGGAGAGAGCAAAAGAAAAGCATGCACTATTTGCCCGCCTAATGCTACTACTGGTGGCTGCTGCTGCTACCTGTTTCCTATGTCTTTCCAGGGGTGATCGGCGTCCTTGCCCAGGAACTTCGAGCTCGAGCCGTACTGCGCCTTGAGCGCCGCCACCGGGTCCGACACGGGGCTCACGAGGATGCCAGCTCCCCCGAGCCGCGCGGCTTTCCCGGGCTGCTGCTGCTGCTGGAACCCTGAGATGAGCTCTATTCCGTTCCTCTTCTGGAGGTCGGCGTAGCTTTCCAGCCGCTTCGGGTCTGATGGAAGCTGCTGCCGCAAAGGCTGTTGGTACTCCGCAAATACACCCAGTGTGCCATTTTTAGCTGAGTAAAATGGCACGCTGGCCAATGATGATCTCTGGCACTTCGCCACCCTAAACAAAGACGACTCGGGCTGTGCTGTGCTCCCATCCAGGTGAGTGTAGCTCCTCACCACTCGCTCGTCCTGCCCAAAGTGGGCAGTATTTGTGGGCCTAGATGAATAAACCATGCGATCCATTCCACTGCCCAACAATCCAGCTGCTGTCGTTGGCGGGGGAGGCTTGCTTCTCGTTACATTTGATGATGAGCCAGAACTTTGCAAGGATGATTGATGGCTCAGAATTTTCCCAAATAACTTGACATCACCGGGGCGCTTCACCTGATCACAACTCTCAGTGCTTGCCTTGTGGGAACATGGCTTCAACTGACCTTCCCGCAATTCTTTGCTGCTCCCATTCATCAGAAACCCAGCAGATGTGCTTGAGAGACCTGAGCTGCCCGACCTGCCATTCTGGTATTTGGTTATTGTGAACTGATCCGGATGAGAAATTCCCACACTGCCACTTACAGTGCTATCAGAAAAAGCGGGTATATCAACTGCCAGATGATGACTCCGTCTGTGCTGCAAGTATCCATCAATATTGCGGAACAGAACATCATGCTGGCTCCGAGATTGTTCATTAAACACTGGGAACTTGTTCATGTCCTTGGGCCCTGGAGTATTGCTGACTCTGTTGGCATGATCACCAAAATTTGGTGAAGTTATGGAGGCTATGCCCTCAAAACGAATTGAGGTAGGATCAGGAAGGTCAGAACTAAACTGAACAGGCATCAAATCCTTTGGAGTAAGAGGGGTAACCTGTGATTTTGGCTTTGCTGGGAGCAGATCTGTTGGCACACTTTGCTGATAACTCGAAGTAAATGCAGGCCTAATACAGGAAACACCGGCCATGTCCGGCAAATGGGCGACATTTTCCTTGCTGCCACTTTCTCCAGGTAAGCAAACAGAGGGAGCCAAATTTCCAGCTTTCACGTGTGCACTCTCAGGTGCATGTTTTGAGGGTCCTTCGATACTGGATACCTTACTACACTGTTCCCCAGGTAAGCAAACAGAGAGGGTCAAGCTTCCAGCCTTCATGTGTGCACTCAAAGGTGCTTGTTGCGAAGGTCTTTCCACACTGGATTCCTTGGTGCACATCCCTTCATACACATTGCTCGACTGGATGACTCCAGGTAAGAAAACCGGCGTGGTTAAATTTCCAGCGCTGCTGGGTGCACAACTCTTGGGAGCATGTTCCCTGCTGGATACCTGAGTGCAAATCTTTTCAGACGCCTTGCTCGGCTCAATAACTTCAACATTGTGCAGACTGGAGCTGATTTCCAGGTGTGCTCCCACAGACTGCTCAGTTGAAGAGGCCATGGCTCTGTTGCCATGCACACTCACTTGGTTACTGTGCTCTCTGTTCTCCATACTCCCTGTGCTCTCAGAAGAATTGATATCGATAGGAGCACATGAAGGTGTTGACTGATGAGTGGCTTCACTTGACTGTCCATGATGAACAGGAATGTTACAATTATTAGTATCCTCTGCCTTGATCTCACCTTCCTCAAATGTTAGGTCCACAATATCTGGCCCATCTGATCTATCAGTTTCTGACTGTTTAAAGGTGATACCAGATAGAAGATGCCCTTGAAGGGTTTTATCAGCAGAAGCACAAACTTCCATCTCCATTTCCACAGGAGACTGTGTGCTACAAATAGGAGAATCCATCTCAGCAGCACATGCCTCGTCAGTATCACTCCTACCTCCACTGGCATCACCTGTCGGTAAACCAGCATCGGTAGTCTGCTGATAGATCAAATCCAAACCAAGTGAAATGCGAGCCTTGCTGAAAAATACCTTGCACTGCTCATATGACTTGCTCTTCACATATGAGGAGATTCGAGCGAAATCCTTCCCATGGTTGTTCAGAGCCTCAATGAACAGTGACTTCTCATTGTCGTTCCAATCAACTGAGTCAACTTCGCATTCTTGGTCTGAGAGATCGTCTTCCTCATCAAAGCTCTTGTCTGCCTCTGGAGTTGCTATAAGATACTCCATTCTTGTGGCACCTATCTTTTGGCCATGATCAGCAGAACTGGTAATGCATGAGCCCATTCCTTCAGGGGAGAGAGTTCCACATATACCTGCCAAGACATCAGCAGCTACAGATTCCCTCTCGTGCAGAGATACATTAGCAATGCCATCCTTATCCAAAGATCCTTTGGCCACAGCCAAAACATCAGACCTACAAGAAGTCCGAATGATAGACTTTGCAGTATCTTTCTCCACTCTGTTTGCATAATCAAGACCATGGGCAGCCACGACTGATGCAGCATTTCCAAGCATATCAAGAGATGCAGCATTCTCAGGATTCCATTTCTTTCCAGATTTTGTTCCTAGGTAATTGCCAGTGGGTTGTTGCTGCCGAAGATCCAGAAGTTTCTTAACTTCTCGGAAACTGTCAGATTTATGGTGCTTGTAGTAGAACTCAACACAATCAGCTGTTGTCTTGTGCTGTAGAAAATTGGAGATTTTAGAGAAATTCTTGCCAAATGAAGCAAGCATCTGCATAAAAACTTCCTTCTCTTCATGCGTCCATGGATTTATCACTGACCGCTCCTTCTCAACTGAAACAGGATCCTCAATCAAACCATTCTTGCTGACAAAGCTAGCACTTTCTTTCTCTTTTTCATCTATAATTAATGCTGGCATTTTCAAGTAATTTCTGCAGCGCTTAAACTGAAATTCTGTAAACATCTTGTTTGCAACATCTGATATTTCTGTGGTAGGAAACGTACTCAGATTACCAGCTGTAAACGAAAAGAACACCAAGTCAAATAGGGCACAAATACAAATGGTTTGAAATTGCATGCATATCATAGATACTCATAAGTAAATAACACAACAGTGGTGAGTAAATGCATAAGAGCGGCAAAGGCGGATAGAAGTAAGACAAGATAGTTGCAAACAAAAGTATATTAAAAGGCACATCGAAGACATGCAAAGGCAGTGCAAAGAGAAAAGAAAGCAGAACATTGGAAAACTTGTATAACATATCCCTTTATGTCTATCATCATGCCATAAAGTATCGATCTGAATTCACTAAGGCATCCTTTATACAGACATTAAGGCAATACAAACATTAAGGCAATAAGGCCTACTGCAGTAACTTGGTAGGAGGTAGCCAAAAGTATAATATGTTCTAAAACCAACTCATCCATGTGTAGATTTCAAGAAATTATTCCATACATAGTAGATTTGCAATTTTGTATATCTGATAAAGACAAAATGGTAGGTACTAGTTACATTTTGATGACAGCTGGTGTCATCGGTTTCTAGGAATGACTCTTTTCCAAGAATTCCCATACGTCCAAGGGACTAAATCTGTGACATATTATCAAATATCATCGTCCACAACTTTTTATGCATGAATTGCTTTTCTTTGAAGTGCCACAGAAAAATGTGTGGCAGCTTCAACAAACAGGAAGGCAGGGTATATATATTAGCATAATACCAAAACATTCAGAGGATGTTCCCTTATAACTTATCTATCATAGCACATTTATTTGATTGACGGCTAAACACCACACAGAACTTTTGAAAGGTAAAAAAAGCACCGCTGAAACTATATTTTCTACAAGTAAATAATGGGATAATATGTACTTTGAATAAGTAGAGGAAAATACTGACCAGGCATTCCCAGTCGAGAGCGATTAGACGAGCGTTGCCTCTGAGATCCACTCTGTGATGCACGGTTGGTCTGATCAGTGCGTTTATTAGACTTTGGGCGCTGCTTTCTTACAGAGAGGAGCCGCACATCCTCTTTCCACAGGTGTCGCAGCACCTTGAACTTGAAGGTAAGTGCTTGCTCTTTGAATCTTAGTCTATTTTTATGTGTGCCAAGCTTCTTTCTGACACTCAGGTCATTCTTCATTTGACTGGATAAACCAAGACATGGTTGACCAGCAGGCAGAGGTTTGAAAACCAGTTCATTAAATTCTTTTGCTATATCATTGTTCACAGCAATAATTGAAGGGATTAAATTACGGCTGTCGATATGGTGTGAGCACTGCCTGGTTGATAACGCATTGCTGCCATCTGCTTTCATAGAACTAACATTATCATGGGACAAACCAGGCTCCTGCCTCAGACAGTGGGCATCAATTTCAGACCCAGTTCCTTCAGAAGGCTTCAATGGGGCCACATCTGCAGCTACAGCAACCTGAGCTTCAGCAACAACTCCAGGACATGCAACACTCTCTCCCGATGAGACTGCTGTTACACTGCGAACAGGAGCTGTCACAACATCCATCAAGTCTACACTGTTAGCATCAGCTTCCTGCTCCACAGAAAGCTTGCAAGGAGTGAGCACCCCTTGTTCTTTAGGGGAAGATGATGTTCCACAGATGTCAGGCATGGCTAGAACTTTTGATGTCTCAGGCTTGGCTAGAACTTTTGATGCCGCAGGCTTGGCTAGAATTTTTGATGTCCCACTAGAAGGTGAAGGATTCTGTGCATCTTCAAGAGCCTTGTTTTCTGATTCAGTACTCACTGATTTAAGTTCACATTCCAACGAATCAATCTCAAGCTCAGTCTTCTCAAGCTCCCTGGCTATGTTTTCTTTCAGTAGCAATAACTTACTACTATTTGTCAGTCTTCTCGAATCCCCAGAACAAGAATCTTCATGTTGAAGTAGCTCAGCAAGGACGTTGGCAAGGGAGCCAATGCGATCGCCATCAAGTTGACCTAACTTAATGGGGATTTCATCGTTGTAAGCCTGGACCTCCGCCCCAGGGATGTCTTTATTGGACACTGTGACTGTATTTGTCGTCAGTTCACAGGATTTATCTTCAGGCACTGCAGTTAAACATGAAGGTAACAGTCAGTTCTCAAGACATTTGATGTGCATGGTCTCTCCCGGCTCAGTTCCATTATAAACATGAATAAAGTATCTTAACGTAGCATGACAAAATGAAGATGTTGAGGACCAGCAATTACCATTATAAACATGAATAAAGTATCTTAACGTAGCATGACAAAATGAAGATGTTGAGGACCAGCAATTAATGTACTGTCGCAACAATATAAATCTAACAGGAAGGTGTCTATTAGTGGATGGAACAGACATACTGTGGATATGGTGAATGCAAAACCAAGGGTAAAAGATGTATTGTGGAGGACCATTTGTTTTTTTGTTTTTGTTTTCTGTGTGTGTGTGTGTGTGTGTGGGGGGGGGGGGAGAGGGGGGAATCGAGCAAGATGAATGAAGTACAAATGCTATCTCATGGGCACATATATGAAGTTCAAGCAGAGCATTGTTTTCATATAAACTATACTTTTTCCATTCATTCCTGACAGAACTGATTTATCAACAGCATATTGACCTAGATTAAAACAGGAATTAAATTCACATGGAAAACAACTGGGATAAACCAAGGAAAAGAAGGTCAAAACGGGTTGCATACCAGGAGAACTAGATGGAGGTGCAGATGGTGCTGCCGGTGCCGCCACTGGAGATGCACAAAGTGCAGGTGCAGATGGTTGTGCAGCCGGTGCGGCCACTGGAGATGCACAAAGTGCAGGTGCAGGTGCGCCTTCAACTTCCTTCTGTTCAACACCGCCTGGGCTCCCTTCAGCAACAGGTTCAGCAGATTCTGAAGAACCAGGCACCTTCTGCTTCTCATATTTGGCCAAGCCTTGCCCCCATCCAAGCCGGGGCTTCTTCCTGGGTGTCTCCTCCTCGGCCGACTGTGAATCTGCCACAGCCGCAGACTGCGATGGGGCGTTCTTCTCTGAAGCCGCCCCTGCAGTAGTGCTCTGACGAGCTGACAAAGGTCCAGCACCAGCTGCGTCTGCAGCGTCAGATCTGCTCTCCCTCCGGCGCAGCGGCCGCCAAGGAGTCACACGGGGTTGGTGTTCTCTATCCTCCCTGTCAGCCCTATCAATGGGAGGGTCGTAACAGATCGGCACAGCAACTGACCTCAGAGGAGACCTCCTCAGCGGTGGAGGAGGCGGGGGCTCCTGGTGGCCTCTTGGGAAGTCGCCTCCGTAGCTCCTAAAAGGAGACCTCCGGTAGGATCCCCGAAGGTCACGGCCGTCCCTCCGGCCGCCGCCGCCACCATAGCGGCTGAAACCCTTGTAGCCGGCGGGAGGGTCTTCCTCCAGCCAGTAGCGGTCGGAGCGCGAGGGCGTGTAGCCCAGCAGCTCGTCGGGGTAGGAGCGGTCATAGGCGCCGGCGCCCTGCCTGTAATAGCCCTCTGAAACAGCAGAAAGGGTGGGGGGAATCAGCGGCGCAGGAGGAGAGGCGTTGCGGCACGGCAGCGGAGGTGGCGGCCGCATCAGATCTGAGGGCCTGGGGGACGGAAACCTACCTGACGAGGCCGAAGACGCGGTCCTGCGGGGCGAGGGCCGGGCGTGGTCGCGCAGGGGCGGCGGCGGCGGCGGCGGGTGGTAGGGAGAGTCCCTCCAGCGCGGCGTGGTGGGGGCGCCGGCAGGAGGGGTCCCCGGCGGCCGCGTCGTGCCTGCGGCCGTCCCTGTAGAGGAACTCCCTCCGATCCGGCGGAGGCGGAGGCATCCACGGCGTCGTTGCGGTCGTCGTCCCAGCGGCGCGTATCCCCAGCTCCGGCGGGCGCCGCAAATCACATACGCCCGGCAGAGCAGAGCCCGCAGCGTCGCCGGCCTCCTATCCAGGAGCAACCTGCACGAGGACGGGCACGCAGGTCAGGAAAAAAAACTCCTGGCCGGAGACGGCCGGCGGCGAGGCGGATTCAGAGGCGGACGACTTACAATCCCGGCGGAGGCGGCGGTCAGCGGGCACCAGAGGTCACAGGGCGTCGGTACCCAGAGAAGTAGCACCACGCGGAGGCTCCGGGAACGGGGCGGGGAAGGGGAGAAGGCCGTCGAGGGCCGCCCGCCGGCGTGGAGGCGGCGGAGGGGAGATGCGAACCGTAGCGGAGGCCCGGCGCCCGGAGTCCCACGAGCAGGGAGGCGGGGGCGGGCGGGCAGGGCGGGGTGTGATCTGCGGAGGCGGGCCGGAGGAGGCGCGGCGGTGGCGGAGGCGGGCGGGAGGGAGAGAGAGAGAGAGAGAGAGGGGAGGAGGTGGGGGGAAGAAAGAGAGACGAGAGAAAGAGAGAGAGGCGGAAGGGAAGGGAAGGGAACGGAGGCTGTGGCAACGTGAGCCGATAAAGCGGACGCAGCCGGGACTTAACCCCATTTGATTCGCACCCCCCCTCGCGTCCGCGTGCCCCACCCCACCCCGCCCTACCCCAGAGGGAGGGGGTGGAAAGAAAAAAACAAATCTTTTTTTCCCCAGGCCCGGAAAATCTTTTTTTATTGGCTTGCTCCACTAATTTATTGCACGGGGGAGGGGGAGAAAGAAAAAGGGTGAAAAGGAAAGGATAAACGAGAGAGAGCGGGAGGCAGTCTGCGAGACTGCGACGCAAGCAACTGGCCTGGTGCCAGCCGGGCGTGAGCGGGGTTACCTCGCCTGCCCCTGCCTTGCCACGGGATTTACGGGGGCTGCCACCGACCCCGCGTGGGCCCCGGCTGGCAGCGGCCGTGACCGCCACGGGCTCCCACCGCACCGCAGGCGCAGCAGTCCGGATCGGGGACGACGCCATCGGCATCGGCATCTCTCCCGACCGACGACGGCGGGGACGAGGACGGCCGTCTCCGGCGCGTCTCCACCGCGGTGGACGCCGGCGACGAGAAGCGAGCGATCCGGGTCCCCCGCCGGCGAGGCCACGGCCGATCTCCGCATGCATTAAGCAGCGAGCGAGCGAGCCGGAGCAGATCGATCGGAGTTGAGGGGGGAGAGAGCGAGCCGGAGCAGATCGATCGGAGCTGAGGGGAGTAGCGGGCGGTCGATGGATGGACGGATGGAGTCTGGTCTGGTTAGGCAGCGGTGGTGAAGCTCGGCGAGAGAGAGGAGCAGGAGATGGACACCGCGGGCCATGTTTACCGAGAAATTTCCACCGCCGTGACAGGGGAGGAGCAGGATCAGGGTGGATCTGGACGCTCGGTTCGGCGACGGACGGCTAAGATGAGGCCCCTGGCAGGGGGAGAAACGAACAAACTCGGGGCCGGGGGTGGCGTAGCAACGTAGGCAGCGCTGCGAGCAAAGCGATAGATGGGATATTTGGTAACGGAGGCGATCCGGGGGTAGGTTCTGACGACGGGTCGGGCTTTGCGGCGAGATTAGGAGGAAAAATAATTGGTTGGTGGCCGCTTGCTCATGGACGTGGCTTTCGTGGGCCCCGCCGCTTTGATGGTTTGTTTATTACTCGCTCTGCTCTGGGCCCAGAACGTTCTACTGCTCGTTCCAAATACTCTCTTCGTCTCAAATTCTTGTCTTAAATTTGTCTATTAATATGGATGTATAAAGTCACATTTTAATATTATATACATCTGTATTTAGACTAATCTAAGACAAGAATTTTGAGACGGAGTGAATATTAGTAATGTTCGCATTTTCCTGAAAAAAATATTCTCATGGGGTTGTTTGGGAGCACGTAGTGTTTCACATGAACAAGTTCGATACTCCTGATAAGGATTTGGAGAAATGTATATGTTCATTCATACGAAGTCTTCTCGGTCAGGGAGGGATGGACAAATGTGCACGCATACGGAATCTACACGGTGTTCCACTGTTGAAATTCTGCTTACTTTTTGGATCTAGGGAGTAGAAAATATAGGAGCGGTTTGGATTGTGACTATGTTTGCTTTATGTTGCCACATTATTTTTGCCACGCTTGCTTAACTTGAGTTGCTTAAATTGTTAGCCACATTTTTTATGTCTATGACATGTGGAATTCACTGCTTATAAAAAAGAATTGTCTTGGGTGTGTCTAGAACCAAACATCCACCTAACTTAGTCAAACTTGCCTAAGATGAGGTGTGGCAAAGTGTGACAATATGTGCCTAGAAACCAAACAGCCCCATAATAATATTGTCACAGTCCTTTCTTTTTTTCTCGAATACACACGAGTGTGTGTATCATATATTAACAAATGAAGGGGGGAAGAGCCCCTCCACCAATGGTTTACTAGCTATGATTACAAAGTGAATCACACCCCACTCCATGCTCTAAAAACTACAGGACTGTCTACGAAGAGAGCCTCCAATGGTCCCTCTCTTCGCAGCAGTCCCGCTTGTTGCCATACTTTACACTCGCTCGTAATCCGACGGGGTACCTCTCTCAGCCATGGTGATCCCCCATCAAACACGTATGGCCTTTCGATGCTTCCACAGCTCCCACATGGCCAGTAGACATATGGTGCGCACCATCTTCGTGCGGCGTCCTTGTTGTCCGTGTCTAGCGCACCTTTTCGAGAGTGATTCCCTCACACGCGGATCGCCTTGCACCACACCCAACGCCTGGAGGATCCTGGCCCGTAGATCTCGTGCAAAGATGCAATGCAGGTGTAGATGGTCAATTGTCTCCTCATGTTGGTCGTAAAATGGGCATGACTCCTGATGCGACAGCCTCTGCGCGCCAACCTATCTGAGGTCCAGCATCGGTTCTTGGCCGCAGGCCAAGCGAAGAACTGTCATCTTAATGGGGCTCGTGATTTCCATGCGAATATGGCAGTTGGTCACAGTCCAATATTGTGATAGATATTTGTGATTTTTGCAATACAAAGCAAGAAATACGAGTCAAGACGAGTTGGCGGGGTGCCGACTCGAGTAATTGTGGTGGACGGTATGGCGGTAAAAGGTGACAACGGGTCGTTGCCACATGCACATAGACAATGGTGGTGGCTAGGGGAGATGCGGTTAGATGGGTGCTGGACAGGAGAGCTCATTCTGGAGTTAGGGTTCCATGAGCATGGCCTTATCCTCTTGGCCCAAACACCGGACGGTGTGCCCCTCTTACAAAAGAAAGTTGCTCGACGCAAAAATCTCGACTGGTTAGGTTAGCCATTGGCTAATAGAGTAGTCGATCGGCTACCTCTATGAGTCGAGTCGAGACACCTAGTCGACAATCATGTTACGATTGAATGACTGTAACATAACTACACATAATCCATGCTAGAAGGTCACAATAATTATTCTAGTGTGATGGAAACTTGAATGTGCATAATATGAAAGTAGTATGATTACCTATACTTGTTCAACTATTTGAGTTATAAAAAGATAGGGTTTTGTGCGTCTTCTTGTGCCAAAAGTTAGTGTGAAGGTTGAGCGTACCTGTATTGTTTCTAGGTTTGTCTTGATCACTTGAAGACTCCAATTATAACTCACTCATTTGTCACTTAGCATGTGTAAGTTGTTTCTACTCTGCCTTTCATGAAAACATGGCTCCTGGTTGAATTATTTGTGGAAGTCTATGTTGGACATCTTTTTTGCAACATAGGCAATTTATTTATGTGGCATATGAAGATTACAAGTTGCAACATATTTTCCCGCTTCAAAACCTAAAGCCTGTATATTTAGCCTGAAGACAAACTTTATAACGTATGATCAAGTTTGAAGAAAATATGTCAATATTTGCAATATCAAATCAGTATTGGTAAATCTACCCATCGTCAAATGTTTTTATATTGTATTTATTTGTCATTGGTGAGGTTGGCTTCACCCATAAATTGGTTAAATTGTATGCATACCTTTGTCTTGCGTTAATCCACCTAAACTTGATGGCGACATCAATCTTTGCTCCAAGTTGGAAGCCTTCTCCAGGTCACAATCAATTGATGAACACCTTCAGTTTTGTCCATTCATCTAACAATATGGAAAGCCTTTTCATTTAAGCCCATCTCCGCTTGGCCATTATCACAAAATGTACGCGTGCTTCAAGCCTATATTTTTATCAGGGTGAATATCTTGAATTTCCTCTTCACAACCTCGATGACATGGGTGATTGAAATCATCCTTTCTACACAAGTCCATGGTTGGTACCTGACCTTCAACCACATTTTGTACATATGTTGAGTTAGTTCAGAGAGCATAACTAAAATTTGCTTACACCTATAGATTGCTTGGTCTCATGTGACACATTAGTGCTTACCAATTTTGAATGATCAAACATTGTCCTCTTAAGCCCTACCTGGATCTCCTAAGAGCCAATTAATTTTTCTTCTTGAAACACCTAACAACGCCTTGATTGTCAATATATAAACTCATAAACTCAAACTTCACATTCCTTGAAGATATTTAGCCACTCTCTTGTTTTCTATTGCTTAAGTTCTTGTTTTTTTTCACGTCTTGGCTCATGATCTCTCCAATCATGACCATCTTTCAGTCATACCTTGTATTTTGTTCTGGTTATTTTTAATATTCCCTATAATTTCACCTTCATCATATTTCGTTCATCCAGTTAACTCAATCTTGGTATTTTGCATTTCACTCCATGTGTTTATTCTTGATCATAGTAAACTTATCTCTTCACTTTAGTGACACTGATACATATATAGACCTAATAATGTTCGTCTCTTAAATCCATATGATATTCTCCATGGATTACCTATATAAACATAACTTTGTATATGACTCAACAAAATACTAGTCAACAAAAATTGCTATTCATTATGTAAACTACTAGTAATGTCGAGATGCGCTATTAAATCCCCTAATTAGGTTTCAGTGGTTGACAAAACACAATAATATCTCCCCAAGAGCATGCCAAAAGAACATTCACAGCTCACCTTGGTCGTTGTGCTCCATGTATTCCTTCATTCATGGGAGCTTCCACTCGGGAGGCTTGTAGACCACAAGGTCTAAAGCATAACCCACCCCCTCCATCGACCTCTTGACATAGCAACCATGCTGGGGAGCCTCGACTAAGTGGTAGGTGGGGCGTTTGTCACTAGATTTTGAGTGTGTTTTGGAAGGTCAATTAGGTCGATATGCCACTAGCTTGAACTCCCATGTGTGAGCCATGTCAGACCGGCCAGGAAAGTTTTTTGGATGGTTGAATCATTAATAGAGAGGGAGCAATCTGTCATTAAAGATGGCAGAGGGAGCGCTCTTTCATGTGACATTGCAAAGCTTGGAGATGTGAAATGTAGGAGATAAGAAACGAGCAAACAATTAGAATCGGTGCAATAAGACACATCTAGATAGTTTACACCATCGTATAATTTGGATGTGAGATGGTAAGTACATTAATGTTTGGAAGATGTATAGTAAATCGAGTTGTCACGCACCCGACGAAAGTTGCTTTCGAAAATGAGGTAAATAAGTCATTTCCCAAAAATAACAAGTGTGATCAAACACTAACACCATATCAGAACTAACCAAGAAATGAAAATGTGATCAATATGTAGAAAATGTGGTACAAGGACATGCAACACACGAGTTTTTTTACCACGACAAGAAAAGGTAAAAATAACTGAATTGCTAGCTTCTAGAGTACTTCACATCTGTCCAAGAACAGACTGTCACTCATGCATGGTTACAAGGAAAAGGTCTTAGCAACTTTCTTTTGTGAGTAAGGATGATACGTCAGATTTGTCACATACAACGGGAGATATATCACACAATGAACATGTTCGCCAATGCCTTAGATCGACATGACTTGATAACTCTACTACACCTACTTCGTCAAAGAAGTTTTGGTCATGTGGGTACACAATATGGACTAATGATTCTCACTTTTTAGTTTGAAAGCCAGTTATGATGATTTTCAGATCCCCTAAAACTTCCCATGCATGAAAGAAACAAAACATATATTCACATTAGCTCATTCATCGAATGAACATGCAAAGCTCACCTTAGTCATTGTGATCCATGTATGCCCTCACTCAAGAACATTCCACTTCAGACGATTTGCCCACAAGAATTGTAGCATGACTCCACACCCCCTCCGCTGACCTCTTGATGTAGCAATCATGGTGGGGAGGCTCGAGTAAGTGGTGGTTTGGCTGTTTGTCGCTAGATCTAGAGAGTGTTTTGGAAGTTCAATCTTGGCCGCCACTTGCCTAGACTCTTGTGACCGGCGTGACCCATGTCGGAAGGGAGCCAACCCCGCCATGGAGTTTTTGCATAGGGAAGCCTCATTAGGAAGGAGAGGGGGCGGAGGAGGATTGCTCTTTTATGTGACAAGGTGGAGATTGGGATGCAAAAGGAAAGAGATAAGAAACGGACAAGGATAACCAGCACGACAAGACACGTCTGGATGTTATACACCATTATGTAATACAGCTGTCGGTTGGTAAGTACATCAATGTCTAGAAGGCGTGTATACTAGATCGAGTTGTTGGATGCCAGACGAAAGGTGCTTTCGAAACGAGTTTACAAAGGCGCCTACCTTGGAATTTTTGATAAATAAGAAGGTAATTAGTATACAAGATGTGGCACACAGACATAGAATACATGAGTGCCTATCACACAAGAATAAAAATTAAAATCAATCGAATTGCTAGCTTGTACAAGGCTCTTCACATATGTCTTAGATAGTGAAGGTTGATACGACTCCAGCGATCTGTAATATTTGATTGTTTCATGCTATTATATTATTATTTTTATATGCTTTATTGCCATTTTATATTATTTTTATGGGCTAACTTATTAACTTAGCCAGTGTGATTTCCTGTTTTTTGCCTATTCTTTGTTTCGCAGAAAAACCGTACCAAACGAAATCCAAACACGATGAAACTTTATGGTGATTTTTTTAGACTACAAGAGGTCCTAGAAGCTATGGGGAGAGACCAGAAGACGTACGAGGGACCCACAAGCTCACACGACGCCCATGGAGGGGCCTATGAATTCCCTAATATTCCAAAATCCCCGGAGTGATGCCCAAAATGGTTTTATCGCCGCCGCAAGATCTCTTCTTCTGTGATCCCATCTGGAGGCCTTTTTTGATACTCTGCCAGAGGGGGAAACCATTGGGGAGGCAATCTTCATCAACCTTGCTGCTTCCATGATGATGTCCCGGTAGTTCCTTCAGGACCTACGGGTCCATAGCAGTAGTTAGATGGCCTACAACCAAAGGGCCTATCCATCTCGCGGGGTTGCCTTGATAATTAAGATTGAAATAATCAGACAATAGCTTTGGACGTTTAATGACTACACCTCTTGAATCTCCAGAGATAGGATCCGTGTTACCATACTAAACCCTTTTGTCATTCGTGTTCAAAATAACACTTCATGATCTCCCTGCCCTTAGCCTCTCCGTGGCTTGCTCTCCATAATCCTGGGCACCTGCAGGGATGCAAAACGCACACGAGACAAGAGACATATATGGAACAATTTTATTTCACACATATGGGATGTTAATTCAAAGGACTCTGATTGATCCCCACAACATATAGAGGGTTGCAAGGTTCTTGCCTCAACCCATACCTTACCAAACTACTCATACATAGATATCAGATCACACGAAGAATACATCATGGAAATTGACTGATTGATAATATGTCTTACAATGAATGCCATGTGCGACGCATGATTACAAGTATGATCTAGTGGAAGAAGAACTATGGTGGTAATGGTGGCTATGGAGATGGAAAAGGCGGCGACTAGGGTTGATGGAGATGGATGATGATGACTCTATTCTGGCTTCCCTCGTGGATGTTCTGTTGATATTTCGGCCTCGGGCCCTCTATAAAAGTTGTTTAGGTGGACGAGAGGCCTCGGTTTCCATGCCATACAATCACTCATGTGAGCGGTCGCGGTCGCATGGAGCACCTTCTTTTGTTCTATGGCTTCTTGTGCGCCTCCTCTGATTTCTTCTATCTCCTCCTTCACTCCTTTCCATGTTGTTACATGATTTCGTTCATATTTAGCCCATTTCGTGTAGAAACACAATAAAGGGAGGATCTGTGGAATCCTATGCATTGATTAGTCATTAGTGGCAGTATCGGAGCGACTATCTCGGTTTAACTAAAATATCTTAGTTTAAACAAAGGGTAGAGGAGTGTAAAAATATCACTCATTATATGCCACTGGTGAGAAATGATGCGGCTTGAACTACGTCGGTATTTCCCCAAAGAGGAAGGGTCGATGCAGCACAACTACGGTAGATATTTCTCTCAGTGATGAGATCAAGGTTATCGAACCAGTAGGAGAACCACACAACACTACATAAACTGTACCTGCACACAAAGAAAATAATACTTGCAACCCGACGTAAAAGAGGGGTTGTCAATCCCTCCCAGGTAAAAAGATAGATAAAATTGTAGTACATTGGATAAATAGATCCCGCGGGAACGCGAGATAAAATAAATAACAAAAAATTGTAGCAAGGTATTTTTAGGTTTCTGGATTAATAGATCTGAAAATAAAAGCAAATAAAAATATATCTCGAAGGCAAATATGATAAAAAAGATACCCCGGGGCCGTAGATTTCACTAGTGGCTTCTCTCGAGAAAAATAGCATACGGTGGATAAACAAATTACTGTTGGGCAATTGATAGAACTTCAAATAATCATGACGATATTCAGGCAATGATCATTATATAGGCATCACGTCCAAGATTAGTAGACCGACTCCTGCCTGCATCTACTACTATTACTCCATACATCGACCACTATCCAGCATGCATCTAGTGTATTAAATTCATGGAGAAACGGAGTAATGCAATAAGAACGATGACATGATGTAGACAAGATCTATTCATGTAGGAATAGACCCCATCTTGATATCCTTAATAGCAACGATACATACGTGTCATGTCCCCTTCTGTCACTGAGATTGAGCACCGTAAGATCGAACCCATCACGAAGCACCTCTTCCCATGACAAGAAAAATCTATCTAGTCGGCCTAACTAAATCAAAGATTCAAAGAAGAAATACGAGGCTATAAGTAATCATGCATATAAGAGATCAAAACTCAAATAACTTTCATGGATAAAATATATCTGATCATAAATTCCAAGTTCATCGGATCCCAACAAACACACCGCAAAAAAAGTTACATCAAATAGATCTCAAAGAGACCATTGTATTGAGAATCAAGAAAGAGAGAGAAGCCATCTAGCTACTAACTACGGACTCGTAGGTCTACAATGAACTACTCACGCATCGGAGAGGCACCAATGAGGATGATGAACCCCTCCGTGATGGTGTCTAGATTGGATCTGTGGTTTCTGGAACTTGTGACGGCTGGAATTGTGTTTCGTCGACTCCCCTACGGTTTTTGGAATATTGGGGTATTTATAGAGCAAAGAGGCGGTGCGGGAGGCGGCCGAGGTGGGCACAACCCACCAGGGCGCGCCTGGGCCCCCAGGCGCGCCCAGGTGGGTTGTGCTCCCCTCGGAGCCCCCCTCTGGTACTTCCTTGGCCCAACTTGTGTCTTCTGGTCCAAAAAAAATCTCCAAAAAGTTTCGCTGCGTTTGGACTCCTTTGGTATTGATTTTCTGCGAAGTAAAAAAACAAGAAAAAAACAGCAAATGGCACTGGGTACTATGTCAATAGGTTAGTCCCAAAAAATGGCATAAAGTTGCTATAAAATGATTGTAAAACATCCAAGAATGATAATATAACAGCATGGAACAATAAAAAATTATAGATACGCTGGAGACGTATCAAGAAACCTAGTAGAAAATAAAAAAAAATCACCCTACGATCAACTAGGAACACTATGAAGATGCAATAACAATTTAGATTGAATCGTTACCAACTCCGAGTTGCAGTGGAAGAAGATGAGTCAGTGTAGATCATGCTTGAAGTCCCTCGAACCATTCATGAACGATCCCTCGAATGAAAGACCGAAAGCACGGCCTCTCCATGCTTTACAAGCGTACAGTCTTCACGATCCGACAATGCTTCACCATCGAGAGATAATCATCACTGGGGAATTAGAGGGAGGATATTATAACCACACCGGGCTTCTAATTATGAGGATTATAGAGGATCTAGATCTGTCTCTAATTGGATCAACTAGAACTAGAACTAGAGAACTAGAGGAGGCTCCAAAACTTGTGTGTCTAAAAGTGCCCAGAACCTCTAGTATATATAGGTTGGAGGAGGGGAGAGGGGGCATCATAAAGGGGGAAAGCCCCCCCCCCCCTTTGCACTGTCCACGAGGAGGGGAATTCTCCCTCCATTTCGGCCTCCCTCTTCCTTCTCCGAGAAGAAAGGGGCACCGCCTCATATTGGGCCCAAGTGGCCCAATATCCTTTTACACCACTTGGCCTTTTAAAGCATGTTGATATTTAAATAAATATAAAAGCCTCCTAATTATTATTAGATCCTTTTAATATTAGTTTAACATCACCAAAAACTATTTCCACCAATATATTATTTATCGGTATAAACCGGTTAACCGCAAAACCCTTTCGGTGACCCCGAAACGCTTCCCGCTCCTCTCGAAATTGTTTTGAATATTAATGAAACTACTTCATAAATATTTTCTCATTCCTCCTGTGCTACTAACACTCAACAAATCATGATTACCTTAAGTTGGTGAACCTGTAGGTTTGGTAAAACATAGACATGAACAAAACCCCTTTCGTTCAATGACCGATAGCGGAGTCGTGGACATCCATATCTATCCCTATGAGTACACTGCTGATGTTCGAGTGAATCTTTGGTCATCATGTGCTATTCCCTTTGCGTTGGGATACTTTACAGAACTCGAGGTGAGATTTATAGGTATCCTCTTGAGTGATACACATGCTCACTATACCGGTCTCCTCGTTACCTGTTTTATTCTTCTTTCTTGTTGACATGTTCCGGCATCCCCGTGATCTAGTCACCCGTGTATGTCCAAACGGTGATGGATGCCGTTACACTAAGAGTGCCCTAAGAATATCTCTCCATAGACGGAAGAGCAAATCACACTCTTGAGCTACCTAGTCCCTTATCAAACTTACCGATGAACCTGTAAGTTGTCATTATGATCACCGTGTTACATATGACTGATAACCCACAAGTATAGGGGATCGCAATAGTTTTCGAGGGTAGAGTATTCAACCCAAATTTATAGATTCGACACAAGGGGAGACAAAGAATATTTGAAGGTATTAGCAGCTGGGTTGTCAATTCAACCACACATGGAGATTAATTATCTGCAGCAACGTGATCAGTAGCAAAGTAATATGATAGTTTTGATAGTAGTGACAGCAACAATAGTAACGGTAACAATGATAACAGTAATTTTGTAGCAAGTGTAATAGTGATGATAACAGTAGTAACTTAGCAAGAACAATATGAGACAAATTTGTAGGCATTGGATCGGTGACTTGTTGGATGATATTCATCATGATACATTATAACCTAGGGCGATACGGCACTAGCTCCAGTTCATCAATACAATGTAGGCATGTATTCCGTAAATAGTCATACGTGCTTATGGAAAGAACTTGCATGACATATTTTGTCCTACCCTCCCGTTGCAGCGGGGTCCATATTGGAAACTAAGGGATATTAAGGCGTCCTTTTAATAAAGAGCCAGAACAAAGCATTGACACGTAGTGAATACATGAACTCCTCAAACTACGGTCATTGTCGGTGTCAAAACCGGCGGATCTCGGGTAGGGGGTCCCGAACTGTGCGTCTAAGGTCGATGGTAACAGGAGACGGGGGACACGATGTTTACCTAGGTTCAGGCCCTCTTGATGGAGGTAATACCCTACTTCCTGCTTGATTGATCTTGATGAATATGAGGATTACAAGAGTTGATATACCACGAGATCATAATGGCTAAACCCTATATGTCTAGAATGTATGATTATGATTATCTCTACGGACTAAACCCTCCAGTTTATATAAACACCAGAGGGGACTAGGGTTGTACAAAGTCGGTTATAGAGAAATGAATCTTCATATCCGAACGCCAAGCTTGCCATCCACGCAAAGGAGAGTCCTATCCAGACACGGGAGAGAGTCTTCTGTCTTGTATCTCACGGCCCATCAGTCCGGCCCACGTCACATAGGCCGGACGCCCGAGGACCCCTTAATCCAGGACTCCCTCAATAGCCCCTGAACCAGGCTTCAATGACGATGTGTTCGACGCGCAGATTGTCTTCGGCATTGCAAGGCGGGTTCCTCCTCCGATTACTCCAAAGCAGCTCTCGAATACAGAGAACGTGTCCGGCTCTGTAAAACAAACACCACACATATCCGCAGAGAGTATAATATTTTCACGAGTCCAATCTACTGACAACTTCCATAGCGTGACATCACGTCATCGCCCGGTCATTATTTCAAACCGTTTTTAGCCTCCCGCTCCATGTTTCAAGACGCGGTTTTATTGGCATGTCTTGTCGAAGCAGAGATCGTGTCCCCTTATTACGGGATTTTCATCAATACGGGCGTGGGTAATCCAACCGCCCCGTTGGCACGATTCCTTGGGAATAGGCAAGTTTCAAGGCTTATGAGGAGGTGTTCGATATTCATCGCCTTTATAAAGGGGCACAGACCCGTCTTTTTCTTCCTCAACGTTCCCAACTCCGACCTCCAGCACCCATGTTTCAACTTAATCGATCCAAGCCTCCCAGTCATGTCCGAACCTAGCCTCCAAGGCTGGTGGGTGGCCTCCTCTGTCATAGAGGAGGATATCGCAAAGCTTCGGGCGGCAAGGTACCTGACCACGGAAATCCTCCACAGGCTTCCAGCTAAGGGGCAAGTTATTCCTACACCCAGATCCGGCGAGAGGGTCGTATTCATCTCCCACTTCCTTCGGGGGCTAGGGTTCGCTCTCCACCCCATCGTTCGTGGCCTCATGTTTTATTATGGGCTAGATTTTCACGATCTAGCTCCGGACTCCTTTCTTCACATCTCGATGTTCATCCTCATGTGCGAGGCCTTTCTCCGCATTCCCCCACACTTCGGCTTATGGCTCAAGACCTTTAATGTGAAACCGAAGGTAGTCGACGGGGAGCAAGCGGAGTGTGGCGGTGCTATGGTGAGCAAGCTCACCAATACTCCTTGGCCAAAGGGCGCCTTCACAGAAACTTCCAACCTATGGCAGCGGGAGTGGTTTTACATCACTGAACCCCGCGGTACCAAGTGGGCAGCTACACCTGCGTTTCGATCTGGCCCCTCGTTATGACTCGCATCATGGATTAACAAGGGGCTGGACTGGGGACCAATTGATGAAGTGCAAATGATACAAAGCCATATCCGGAGTCTCCTTGAAAAGGACACCAGCCTCATCAATGTGATCCAGGTAATGCTAGTCCGTCGGGTCCTACCGTGCCAGTGACGGCCTCTCCGCCTGTGGGAGTTCAATCCAGAAGGACCACGGACCCTTCAGCACTTCTTCGGCACAACGCACAGTGGGATGTGGAAGTTGTTCTTCGGGACCCGAAAACAGTGGCCGGATACAACAAGGCAACCTCGATTGCAACCATCCGGATACCTCGGTAAGCACTCGACTCCTGATACGTCTCCAACGTATCTATAATTTTTGATTGCTCCATGCTATATTATCTATTGTTTTGGACATTAATGGGCTTTATTATCCACTTTTATATTATTTTTGGGACTAACCTATTAACCGGAGGCCCAGCCCAGAATTGTTGTTTTTGCCTATTTCAGAGTTCCGCAGAAAAGGAATATCAAACGGAATGAAACCTTCGGGAACGTGATTTTGTCATCGAACATGATCCAGGAGACTTGGACCCTACGTCAAGGAAGCTTCCAGGAGGCTATGAGGTAGGGGGCGCGCCCTCCTCCCCAGGCGCGCCCTCCACCCTCGTGGGCCCCCTGTTGCTCCAGCGACGTACTCCTACCTCCTATATATACCTACGTACCCCCAAACGATCAGATACGGAGCCAAAAACCTAATTCCACCGCCGCAACCTTCTGTACCCACGAGATCCCATCTTGGGGCTTGTTCCGGAGCCCCGCCGGAGGGGGCATCCATCACAGAGGGCTTCTACATCAACACCATAGCCTCTCCAATGAAGTGTGAGTAGTTTACCTCAGACCTTCGGGTCCATACTTAGTAGTAGATGGCTTCTTCTCTCTTTTTGGATCTCAATACAATGTTCTCCCCCTCTCTCATGGAGATCTATTCGATATAATCTTCTTTTTGCGGTGTGTTTGTTGAGACCGATGAATTGTGGGTTTATGATAAAGATTATCTATGAACAATATTTGAATCTTTTCTGAATTCTTTTATGTATGATTGGTTATCTTCGCAAGTCTCTTCGAATTATCAGTTTGGTTTGGCCTACTAGATTGATCTTTCTTGCAATGGGAGAAGTGCTTAGCTTTGGGTTCAATCTTGCGGTGTCCTTTCAGTAGGGGCAGCAAGGCATGTATTGTACTGTTGCCATCGAGGATAACAAGATGGGGTTTTTATCATATTGCATGAATTTATCCCTCTACATCATGCCATCTTGCTTAAGGCGTTACTCTGTTTTCATGAACTTAATACTCTAGATGCATCTTTGGATAGCGGTCAATGAGTGGAGTAATAGTAGTAGATGCAGTGTGAGTCGGTCTACTTGTCTCGGACGTGATGCCTATATACATGATCATACCTAGATATTCTCATAACTATGCTCAATTCTGTCAATTTCTCAACAGTAATTCGTTCACCCACCGTAAAATACTTACGCTCTTGAGAGAAGCCACTAGTGAAACCTATGGCCCCCGGTTCTATCTTCATAATATTAATCTTCCAACACTTAGTTATTTCATTTGCTTTTTTACTTTGCTTTTATTTTTACTTTGCATCTTTATCACAAAAATACCAAAAAAATATTATCCTATCATATCTATCAGATCTCACTCTCGTAAGTGACTGTGAAGGGATTGACAACCCCTTATCGCGTTGGTTGCGAGGATTTATTTGTATTGTGCAGGTGCGAGGGACTTGCGCGTAGCCTCCTACTGGATTGATACCTTGGTTCTCAAAAACTGAGGGAATAATTACGCTACTTTGCTGCATCTCCCTTTCCTCTTCAAGGGAAAACCAACGCAGTGCTCAAGAGGTAGCAAGAAGGATTTCTGGCGCCGTTGCCGGGGAGGTCTACGCAAAAGTCAACATACCAAGTACCCATCACAATCCCTAATCTCCCGCATTACATTATTTGCCATTTGCCTCTCGTTTTCCTCTCCCCCTCTTCACCCTTGCCATCTTATTCGCCCTCTCTTTTCCGTTCGCCTCTTTTTCGCTTGCTTTTGTTTGCTCGTGTGTTGGATTGCTTGCTTGTCACGATGGCTCAAGATAATACCAAATTATGTGATTTTACCAACACCAACAATAATGATTTCCTTAGCACTCCGATTGCTCCTCTTACCGATACTGAATCTTGTGAAATCAATGCTGCTTTGTTGAATCTTGTCATGAAAGATCAATTCAACGACCTTCCTAGTCAAGATGCCGCTACTCATCTGAATAGCTTCGTTGATTTGTGTGATATGCAAAAGAAGAAAGATGTTGATAATGATATTGTTAAATTGAAGCTATTTCCTTTTTTGCTTAGAGATCGTGCTAAAGCTTGGTTTTTGTCTTTGCCTAAAAATAGTATTGATTCTTGGAACAAGTGCAAAGATGCTTTTATCTCTAAGTATTTTCCTCCCGCTAAAATCATCTCTCTTAGAAACGATATTATGAATTTTAAGCAACTTGATCATGAACATGTTGCACAAGCTTGGGGAGGATGAAATTAATGATACGTAATTGCCCTACTCATGGTTTGAATTTGTGGATGATTATACAAAAAATTTATGCCGGATTGAATTTTGCTTCTAGAAATCTTTTAGATTCGGCCGCGGGAGGCACTTTTATGGAAATCACTTTAGGAGAAGCTACTAAAGTCCTAGATAATATCATGGTTAATTATTCTCAATGGCACACTGAAAGATTTACTAATAAAAAAGTGCATGCGATAGAAGAAATTAATGTTTTGAGTGGAAAGATGGATGAACTTATGAAATTATTTGCTAGTAAGAGTGTTTCCTCCGATCCTAATGATATGCCTTTGTCTACTTTGATTGAGAATAATAATGAATCTATGGATGTGAATTTTGTTGGTAGGAATAATTTTGGTAACAAGGCGCATAGAGGAAACTTTAATCCTAGGCCTTATCCTAGTAATTCCTCTAATAATTATGGAAATTCCTACAACAACTCTTATGGAAATTTTAATAAGATGCCCTCTGAATTTGAGACTAGTGTTAAAGAGTTTATGAATTCGCAAAAGAATTTCAATGCTTTGCTTGAGGAAAAATTGCTTAAAGTTGATGAATTGGCTAGGAACGTCGATAGAATTTCTCTTGATGTTGATTCTTTAAAGCTTAGATCTATCCCTCCTAAGCATGATATCAATGCGTCTCTCAAAGCCATGAGAATTTCCATTGATGAGTGGAAAGAAAGAACCGCTAGGATGCGTGCTAAGAAAGATTGCTTTATAAAAGCGTGTTCTTCAAATTTTTATGAAAACAAAGATGAAGATCTAAAAGTTATTGATGTGTCCCCTATTAAATCTTTGTTTTGCAATATGAATCTTGATAATGACGGGACTGAATTTGATCCACCTTTACCTAGAAGGCGTTCCAAAAATTCGGAGTTTTTAGATCTTGATGCTAAATTTGATAAAAGTGGGATTGAAGAAATCAAAACCCTAGATGTTGCTAAACCCACTATTTTGGATTTCAAAGAATTTAATTATGAAAGTTGCTCTTTGATTGACTGTATTTCCTTGTTGCAATCCGTGCTAAATTCTCCTCATGCTTATAGTCAAAATAAAGCGTTTACTAAACATATTGTTGATGCCTTGATGCAATCTTATGAAGAAAAGCTTGAGTTGGAAGTTTCTATCCCTAGAAAACTTTATGATGAATGGGAACCAACTATTAAAATTAAGATTAAGGATCATGAGTTTTATTCTTTATGTGATTTGGGTGCTAGTGTCTCCACTATCCCAAAACTTTGTGTAATTTGTTAGGTTTCCATGATTTTGATGATTGCTCTTTAAACTTGCACCTTGCGGATTCCATTATTAAGAAACCTACGGTAAGAATTAATGATGTTCTTATTGTTGCAAATAGGAATTGTGTGCCCGTAGATTTTATCGTTCTTGATATAGATTGCAATCCTTCATGTCCGATTATTCTTGGTAGACCTTTCCTTAGAACAATTGGTGCAATTATTGATATGAAGGAAGGGAGTATTAGATTCCAATTTCCATTAAATAAAGGCATGGAACACTTCCCTAGAAAGAAAATAAAGTTACCATATGAATCTATCATGAGATCCACTTATGGATTGCCTACCAAAGATGGCAATACCTAGATCTATCCTTGCTTTTATGCCTAGCTAGGGGCGTTAAACGATAGCGCTTGTTGGGAGGGCACCCAATTTTATTTTAGTTTTTTGTTTTTTTTCTTCTGTTTAGGAATAAATATTTGTTCTAGCTTCTAGTTAGATGTGTTTTTATGTTTTAATTAGTGTTTGTGCCAAGTTAAACGTATAGGATCTTCTTGGATGATAGTTATTTGATCTTGCAGAAATTTCCAGAAACTTTCTGTTCACTAAAACAATTGTTAGAAATCACCAGAACGTGATAAAATACTGATTCCAATTGCTTATGATCAATAAACAAATTGCCTAGGTCGTCCTATTT
This sequence comes from Aegilops bicornis, assembly GCA_021605145.1. NCBI lineage: Eukaryota > Viridiplantae > Streptophyta > Magnoliopsida > Poales > Poaceae > Aegilops > Aegilops bicornis. The sequence goes on from CM038669.1 coordinate 82,613,374, forward strand.
TTGCTGATTTTTTGGAGTTCCAGAAGTTTGCGTTAGTTACAGATTACTACAGACTGTTCTGTTTTTGACAGATTCTGTTTTTCGTGTGTTGTTTGCTTATTTTGATGAATCTATGGCTAATAAAATAGTTTATAAACCATAGAGAAGTTGTAATACAGTAGGTTTAACACCAATATAAATAAAGAATGAGTTCATTACAGTACCTTGAAGTGGTCTTTTGTTTTCTTTCGCTAACGGAGCCCACGAGATTTCTGTTGAATTTTGTGTTGTGAAGTTTTCAAGTTTTGGGTGAAAGATTTTTGATGGATTATGGAACAAGGAGTGGCAAGAGCCTAAGCTTGGGGATGACATGGCACCCCAAGATAATTTAAGGACACCAAAATCCAAAGCTTGGGGATGCCGGAAGGCATCCCTCTTTAAATCTACTTCCATCGGTAACTTTACTTGGAGCTATATTTTTATTCACCACATGATATGTGTTTTGCTTGGAGCGTCTTGTATGATTTGAGTCTTTGGTTTTTAGTTTACCACAATCATCCTTGCTGTACACACCTTTTGAGAGAGCCATACATGATTTGGAAATTATTAGAATACTCTTTGTGCTTCACTTGTATCTTTTGAGTTATATTGTTTTGCTCTAGTGCTTCATTTATATCTTTTAGAGCACGATGGTGGATTTGTTTTATAGAAACTATTGATCTCTCATGCTTCACTTAGATTATTTTGAGAGTCTTAAATAGCATAGTAATTTGCTTAAATAATCTTAATATGCCAGGTATTCAAGAATAGTAAAAAAATTCTTACGAGCGTGTTGAATACCAAGAGAAGTTTGATGCTTGATGATTGTTTTGAGATATGGAGGTAATAATATCAAAGTCATGCTAGTTGAGTAGTTGTGATTTGTGAATTTGAGAAATGCTTGTGTTGAAGTTTTCAAGTCCCGTAGGATGCACGTATGGTAAACGTTATGTAACAAATTTGAAACATGAGGTGTTCTTTGATTGTCCTCCTTATGAGTGGCGGTCGGGGAATGAGCGATGGTCTTTTCCTACCAATCTATCCCCCTAGGAGCATGCGCGTAGTGCTTGGTTTTTTATGACTTGTAGATTTTTGCATTAAGTATGTGAGTTCTTTATGACTAATGTTGAGTCCATGGATTATACACACTCTCACCCTTCCATCATTGCTAGCCTCTTCGGTACCGTGCATTGCCCTTTCTCACATTGAGAGTTGGTGGATACTTCACTGGTGCACCCAAACCCCGTGATATGATACGCTCTTTCACACATAAACCTCCTTATATATTCCTCAAAACATCCACCATACCTACCTATTATGGCATTTCCATAGCCATTCCGAGATATATTGCCATGCAACTTTCCACCATTCCGTTCATCATGACACATTCATCATTGTCATATTGCTAGCATGATCATGTAGTTGAGATATTATTTGTGGCAAAGCCACCGTTCATAATTCTTTCATACATGTCACTCTTGGTTCATTGCATATCCCGTACATCACGAGGCATTCATATAGAGTCATACTTTGTTCTAGTATCGAGTTGTAATCATTGAGTTGTAAATAAATATAAGTGTGATGATCATCATTTTCTAGAGCATTGTCCCAAGTGAGGAATAAAAAAATAAAAAAAATAGAAAGGCCATAAAAAAAGAGAAGGCCCAAAAAAAATGAGAGAAAATGAGAGAAGGGACAATGCTGCTATCATTTGCCACACTTGTGCTTCAAAGTAGCACCATAATCTTCATGATAGAGAGTCTCTTGTTTTGTCACTTTCATATACTAGTGGGAATTTTTCATTATAGAACTTGGCTTGTATATTCCAACAATGGGCCTCCTCAAGTGCCCTAGGTCTTCGTGAGCAAGCAAGTTAGATGCACACCCACTTAGTTTCTTTTGTTGAGCTTCCATACATTTATAGCCCTAGTGCATCCGTTGCATGGCAATCCCTACTCCTTGCATTAACATCAATCGATGGGCATCTCCATAGCTCATTGATTAGCTTCGTTGATGTGAGACTTTCTCCTTTTTTGTCTTCTCCACATAACCCCCATCATCATATTCTATTCCACCCATAGTGCTATGTCCATGGATCGCTCATATATTGCGTGAAAGTTTATAGGTTTGAGATTACTAAAGTGCTGAAACAATTGATTGGCTTGTCATCGGGTTGTGCATGATGAGAGCATTCTTGTGTGACGAAAATGGAGCATGACTAAACTATATGATTTTGTAGGGATGAACTTTCTTTGGCCATGTTATTTTGAGAAGACATAATTGCTTAGTTAGTATGCTTGAAGTATTATCATTTTTATGTCAATATGAACTTTTGTCTTGAATCTTTCAGATCTGAATATTCATACCACAATTAAGAAGAATTACATTGAAATTATGCTAAGTAGCACTCCGCATCAGAAATTATCTTTTTTATCATTTACCTACTCAAGGACGAGCAGGAATTAAGCTTGGGGATGCTTGATACGTCTCCAACGTATCTACAATTTTTGATTGCTCCATGCTATATTATCTACTATTTTGGACATTAATGGGCTTTATTATCCACTTTTATATTATTTTTGGGACTAACCTATTAACCGAAGGCCCAGCCCAGAATTGTTGTTGTTTTGCCTATTTTAGAGTTTCGCAGAAAAGGAATATCAAACGGAGTCCAAACGGAATGAAACCTTCGGGAACGTGATTTTCTCACCGAACATGATCCAGGTGACTTGGACCCTACATCAAGGAAGCTTCCAGGAGGCCACGAGGTAGGGGGGCGCGCCTCCCCCCCCAGGTGCGCCCTCCACCCTCGTGGGCCCCCCGTTGCTCCAACGACGTACTCCTTCCTCCTATATATCTACGTACCCCCAAACGATCAGATACGGAGCCAAAAACCTAATTCCACCGCCGCAACCTTCTGTACCCACGAGATCCCATCTTGGGGCTTGTTCGAGCCTCACGGAGGGGGCATCCATCACAGAGGGCTTCTACATCAACACCATAGCCTCTCCAATGAAGTGTGAGTAGTTTACCTCGGACCTTGGTCCATACTTAGTAGTAGATGGCTTCTTCTCTCTTTTTGGATCTCAATACAATGTTCTCCCCCTCTCTCATGGAGATCTATTCGATGTAATCTTCTTTTTGCGGTGTGTTTGTTGAGACCGATGAATTGTGGGTTTATGATAAAGATTATCTATGAACAATATTTGAATCTTTTCTGAATTCTTTTATGTATGATTGGTTATCTTCGCAAGTCTCTTCGAATTATCGGTTTGGTTTGGCCTACTAGATTGATCTTTCTTGCAATGGGAGAAGTGCTTAGCTTTGGGTTCAATCTTGCGGTGTCCTTTCCCGATGTGATGAGGCAGCAAGGCATGTATTGTACTGTTGCCATCGAGGATAACAAGATGGGGTTTTTATCATATTGCATGAATTTATCCCTCTACATCATGCCATCTTGCTTAAGGCGTTACTCTGTTTTCATGAACTTAATACTCTAGATGCATGCTAGATAGCGGTCAATGAGTGGAGTTATAGTAGTAGATGCAGGCAGGAGTCGGTCTACTTGTCTCGGACGTGATGCCTATATACATGATCATACCTAGATATTCTCATAACTATGCTCAATTCTGTCAATTTCTCAACAGTAATTCGTTCACCCACCGTAAAATACTTACGCTCTTGAGAGAAGCCACTAGTGAAACCTATGGCCCCCGGTTCTATCTTCATAATATTAATCTTCCAACACTTAGTTACTTCATTTGCTTTTTTACCTTGCTTTTATTTTTACTTTGCATCTTTATCACAAAAATACCAAAAAAATATTATCCTATCATATCTATCAGATCTCACTCTCGTAAGTGACTGTGAAGGGATTGACAACCCCTTATCGCGTTGGTTGCGAGGATTTATTTGTATTGTGCAGGTGCGAGGGACTTGCGCGTAGCCTCCTCCGGATTGATACCTTGGTTCTCAAAAGCGAGGGAAATACTTACGCTACTTTGCTGCATCACCCTTGCCTCTTCAAGGAAAACCAACACAGTGCTCAAGAGGTAGCAAGAAGGATTTACGCACCGCTGTCGGGAAGGTCTACGCAAAAGTCAACATACCAAGTACCCATCACAATCCTTTATCTCCCGCATTACATTATTTGCCATTTGCCTCTCGTTTTCCTCTCCCCCACTTCACCCTTGCCGTCTTATTTGCCCTCTCTTTTCTGTTCGGCTCTTTTTCGCTTGCTTTTTGTTTGCTCGTGTGTTGGATTGCTTGCTTGTCACGGTGGCTCAAGATAATACCAAATTATGTGATTTTACCAACACCAACAACAATGATTTCCTTAGCACTCCGATTGCTCCTCTTACCGATACTGAATCTTGTGAAATCAATGCTGCTTTGTTGAATCTTGTCATGAAAGATCAATTCGCCGGCCTTCCTAGTGAAGATGCCGCTACTCATCTGAATAGCTTCGTTGATTTGTGTGATATGCAAAAGAAGAAAGATGTTGATAATGATATTGTTAAATTGAAGCTATTTCCTTTTTCGCTTAGAGATCGTGCTAAAGCTTGGTTTTCGTCTTTGCCTAAAAATAGTATTGATTCTTGGAACAAGTGCAAAGGTGTCCCTGTCAGCCGGTTCGGAAGATGTTGCTGCACAGTTCCTTCATAAGGACAAGCCTTTAGCTGAATCGTAGTGAACAAGGGTGTTTTAGACATATTCCGTCTTTTTCAGGTTACAAGGGTAACATCTTAAATATATTTTTGCAGTCTAGCCTGCAGTCTTCCTCAACTGTTCTCCTCCTCGGTGACCTGCTTCCGGAGATGATGGAAAGCGAGACACCTCCACATGCTTCCTCGCCCCTTAGGGCGGACGACTTCGAGGTGTCATCCCGGAGGGTCTCCCCCGATCACCAAGTGGCGCGGGGGGCAATAAAGGCAGCGCCCGAAGGTGAGACTTCGGTCGTCAAGGGTCCGGGGAGTGCAGCCCCTACGGGAACCGATAATAAAGGCCCCAGAATATCCGGTTTACAGCCGAAAGCGACTCTAGGGTCGAGTAAACATATCCCTTCGAAGGGAGTTCGTACTCCTGCAGCTGCTTCCAGGAGTCCAGAGGCGCCGGATACATTAATGTCCATGTAGCAGAATGCGTCCATCTAAGAGGAATATCGTACCTTAATGGGTATGGTAGTTGAGAGGATTATGTCCGGAAGAAGCAGATTGAATGAAGACTTCACGGGCCTACTAAGAGGCTTTGAGGTATGCAATGTAATATCTTGACTACTCTTTACATGAAAAATGTGCCTGTGTATAGATAGTAGCCCCTGAGACTCTGGTTGGCGTCCAAAGGGAAGCGATCAGAGGATCAAAAAAACATATGCTCAGGAAATAACATGAATAATTTTAAAAAACAGGCGGTTACGTCAATGACGACTGCCCCTGCTGCAGAAGTTGCAGATTTAAAGCAAAAACTTGAGTCAGCGGATGATGACATTACTCTTATTAACAGGCGGCTCGACGAGGCACAAGGTATGTTTTGGGGCAGTCAGCTTATGCATGTATAATAATATAAGCACGAAGCTGAGAATTATATACTGGGACATGCATAATTGCAGATGGTGTTGCTGCGGTTGAGACCCTTCGGGTTGAACTTGCCCGGGCCAAGGAGCAAGCCAGAGTGAGCAATGCGGCTGTCAAGAAGGCAGCTGCTGATTTAAAGGCCGAACAGGCCACTCAGCGCCAGTGCGAGGAGAGAATATCTACCATGGCGTGAGAGCTAAAGGATGCCACTGCCCAATGCAAATCACTCGAAAAGGATAACAAAGCCAAGACAAGCGATCTCGACAAGGCCTTACAAGAGGTGCGAGAGGCACGATCTGAGTCAAGAGCGGCTCGGGAAGAGATTCGGCAAGCTGGGGAGATAGCGACTGGTAAGCCCTTTCTTTTACAGACTAAATTCTGCGATCCAAAGTATGCCCTGCTGAATCAAATGTGGAGTTCTCCAGACTCATTCTTGGACCTGCCGAAGAGTGTCGCCGATGCGGCACAGTTTTACCAAGCGCAAGACGGACATGCAGTGGAGAAGCTTTTCTGGTCACAGTTCGACGGGCCAAAGTGTCCGCCGTTGCTGAACGAACAAATGGCCCAGTGGGATGAGCTCCACAAGGTGTCCGGAGCTGCCATGGAGGAAGTCGTGGTCCGGCTGTGGCCAACTGAGCCAATTCCGAATAGTTATTTCGGTTTGGTGCAGCGGCTTGTTGATGCAGTGCCGCGTATCGACGCTGTTAAGCGGTCGGCGTGCATTGAAGGTGCACGGATGGCCTTTGCCCGCGTCAAGACGTACTGGGCAAAAAATGAAGGCCACCGATGTTGCAGCAAACAGTCCACCCGAGGGTAAGGACCATCGCGCACCGGAGCAATATTTTAAGGATGTCCTAGAGGGCGCCCGCTTGATAGAGGGTCAATGCTCGAAAGATATTATGTTCGAGTGAATGTATCAGTAGTGTGATAACAATATTATGATATATTAAGGCTGTGTTATATTTATGCCTGTTGCCTGAAAGGCATTTCCTCCTGTGCGACCGTTTTTTTATAATCTAAAAGTTTGCCAGTTGTCGGCTTCAGCCCCCTCGCATATAATGCAAGGGTGTTCGGAATAGCAACTGACCACGCTTGACCCAACGTCTTGGTCCATGAAGGAGGTGTCAGTGCGGTGAACTAGGCAATTCGACTATAGGGCTTTAACACCTTCACTTAGCCATAGGAGTTTGACGGTGCGTCTACGATATAGCCCCTTGTATGTACGCGGTTATCCGAATACGGCTGCGCTACATAGGTGACCGGAAGAACGGTCCTTCGTGTAATACGGAAGAAATCACAAAAGATTCTGATAAGTCAACGAGTGGTTGACCAGCTCTCGCCACATCATGACAGTCAGCTTTCGGCTTTCTCTACTGAGGTGCTTAACCAGGTGAACCGGAAACTCAATCGCAGTAGTTCTCCCTTTACGACCCTAGCCGATAGGACGGAACGTAAGGTAGTAAGCACATGAGCCGGGCAACCCAACTATTGACCAAAGACATGATTCAGAGCTGATGCATATAAGGCTAAACTCGTGATGCCGAATTATGCTATAAAGTTGTTTGGACTTTTCGGCAACACATATGTTGTCGTATCGAGCCCCTGGCGATTTGAGCCGAGGTGCACGTGTGAAACAACCGGAAAAGCAAAATTTAGTTCTCGAAAAATCAAATACTGAATACGGATTTATGTTCACTGGAATCTGATTTATACGTCAAACGCAATTATACAGATTACACCACCCCTACCCAGGCTATTTGACATGCCAGGGGTCAAAGGCTGGGGGAAAAGGCACTTTACAGGTTTGAAATAAAGTGTGCGGTCTACAAAAAAATTATTTGGACCTCCTGTCGCACGTCTGCGCTGCCTTTGCCTCAGCTAAGAGCTTCCTTAACAGGAATAGCCGTTGGTTATTTATACGAAGCCGAACTCAGAAAGAGTCCTTGTAAGTCTGTAGGATGAACAAGTTTTGATTCACCTATAGTAAAAGATAAAAAATAGTTAGAAAAAAGAAGAAGAAGACTATAGGAATACGAACCGCATTGTAAGCCTGTCCGTATTGTGCCTCCGCCGATGACCAAGGTATTTTAAGTGCATAATGATGTATGCGCGATACAAACTTCGCGAGTATATGAGGCGAACGACGGAGGCTGAACTGCTAATCCAGCTCTGAAATTGACCGGTCCTGTGTAATAGAGGCCGGCGACTTAATGGCCGAGGAGATACGCGGCTTAATGTGGCCGCTTTGTACTTCGGCTGCAATAGACGCAGTATGCTCCTCTGTATGGAGGGAGCGTTCCGTATTTCCGTCTATCCTAATGACGCCTCGTGGACCGGGCATCTTAAGCTTACAGAAGCGTAGTGTGGGATCGCATGAAAATGAGCAAAAGCGGTCCGGCCGAGCAGTGCATGATAGCCACTGCGGAATGGGACAATATCAAAGATCAAGTCTTCGCTTCAAAAGTTTTCCGGCGAACCGAAGACTACTTCCAATGTAATTGAGCCCATGCAGTGGGCTTCTACGCCAGGTACTACTCCCTTGAAGGTAGTTGTGGTGGGCCTGATTCTCGAAGGATCAATGCCCATCTTGCGGACAATGTCTTGGTAGAGTAGATTAAGGCTACTGCCGCTGTCCATAAGAACTCTCGTAAGATGGAACCCGTCGATAATTGGGTCGAGGACCAGAGCTGCCGAACCTCCATGACGGATACTGGTTGGGTGGTCCCTGCGATCAAAGTGATCGGGCAGGCCTTCCATGGGTTAAATTGTGGGGTGACCGTCTCTATAGCATAGTCGCCCCGTAGTACGTGCTGGCGCTCCCTTTTAGGGACGTGTGTCACATATATCATGTTTACTGTTTTTACTTCGGGGGGAAATTGCTTTTGACCCCCGGTGTTTGGCTGGCGAGTCTCCTCATCTTCGCTGTCATTAGGCGGCCCCTTCCCTTTGTGTTCAACGTTGAGCTTGCCTGCTTGTTTGAAAACCCAACAATTTTTGTTGGTATGGTTGGCGGTTTTGTCAGGGCTGCCATGAATTTGACAGGGCCGATGTAGTATCTTGTGTAAACTGGATGGACCATCTTTGTTTGCCTTGAATGGTTTCTTCCGTTGATCGGGTTTGGAACCACTGAATCCGGTGTTGACCGCCGTGTCTTGGGTTTCTACATTGTTGTTTAGACACTTGTTTTTATTGCATCGAGGCTTGCCATTGCCGTCCCTAACCTCAGAGGTGCCAGGATCGCTGGTGCTATTGTTTCATCGAGCCAGCAGCTATCTTCACCGGCGCAGAAGTGGGTCATCAGTGCGGTAAGAGCTGCCATAGACTTTGGCTTTTCTTGGCCGAGGTGACGGGCCAGCCATTCATCTCGGACGCTATATTTAAAGGCCGCTAGGGCTTCGGCATCCGGACAGTCGACGATTTTTGGTTCTTTTTAATTAAGAACCTAGTCCAGAGCTTCCTGGCTGACTCTTCACTCTGTTGGATGATGTGGCTGAGGTCATCGGCGTCCGGAGGCCGGACATATGTACCTTGGAAGTTGTCGCGAAAAGCGTCCTCCAGGTCTTCCGAGTTGCCAATAGAGTTTTCAGGGAGGCTATTTAGCCAGTGTCGGGCTGGTCCCTTTAATTTCAGTGGGAGGTATTTGATGGCATGTAGATCATCGCCACGGGCCATGTGGATATGGAGAAGGAAGTCTTCAATCCACACTGCGGGGTCGGTTGTTGCATCATATGATTCGATATGCATAGGCTTGAACCCTTCTGGGAATTCATGCTCCATTACTTCATCAGTGAAGCAGAGGGGGTGTGCGGCGCCTCTATATCGGGCCAGGTCGCGACGTAGCTCGGATTGAGTTCATCTGCGGTTTTTGGCCCGGACGTGATTATGATTGTCACATCCGGCTAGATAGCCATCGTCGCGCATCGGGGCACGCCCCCGCTATCTGTAGATCGATCTGGTCTGACCTGCTCTACTGTCCAGGCCTTGCCGTAGGTCATATGCATGTCCCCGAGCTGTTATATCTCTACCTTTACGATGAGGTAGTATGGGCTGGTGTTCGGCTTGAGTTGCCATTTTGTCCCGGCCACGAGGTGGTCGGTCAGCCGCATTACATGCTGATGGCGCGGGCTCGAGGGCCTCTTCGTCAAATTGGGGTAGCAGTTACGCTTCGGGTAACTTTTGGTTGGGCGCTCGAGGCCGTATTCCTCTGCTGCCAGGACATTAGTCCACCTATCGTTGAGCAGATCTTGATCAGCTTGAAGCTGTTGTTGCTTCTTTCTCAGGCTCCTTGCAGTGGCAATTAGCCGACGCTTAAAGCGCTCCTGCTCAAGGGGTTCCTCAGGTACGATAAAGTCTTCGTCACCGAGGCTCACCTCGTCCTCGGAGAGTGGGAGGTAATTATTGTCCTCTGAGTCTTCATTTACGGCCTGTTCGTCAGGGCTAACTTGCCCATCTTCCCAGTTGTCCTATTCGAAAGTTGGCTCGACGGGGCTTTCTTTGTCTTCAGCATCATCCAGAGTGTTGTTGTCTCTTGTGCCGGTATTGCTGTCTTTTCCATGGCGTGATTTAGAGCGGTGCCGCTGATGTCGGTGCTTTGGCTGTGTCCCAGGAGGTTTATCCTCGGCTGGATCTTCTTTATCATTGCCGTTACCATCTTTGGGTGTGTCCACTATGTACACGTCGTACGAAGAGGTGGCCGTCCAGCATCTGGTAAACGGCGGGTTTTCGGCCTGCTCCTCTCCGGCACCGTCGTCTATACCGTCGACATCTTCGGAGCCATAGTCGAGCATGTCAGTTAAGTCCTCGACAGTGGCTATGAGGTGGGTGGTGGGTGGGACGTAAAATTCCCCGCTCTCAGCCCCTATTCCGGGCTGGGCGTAGTTCGGACATTGTTCCTCTGTAATGATGAGGGATCGCATCAAGTCCAGAGCTTCACTTAAAGGCGAGGTTTGGACAGGGAGAAGAGGCTCTGTGGAGTACGGCAGGAAGGAAACTCCTTGGCCAAACTCACACGATGTTTACTCCGAAGGTTCGGAGCCAGCGTTCGGAGAAGAGTCTGGCTTCCTAACGGTTGCCAGCGACACTGCTTCCTCCGGCTCTCCCGTACTGGGTTTAGTAGCCGCAAATAGTCCGGCAGGATCAGAAATCCCGTCTTCGGACAGGGTGACGCGCTCCGGATCTAGAGCCAGAGCGGAGGTTGGAGTCGTGAACCCTTGGAAGATCAAGTCTCCTCGGACATCAGCGACATAGTCCAGGTTTCCAAAACTAATCCGGTGATCTCGGGCATAGTTGTCGATCTGCTCTAGATGGCTAAGCGAGTTGGCCCGCAGTGCGAAGCCGCCGAACACAAAGATCTGGCCGGGGAGGAAAACCTCCCCCAGGGCAGCATTGTTGTAGATGATTGATGGAGCCATCGAACCTTCTGGTGACGATGCAGCGGAACTCTCAATGAAAGCACCAATGTCGGTGTCAAAACCGGCGGATCTCGGGTAGGGGGTCCCGAACTGTGCGTCTAAGGTCGATGGTAACAGGAGATGGGGGACACGATGTTTACCAGGTTCGGGCCCTCTTGATGGAGGTAATTGATACGTCCATTTTGCATCATGCTTTTATATCGATATTTATTGCATTATGGGATTTTACTACACATTATGTCACAATACTTATGCCTATTCTCTTATTTTACAAGGTTTGCATGAAGAGGGAGAATGCGGAATTTGGAATTACGGGCTGGAAAAGGAGCAAATATTAGAGACCTATTCTGCACAACTCCAAAAGTTCTGAAACTTCACGGAGGCACGTTTTGGAATATATACAAAATACTGGAGGAAGAATCAACCAGAGGGGGCCCACACCCTGGCCACGAGGGTGGGGGGCACGCCCTACCCCCTGGGCGCGCCCCCTGTCTCGTGGGCCCCCTGGTAGGCCTCCGGTGCCCATCTTCTGCTATATGAAGTCTTTCGTCCGAGAAAAAATAAAGAAGGAGCTTTCTGGACGAAACACCGCCGCCACAAGGCGGAACCTGGCGAAACCAATCTAGGGCTCCGGCGGAGCTGTTCTGCCGGGGAAACATCCCTCCAGGAGGGGGAAATCATCACCATCGTCATCACCATCGATCCTCTCATCGGGAGGGGGTCAATCTCCATCAACATCTTCACCAGCACCATCTCCTCTCAAACCCTAGTTCATCTCTTGTATCCAATATTTTTCCCAAAACCTCAGATTGGTACCTGTGGGTTGCTAGTAGTGTTGATTACTCCTTGTAGTTGATGCTAGTTGGTTTATTTGCTGGAAGATCATATATTCAGATCCTTTATGCATATTAATACCCCTCTGATTATGAACATGAATATGATTTGTGAGTAGTTACGTTTGTTCCTGAGGACATGGGAGAAGTCTTGCTATAAGTTGTCATGTGAATTTGGTATTCGTTCGATATTTTGATGATATGTATGTTGCCTCTCCTCTAGTGGTGTTATGTGAACGTCGACTACATGACACTTCACCATTGTTTGGGCCTAGAGGAAGGCATTGGGAAGTAATAAGTAGATGATGGGTTGCTAGAGTAACAGAAGCTTAAACCCTAGTTTATGCATTGCTTCGTAGAGGGGCTGATTTGGATCCATATGTTTCATGCTATGGTTAGGTTTACCTTAATACTTCTTTTGTAGTTGCGGATGCTTGCAATAGGGGTTAATCATAAGTGGGATGCTTGTCCAAGGAAGGGCAGTACCCAAGCACCGGTCCACCCACATATCAAATTATCAAAGTAACGAACACGAATCATATGAGCGTGATGAAAACTAGCTTGACAATAATTCCCACGTGTCCTCGGGAGCGTTTTCATTCATATAAGAGTTTGTCCAGGCTTGTCCTTTGCTACAAAAAGGATTGGGCCATCTTGCTGCACCTTATTTACTTTCATTACTTGTTACCTGTTACAAATTACCTTATCACAAAACTATACATTACCGATAATTTCAGTGCTTGCAGAGAATACCTTACTGAAAACCGCTTGTCATTTCCTTCTGCTCCTCGTTGGGTTCGATACTCTTACTTATCGAAAGGACTACGATAGATCCCCTATACTTGTGGGTCATCAAGACTATTTTCTGGCGCCGTTGCCGGGGAGTGAAGCGCCTTTGGTAAGTGGAATTTGGTAAGGAAATTTTTTATATAGTGTGCTGAAATTTATTGTCACTTGTTACTATGGAAAGTAATCCTTTGAGGGGCTTGTTTGGGGTATCTTCACCCCGAACAGTAGAGAAAAGAGTTGCTCCTCAACCTACTGAACCTACTGAAAATGTTTACTTTGAAATTCCTTCCGGTATGATAGAGAAACTGCTAGCTAATCCTTTTACAGGAGATGGAACATTGCATCCCGATTTGCACCTAATATATTTGGATGAAGTTTGTGGATTATTTAAGCTTGTAGGTATGCCAGAGGATGTTATCAAGAAGAAGGTCTTCCCTTTATCTTTGAAGGGAAACGCATTGACATGGTTTAGGCTATGTGATGATATGGGATCATGGAACTACAACCGATTGAAATTGGAATTTCATCAGAAGTTTTATCCTATGCATCTTGTTCATCGTGATCGTAATTATATATATAATTTTTGGCCTCGCGAAAGAGAAAGCATCGCTCAAGCTTGGGGGAGGCTTAAGTCAATGTTATATTCATGCCCCAATCATGAGCTCTCAAGAGAAATTATTATTCAAAAAATTTATGCTCGACTTTCTCTAATAATCGCTCCATGCTCGATACTTCTTGTACTAGTTCTTTTATGATGAAGACTATTGAATTCAAATGGGATTTATTGGAAAGAATTAAACGCAACTCTGAAGATTGGGACCTCGACGAAGGTAAGGAGTCAGGTATAATGCCTAAGTTTGATTGTGTTAAATCTTTTATGGATACCGATGTTTTCCGTGAATTTAGCACTAAATATGGACTTGACTCTGAGATAGTAGCTTCTTTCTATGAATCCTTCGCTACTCATGTTGATCTCCCTAAGGAGAAGTGGTTTAAATATAATCCTCCCATTGAAGTAAAAATAGTTGAACCTATTAAAGTTGAAGAAAATACTATCACTTATGATGTTGATCCTATTGTTCCTACCTCTTATATTGAGAAACCACCTTTCCCTGTTAGAATAAAGGATCATGCTAAAGCTTCAATTGTGGTTTGTAAGAGTAATACTAGAACACCTACACCTCCTGAGCAAATTAAAGTTGAACCTAGTATTGCTATGGTTAAAGATCTCTTAGCCGATAATATTGATGGGCATGTTATTTATTTCTGTAATGAAGCTGCTAGAATTGCTAGACCCGATACTAAGGGTAAACATAGACCTGTTGTTGGCATGCCTGTTATTTCTGTTAAAGTAGGAGATCATTGCTATCACGGCTTATGTGATATGGGTGCTAGTGCAAGTGTAATACCTCATTCCTTATACAAAATAAATTATGCATGATATTGCACCTGCTGAGATAGAAGAGATTGATGTTACAATTAAGCTTGCCAATAGAGATACTATTTCACCAGTTGGGATTGTTAGAGATGTTGAAGTCTTGTGTGGGAAAGTTAAATATCCTACTGATTTTCTTGTTCTTGGTTCCCCACAAGATGACTTTTGTCCCATTATATTTGGTAGACCCTTCTTGAATACTGTTAATGCTAAGATAGATTGCAAAAAGGATGTTGTTACTATTGGTTTAGGGGATATGTCTCATGAGTTTAATTTTGCTAAATTTCATAGACAACCCCATGATAAAGAATTGCCTAGTAAAGATGAAATTATTGGTCTTTCTTCTATTGCCGTGCCTCCTAATGATCCTTTAGAATAATATTTGCTAGACCATGGAAATGATATGTTTATGAATGAAAGAAGGAAAATAGATGAAGTGTTCTTTAAACAAGGACCTATCTTGAAACACAACTTGCCTGTTGAAATTCTATGGGATCCTCCTCCACCCAAGGGTGATCCCATGTTTGAGCTTAAACCATTACCTGATACTCTTAAATATGCTTACCTTGATGAAAAGAAGATATATCTTGTTATTATTAGTGCTAACCTTTCAGAGCAAGAAGAAGAGAAATTATTGAAAACTCTGAAGAAGCACCGTGCTGCTATTGGATATACTCTTGATGATCTTAAGGGCATTAGTCCCACTCTATGCCAACACAAAATAAAATTGGAGAAAGACGCTAAACCGGTTGTTGATCACCAACGACGATTAAATCCTAAGATGAAAGAAGTGGTAAGAAAAGAAATACTAAAGGTTCTGGAGGCAGGTATAATTTATCCCGTTGCTGATAGTCAGTGAGTAAGTCCTGTCCGTTGTGTCCCTAAGAAGGGAGGTATTACTGTTGTTCCTAATGATAAAGATGAATTGATCCCACAAAGAATTGTTACAAGTTATAGAATGGTAATTGATTTCCGCAAATTAAATAAAGCTACTAAAAAGGATCATTACCCTTTACCTTTTATTGATCAAATGCTAGAAAGATTATCCAAACATACACATTTTTGCTTTCTAGATGGTTATTCTGGTTTCTCTCAAATACTTGTGTCAAAAGAGGATCAAGAAAAGACCACTTTTACTTGCCCTTTCGGTACCTTTGCTTATAGACGTATGCCTTTTGGTTTATGCAATGCACCTGCTACCTTTCAAAGATGTATGACTGCTATATTCTTTGACTTTTGTGAAAAGATTGTTGAGGTTTTCATGGATGATTTCTCCATATATGGAACTTCTTTTGATGATTGCTTAAGCAAACTTGATCGAGTTTTGCAGAGATGTGAAGAAACTAATCTTGTCTTGAATTGGGAGAAGTGCCACTTTATGGTTAATGAAGGTATTGTCTTGGGGCATAAAATTTCTGAAAGAGGTATTGGAGTGATAAAGCTAAAGTTGATGCTATTGAAAATATGTCGTGTCCTAAGGACATTAAAGGTATAAGAAGTTTCCTTGGTCATGCCGGTTTTTATAGGAGGTTCATTAAGGATTTCTCTAAAATTTCTAGGCGTCTGACTAATTTCTTACAAAAAGATGTTCCTTTGTCTTTGATGATGATTGTGTAGAAGCATTTGAAATACTTAAGAAAGCCTTGATTTCTGCACCTATTGTTCAGCCTCCTGATTGGAATTTACCCTTTGAAATTATGTGTGATGCTAGTGATTATGCTGTAGGTGCTGTTCTAGGACAAAGAGTTGATAAGAAACTAAATGTTATCCAATATGCTAGTAAAACTCTAGACAGTGCGTAGAGAAATTATGCTACTATTGAAAAAGAATTTTTAGCAGTTGTATTTGCTTGTGATAAGTTCAGACCTTATATTGTTGATTCTAAAGTAACTGTTCACACTAATCATGATGCTATTAAATATCTTATGGAAAAGAAAGATGCTAAACCTAGACTTATTAGATGGGTTGTCCTACTACAAGAATTTGATTTGCATATTATTGATAGAAAGGGAGCTGAGAACCCCGTTGCAGACAACTTGTCTAGGTTAGAGAATGTTCTTGATGACCCACTACCTATTGATGATAGCTTTCCTGATGAACAATTAGTTGTCATAAATACTTCTCGTACTGCTCCATAGTATGCTGATTATGCTAATTAAATTGTTGCTAAATTTATACCACCTAGTTTCACATACCAGCAAAAGAAAAAGTTTTTCTATGATTTAAGACATTACTTCTGGGATGACCCACACCTTTATAAAGAAGGAGTAGATGGTGTTATTAGACGTTGTGTACCTGAGCATGAACAGGAACAGATCCTACGCAAGTGTCACTCCGAGGCTTATGGAGGACACCGCGCTGGAGATAGAACTACACTTAAGGTATTGCAATCTAGTTTTTATTGGCCTACTCTCTTCAAAGATGCCCGTAAGTTTGTCTTGTCTTGTGATGAATGTCAAAGAATTGGTAATATTAGTAGACGTCAAGAAATGCCTATGAACTATTCACTTGTTATTGAACCATTTCATGTTTGGGGCTTTGATTATATGGGACCGTTTCCTTCCTCTAATGGGTATAGACATATTTTAGTTGCTGTTGATTACGTTACCAAGTGGGTAGAAGCTATTCCAATTAGTAGTGATGATCATAACACCTGTATTTAGATGCTTAAGGAAGTTATTTTTCCGAGGTTTGGAGTCCCTAGATACTTAATGACTGATGGTGGTTCGCATTTTATTCATGGTGCTTTTCGTAAAATGCTTGCTAAGTATGATGTTAATCATAGAATTGCATGTCCGTACCACCCACAGTCTAGTGGTCAAGTAGAACGGAGTAATAGAGATATTAAATTAATTTTGCAAAAGATTGTTAATAGATCTAGAAAGAATTGGTCTAAGAAACTTGATGATGCATTATGGGCCTATAGAGCGCATATAAAAATCCTATGGGTATGTCTCCGTATAAAATGGTTTATGGAAAAGCATGTCACTTACCTCTCGAATTAGAACATAAGGCATATTGGGCCATTAAAGAGCTCAATTATGATTTCAAACTTGCCGGTGAGAAGAGACTATTTGACATTAGCTCACTTGATGAATGGAGAATCCAGGCCTATGAGAATGACAAACTGTTTAAAGAAAAGGTTAAAAGATGGCATGATAAAAGGATACAAAAACGTGAGTTTAATGTAGGTGGTTATGTATTGTTATACAACTCTCATTTAAGATTTTTTGCAGGAAAACTTCTCTCTAAATGGGAAGGCCCTTACGTTATCGAGGAGGTCTATCGCTCCGGTGCCATAAAAATCAACAACTTCGAGGGCACAAATCCGAAGGTGGTGAACAGTCAAAGAATCAAACATTATATCTTAGGTAACCCAATAAATGTTGAAACTAATGTTATTGAAACCGTAACCCCGGAGGAATATATAAGGGACACCTTCCAGAATGTTTCAGACTCTGAAAAGGAATATGTATGTGGTACGGTAAGTAAACTGACTCGAAATCAGTTCTAATAGCAATTTTTTTCGTTTTGGAATATTTAAGAAAATAGGAAAATAAGAAGTAGTACGGGAAGGACACGAGCCATGCACGAGGGTGGAGGGCGCGCCCTACCCAGTGGGCACGCCCCCCTGCCTCGTGGGCACCCCGTGTGCTCTTAGGACTCCGTTTTCTTGCACGATACTTCTTTTGGTCGGTAAAAATTCACTATATAATCTCCCAAAGGTTTTGACCACCGTACCACGCAAATATCCTCTATTTTTGTTTCGAGCTGTTTTTCTGACAGATCTAGATCATCATGACATCTTCAAGCGCTCCCAAGGACAAGTTCTTCGAGAAGGTTATCAATCCCTACCTCGCGGAGGTGCTGCAACACCCTCAAACAATTGATATGCGTGATGGCTTGCTGCACATCCGCGATGTCGAGGGACCAAGGAGAACCGGAAGCGTGGAGACAAGACTCGAAGCAACGGAGCAACAAGTTTTTAAGTGCCAGGGGATGGTGGAACGCGGACTTAACGCCAACCACATAATGATCACGGAGTTCACCAACAACCACAAGCTGGATGCCAAGAACATTGAGGAGAACATCTTCAAGCTTCACGAGAAAATCGAGCATCTCCAAGCCCAGATCTATGACCTGCAAAACCAAAACTGTGAGTATGAATATAGATTCAAGAGGATGAGTTTGGCTGCAGAATCGAGGATCCCGGAGACTCGATCATCCTTCCATGATGGTGAGCCTATGCCTTGGAAGATGGACGACAAGCCTACATCATCAACAACTCCATCGTCACCACCTCCGAGGAAAGAGACATAAGCACATGGGTATGGGCACTCCCCTTTGGAAACTGCCAAGCTTGGGGGAGGTGCCCCGATATCGTATCACCATCACACTCCTATCTTTACCGTTTTTCTTAGTTCGATCCTTTTGGTAATATCTTGATCTAGTAGAATAAAGTTTTAGTATGATCTAGTTTTCAGCAATGCTTTATGATCCTTCTATGCAATCCAGTCCGTGAGCTATATATAAGAAAGATTAGTTTTGAGTAAAGGGCTTGATTATCTTGCTATGATCTTGAGGGAATAAAAGGAAGAGTAAAAGAATTAAAGAGATCATATTGACCTTATGGAGAGTAATGACTTCACATATAAAAGAGTATGATGAATAAAAGTTGTTGAGAGTTGGCAAACATAGTTTTGGTCATCGTTGCAATTAATAGGAACTAATAAAGAAAGAGAGGGTTTCACATATAAATATACTATATTGGACATATTTTATGATTGTGAGCACTCATTAAAATATGACATGCTAAAAGGTTGATGTTGGACAAGGAAGACAACGTAATGGGTTATGTTTTCTTATATCCGAAATAAAATATATTGTCATGGATCATCCAACATGTTGGGCTTGCCTTTCCCTCTCATGCTAGCCAAATTCTTTGCACCAAGTAGAGATACTACTTGTGCTTCCAAATATCTTTAAACCCAGTTTGGCCATGAGTGTCCACCATACCTACCTATGGATTAAGCAAGATACTTCAAGTAAGTTGTCATTGTTGCATGCAATAAAAATTGCTCTCTAAATATGTATGATTTATTAGTGTGGAGAAAATAAGCTTTATATGATCTTGTGATATGGAAGCAATAAAAGCGACGGACTACATAATAAAGGTCCATATCACAAGTGGCAATATGAAGTGAAGTTCTTTCGCATTAAGATTTTGTGCATCCAACCATAAAAGCACATGACAACCTCTGCTTCCCTCTGCGAAGGGCCTATCTTTCATTCTTGTCTTATACCTTATACAAGAGTCATGGTGATCTTCACCTTTCCTTTTTACATTTTATCCTTTGGCAAACACATTGTGTTGGAAAGATCTTGATATATATACCCAATTGGATGTAAGTTAGCATGAACTATTATTGTTGACATTACCCTTGAGGTAAAAGGTTGGGAGGCAACACTATAAGCCCCTATCTTTCTTTGTGTCCCATTAAAACTCCATAACCATAAGTATTGCGTGAGTGTTAGCAATTGTGAAAGACTAAATGATAGTTGAGTATGTGGACTTGCTGAAAAGCTCTTATATTGACTCTTTCCGATGTTATGATAAATTGCAATTGCTTCAATGACCGAGATCATAGTTTGTTAGTTCCCAGTGAAGTTTCTGATTCATACTTGACATTGTGAATAGATTATTACTTTAGCATAAGAAATCATATGACAATATATATATATGTTGTTGTTATAAGAATGATCATGATGCCCTCATGTCCTTATTTTATTTTGTTGACACCTCTATCTCTAAACATGTGGACATATTTTTCGTTATCGGCTTCCGCTTGAGGACAAGCGAGGTCTAAGCTTGGGGGAGTTGATACGTCCATTTTGCATCATGCTTTTATATTGATATTTATTGCATTATGGGCTGTTACTACACATTATGTCACAATACTTATGCCTATTCTCTTATTTTACAAGGTTTGCATGAAGAGGGAGAATGCGGTAATTTGGAATTACAGAAATTTGGAAAAGGAGCAGATATTAGAGACCTATTCTGCACAACTCCAAAAGTCCTGAAATTCACCGAGGCACGTTTTGGAATATATAAAAAATACTGGAGGAAGAATCAACCAGAGGGGGCCCACACCCTGGCCATGAGGGTGGGGGGCATGCCCTACCCCCTGGGCGCGCCCCCTGTCTCGTGGGCCCCCTGGCAGGCCTCCGGAGCCCATCTTCTGCTATATGAAGTCTTTCGTCTGAGAAAAAAGAAGAAGAAGCTTTTGGGACGAAACACCGCCGCCATGAGGGGGAACCTGGCGAAACTAATCTAGGGCTCCGGCGGAGCTGTTCTACCGGGGAAACATCCCTCCAGGAGGGGGAAATCATCACCATCGTCATCACCATCGATCCTCTCATCGGGAGGGGGTCAATCTCCATCAACATCTTCACCAGCACCATCTCCTCTCAAACCCTAGTTCATCTCTTGTATCCAATATTTTTCCCAAAACCTAAGATTGGTACCTGTGGGTTGCTAGTAGTGTTGATTACTCCTTGTAGTTGATGCTAGTTGGTTTATTTTCTGGAAGATCATCTGTTCAGATCCTTTATGCATATTAATACCCCTCTGATTATGAACATGAATATGATTTGTGAGTAGTTATGTTTGTTCCTGAGGACATGGGATAAGTCTTGCTATAAGTTGTCATGTGAATTTGGTATTCATTCGATATTTTGATGATATGTTGCCTCTCCTCTAGTGGTGTCATGTGAACGTCGACTACATGACACTTCACCATTGTTTGGGCCTAGAGGAATGCATTGGGAAGTAATAAGTAGATGATGGGTTGCTAGAGTGACAAAAGCTTAAACCCTAGTTTATGCATTGCTTCGTAAGGGGCTGATTTGGATCCATATGTTTCATCCTATGGTTAGGTTTACCTTAATACTTCTTTTGTAGTTGTGGATGCTTGCAATAGGGTTTAATAATAATTGGGATGCTTGTCCAAGGAAGGGCAGCACCCAAGCACCGGTCCACCCACATATCAAATTATCAAAGTAACGAACGCGAATCATATGAGCGTGATGAAAACTAGCTTGACGATAATTTCCATGTATCCTCGGGAGTGTTTTCCTTCATATAAGAGTTTGTCCAGGCTTGTCCTTTGCTACAAAAAGGATTGGGCCATCTTGCTGCACCTTATTTACTTTCATTACTTGTTACAAATTACCTTATCACAAAACTATCTGTTACCGATAATTTTAGTGCTTGCAGAGAATACCTTACTGAAAACCGCTTGTCATTTCCTTCTGCTCCTCGTTGGGTTCGACACTCTTACTTATCGAAAGGACTATGATAGATCCCCTATACTTGTGGGTCATCAGTAATACCCTACTTCCTGCTTGATTGATCTTGATGAATACGAGGATTACAAGAGTTGATCTACCACGAGATCGTAATGGCTAAACCCTAGATGTCTAGCCTGTATGATTATGATTACCTCTACGGACTAAACCCTCCGGTTTATATAGACACCGGAGGGGAATAGGGTTGTACAAAGTCGGTTACAGAGAAAGTAATCTTCATATCCGAACGCCAAGCTTTCCATCCACGCGAAGGAGAGTCCTATCCGGACATGGGAGAGAGTCTTCTGTCTTGTATCTTCACGGCCCATCAGTCCGTCCCACATCACATAGGCTGGACACCCGAGGACCCCTTAATCCAGGACTCCCTCAGTCATCACCGGGAGTGGTCCCGACTATTGTCACTCCGGGGTTGCCAGATCATAACACATAGTAGGTGACTATAACTTGCAAGATCGGATCTAAAACATGGATATAATAATGATAACATAAACGGTTCAGATCTGAGTTCATGGCACCCGGGACCAAAATGACAAGCATTAAGCATGGCAAAGTCATAGCAACATCAATCTTAGAACATAATGGATACTTGGTGTCAGTGGAAATGACACCTATGGGGTCACTGGGATCCCTTCTACGGTTGGCGGGCACGTGGTTGTGCAAAGAGTGGGTCTGACAGGAAGCACACAGATCGTTTACTTAGGTTCGGGCCGCGAGGATGCGTAATTCCCTAGTCCTGCTTTGGTGGATGTATTAGAGTGTTCTTGTGTTCTTGAGCTAGCTACGGGGTGTAACTTGCCCAAAAGGTCCGAATCCTCCTCCTGGACGCCTCGGGCCTCCTTTTATAGGCAAAAGGGGTCGCCACAGTGGCACACAGGAGGTGGAAGGTGTACAATGGATGAGTCTATCCTCTGGCACCGTTGGACAAATGCATTTAATGCGCTGCCGACGTGCCCCCTTGTTTATCGGGGACAACAAGGAAGCACGTCCCAGCTAACGCCGCCTCTCAGCCGACAGCGTCCGTCTTGGCGAGGCGTTCTGCGGCGCCCACGTTGGGCTGGCTCTTTGGGCTGGCGCGGTGGTGGAGCCTTCCCGAAGGGTCGCATGCCACCATGCATGTGCTTGCTGAGTCGGTGTAGAGGCCGCTCGTCGCCACACAAGTGTCTGCCCAGCTGGTTGAGCTAGCAGCTGCTTGGGGACGGCGGTGGAGTCTTGGCTGGTGCGGGCCTGGCTATGGCCCTGCTGATGCCCTCGGCAAGGGTCTTGCCGGGGGCCCGGCAAGGGTCTTGCCGTGGCGTTGCAGTCGTCCCTGACAAGGCACTTGCTGGCGGTCTTGTGGATTTCCTCGGCTAGGATCCCGCTGAGGGTCGCCGTCTTCTGCTCCTCATCTGATCTCACATATTTATGATCTTGACGAAGATCTGCATGCCACCACAGAGGCGCCCCCCGAGCCTTGGTCCTATCATGGATAGTGGGTGGTGCTGGAACCCGTGGGCCCAAGGGTGGCTTACTCTGCTAGCGTTGGGCAAGTTGCCCCGGCAAAGCTCTTGTTGGGGCTATGGAGGCTGCCTCGGCAAGGATCTTGCCTAGGGAGTCCACCTCGCCCTCTTGCTCTCCTGCATTTTTGGTCTTGGCGTTGCCTTGGTTTGTCGTGTGCTTTGGCTTCTCTCCGGCTTCCCTCCTCTGCCCTGCTAAGTGTGGCCACGACACGCGGCTCTGAATGCACGTGCACAAGTAAAGGGGTCAAAAGGAGAGCCCCTACTTTTGTACACCGACAGGAGCCCCCGGGTCTGGGCCACACGTAAGCGCGACGCGTTGTTGGGCTAGGCCCGAGCAGTCTTGTGAGCGGTGGGGGCGGATTTTTACCATAGTAACTGTTTCGTCCGCTGCACTTCCCCACGACCCGCGTTGAAAGCGCGACGTGGAGGATCGTGTGTGACGTGGGGGTCATGCGTGGGGTGGTTCCCGCATGCATGCGTCACATCATGGTAAAGAGGCGGCTCGCGCCTTCCCCATAAAAAAGAGGGAGGTGCAGAGGCGCGGCTCATTTACTGAGTGGACTCGGGTCGCAGTCTTCAAGGCGCCCGCGCCCCATGATCACGGGGTGGGGAACGGTCGCCTGACCCGTCCCTTCGATCCTTCTCGCTCGCCACGCGTCGCCCATGCAGGTGGCAGGCGGTGGAGGCGGGAAACCGGGCCATGGCTGATTGGGGCAGCGGGTCGGTCCTAATTCCCTGCGCCTCCGATGGCTGGATTTTTTGAGTGGGGTGGCTGAGCCTCGACCCCGCCCCTTTATAAGGAGGGGGATGGGGATGTCATCCCACATTCTCTCAGCATCCATCCTCTTCCACCTCTGCTCCTTTCTTCCACCCGCCATGGCGAGAGGGGGTGCATGCCCTTCGAGGGTGGCGGCGAGGGTCGCCGCTCGACAGCGCATTCCTCCTTCCCAAAAGCCTGCTGCGGCGGAGCCGACTACAAGAGGAAGGGGGAGGGGGCGAGGCCGAGGTCGCCATGGCACTCGGGGAAGAGGGGGACGAGGCAGCACAATGGCCGTGCCTCCGCCAGCGATGCCTCCCGTGATGGAGGGCCACGTCGGGGACCAGCCCCGCGAGTTCTTCATTAGGCTGCGCCGGCCACCGCGTCGTCGTCTTCGCCTCCCCACCCCATTTGCTCGGGAGATGGAGCTTGACCCTCCCCAGACCCTCAGGTTGCACATGAGGGGCTGTGGGAATGGCAGTACGCGGGTCGACATCAACTTCCCCGCTCCTCAGGTCATGTACCTCCATCGCGGATGCAAGACGTTCGCTCGCATCCACAGCCTGACGGCAGGGCTCATCCTCTACTTCAAGTTAATGGATGACGACCTGCTCTCCGTCAAGGTCTTCAGAGATCTTGGAACTCGCCTGAAGTGCTGCATGGAGAGCTCCTCCGACGATGAAGATTCCTCCTCGAGCGGGAGTGACGAGGAGGACAGCGATAGCAACGACGAGGGCGTCGAGCGGCGGGACGCCGACCTCAACTCCAATTGACCGCATCACCCTTCCCTCGGCCTCGCGCCCTGCTGAGGGCCTTCCTTGTCAAGCTCTCCATCGGCGCGTTCCCCATCGCCTCCTTGGGCGGCTGGCGTAGGAGGGCCGGAGAAGGCGAAGAAGGCGGGTGGAGGCCGTTAAGTCGGAGTACGCGGGCACCGACGCCTTCGTCACATATTGCCGGCCCGCTGCCTCGTCTTCCAGCTCCTTTCCCGGCACCAAGATGTTCTCTTGGTGCCTTCTGCTCTTCGTACCTTGCCTAGGCGCTCTTTTTGCCCTCCCGCCACCTTGTTCTGCTTTCTGAGGAGAGGGACAAGAAAGGGATTACGGGCATCTTATCTCTTTTAGTTAGTAATCCTGTGGGCACTTGTTAATTTTAAGACTTGTAATCCCCTTGCTCATGTTTTTAATTCCGTATGAACTGTACCTGTATGGGATGTTTTTAATGAAAAAGGGTGCTTGCCGGGTTCTTTGTGCGTGAGCAAGGCCCATGCCAAGGAACGAATCCTTGTTATTTTTAAGATAAATATTGTCGCCCGGCAACAGGCCTTGCCATCCCCTGACTTCACGCGACCATTCTCACGCTTTTGGCGGAGGCAGGGGTGAAGTAGAGTTAGGCCCTTTGTTTATTTCCTTGCCACCGCGTCTACGACCTGGTTCTGACCCAGGGACTTGGGTACAAGAAGAAGGGGGAGCACGATGATCTCGGAGCAAAACGAGGTTTCATTTGTCCCAGTTCCATACGGAAATGCACAACAGGGGATGAAGGACTTATCTGAATCCGCAGCCCCCGACAACTTTGGCTTGCCATGGTTAGATCCTTGCGTCTTCAGCCCCGTGATCTGGCTTGCCGGGGCGGGCCTTGATTCGTTCTCTTTCTCCCAAGCGGCTCGTGAAGTGTCCACGTGCCCTGTGAACCAAAGAGGACAGAAAGACGCATACTCGACCTCTAGGCTAGGGGTTAGTCGCCGCTAAGCACCATCAACCCTAACCGAGGGAGAGACTTAACCTAGCATGCATGCTAAAACTTAGGGCGCCAGTGCCTCATTTATTTATGCTCAAGGTCTGCGCCTGGCTTTGTACAGAGGGTTACTTGCCTTGCCAGCAAGGCTTGTACAAAAGGTGGTTTCTTTGGGGGCCCCGACCGCGCATATATGGGTAAAACTTGCAAAGATGCTCAATGTTCTGGAGTTGCTCACTTTGGAATAGCATCTTTGGTCTCCAGCGACTGCGCCAGCACGGTGACTCGTATTACCCGATAAGGGCCTTCCCACTTGACATCAACTTGTTGGAATTCTTGGCCGGTGAGCAGCGAAGAACAAGGTCACCTTCCTCAAAGCTTCGGGCATGAACCTTGCGGCTATGGCAGCGGCGCACGGGTTGCTGGTAACGTGCTGCCCTCATAGCCGCCCGAAGACGATCTTCCTCAAGGAGCGTCGCATCATCTTGCCACAATTGCTCTTGCTCAAGCTCGTCATAAGCGAGCACTCGAGGTGACCCGTATGTGAGTTCCGTGGGGAGAACTATACGCCCGTATACGAACAGCGGGTGTCCGGCGGTGGCTCGATTTGGCGTTGTCCTGATCGACCAAAGAACCGTCGGCAACTCATCAATCCAGCGCCTTCCACTCTTGTGCATCCTGTCAAAAGTCTTTGTCCTCAGGCCTCGCAACACTTCAGCATTTGCCCTCTCCGCCTGGCCGTTGCTCCGTGGATGTGCCACAAAAGTGAAACAGACCTTGCTGCCGAGGTCTTGGATGTATTGCATGAAGGTGTGGCTTGTGAACTGCGTGCCGTTGTCGGTGATGACTCTGTTTGGCACACCAAAACGGCAAACTAGCCCCTTGAAGAACTTGACGACTGACTGTGCCATCACTTTCCTCACTGCTTCCACCTCTGGCCACTTTGTGAACTTGTCGATCGCAACGTACAAGTACTCAAACCCCCGACAGCGTGGGGGAAAGGGCCCAAGATGTCGAACCCCCAGACCGAGAATGGCCAGGAAAGAGGAATTGTTTGAAGGGCTTGAGCTGGTTGATGAAGCTTCTTCGAATGGAACTGACACGCTTCACACTTGGTTACTAGTGCCGTTGCATCCTGGAGGCGGTGGGCGAAGAAACCCTGCTTGGAACGCCTTGCCGGCAAGGGCTCTCGACCCTATGTGGGAGCCACATATGCCTCCGTGTATCTCCGCCAACAGCTCCAGTCCTTCCTCCCGGGGAATGCACTTCAATTTCACACCGTTCGGTCTCTTCCTGTACAGAACGTCATCGACGAACTGATACATAGCAGACTGACGGGCTACTTTCTCCGCTTCTTCCTGCTCCTCGGGAAGCTCCCCTGTTTGGAGGAATCATACGGTATGTTGTGCCCATTCCGGAGCCTGGGGCTCGACGGCAAGGACCAAAGGCATTTCTTTTGCCATGGGAGCGGCCGTCTCTACGGCCAGGGCTTGATGGCCTGCCGGAGTCAGTCGCTCCTCGGCAGGCTCAGAATCCACGGCAACACCCTTGCCGGTGGCCCCCGAGGGCTCAGCGGGAAAGTACTTGCCGGGGCCTGATTTCCTTCGTTTGTTCTGCTCCGTTGATGGTTCGACGGATGGTTGAGTTAACCAAAGCAAAAAGGTACCTAGTTCCACATGTAGCTTGAATGCATTGCGTTTTGACAGGTAACCGGCGATGTCGTTCTCCGCTCGGGGAACATGCCCCGCTTGTATACCGTCGAAGCGCTCCTCTAGCTTCCTCACCTCATCTACGTAGGCCTCCATCAACGGGCTCTGATAATCTTTGTTGACTTGTCTGACGACAAGCTGCGAATCACCCCTGATGATGAGCTTCTTAACCCCGAGGTCTGCCGCAATCCTGAGACCAGCAAGCAACCCCTCGTACTCAGCAGTGTTGTTGGTGGACATCTCCCCAGGAAAGTGCATCTGGATTACATACTTGAGGTGCTCTCCGGTGGGTGTAACGAGCAGCACACTAGCACCGGCGCCTTGCAGCGAGAAAGCCCCGTGAAAGTACATGATCCAGTTGTGACTTGCTTCCTTGCCACGGAGAGTGGTCTCTTGGATTTCCTCGTCAGGCGTTGAGGTCCATTCTGTAATGAACTCTGCCAAGACTCTGCTTTGGATTGTCGAAGTACTTTCAAACTTCAAACCAAAGCTTGAAAGCTCCAAGGCCCACTCCACAATCCTTCCGGTTGCGTCTGGGTTGTGTAGTATCCGTTGTAACAGGAGGCGGGTGACGACGGTGATTACGTGTGCTTGGAAGTAGTGACACAACTTCCTCGAGGCCATAAGGAGGTCGAAGAGCAACTTCTGCACACCAGAGTACCTTGACCTAGCCCCTTGCAGGAGGGAGCTGACAAAGTAAACCAGGTGCTACATCATCATCTTCTTCTGCACCACCTCATTTGATTGTATGGGCCCTGTCCTGATGGCATCAGACTCTGCCGGGGGCCTTGCCTTGCCGACATCGGGCCCTTCCCGGGGAATATCTAGCTTGCCATCCGCCAGTCCCACCGTCGCCACTGCCTCTTCATTGACCTCCCTCTGCGCCACTAGTGCGGCACTAACCACTTGATTTGTTGCCACCAGATACAGCAGCAACGACTCTTGTGGTTTAGGCGCAACCAGTATTGGTGTAGAGGAAAGGTATTTCTTCAGATCTTGCGACGCTGCCTCATCCTCTGGGGTCCACTCCATTGGGCCCATGTTCTTCAAGATTTTGAAAAAGGGAAGGGCACGCTCAGCGGACTTGGAGATGAATCTACTCATGGCGGCGACGCAGCCAGTGAGCCGACGCACATCCTTGATCCGCTTGGGTGCCTCAATCTGCTCAATAGCCTTGATCTTGTCCGGGTTTGCCTCGATCCCACGCTACGACACAAAGAACCTGAGAAGTTTGCCGGACGGAACACCGAAGACACACTTCTCAGGGTTCAACTTGAGGTTGATCTTGCGTGGGTTGGCAGCGTCTCTTCTAAGTCTTGTACAAGGGTTGCCTTGTCCTTGGTTTTGACCACTATGTCATCCATATAAGCTTCCATATTTCTATGTAGCTGGGGCTCAAAACCAATTTGAACCGCCCTTGCAAATGTCGAGCCAGCACTCTTCAACCTGAAAGGCATCCGTAAAAAGCAATACGTACCACATGGGGTGGTGAATGCTGTCTTCTCTTCGTCTTCCTTTGTCATGAAGATCTGGTGATAGCCCGAGTAGGCGTCGAGGAATGATAACAGATCGCACCCGGCCGTGGAGTCAACAATCTGGTCAATGCATGGCAACGGGAAGGGGTCCTTAGGACAAGCCTTATTGATATCTGTGTGATCAATACACATCCTCCACTTCCCGTTCGCCTTGCGCACCACCACCGGATTGGCCAACCACGTCGGATGGAGCACTCCTCTCACCAAGCCTGCTGCTTCCAACTTCTTGATCTCCTCTGTGATGAACTCCTGCCGTTCCAAAGCTTGCTTCCTAACCTTACGCTTGGCCGGGTCGCATGGGGACAGACAGCAAGATGGTGCTCAATCACTTCCCTGGGAACGCCGGGGATGTCGGATGCTTGCCATGCAAACACATCAACATTTGCCCGCAGGAAAGTGACGAGCGCGCTTTCCTATTTGTTGTCGAGGGTGGAGCTTATGGTGAAAACCCCTCCCGTGACACCCCCCTCGACGGACACCCTCTTGGTCTCTAGTGGTGCAGCTCTGTATTTCTTGCTCTTGTCGGTGGAGCTCTCTGGCATGTCCTCGATGGTAGCACAACACTCCGAAGAGGTGCGCCTGCCGGAGTGGGTGCGAGAGGTCTTGCCGGTCTTCTTCTTCCCTCCCGGGGCTTCAGTGGCAGGAGCAAGTGCCTTGGCGGCAGCTGCTGCAACAACTTCTCGGCAGAGTTGGTCAGTGCAGATCAGCGCGTCCTTCTTATGAAGGGGACGGCGATGATGGTCTGATACGTCTCCAACGTATCTATAATTTTTGATTGTTCCATGCTATTATATTATGTGTTTTGGATGTTTATGGGCTTTATTAAACACTTTTATATTACTTTTGGGACTAACCTATTGACCCAGAGCCCGGTGCCTTCCTATTTTTTCCTTGTTTCAAGAGTTTCAAGAAAAGGAATATCAAGCGAATTAAAGCGGAATGAAACCTTCTGGAGAAGTTAATTTTAGAAGGAAAGCTATCGGATAGACTTGGAGTCCACGTCAAGGAAGCTTCGAGGAAGCGACGAGGTAGGGGGGCGCGCCCTCCACCCTCGTGGGCCCCTCATGGTTCCCCTGACGTACTTCTTCCGCCTATATATCTCCATATACCCTAAAAACTTCGGAAAACAGAATAGATCCGGAGTTCCGCCGCCGCAAGCCTCTGTAGCCACCAAAAACCAATCGGGACCTGTTCGGCACCTACTTGGGAGGGGATCCTCACCGTGGCCATCTTCATCATCCGGTGCTCTCCATGACAAAGAGGGAGTAGTTCACCCTCGGGGCTGAGGGTATGTACCAATAGCTATGTGTTTGATCTCTCTCTCTCTCTCTCTCTCTCTCTCTCTCTCTCTCGTGTTCTTGATTTGGCACGGTCTTGATGTATCGCGAGCTTTGCTATTATAGCTCGATCATATGTTGCTTCTCCCCCTCTACTCTCTTGTAATGGATTGAGTTTTCCCTTTGAAGTAATCTTATCGGATTGAGTCTTTAATGATTTGAGAACACTTGATATATGTCTTGCCGTGCGTATCTATGGTGACAATGGGATATCACGTGATCCACTTGATGTATGTTTTGGTGATCAACTTGCGGGTTCCGCCCATGAACTTATGCATAGGGGTTGGCACATGTTTTTGTCGTGATTCTCCGATAGAAACTTTGGGGCACTCTTTGAGGTTCTATGTGTTGGTTGAATAGATGAATCTGAGATTGTGTGATGCATATCGTATAATCATACCCACGGATACTTGAGGTGACATTGGAGTATCTAGGTGACCTTAGGGTTTTGGTTGATTTGTATCTTAAGGTGTTATTCTAGTACGAACTCTAGGGCTGTTTGTGACACTTATAGGAATAGCCCAATAGATTGATTGGAAAGAATAACTTTGAGGTGGTTTCGTACCCTACCATAATCTCTTCGTTTGTTCTCCGCAATTAGTGACTTTGGAGCGACTCTTTGTTGCATGTTGAGGGATAGTTATATGATCCAATTATGTTATTATTGTTGAGAGAACTTGCACTAGTGAAAGTATGAACCCTAGGCCTTGTTTCCTATCATTGCAATACCGTTTACGCTCCCTTTTATCATTAGTTACGTTGCTGTTTTTATATTTTCAGATTACAAAAACCTATATCTACCAT
The DNA here is from genome assembly GCA_021605145.1 of Aegilops bicornis. Lineage (NCBI taxonomy): Eukaryota > Viridiplantae > Streptophyta > Magnoliopsida > Poales > Poaceae > Aegilops > Aegilops bicornis. Next base: position 82,644,176 of record CM038669.1, read on the forward strand.
CTATATTGCACTTGTATCACCATCTCTTCGCCGAACTAGTGCACCTATACAATTTACCTTTGTATTGGGTGTGTTGGGGACACAAGAGACTCTTTGTTATTGTTGGAAATATGCCCTAGAGGCAATAATAAAATGATTATTATATTTACTTGTTCATGATAATTGTCTATTGTTCATGCTATAATTGTGTTATCCGGAAATCGTAATACATGTGTGAATACATAGACCACGACATGTCCCTAGTGAGCCTCTAGTTGACTAGCTCATTGATCAATGGATGGTTATGGTTTCCTGACCATGGACATTTGATGTCATTGATAACGGGATCACATCATTGGGAGAATGATGTGATGGACAAGACCAATCCTAAGCATAGCACAAGATCGTGTAGTTAAATGCATTAGAGATTTTCTAATGTCAAGTATCATTTCCTTAGACCATGAGATCGTGCAACTCCCGGGTACCGTAGGAGTGCTCTGGGTGTACCAAACGTCACAACATAACTGGGTGGCTATAAAGGTGCACTACGGGTATCTCTGAAAGTGTCTGTTGGCTTGGCACGAATCGAGACTGGGATTTGTTACTCCGTGTGACGGAGAGGTACATCTGGGCCCACTCGGTAGGACATCATCACAATGAGCTCAATGTGATCAAAGAGTTGTTCACAGGATGATGTGTTACAGGAACGAGTAAAGAGACTTGCCGGTAACGAGATTGAACAAGGTATCGGTATACCGACGATTGAATCTCGGGCAAGTATCGTACCAATAGTCAAAGGGAATTGTGTACGGGATTGATTGAATCCTCGACATTGTGGTTCATCCGATGAGATCATCGAGGAGCATGTGGGAGCCAACATGGGTATCCAGATCCCACTGTTGGTTATTTACCGGAGAGTCGTCTCGGTCATGTCTGCGTGTCTCCCGAACCCGTAGGGTCTACATACTTAAGGTTCGGTGACGCTAGGGTTGTAGAGATTTTAGTATCACGGTAACCCGAAAGTTTTCGAGTCCGGATGAGATCCCGGACGTCACGAGGAGTTAGGAATGGTCGAAGGTAAAGATTTGTATATAGGAAGTCCAGTTTAGGCCACGGGGAAAGTTTCGGGGGTCACCGGTATTGTACCGGGACCACCGGAAGGGTCCCAGGGGTCCACCTATCCCGGAGTGCCCCATGGGCTGAAGTGGGAAGGGAACCAGCCCCTGGTGGGCTGGTGCTTCATGGGCCTCCCTTGCGCCTAGGGTTGGAAACCACAGGGGTGGGGCGCCCACACGACTTGGGGGCAAGTCCCCCCTTGGCCGCCCCCCCCTTGAGATTGGATCTCTAGGGGGCCGCCCCCCCAGGGCCCCTATATATAGAGGGGGGGGGGGGGAGGGAGGGCTGTGCCCCCAAGCCCTTGGCGCCTCTCTCTCCCCCCGTAACACCTCTCCCTTGCGCTGAGCTTGGCGAAGCCCTGCCGAGATCCCCACTGCTTCCACCACCACGCCGTCGTACTGCTGGATCTCCATCAACCTCTCCTTCCCCTTGCTTTGGATCAAGAAGGAGGAGATGTCTCTCCCAACCGCACGTGTGTTGAACGCGGAGGTGCCGTCCGTTCGGCGCTAGGATCATCGGTGATTTGGATCACGACGAGTACGACTCCATCAACCCCGTTCTCTTGAACGCTTCCGCTCGTGATCTACAAGGGAATGTAGATGCACTCCTCTCTCTCGTTGCTAGATGACTCCATATATTGATCTTGGTGATGCGTAGAAAATTTTAAATTTCTGCTACGATCCCCAACAGTGGTATCATGAGCTAGGTCTATGCGTAGTTTCTATGCACGAGTAGAACACAAGTTTGTTGTGGGCGTCAATATTGTCAATTTAATTGCCGTTACTAGTCTTATCTTGATTCAGCGGCATCGTGGGATGAAGCAGCCTGGACCGACCTTACACGTACACTTACGTGAGACAGGTTCCACTGACTGACATGCACTAGTTGCATAAGGTGGCTAGCGGGTGTCTGTCTCTCCCACTTTAGTCGGATCGGATTTGATGAAAAGGGTCCTTATGAAGGGTAAATAGAAATTGGCATATCACGTTGTGGTTTTGGCGTAGGTAAGAAACGTTCTTGCTAGAAACCTATAGCAGCCACGTAAAATTTGCAACAACAATTAGAGGACGTCTAACTTGTTTTTGCAGCATATACCGTGTGATGTGATATGGCCAAAAGGATGTGATGAATGATATATATGTGATGTATGAGATTGATCATGTTCTTGTAATAGGAATCACGACTTGCATGTCGATGAGTATGACAACCGGCAGGAGCCATAGGAGTTGTCTTAATTTATTGTATGACCTGCGTGTCAATGAACAACGCCATGTAATTACTTTACTTTATTGCTAAACCGTTAGCCATAGTAGTAGAAGTAATAGTTGGCGAGACAACTTCATGAAGACACGATGATGGAGATCACGGTGTCATGCCGGTGACGATGAAATGATCATGGCGCCCTGAAGATGGAGATCAAAAGGAGCAAAATGATATTGGCCATATCATGTCACTATTTGATTGCATGTGATGTTTATCATGTTTTTGCATCTTATTTGCTTAGAACGACGGTAGCATAAATAAGATGATCCCTCATAATAATTTCAAGAAAGTGTTCCCCCTAACTGTGCGCCGTTGCGAAAGTTCGTTGTCTCGAAGCACCACGTGATGATCGGGTGTGATATATTCTAACGTTCACATACAACGGGTGTAAGCCAGATTTACACATGCAGAACACTTAGGTTGACTTGATGAGCCTAGCATGTACAGACATGGCCTCGGAACACAAGAGACCAAAGGTCGAACATGAGTCGTATAGAAGATACGATCAACATGAAGATGTTCACCGATGATGACTAGTTCGTCTCACGTGATGATCGGACACGGCCTAGTTGACTCGGATCATGTATCACTTAGATGACTAGAGGGATGTCTATCTGTGTGGGAGTTCATTAAATAATTTGATTAGATGAACTTAATTATCATGAACTTAGTCTAAAACTTTTGCAAATATATCTTGTAGATCAAATGGCCAACGCTCATGTCAACCTCAACTTCAACGCATTCCTAGAGAAAACCAAGTCGAAAGGCGATGGTAGCAACTATACGGACTTGGTTGAACTTGAGGATCATCCTCATAGCTGCCAAGAAAGCATATGTCCTAGAAGCACCGCTAGGTGATGCACTACCAAATGAACCAAGACGTTATGAACAGCTTGGCGATCGGCGTGTTGATGATTACTCCCTCGTTCAGTGCGGCATGCTTTACAGCTTAGAACCGGGGCTCCAAAAACGTTTTTAGCAGCACAGAGCATATGAGATGTTCCAAGAGCTGAAAATGGTTTTCCAAGCTCATGCCCGGGTCAAGAGATATGAAGTCTCCGACAAGTTATACAGTTGTAAGATGGAGGAGAATAGTTCTGTCAGCGAGCACATGCTCAAAATGTGCAGGTTGCACAACCGCCTATCTCACCGAGAGTTAATCTCCCGGATGATGCGGTCGTTGACAGAATCCTTCAGTTGTTCCCACCTAGCTACAAGAGCTTTGTGATGAACTTCAATATGCAGGGGATGGAAAAGACCATTCTTGAGGTATATTCAATGCTGAAATCAGCGGAGGTGGAGATCAAAAAGGAACATCAAGTGTTGATGGTGAATAAAACCACTGAGTTCAAGAAAGGCAAGGGTAAGAAGAACTTCAAGAAGGACGGCAAGGGAGTTGTCGTGCCCGATAAGCCAGTTGCCGGGAAGAAACCAAAGAATGGACACAAGCCTGAGACTGAGTGTTTTTATTGTAAGGGAAGTGGTCACTGGAAGCGGAACTGCCCCAAGTACTTAGCGGACAAGAAGGCCGGCAACACCAAAGGTATATGTGATATACATGTAATTGATGTGTACCTTACCAAGATTACTCGTAGTAGCTCTGGGTATTTGATACGGTGCGGTTGCTCATATTTGTAACTCAAAAGCAGGAGGCTGCGGAATAAGCGGAGGCTGGCGAAGGGCGAGGTGACGATGCTGGCGTCGGGAATGGTTCCAAGGTCGATGTGATCGCCGTCGCACGCTACCTCTACATTTACCTACGGGATTAGTTTTAAACCTCACTAATTGTTATTTAGTGCCAGCTTTGAGCATGAACATTGTATCTAGATCTCGTTTAATACTGAGATGGCTACTCATTTAAATCCGAGAATAATGGTTGTTCTATTTATATGAGAGATATGTTTTATGGTCATGCCCGCTGGTCAATGGTTTATTCGTAATGAATCTCGAACGTGATGTTACACATATTCATAGTTTGAATACCAAAAGATGTAAGGTTGATAATGATAGTCCCACATATTTGTGGCCTTTGCCTTATGGTCACATTGGTGTCAAACGCATGAAGAAGCTCCATGCAGATGGACTTTGGAGTCTCTTGATTACGAATCATTTGACACGTCACGAACCATGCCTCATGGGTAAAATGACCAAGACTCCGTTCTCCGGAACAATGGAGCGAGCAACCAACTTATTGGAAATCATACATACTGATGTGTGCGGTCCAATGAGCGTTGAGGCACGCGGTGGCTATCGTTATGTTCTCACCCTTACTGATGACTTGAGTATATATGTGTATGTCTACTTAATGAAACACAAGTCTGAGACCTTTGAAAGGTTCAAGGAATTTCAGAGTGAGGTTGAAAATCAACGTGATAGAAAAATAAAGTTCTTACGATCAGATCATGGAGGGGAATATTTAAGTCACGAGTTTGGCACACACTTAAGGAAATGGGGAATTGTTTCACAGCTCACGCCGCCTGGAACACCTCAGCGTAACGGTGTGTCCGAAAGTCGTAATCACACTCTATTGGATATGGTACGATCTATGATGTCGCTCACCGATTTACCGCTCTCATTTTGGGGCTATGCTTTAGAGACTGCCGCAATCACTTTAAATAGGGCTCCATCAAAATCCGTTGAGACGACACTGTATGAATTATGGTTTGGGAAGAAACCTAAGCTGTCGTTTCTAAAAGTTTGGGGATGCGATGCTTATGTCAAGAAACTTCAACCTGAAAAGCTCGAACCCAAGTCGGAAAAATGCGTCTTCATAGGATACCCTAAGGAAACCATTGGGTATACCTTCTACCTCAGATCTGAAGGCAAGATCTTTGTTGCCAAGAATGGATCCTTTCTGGAGAAAGAGTTTCTCTCGAAAGAAGTAAGTGGGAGGAAAGTAGAACTTGATGTAGTACCGCCTCTTGAAGCGGAAAGAAGCGCAGCTCAGGAAGATGTTCCTGTGGTGCCTGCACCGGCTAGAGAGGAGGTTAATGATGATGATCAAGGTACTTCGGATCAAGTTGCTACTGAACTTCGTAGGTCCACGAGGACACGTTCCACACCAGAATGGTATGGCAACCCCGTCCTAGAAATCATGTTGTTAGACAATGGTGAACCTTCGAACTATGAAGAAGCGATGGCGGACCCAGATTCCAACAGATGGCTTGAAGCCATGCAATCCGAGATAGGATCCATGTATGAAAACAAAGTATGGACTTTGACAGACTTGCCCGATGATCGGCGAGCAATAGAAAATAAATGGATCTTTAAGAAGAAGACGGACGCGGATGGTAATGTTACCATCTACAAAGCTCGACTTGTCGCTAAGGGTTATCGACAAGTTCAAGGGGTTGACTACGATGAGACCTTCTCACTCGTAGCAAAGCTTAAGTCCGTCCGAATCATGTTAGCAATTGCCGCATTCTACGATTATGAAATATGGTGAATGGACATCAAAACGGCATTCCTTAACGGCTTTCTTAAGGAAGAATTGTATATGATGCAGCCGGAAGGTTTTGTCGATCCTAAGAATGCTAACAAGGTATGCAAGCTCCAGCGCTCCATCTATGGGCTGGTGCAAGCATCTCGGAGTTGGAACATTCGCTTTGATGAAATGATCAAAGCGTTTGGGTTTATGCAGACTTGTGGAGAAGCCTGCGTTTACAAGAAAGTGAGTGGGAGCTCTGTAGCATTTCTCATATTATATGTGGATGACATACTATTGATGGGAAATGATATAGAACCCTTGGAGAGCATAAAGGCCTACTTGAATAAGTGTTTTTCAATGAAGGACCTTGGAGAAGCTGCTTAGATATTAGGCATCAAGATCTATAGAGATAGATCAAGACGCCTCATAGGTCTTTCACAAAGCACAAACCTTGATAAGATATCTTGAAGAAGTTCAATATGGATTAGTCCAAGAAGGGGTTCTTGCCTATGTTGCAAGGTGTGAAATTGAGCTCGGCTCCTTTGTCCGACCACGGCAGAAGATAGAGAAGCGATGAGTGTCGTCCCTATGCCTCGGCCATAGGGTCTATCATGTATGCCATCTTGTGTACCGGACCTGATGTAAACCTTGCCGTAAGTTTGGTAGGAAGGTACCAAAGTAATCACGGCATGGAACATCGGACAACGGTCAAGAATATCCTGAAGTACACGAAAAGGACTAAGGATATGTTTCTCGTTTATGGAGGTGACGAAGAGCTCGTCGTAAGGGTTACGTCGACGCTAAGCTTCGACATAGATCTGGATGACTCTAAGTCACAAACCGGATACGTGTATATTTTGAATGGTGGGGCGATGGTAAGTGCGATTTGCAAGCAAAGCGTCGTGGCGGGATCTACATGTGAAGCGGAATACATGGCAGCCTCGGAGGCAGCACATGAAGCAATCTGGATGAAGGAGTTCATTTCCGACCTAGGAGTTATTCCCAATGCGTCGGGGCCGATGACTCTCTTCTGTGACAACACTGGAGCCATTGCCCTTGCCAAAGAGCCCAGGTTTCATAAGAAGACCAGGCACATCAAGCGTCGCTTCAACTCCATTCGTGAAAATGTTCAAGATGGAGACATAGATATTTGCATAGTGAATACGGATCTGAATGTTGCAGATACATTGACTAAACCTCTTCCGTGAGCAATACATGATCAACACGAGAACTCTATGGGTGTTCGATTCATCACAATGTAACTAGATTATTGACTCTAGTGCAAGTGGGAGACTGTTGGAAATATGCCCTAGAGGCAATAATAAAATGATTATTATATTTCCTTGTTCATGATAATTGTCTATTGTTCATGCTATAATTGTGTTATCCGGAAATCGTAATACATGTGTGAATACATAGACCACAACATGTCCCTAGTGAGCCTCTAGTTGACTAGCTCATTGATCAATGGATGGTTATGGTTTCCTGACCATGGACATTTGATGTCATTGATAACGGAATCACATCATTGGGAGAATGATGTGATGGACAAGACCCAATCCTAAGCATAGCACAAGATCGTGTAGTTCGTCTGCTAGAGCTTTTCTAATGTCAAGTGAGTATCATTTACTTAGACCATGAGATCGTGCAACTCCCGGGTACCGTAGGAAAGTGCTTTGGGTGTACCAAACGTCACAACGTAACTGGGTGGCTATAAAGGTGCACTACGGGTATCTCCAAAAGTGTCTGTTGGGTTGGCACGAATCGAGACTGGGATTTGTCACTCCGTGTGACGGAGAGGTACCTCTAGGCCCACTCGGTAGGACATCATCACAATGAGCTCAATGTGATCAAAGAGTTGTTCACATGATGATGTGTTACGGGAACGAGTAAAGAGACTTGCCGGTAACGAGATAGAACAAGGTATCGGTATAGCGACGATCGAATCTCGGGCAACTATCGTACCGATAGACAAAGGGAATTGCATACGGGATTGATTGAATCCTCGACATCGTGGTTCATCCGATGAGATCATCGAGGAGCATGTGGGAGCCAACATGGGTATCCAGATCCCACTGTTGGTTATTGACCGGAGAGTCATCTCGGTCATGTCTGCGTGTCTCCCAAAACCGTAGGGTCTACACACTTAAGGTTCGGTGACGCTAGGGTTGTAGAGATATTAGTATGCGGTAACTCGAAAGTTGTTCGGAGTCCCGGATGAGATCCTTGACGTCACGAGGAGTTCCGGAATGGCCCGGAGGTAAAGATTTGTATATAGGAAGTCGATTTTGACCCCAAGGAAAGTTTTGGGGTCACCGGTATTGTCTGGGACCGAAAGGGTCCCGAGTGTCCACCGGGTGGGGCCACCTATCCGGAGGGCCCCATGGGCTGAAGTGGGAAGGAACCAACCTGGTGGGCTGGTGTGCCCCCATGGGCCTCCCCTGCGCCTAGGGTTGGAAACCACAGGGGTGGGGCGCCCACCGACTTGGGGGGGCAAGTCCCCCTTGGCCGCCCCTTGAGATTGGATCTCTGGGGCGGCTGACCCCTATATAGAGGGGGAGGCGGGGGGGGCTCGCCCCCAAGCCCTGGCGCCTCCTCTCCCCGTAACACCTCTCCCTCTCATTTGAGCTTGGCGAAGCCTGCCGAGATCCTCGCTTCCACCACCACGCCGTCGTCTTCTTGGATCTCCATCAACCTCTCCTTCCCCCTTCTTTGGATCAAGAAGGAGGAGACGTCTGTAACATCCCAAATTTTCAATTTGGCATGTTATACATAGGTCATTCCTGCATATCATATTTTATTTGCATTCTCGTTTGCCATCCTCGAAAATCCTAAGCAACTCAAGGACCCTAGGAGAGAGTTGGGGATTTTTCAATTTTAAATATTTGAATTTTATCAAATAATGAAAGACGAGGATATTGGATTTTAATTATTTCCTCTCCGGAAAACTATTTCAAAATAAATAAATGAGGGGAGATAATATGACTTCTCCAAAATAATTGAAATAACGGAGGAAAAATGTTAAAATCATTTTTGGGATTTTATTTGATTTTATTTGGAAGTTTATTTGCCCTAGAAAAATTTGCACGCTTTAAAAAGTTGCATTTTAGGGGCCAAGAAAAGTTCCTCTAGTTCTAAATATTTTATTTAGACGGAGGAAAACTTGTTTTGGAATTTTTATATTTTTATTTATTTTTCTAGGAATTTTTCTTTTGGCGGAATGATTTAAAAAGCAAGCGGACCCGCATGGCTGGGCCAAAGGCCCGAGCGAACCGGCCTGGCGCCGCCGCCTCCTCTCACGCCGCCATGCGTGGCGTGAGCCGAGGAGTCCGAGCAGGACTCCACCTCGGCGCCCTTCTCCAAGCCACCGCCCCGCCTTTAAATGCCGCCGCCCGCCACCACCCGCCGCTTGGCCGAGCCCGAGCCGCCGGAGCCCGTCGCCGCCGCCTTCGCCGTCGCCGCCGCCCCTCGCCGACCCGCCCCTCGCCGGACCATGGGAGCCGCTTCATGGGACACGCCTCGCCGGAGGTACCCGACTGGTTTATTTTGTTTTTTTAGAAAACCCTTCAGTTTTTTTAAAACCCTAGATCATTTATTTAACGAACGTCCGTTCATCCGTTCGTTTTAACGAACGCGTTCACTGTTTAAGTTCTGTTAACGAACGTTCGTTCGTTTAGCAGTTCGTCGCTTTTCTTTTATTGGATTTATTCCGCGTTTATTACGATCGCGATTTACGATCTAATTTTCAAACTTGTTTATCTTTTTCGCTCGTTTATCGGAATCAGGCGATTCAAGCGCTGAGTTTCGTATCGAAACCCTCTTTCCGAATAATCAACTCAACCAAGTTTTTATCTTTGTAAAATTTGACTCTAGATCAGATTAGTAAACGGACCTTGTTTTTCTCGCCGTTTGAGTTTTGTTGTTCCGTTTGGTTTGATTGTTTTGTGAACCGGAGTTCTTAAGTTGAACTCTCCGGTCAACCTCTTTCAGTTGAAGTTTCGTTTGTGCATCTTTGCTTGTTTACTTATGTATGCGTTGTTTGCTTGCGATAGAATTCCCGAGTCTTGGCGTGTTACTCTGAGTCTCTAGGATTCACGGATCGTCGACAAGGCAAGTAACACTTGATCATATCTTTTCCTACCCAGTTTTATGCATTAGTTTCAACCCTCAAACATTGCATGATTAGGATGTCATTAATTTGTGGGTTGGGAAGTAGATGATGAGGTAGGAACCTATTGCCCTGTTACTTTCAAACCCTTGGGAGTTACTTCTACGTTATGCTTATACTGCCATGCTATGCTCGTAGACGTGGTTTGGGTTTGAGAGATATTCACGACAGATGTGAGATCGTTAGTTAATGGTTTACTTTAAGGTGGCAACTTAAATACACATCTGGGTGGATTGAGGCACCTGGGGAACCCAGTGTTGTCTGTTTTCTTGGAAATCCCGGGGTATCCGTGTGATCTTCCTATGGACTGCCACCCAGGCTCAAAGGGGCTGAGATTATTCATGCTAGGAACTTCCGTGTGCAGCCACAAGCTATTATGGGCTCTAGCATAGTTGAGTAAGTTACGTGAAGCTCTCGAAGAGGTAGATCATCGTGTAGTGGGTTTTATAGGTTTGGTATGATCTATCCGAGTAGAGAGTTAATGTTTACGAAAGATCGTGTCTCGGTCATCCGTCTCTCAAACACCATGCGGTGCGAGAATCCAACGGAGGCGATCGAGTCTTGTGGGGAAAAGTCATAAACCTCTGCAGAGTGTACAAACTAATCATGGTTAGCCGTGTCCCGGTTATGGACGTTTCTGAGTATCTAGTACTTGAGTATTCACATGTATCCCATCACTCTTAACTAATTTTGCTGGGTTGTTAATTACCTTAATTGGGATCATCTGAGTTGGAGGGTACCTTCCCAATGATGTTTCAACCACCATGATAGTTAAACAAAAAAAAATTTTCCTTTGATGTAAAAGGGTAAAATTGGCTTTTCGCAAAAACTGTAACCATAGAGCTTTCCACCAGCCATATATGCATGTAGTATAGCTATTTCTTTCATTACTCTATGTCTTACATTGCCAGCATATTCCATGTGCTGACCCGTTCTCGGGCTGCAACGTATTATGTTGCAGACTTTTCAGACGAGGAGTAAGGATTGTAGGTCGTTGCCGTGCAGCTCAGTTATGCCGTTGGAGTTGATGGACTCACTTTATCTTCCAAGCCTTCCGCTGTTATTGCATTAGATGGCCTTCCGCCATATTATTGTAATAAGTTCTCTTTTGAGACATTCGCTGTAATAAGTGTGTGATTGCTACTCTGTTATAAATCCTTGAGTAATCTTGTGTGTCGACATTACCGATCCAGGGATGACACGAAGCACGGAAGGCTTGACCATCACGAGGTCGGGTCGCTACAAGATGGTATCGAGCACACGCTGAGTGTAGGACACGACCACTAAGATAAACCATAGGTCACTCCTCTCTACTCATTTCCGACCGCTCTCCATTTTTCCACTCTTTAGGATGACGGAGATGAAGTACAAGTTTGCCCAACCGGATGAAGACACACCTTCTGGACGCCACTTGAAGGAAGTCACTAGGTACACGAATATTGGAATACCAAGCTTCACCGGGACGTACAACGCCACCTTACCAGAAGAATGCTGGAAGATTCAAGCCCTAGTTCCCGGAAGGACGTTTGCACCTAGCACGGAGCCCATAGTATGTGTTTTCAATGCACCAACATGGAGTTTGGGAAAGAGTATGGCAACTCACATTACCATGGGACGAATCGGAGAAGTCTACAACAAGGAGCTTAAAGACACCATATACCAAATATGTGGGCGCCGAGACGAGCAATGGGAAGTAATTAGCACCAAGAAGGATAGACCCATTGCAGCTTACATCCAGGAATTCAACCAGCACATTCGACGTCATGAGAACGGATGTCTTGTGAGACATGCTTTGGATTTGAAGAAGGCGAAAACTAAGATCATCGAATTGGAGGAAGAACTCAAGTCTACACGCGATGGATATAAGGAAGAAATCAAGATACTACTGGAGAAGAACGACGACCTAGTCAAGAAGATTGGAGTTTTCATGGGTGGACCCGGCACCCAAGGAAGAGGAGCAAGAAGAGGAAGAAGACCCCGCTTGTCCAGACAACTACATCATCATCATCGACGAGACCGACTCAGATCCAAGTGATGATGACTATGAAGACGAAGCTGGAGCAGACATCATGGAGTCTTCCACCGATCAAAATTTCTAGATGACCACCAAATATTAGTAGTATTTTCCCCCATGTAATTAGTAGTAGTAAGCACTTATGCGATAGTCCTAGACCGTTTTGTATGCCCTTGCTTGCTTGATTGAATGAATGTGTGTTTTGCCTCATGTGCATATGGGTAGTGTTTTCTCACTAGACCTCTTTCTATTTCTAATCTCTCCCTCTAAACCCCAGATGCCTCCGAGATGTGACCCTGGTTTTGCTTTCCCACCGGAGCTCACTCAGTTGATCCAACAATGAGAATACCTTGATGCAAATCGCTAGTTCGTAACTGTGGCAATGCCAACAACAACAACAACAATAACAACCCGCCGCCAAAGTGGACAATTTAGCCCGTTTTCTAAGGTTACAACCGCCGGTGTTTTCCAAAGAGCACCGAGCCAATAGTTGCAGATGACTGGTTACGCCCGTATTGGAAGGAGTTAACCACCGCAGGATGCACGATATCTTGAGAGAGTGCGCTTTGCCGCACATCAATTGAATGGACCAGCAGCCGCATGGTGGGAGAATTACACGGCTACTTTTCCTATAGCCAATGTCACTTGGGACCGGTTCAACAAGCTTTCATACGGCCCATGTTTCAACCGGAGCCATGCAGATAAAGAAGCGTGAGTTTCGCAACTTACACCAGGGGAGGCATCGTGGCCCGATACATGGATGAGTTTAACAAGTTATCACGCTATGCCCTCGATGATGTGGCCACAGATCTTGCATGAAGCAAGAGAAGTTCATGGAAGGGATGAATGATGAGATGAGTATGCGGTGATGGTGGCAACTTTCAACAACTACCAGAGTTGGTAGATAAGGCCCTAATGATTGAAGGAAAGCAGCAGCAAATTGAGAATCGTAAGAGGAAGTATGGACAAGGGAAGTATAACTCAGAGCTCACGAAACCTCGCTTAACCCGAACTCGGGAGGACTAGTTCATAACCATGGAGGACATAACCATCTTTGGAGGAGGATCGCATAATGGTGCGAAGAATGGGAATGGGAATGGAGCCAACAATAACCAGAATCGCTCTAACCCAGCTACACCCGCCAAGAGGGACTTAAGCCAAGTTATTTGCTTTAAGTGCGGGAAAACAGGGCACTATGCCAATGACTGCCCTGAAGGAAAGAATGGAAACGGAAATGGGAGCGCTGGGAAGAAGCCCAATCCATTCAACAAAGGACAAGTGAACCACGTTAACATGGAGGAAGTTGAAGAGCAGCCGGATCTTGGTAATATGTAAGTTTTTGGTTCAATCATTTACCGCTATTGTTCTTTTCGATACTGGTGCATCGCATTCATACCTATCAAGGGGATTTGTGGATAAGTTTAAGTTACCAACCCAGACCCTTAGGACCCCTCTTTTAGTGAGCTCGCCTGGAGCAGAGTATATGGCTAGCAGATGGTGCACCCAGTTGCCCTTAATCATTGGCACACATGTTTTTCCGTCTGACCTAATTATCTTGGAGTCGCAAGGATTGGATGTGATATTAGGTATGGATTGGATGTCGAAGTTTGGAGGAAGTATTGACTGTGCTAGCAAGTCTATCTATCTTACCACCCCAGAGGGAAAAAGGATTAAGTATGTATCTAGGCATGTGCCTAGGAGGAGCCAAGTGAATACCCTCACGGAGTTGTACAAGAGGAAGTACAGGTAGTGAAGGATTATCCAGATGTTTTTAGGAAGAGTTACCGGGCATGCCACGGATCGAGACATCGGGTTTACGATAGAAGTAATACTAGATGCAGGGCCAATATCAAAGAGACCCTATCGGATGCCCGCAAATGATGCGGAGGAAATTAAGAAGCGAGATCAAGGAGCTATTGGAGAAAGGTTACATTCGTAGAAGTTCATCACCTTGGGGAGCTCGATTACTTTGGTGGAGAAGAAGGATAAATCCCTAAGGATGGTTGTTGATTACCGAGCTACGAATGAAGTAACAATAAAGAACAAGTATCCCTTACCGATGATAAATGATCTGTTTGATCAGTTGCAAGGAGCTAAGGTGTTTTCTAAGATTGATCTACGATCAGGATACCACCAGTTGAAGATCCGAGAGAAGGATATACCCAAGACAACATTCACCACACAATATGGATTATACGAGTATACGGTCATGTCGTTTGGACTGACTAACGCCCCTGCCTATTTTATGAGTATGATGAACAAAGTGTTCATGGAATATTTGGACAAGTTTGTTGTGGTGTTTATCGATGATATTATGGTTTACTCGAAGAATGAAGAGGAGCATGCGAACACCTACGTTTGGTTCTTGAGAAACTTCGAGGAACACCGGTTATATGCCAAATTCAGCAAGTGCGAGTTTTGGTTAAAGGAGGTTGGATTTCTTGGTCATGTTATATCGGGAGAAAGGTATAGCGGTAGATCCCAAAGTAAAATTCGATCGATCCTTTGAATGGTTGGCACCCACTTGATCCAAGAAGATTCGCAGTTTTCTTGGACTGGCAGGATATTATCGGAGATTTATTGAGAATTTTTCCAAGATTGCTAAACCAATGACGGAATTGCTAAAGAAGGATACTAAGTTCAAATGGACAGAGGATTGTGAGACAAGCTTCCAAGAATTGAAGAAGCGGTTGACTACTGACCCAGTCTTGACATTGCAGATATACATAAGGAGTTTCAAGTGTATTGTGATGCCTCTCGCTTGGGAGTTGGATGTGTTCTTATGCAGGAAGGAAAAGTTGTCTCGTATGCCTCACGACAAGCTGAAGCCTCATGAGTTGAACTATGCCACGCATGATTTGGAGTTACCGTAGTACATGCGTTAAAGACACGGAGACATTATCTCATGGGAAACCGTTGTGATGTGTACACGGATCATAAGAGTTTAAAGTACATTTTCACGTATGAGTTAAACCTCAGACAGAGGAGATGGCTGAAACTTATAAAAGATTACGACATGAAGCTACACTATCATCCAGGAAAAGCCAACGTCGTAGCGGACGCTTTGAGTCGGAAGAGTTATGCCAATATCCTTGAAGGAAGAGGACTGCCAAAGGAGTTAGCAGAGGATGTTAGGGAACTTCATTTGGAGATTGTTCCAAGGGTTTTCTTGCAACAATGGAGGTTCGATCGACCTTGTTAGACAAGATTCGAGACGCTCAAAAAGAGGATAAAGAGATTGCTGAGATAAAGGAAAAGATGGGCAAAGGAAAAGCCAAAGGTTTTCGCGAGGATGAGCACGATACCTTGTGGTTTGAGGATCGGATTTATGTGCCCAAAAATTCGGAGATCAGTAAGTTAATACTTCAAGAGGCCCATGACTCACCATACTCGATTCACCCCGGAACACCAAGATGTATTTGGACTTGAAGGAACGTTTCTGGTGGACTGGTATGAAGAAGGATATTGCCGAGTATGTAGCCGTTGCGATGTATGTCGAGAGTGAAGGCAGAGCATCAAAAGCGGCAGGACTGTTGCAGCCTATGCCAATACCGAATGGAAGTGGGACAAACTTGGCATGGATTTTATCACCGGATTACCCGTAACCAAAGCAGGATATGATTCAATATGGGTAGTAGTGGATCGTTTGACCAAAGTAGCTCATTTCATCCCAGTGAAAACAACTTATACAAGTGCAAAGTTGGCCAAGATATATATGACCAGGATAGTATGTTTGCACGGAGTTCCAAGGAGTATCGTATCAGATAGAGGAACACAATTTACTTCAAAGTTTTGGCATCAGCTACACTAGACTTTGGGTACCAGATTGGAGTTGACTGCGTTCCACCCTGCAGACAGACGGATGACAGAGAGAGTCAATCAGATTTTGGAGGACATGTTGAGAGCACATGCGCTTAGATTATGGATCTAGTTGGGATGACAATTTGTCAGACGCAGAATTTTCATACAACAACAGTTACTGTGCGGTTTGAAGATGGCACCATTCAAGCTCTGTATGGACGCAGATGTAGAACACCATTGATGTGGGATGAGGTTGGAGACCGTCATTGTTTGGACCAGATTTGATCAAAGACTACGAGGAGAAGGTTAAACTAATCAGAGACAGACTAAAGATTGCTCAGTCTAGACAGAAGAGTTACGCAGATTCTAAACGCAAGGAAGTAACCTATGAAATGGGAGACAGAGTATATCTGCGAGTATCACCCCTGAGGGGAGTAAAACATTTTGGAGTAAAGGGAAAGTTAGCCCCAAGATTTGTAGGACCGTACCGTATTTTGGGACGGATGGGAGAAGTTGCCTACAAGCTGGAGTTACCTGAAGGATTGTCGAGGAGTGCATGGCGTGTTTCACGTGTCTGGCCCGAAGAAGTGCCACGCTGAGATGGCCGACATACCATTAAAGGATACAAAGTGCTCTGGAGGCGATACAATTGGATAACAACTCGACTTATGAGGAGAAGCCAAGAAAGATTCTCGAGTTTGATAGCAGAGTCACTCGCAACAAGGTGATCAAGTTTTGCAAAGTTCAAAGGAGCCACCACACCGAGGAAGAAGCCACCTGGGAGCGAGAAGAGGATATTCGCAAGGACCATCCGCACCTATTTTCTAGCCAACCCGAATATCGAGGGCGAGATTCATCTTAAGGGGGGTAGGTTTGTAACATCCCAAATTTTCAATTTGGCATGTTCTACATAGGTCATTCTTGCATATCATATTTTATTTGCATTCTCGTTTGCCATCCTCGAAAATCCTAAGCAACTCAAGGACCCTAGGAGAGAGTTGGGGATTTTTCAATTTTCTTTTTGAATTTTATCAAATAATGAAAGGCGAGGATATTGGATTTTAATTATTTTCTCTCCTAAAACTATTTCAAAATAAATAAATGAGGGGAGATAATATGACATCTCCAAAATAATTGAAATAACGGAGGAAAAATGTTAAAATCATTTTTGGGATTTTATTTGATTTTATTTGGAAGTTTATTTGCCCTAGAAAATTTGCACGCTTTAAAAAGTTGCATTTTAGGGGCCAAGAAAAGTTCTTCTAGTTCTAAATATTTTATGTAGACGGAGAAAAACTTGTTTTGGAATTTTTAGATTTTTATTTATTTTTCTAGGAATTTTTCTTTTGGCGGAATGATTAAAAAAAAACAAAACGGACCCGCGCCCGACTGGGCCAAAGGCCCAGCCGAGCCAAAGCCGACCTGGCCGCCGCCTCTCCTCTCCCGCCGTATGCGTGGCGCGGACGCCGAGGAGTCCGAGCCGGACTCCACCCCGGCGCCCTTCCCAAGCCACCGCCGCCCGCCCCTTTAAATGCCGCCCACCCCGCCACCACCCGCCACCACCACCGCCCCGGAGCCGAGCCGCCCGAGCCGCCGGAGCCCAGCGCGTCGCCGCCGCCCCTCAGTAGCCGTCGCCGCCTTCGCCGTCGCCGCCGCCCCTCGCCGACCCGCCCCTCGCCGGACCACTTGAACCGCCCGCTCGGACGCGCCTCGCCGAGGTACAAACCCGCCACGGTTTATTTTGTTTTTTTAGAAAACCCTTCGGTTTTTTAAAACCCTAGATCGTTTTTTTATAGATCGGTTTATTTTCGTCGGTTTATTTGTTTAACGAACGTCCGTTCATCCGTTCGTTTTAACGAATGCGTTCACTGTTTAAGTTACATTAATCTAACGTTCGCTCGTTTAGCCGTTCGTCGCTTTTCTTTTATTGGATTTATTCCGCGGTTATTACGATAGCGATTTACGATCCAATTTTCAAACTTGTTTATCTTTTCGCTCGTTTATCGGAATCAGGCGATTCAAGCGCTGGAGTTTAAATCGAAACCCTCTTTCCGAATAATCAACTCAACCAAGTTTTTATCTTTGTAAAATTTGACTCTAGATCAGATTAGTAAACGGACCTTGTTTTTCTCGCCGTTTGACTTTTGTTGTTCCGTTTGGTTTGATTGTTTTGTGAACCGGAGTTCTTAAGTTGAACTCTCCGGTCAACCTCTTTCAGTTGAAGTTTCGTTTGTGCATCTTTGCTTGTTTACTTATGTATGCATTGTTTGCTTGCGATAGAATTCCCGGAGTGCGAAGCGTGTTACTACGAGTCTCTAGGATTCACGGATCGTCAGCAAGGCAAGTAACACTTGATCATATCTTTTCCTACCCAGTTTTTATGCATTAGTTTCAACCCTCAAACATTGCATGATTAGGATGTCATTAATTTGTGGGTTGGGAAGTAGATGATGAGGTAGGAACCTATTGCCTGTTACTTTCAAACCCTTGGGAGTTACTTCTACGTTATGCTTATCTTGCCATGCTATGCTCAGAGGCGTGGTTTGGGTTTGAGAGATATTCACGACAGATGTGAGATCGTTAGTTAATGGTTTACTTTAAGGTGGCAACTTAAATACACATCTGGGTGGATTGAGGCACCTAGGGAACCCAGTGTTGTCTGTTTTCTTGGAAATCCTGGGGTATCCGTGTGATCTTCCTATGGACCGCCACCCAGGCTCAAAGGAACCGAGATTATTCATGCTAGGAACTTACGTGTGCAGCCACAAGCTATTATGGGCTCTAGCATAGTTGAGTAAGTTACGTGAAGCTCTCGAAGAGGTAGATCAGCGGTAGTGGGTTTTATAAGTTTGGTATGATCTATCAGGAGTAGAGAGTTAATGTTTCTGAAGATCGTGTCTCGGTCATCCGTCTCTCAAACACCATGCAGTCACGAGAATCCAACGGAGGCGATCGAGTCTTGTGGGGAAAAGTGCGCAAACCTCTGCAGAGTGTACAAACTAATCATGGTTAGCCGTGTCCCGGTTATGGACGTTTACGAGTATCTAGTACTTGAGTATTCACATGTATCCCATCACTCTTAACTAATTTTGCTGGGTTGTTAATTACCTTAATTGGGATCATCTGAGTTGGGGGGTACCTTCCCAATGATGTTTCAAGCACCATGATAGTTAAATAAATTTTTTTTTCCTTTGATGTAAAAGGGTAAAATTGGCTTTTCGCAAAAACTGTAACCATAGAGCTTTCCACCAGCCATATATGCATGTAGTATATCTATTTCTTTCATTACTCTATGTGTTACATTGCCAGCATATTCCATGTGCTGACCCGTTCTCGGGCTGCAACGTATTATGTTGCAGACTTTTCAGACGAGGAGTAAGGATTGTAGGTCGTTGCCGTGCAGCTCAGTTATGCCGTTGGAGTTCATGGACTCACTTTATCTTCCAAGCCTTCTGTTATCGCATTAGATGGCCTTCCGCCATATTATTGTAATAAGTTCTCTTTTGAGACATTATTTGTAATAAGTGTGTGATTGCTACTCTGTTATAAATCCTTGAGTAATCGTGTGTGTCAAGATTACCGATCCAGGGATGACACGTACGTAGACTTGACCATCTGAGGTCGGGTCGCTACAAGATGGTATCAGAGCACACGCTGAGTGTAGGACACGACCACTAAGATAAACCATAGGTCACTCCTCTCTACTCATTTCTGACCGCTCTCCATTTTTCCACTCTTTAGGACGTTTGCACCAAGCACGAAGCCCATAGTATGTGTTTTCAATGCACCAACATGGAGTTTGGGAAAGAGTATGGCAGCTCACATTACCATGGGACGCATCGGAGAAGTCTACAACATGACACAGTCTCCCAACCGTACGTGTGTTGAACGCGGAGGTGCCGTCCGTTCGGTGCTAGGATCATCGGTGATTTGGATCATGACGAGTACGACTCCATCAACCCCGTTCTCTTGAACGCTTCGCTCATGATCTACAAGGGTATGTAGATGCACTCCTCTCTCTCGTTGCTAGATGACTCCATAGATTGATCTTGGTGATGCATAGAAAATTTTAAATTTCTGCTACGATCCCCAACAGTTATTTGGTTGCAGGGTTGTTTGAGAGAGACCATCTTCATCCTACGCCTCCCATGGATTGATAAACCTTAGGTCATCCACTTGAGGGAAATTTGCTACTGTCCTACAAACCTCTGCACTTGGAGGCCCAACAACGTCTACAAGAAGAATGTTGTGTAGTAGACATCAAGCTCTTTTCAGGCGCCGTTGCCAGGGATGTGAGTGCTTGAAGGTATATCTTTAGATCTTGCAATCGAATCTTTTTGTTTCGTGTTTTAGCACTAGTTTAGTTTATAAAAGAAAACTACAAAAAATGGAATTGAGTTTGTCTCATACGCTTCATCTTTTTAATATCTTTCGTGAGAATGATGGAAAGGAAAATTGTGCCAAAGTGTTAGAAGAAGAGTGCATTAAAATGTTTGGCACTAAATACTTGAATGATGAGCATGATTGCCATGTTGTTAGTATGAATTCTTTGAATACCCATGATGCTAATGATATGCAACGCCACAAGCTTGGGGAAGCTATGTTTGATGAAGATGATATTTTTTGTCCCCCAAGCTTTGATGAGCAAATTTACTATGATGAAAGCATGCCTCCTATCTATGATGATTATTGTGATGACACATATGCTGTAGAGAATAATGATAACCTTGAAACTTGTCATCTTGATCTTAATTTTCAATCACATGATAGCTATTTTGTTGAGTTTGCTCCCACTACTATTGATGAGAAGAATTTTGCTTATGTGGAGAGTAATAAAATTTCTATACAAGTAGATCATGAAAAGAATGCTTTAGGTGATGGTTATATTGTTGAATTCTTTCATGATGCTACTGAAAATTATTATGAGGGAGGAACATATGCTTGTAGGAGTTGCAATAATATCAAGTTTCCTCTCTATGTGCTTAAAGTTTTTGAGTTATGCTTGTTCTGCCTTCCTATGCTAGTTGATTATTGTTCCCATAAGTTGTTTGCTCACAAAATCCCTATGCATAGGAAGTGGGTTAGACTTAGGGCCTGTTCGGAACTCCTCCCGCTCCATGCTTCTCCAACTCCACGCGCGGAGCCGGACCGAACGGCTGAGCTCCACGGAGTGAGCTTCGCGAACGCTGCATTCCACTAGTGCAAAATATCGAAGCAGCTTTTGCCCATCTTCAGGAAAAGGAGAAGCGAGGAGTTTGGCACAATTACAAGGAGATGCCACCGCCAAGTCACAAAAAACGATTCGGCCGGCTGGTCCTGAAGCCCGTTCCCTGAATCAGTACGAACCAACCCATCTCTCCCTCGACAATTCATCCGCTCGCAACCTACCCAGCCCCGCCGCTCGCTGCCGCCGCGCCCGATTCCACACTTCGCCGGCCGGCGAGCCTCTCCGTCGGTAGATCCGACCATTCCAGCCCGTTCCCGCCCAGATCCCATCCCTAAGGAGCACTTCCCCCGCCGCCAGCTAGGAGCAGCAACCCCATCGACAGGAGACGCCCACCTTTGACACCATTGATGCATGTGCTCAGCATGTCGTCCAGCCAGCTTCCTCGCCCTCGCCCCTCTCCCCAAACCAAGGTGAGCTCGCCTTTGCTTTTTTCCTATGGCAGTTATGGTGATGCTACTGTAACATGTGCCAGGAGAAGCTGCCAAGCGGGCCGAACGCGTTTGGAATAACCAGGTGAAGTGCGAAGCTAGCTCAAGAGGCAGGATTTTTGGAGTTTTGAGAAGCTGGAGAGTTTCAGAACACGCCCTTAAATGTGCTATTCATATTCTTCATGATGCTCTCTTTATGTTTCAATTCTTATCTTTTTGTGAGCATCATTGAAATCATCATGCCTAGCTAGGGGCGTTAAACGATAGCGCTTGTTGGGAGGCAACCCAACTTTTTTTTAGTTTCTTGCTTTTTGGTTCTGTTTAGGAATAAATAATCCATCTAGCTTCTGTTTAGATGTGTTTTTATGTTTTAGTTAGTGTTTGTTCCAAGTAGAACCTTTGGGAAGACTTGGGTGAAGTCTTTATGATCATGCTGTAAAAAACAGAAACTTTAGCGCTCACGAGATTAGCTAAAACTTTTTACCGGAGAGTGCTATTTAGTTGATTCTTTTTGCAGATGATTACTAGACAAATTCCTCAGGTCACCAATTTATTTTAGATTTTTTGGAGTTCCAGAAGTTTGCGTTAGTTACAGATTACTACAGACTGTTCAGTTTTTGACAGATTCTGTTTTTCATGTGTTGCTTGCTTATTTTGATGAATCTATGGCTAGTAAAATAGTTTATAAACCATAGAGAAGTTGGAATACAGTAGGTTTAACACCAATATAAATAAATAATGAGTTCATTACAGTACCTTTAAGTGGTTTTTGTTTTCTTTCGCTAACGGAGCTTACGAGTTTTCTGTTAAGTTTTGTGCTGTGAAGTTTTCAAGTTTTGGGTAAAGATTCGATGGACTATGGAATAAGGAGCGGCAAGAGCCTAAGCTTGGGGATGCCCAAGGCACCCCAAGGTAATATTCAAGGATAACCAAGAGCCTAAGCTTGGGGATGCCCCAGAAGGCATCCCCTCTTTCGTCTTCGTTCATCGGTAACTTTACTTGGAGCTATATTTTTATTCCCCACATGATATGTGTTTTGCTTGGAGCGTCATTTTATTTTCTGTAGCTTTGCTTGATGTTTGAATAAAATACCAAGATCTTAAATTCTTAAATGATAGAGAGTCTTCACATAGCTACATAATTATTTAACTACTCATTGATCTTCACTTATATCTTTCGGAGTAGTTTGTCATTTGCTCTAGTACTTCACTTATATCTTTTAGAGCATGGTGGTGGTTTTGTTTTGAAGAAATAGATGAACTATCAGCTTCACTTATATTATTTTGAGAGTCTTAAATAGCATAGTAATTTGCTTAAATAATCTTAATATGCTAGGCATATAAAATTTGTAAGAATTCTTATGAGTGTGTTGAATACTAAGAGAAGTTTGATGCTTGATGATTGTTTTGAGATATGGAGGTAGTGATATTAAAGTTGTTCTAGTTCAGTAGTTCTGAATTTGAGTAATACTCGTGTTGAAGTTTGCAAGTCCCGTAGCATGCATGTATGGTAAACATTATGTAACAAATTTGAAACATGAGGTGTTCTTTGATTGTCCTCCTTATGAGTGGCGGTCGGGGACGGCGATGGTCTTTTCTGCCAATCTATCCCCCTAGGAGCATGCGCGTAGTGCTTGGTTTTTGATGGCTTGTAGATTTTTGCAATAAGTATGTGAGTTCTTTATGACTAATGTTGAGTCCATGGATTATACGCACTCTCACCCTTCCATCATTGCTAACCTCTTCGGTACCGTACATTGCCCTTTCTCACATTGAGAGTTGGTGCAAACTTCGCCGGTGCATCCAAACCCCGTGATATGATACGCTCTTTCACACATAAACCTCCTTATATATTCCTCAAAACAGCCACCATACCTACCTATTATGGCATTTCCATAGCCATTCTAAGATATATTTCCATGCAACTTTCCACCATTCCGTTTATCATGACACATTCATCATTGTCATATTGCTAGCATGATCATGTAGTTGACATAGTATTTGTGGCAAAGCCACCGTTCATAATTCTTTCATACATGTCACTCTTGGTTCATTGCATATCCTTACATCACGGAGGCATTCGTATAGAGTCATACTTTGTTCTAGTATCGAGTTGTAATCACTGAGTTGTAAATAAATAAAAGTGTGATGATCATCATTTAATAGAGCATTGTCCCCCCAAAAAGAGAATGGCCAAAAAAAAGAAGGCCCAAAAAAAAGGGCAATGCTACTATCCTTTTTTCCACACTCGTGCTTCAAAGTAGCACCATGTTCTTCATATAGAGAATCTCTCGAGTTATCACTTTCATATACTAGTGGGAATTTTTCATTATAGAGCTTGGCTTGTATATTCCAACAATGGGCCTCCTCAAGTGCCCTAGGTCTTCGTGAGCAAGCAAGTTGGATGCACACCCACTTAGTTTCTTTTGTTGAGATTTCATACATTTATTGCTCTAGTGCATCCATTGCATGGCAATCCCTACTCCTTGCATTAACATCAATCGATGGGCATCTCCATAGCTCATTGATTAGCCTCGTTGATGCGAGACTTTCTCCTTTTTTGTCTTCTCCACATAACCCCCATCATCATATTCTATTCCACCCATAGTGCTATGTCCATGGCTCACACTCATGTATTGCGTGAAGGTTTATAAAGTTTGAAATTACTAAAGTATGAAACAATTGCTTGGCTTGTCATCGGGGTTGTGCATGATGAGAGCATTCTTGTGTGACAAAAATGGAGCATGACTAAACTATATGATTTTGTAGGGATGAACTTTCTTTGGCCATGTTATTTTGAGAGGACATAATTGCTTAATTAGTATGTTTGAAGTATTTTTATTTTTATGTCAATATGAACTTTTGTCTTGCATCTTTCGGATCTGAATATTCATACCACAATTAAGAAGAATTACATTGAAATTATGCCAAGTAGCATTCCACATCAAAAATTATGATTTTATCATTTACCTACTCGAGGACGAAAGGGAATTAAGCTTGGGGATGCTGATACGTCTCCAACGTATCTATAATTTTTGATTGTTCCATGCTATTATATTATGTGTTTTGTATGTTATGGGCTTTATTAAACACTTTTATATTACTTTTGGGACTAACCTATTGACCCAGAGCCCAGTGCCAGTTCCTGTTTTTTCCCTGGTTTCAGTGTTTCGACGAAAAGGAATATTGATACGTCTCCAACGTATCTATAATTTTTGATTGCTCCATGCTATATTATCTACTGTTTTGGGCAATATTGGGCTTTATTTTCCACTTTTATATTACTTTTGGGACTAACCTATTAACCGGAGGCCCAACCCAGATTTGCTGTTATTTTGCCTATTTCAGTGTTTTGTATAAAGGAATATCAGACGGAGTCGAAACGGAACAAAATCAACTAGAGAAGTTATTTTTGGAACGAAAGCTACCCGATGGACATGGACCCCACGTCAAGGAAGGAACGAGGAAGCCACGAGGGTGGGGGGCGCGCCCACCCCCCTAGAGCGCGCCCCCGCCTCGTGGGGCCCTCGTGGCTCCCCTGACGTGCTTCTTCCGCCTATATAACTCCACGTACCCTAAAAATTCCATAACAGAGAATAGATCGGGAGTTCCGCCGCCGCAAAACCTCCAGAGCCACCAAAAACCAATCGGGACCCTGTTAGGAACCTGCCGAGGGGGAACCCTCACGGTGGCCATCTTCATCCCGGCGCTCTCCATGACGAGGAGGGAGTAGTTCACCCTCGGGGCTGAGGGTATGTACCATTAGCTATGTGTTTGAGCTCTCTCTCTCTCTCGTATTCTTGATTTGGCACGATCTTGATGTATCGCGAGCTTTGCTATTATAGTTGGATCTTATGTTTCTTCTCCCCCTCTACTTTCTTGTAATGAATTGAGTTTTCCCCTTGAAGTAATCTTATCTGATTGAGTCTTTAAAGATTTGAGAACACTTGATGTATGTCTTGCCGTGCGTATCTGTGGTGACAATGGGATACCACGTGATTCACTTGATGTATGTTTTGGTGATCAACTTGCGGGTTCCGCCCATGAACCTATGCATAGGGGTTGGCACACATTTTCGTCATGATTCTCCGGTAGAAACTTTGGGGCACTCTTTGAGGTTCTATGTGTTGGTTGAATAGATGAATCTGAGATTGTGTGATGCATATCATATAATCATACCCACGGATACTTGAGGTGACATTGGAGTATCTAGGTGACATTAGGGTTTTGGTTGATTTGTGTCTTAAGGTGTTATTCTAGTACGAACTCTAGGGCTGTTTGTGACACTTATAGGAATAGCCCAACGGATTGATTGGAAAGAATAACTTTGAGGTGGTTTCCTACCCTACCATAATCTCTTCGTTTGTTCTCCGCTATTAGTGACTTTGGAGTGACTCTTTGTTGCATGTTGAGGGATAGTTATATGATCCATTTATGTTATTATTGTTAAGAAAACTTGCACTAGTGAAAGTATGAACCCTAGGCCTTGTTTCAAAGCATTGCAATACCGTTTACGCTCACTTTTACCACTTGCTACCTTGCTGTTTTTATATTTTCAGATTACAAAAACCTATATCTACCATCCATATTGCACTTGTATCACCATCTCTTTGCCGAACTAGTGCACCTATACAATTTACCATTGTATTGGGTCTGTCGGCGACACAAGAGACTCTTTGTTATTTGGTTGCAGGGTTGCTTGAGAGAGACCATCTTCATCCTACGCCCCCCACGGATTGATAAACCTTAGGTCATCCACTTGAGGGAAATTTGCTACTGTCCTACAAACCTCTGCACTTGGAGGCCCAACAACGCGTCTACAAGGAGAAGGTTGCGTAGTAGACATAAAGCTCTTTTCTGGCGCCCGTTCTTGGGAGGTGAGTGCTTGAAGGTATATCTTTAGACCTTGCAATCGAATCTTTTGTTTCTTGTTTTATCACTAGTTTAGTTTATAAAAGAAAATTATAAAAAAATGGAATTGAGTTTGTCTCATACGCTTCATCTTTTAATATCTTCGTGAGTATGATGGAAAGGAAAATTGTGCCAAAGTGTTAGAAGAAGAATGCATTAAATTGTTTGGCACTAAATCTTTGAATGATGATCATGATTGCAATGTTGTTAGTATGAACTCCTTGAATATCCATAGTACTAATGATGATTGCACTAGTTATGATGGAAATGCCTCCTATAAACATGTCAATTTTTGTGGACTGCATTGGGTTTGTAAGTACACACCAAATAGGGAAGATAGATATTGCAAGAGGCATATGCACTTAGAAACTAAATTGTTGCAAGAAAGGCTAGATGATTGTGCTGAAAATTTAAATTTTCTTGGCCGTACTTGTGGACTTTGCAATGAAAGTGGTCTTTTAGCTATCCAATGTAAATTGTTTCACGATCTAATCGTGTCCAAAAATTGTGATGAGTTGATTTCCCTTGCAAATTATAATGAACTTAGCTTGCTTATGGGTTATGAAGAAATGAAACGTTTAACTAATGATCTTCCAGAATTTGCCCGTTACAAACTTCTTGGCTTTGATCTAGAAGAAATTTATATGTGTTGTGCGGTGAATTGCATTGAAAATCCTTATATTGCCAATTACATAAAGAAAAGAAAACAAATAGAAGATGAAGAGAATGCTAACGAAAGGGAAGAGACTTCCCAATATCCTCCTATTATTTCTTATGATGAATCAGTAACGAGGAGGAGCCTTCTATTCAACCAATCTCATTAATAAGGAGATCCAAAAGAAGATTGAACCCACATGATGTGGTGAAGAAGAAGAAAAGAAAAAGGAAGAGAGGTAAAAGGTATCTCTCCCAAATAAATTTGCTCCTATTATTGCTGTGCCTCATGAAAATGAAGATGATACACTTGATGATGATCTCGTTATGCCTATTGCTTGTTTTGATGATTATGATTGGGAAGATAATGATACTTATGATCTTGAAAATGTCTTTGGCACTTGCTTGGAAGAATATAATAATTGCTATACTATTGGTGCTATCCATACTATTAATGATGAGAGTGATTATGATTATGATATGAAAAGGCCCAAGCTTGGGGAAGCTATGTTTGATGAGGATGACATATTTGAGAATATATTTGCTGCAATTAATGTTTGCCCCAAGCTTGGGGATGCTATGTTTAATAATGATGATATTTTTAGCCTCCCAAGTTTTGATATACAAAGTAGTTACGATGATAGCATTCCTTCTACTTATGATTATTATATTGATGAATGTGGGTTTGGAAGAGTGTCAACTTTAGGAAGTAGTGATCCTACTATTTTGGAGGATGTTTAATCTTATAATATTTATGAAAGTGGATTTGGAGAGGTCATGACTTTATTTAGTGATGTATCCACTATTTGGAAGAGGTTTCAATTGATTATCTTTGAGAACAAAGTTGCTAGTTATGATGATTATTGTGATGAAACTTATGCTATAAAAAGTAGTGATGATTATATTTATAAAACTTGTCATGATTATGATTACTCTTTTTCTGAACATTACTCTTTTAATATGGAAACAATTTGTAGTATTCAAGTCTCTTATGATACTCCCCCTATTCCGAATGAGAAGAATTTTACTTATGTAGAGAGTAGTAAATTTTCTATGCTTGTAGATCATGAAAAGAATGCTTTAGGTTCTGGTTATATTTTTGAATTCATTCATGATGCTACTGAAAATTATTATGAGGGAGGAACATATGCTTGTAGGAATTGCAATAATATCAAGTTTCCTCTCTATGTGCTTAAAGTTTTGAAGTTATGCATGTTTTACCTTCCTATGCAAGTTGATTATTGTTCCCATAAGTTGTTTGCTCACAAAATCCCTATGCATAGGAAGTGGGTTATACTTAAATGTGCTAGTCATATTCTTCATGATTCTCTCTTTATGTTTCAATTCTTATCTTTTATGTGAGCATCATTGAAATCATCATGCCTAGCTAGGGGCGTTAAACGATAGCGCTTGTTGGGAGGCAACCCAATTTTATTTTAGTTTCTTGCTTTTTGGTTATGTTTAGGAATAAATAATCCATATAGCTTCTTTTTAGATGTGGTTTTATGTTTTAATTAGTGTTTTGCCAAGTAGAACCTTTGGGAAGACTTGGGTGAAGTCTTTATGATCATGCTGTAAAAAACACAAACTTTAGCGCTCACGAGATTAGCCTCAACTTTTTACTGGAGAGTGCTATTTAGTTGATTCTTTTTGCATATGATTACTAGAAAAATTCCTCAGGTCCACCAATTAATTTTAGAATTTTTGGAGTTCCATAAGTTTGCGTTAGTTACAGATTACTACAGACTGTTCAGTTTTTGACAGATTCTGTTTTTCGTGTGTTGTTTGCTTATTTTGATGAATCTATGGCTAGTAAAATAGTTTATAAACCATAGAGAAGTTGGAATACAGTAGTTTTAACACTAATATAAATAAAGAATGAGTTCATTACAGTAACTTGAAGTGGTGTTTTGTTTTCTTTCGCTAACGGAGCTTACGAGTTTTCTGTTAAGTTTTGTGTTGTGAAGTTTTCAAGTTTTGGGTAAAGATTCGATGGACTATGGAATAAAGAGTGGAAAGAGCCTAAGCTTGGGGATGCCCAAGGCACCCCAAGGTAATATTCAAGGATAACCAAGCGTCTAAGCTTGGGGATGCCCCGGAAGGCATCCCCTCTTTCGTCTTCGTTCATCGGTAACTATAGTTGGAGCTATATTTTTATTCACCACATGATATGTGTTTTGCTTGGAGCGTCATTTTATTTTATTTAGCTTTGCTTGCTGTTTGAATAAAGTACCAAGATCTGAAATTATTAAATGGGAGATTCTTCACATAGTTGCATAATTATCCGACTACTCATTGATCTTCACTTGTATCTTTCAGAGTAGTTTTGTTATTGCTCTAGTACTTCGCTTATATCTTTTAGAGCACCGTGGTGGATTTGTTTTATAGAAACTATTGATCTCTCATTCTTCACTTAGATTATTTTTAGAGTCTTAAATATCATGGTAATTTGCTTAAATAATCCTAATATGCTAAGCATACAAGATTTGTAAGAATTCTTATGAGTGCGTTGAATACTATGAGAAGTTTGATGCTTGATAATTGTTTTTGAGATATAAAGATGGTGATATTAGAGTCATGCTAGTTGAGTAGTTGTGAATTTGAGAAATACTTGTCTTAAAGTTTGTGATTCTCGTAGCATGCACGTATGGTGAACCGTTATGTGATGAAGTCGGAGCATAATTTATTTATTGATTTTCTTCCTTATGAGTGGCGGTCGGGGACGAGCAATGGTCTTTTCCTACCAATCTATCCCCCCTAGGAGCATGCATGTACTACTTTGCTTTGATTTATGGTCCGTGTCAAGGACCGGCGCGTGATGATTTTGTGCAGTGATTATATAATCTGGATATTCAGCTCGAGGACAATTGGCTGCTTTTAGGTGACTTCAACTTTATGCGTTCGATTGAGAATCGAAATCAGCCAGGTGGTGATGTGAATGATATATTTATGTTTAAAGAAATAATTGGTCATTTGGGTCTTGTTGAACTGCCAATCAAGGGTCGTCATTACACATGTTCTAAAATTCAAACCACACCTGCTCGAACAAATTGATTGGTTTTTACATACGTGGCTTGGACACATGATCACCCCAACACAATGGTTATTCCGCTTGCACGCACTTGCCTCTGATCACGTCCCGTGTGTGGTTTCAATTGCCACTTGTATCCCCAAGGCAAAGGTTTTTCGCTTTGAAAACTATTGGGTTGATTTGCCTGGCTTTATGGATTGTGTATCTGAGGTTTGGAATAGCCCTGTGGATAAATCTTCAACTGCCTTAATCATTTCTACTAAATTCAAATCTCTTCGTTATGCTCTTAAGAAATGGCATCTTAACCTATCCACAGTCAAGGCGCTCATTGCTGATTGCAACAAAGTAATTGTTTTTTTGGATAATATTGAGGAATTTAGGCCCTTGAGTTGGCGGAGTTCAATTTTCGGAAGATTGTAAAATTACATCTCGAAGATATCACCTTTGGCAGTTCATTTTTTGGAAGCAACGTTGCACGATCAGAAATATCAAAGTTGGTGAGGAGAATTCAAAATTCTTCCACGCAATGGCAATTGAAAGATATAGGAGAAACACTATTTCTTCGATCAAATCTGTGGATGGGGATGTGGTTACTGATCATCAATAGTTAGCTGGGATGTTTTGGTCTGATTTCAATCGTAGAATGGGCCAAGCAAAAGGTATACAAATGGGTTTTGACATTGACACATTAATTGCTCGTATTGATGGGCTGGAGAACTTATCCTTGCCTTTCACGGATTCCGAGGTGGATACGGTGATTAAGAACATGCCTTCTGACCGGGCTCCGGCCCGATGGGTTCTGGTCTTTTCCTCAAGAAATGTTGGAATATTTTGAAGCCAGATTTTATGAAGCTGGTCGGAGTTTTATGAGGAAAGTGCAACACGAGTGTCTGAATACATCTCTCATTACACTCATTCCAAAAAAATTGAGCCGGAATATATTGGTGATTTTAGACCCATATCGTTGACAAACACTTGTCTCAAGTTTTTAACTAAACTTTTGGCAAATCGTTTGCGAGTGTGATTCTAAAATGTATTCATCGCCATAATCAATATGGGTTTCTTGATGTAGATCCATTCAAGATTGCCTTGCATGGTGTTTTGAATATATACATCAGTGTAAGGCATCCAAAAGACCTATAATCCTTCTCAAATTGGATTTCACGAAGGCGTTTGATACCATCGAGCATGATCTGATTCTCAGGATTCTGAAATGCAAGGGTTTTGATGATCGTTGGACAGGTTGGATCGATAGCATCTTGTCCTCTGGTTCCTCTTCGGTCCTCTTAAATGGTGTGCCTGGTAATCACTTTGTCTGCCGTTCGGGTGTGCGACAAGGAGACCCATTATCCCCTTTGTTATTTGTGATTGCGGTGGATTTATTGCAGTCCGTGGTTAATGAGATGTGTGCAAGGAACGTTCTCACACTGCCCATACCAACCTCTTCACGGGATTTTCCGATTGTTCAATTCGCTGATGACACATTAATTGTCCTTCTGCGGTGGACGACCAGCTCATCGCTTTCAAGGAGATGCTTGAGACCTTTGCTAAGTCAGCGGGTTTTGCGGGTTAATTTTAGTAAATCATCATTGATTCCAATGAATATGTCGATGAGGAGGGTCAACGTGTGGCGGCTTTGCTTGGATGTGATGTTGGCTCCATGCCATTTACTTACAGGATTGCCAATGGGTACTACTCGCCCACAATCTATGACTTGCTCCCCTTAGTGGACCGCATAGAGAGAAGATTATACGCCTCATCCCGTCTGTTGAATCGGGGTAGCCGGCTGCAGCTCTTGAAATCGGTTTTATGTTCCATGCCAATATACTTCTTGTGTACCATTTCATTACCTCAAGGAATTTTGAAACAGATAGAGCGTATCATGCGGCAATGTTTGTGGCGAGGCAACTCTGACACACCAAGACAATCATTGGCAGCTTGGGAGTTAGTATGTCGGCCCAAGAACCAGGGAGGACTTGGGGTTCTAGACCTTGGCAAACAAAATGATGCCTTGTTGATCAAGCATCTCTTCAAATTTTATAACAAGTTGGATGTGCCCTGGGTTTCACTTATACGGGACACATATTATCTTTGCTGCTCCGCCCCAAGTAGCATAAAGTTGTGGTTCTTTTTGGTGGCGTGATGTGATGAAACTCTATGACAAATTTTGTAAGTTGGCCGTCCCTCATGTGCGCTCCGGGGACTCAGTGGTTTTCTGGCTGGATCGGTGGCAACTTATTAACGAGGTGGTTATCATGCAACAACGTTTCCCGAGGCTTCATTCTTTTGTCATTGATGACACGCTTACCATTAAGAATGTGATGGAGCTGCCTGTCCCGACCGACAATTTTCACTGCCTTTATCAGTTGAAGCTTTTGAGGAATTCAATCAACTTCAGCTTTAATGCCTCCGATAAACTTGCATGAGGGAGTTAGTGATGTCTGAAATGGCCTTCAAAAGCGGGGATTATCAATCCAGGATCTACTATTTATCTTGTTTTTCTGAAGTCGTGGCTGACCCTCTTTTTCGGTGGATCTGGAAATGTGCTTGCACTCTCAAACTCAAGGTGTTTGGCTGGCTTCTTTTGATGGACCGTCTGAACACTAGGGATATGATGCAGAGACGACATTGGATTATCCAGGATGATACTTGTGCCATTTGCTTCTCGGTTTGCATGAAGATAGAGCTCATCTCTTCTTTGCACGCAACTTTAGCCAGCGATATGCGGAATTATTTGGGCATTTCATGGAATGTTCAACCTAACGGACTAATTTTGAAATGGCTTGTCTTGACGGTAGGGAATTTGGTCAACCGTTTTTCAGCGATGTAGTCTTTACGGCTACCTGGAATATTTGGACCCAAAGGAATGGAAGGATCTTGAAATGAGTTGCCCACTTTCAGAGCTTGGAGGAGGAATTTTATTCATGATATTTCTCTCTTAGCTCATAGAATCAAGTGTAAATATAGAGATAGACTAACTGATTGAATAGCTTCTTTACACTAATCACTCCCTGTAAGTAGTCTTTCTTCCTTTTGTTTCCCTTTGTAATTTTGTACTGAACCCATATTGTTTTAATAAAGGACTGTGAGGCTGTTGCCTTGCAGTACATAGTCAAAAAAAAATACTTTGCTTTGATAACTTGTAGATTTTTGCAATAAGTATATGTGTTCTTTATGACTAATGTTGAGTTCATGGATTATACGCACTCTTCTTCCTCCCACCATTGCTAGCCTCTCTAATACCGTGCACTTTTCGCCGGTATCATACACCCACCATAAACCTTCCTCAAAACATCCACCATACCTACCTATCATGGCATTTCCATAGCCATTCCGAGATATATTGCCATGCAACTTTCCGCCGTTCCATTTATTATGACACGCTCCATCATTGTCATATTGCTTTGCATGATCACGTAGTTGACATCGTGTTTGTGGCAAAGCCACCATTCATGATTCTTTCATACATGTCACTCATGAGTCATTGCACATCCCGGTACACCACCGGAGGCATTCATATAGAGTCATATTTTGTTCTAAGAATCGAGTTGTAATTCTTGAGCTGTAAGTAAATAAAAGTGTGATGATCATCATTTTTAGAGCATTGTCCCAGTGAGGAAAGGATGATGGAGACTATGATTCCCCCACAAGTCGGGATGAGACTCCGGACGAAAAATAAAAAAAGAGAAAAAAGAGGCCATAAAAAAAAGAGAAAAGGCCCAAATAAAAAAATAAAAAAATAAAAATGAGAGAAAAAGAGAGAAGGGGCAATGCTACTATCCTTTTACCACACTTGTGCTTCAAAGTAGCACCATGATCTTCATGATAGAGAGTCTCTCATTTTGTCACTTTCATATACTAGTGGGAATTTTACATTATAGAACTTGGCTTGCATATTCCAATGATGGGCTTCCTCAAAATGCCCTAGGTCTTCGTGAGCAAGCGAGTTGGATGCACACCCACTTAGTTTCCTTTGTCGAGCTTTCATAAACTTATAGCTCTAGTGCATCTGTTGCATGGCAATCCCTACTCACTCACATTGATATCTATTGATGGGCATCTCCATAGCCCGTTGATACGCCTAGTTGATGTGAGACTATCTTCTCCCTTTTTGTCTTCTCCACAACCACCATTCTATTCCACATATAGTGCTATATCCATGGCTCAGCTCATGTATTGCGTGAAGATTGAAAAAGTTTTGAGAATGTCAAAAGTATGAAACAATTGCTTGGCTTGTCATTGGGGTTGTGCGTGATTTAAATACTTTGTGTGGTGAAGATAGAGCATAGTCAGACTATATGATTTTGTAGGGATAACTTTCTTTGGCCATGTTATTTTGAGAAGACATAATTGGTTTGTTAGTATGCTTTAAGTATTATTATTTTTATGTCAATATTAAACTTTTGTCTTGAATCTTTTGAATCTGAATATTCATACCACAATTAAGAAGAATTACATTGAAATTATGCCAAGTAGCACTTCGCATCAAAAATTATCTTTTTATCATTTACCTACTCGAGGACGAGCAGGAATTAAGCTTGGGGATGCCTGATACGTCTCCAACGTATCTATAATTTTTTATTGCTCCATGCTATATTATCTACTGTTTTGGGCAATATTGGGCTTTATTTTCCACTTTTATATTACTTTTGGGACTAACCTATTAACCGGAGGCCCAACCCAGATTTGCTATTTTTGTGCCTATTTCAGTGTTTTGAAGAAAAGGAATATCAGACGGAGTCGAAACGGAACGAAATAACCTAGAGAAGTCATTTTTGGAACGAAAGCTACCCGATGGACTTGGACCCCACGTCAAAGAAGGAACGAGGAAGCCACGAGGGTGGGGGGGGGGGCGCCCTCCCCCCAGGCGCGCCCTCCACCCTCGTGGGCCCCTTGTCGTTCCCCTGACGTACTTCTTCCGCCTATATATCTCCATATACCCTAAAAACTTCGGAAAACAGAATAGATCGGGAGTTCCGCGGCCGCAAGCCTCTGTAGCCACCAAAACCAATCGGGACCCTGTTCCGGCACCCTGTCGGAGGGGGGATCCCTCACCGGTGGCCATCTTCATCATCCCTGCGCTCTCCATGACGAAGAGGGAGTAGTTCACCCTCGGGGCTGAGGGTATGTACCAGTAGCTATGTGTTTGATCTCTCTCTCTCTCTCTCATGTTCTTGATTTGGCACGGTCTTGATGTATCGCGAGCTTTGCTATTATAGTTGGATCTTACGTTGCTTCTTCCCCTCTACTCTCTTGTAATGGATTGAGTTTTCCCTTTGAAGTAATCTTATCGGATTGAGTCTTTAATGATTCGAGAACACTTGATGTATGTATTGCCGTGCGTATCTGTGGTGACAATGGGATATCACATGATCCATTTGATGTATGTTTTGGTGATCAACTTGCGGGTTCCGCCCATGAACTTATGCATAGG
Source organism: Aegilops bicornis (assembly GCA_021605145.1). Classification (NCBI taxonomy): domain Eukaryota; kingdom Viridiplantae; phylum Streptophyta; class Magnoliopsida; order Poales; family Poaceae; genus Aegilops; species Aegilops bicornis. The sequence goes on from CM038669.1 coordinate 82,679,628, forward strand.
GGTTGGCACACGTTTTCGTCGTGATTCTCCGGTAGAAACTTTGGGGCACTCTTTGAGGTTCTATGTGTTGGTTGAATAGATGAATCTGAGATTGTGTGATGCATATCATATAATCATACCCACGAATACTTGAGGTGACATTGCAGTATCTAGGTGACATTAGGGTTTTGGTTGATTTGTATCTTAAGGTGTTATTCTAGTACGAACTCTAGGGCTGCTTGTGACACTTATAGGAATAGCCCAATAGATTGATTGGAAAGAATAACTTTGAGGTGGTTTCGTACCCTACCATAATCTCTTCGTTTGTTCTCCGCTATTAGTGACTTTGGAGCGACTCTTTGTTGCATGTTGAGGGATAGTTATATGATCCAATTATGTTATTATTGTTGAGAGAACTTGCATTAATGAAAGTATGAACTCTAGGCCTTGTTTCCTATCATTGCAATACCATTTACGCTCCCTTTTATCATTAGTTACCTTGCTGTTTTTATATTTTCAGATTACAAAAACCTATATCTACCATCCATATTGCACTTGTATCACCATCTCTTGGCGAACTAGTGCACCTATACAATTTACCATTGTATTGGGTGTGTTGGGGACACAAGAGACTCTTTGTTATTTGGTTGCGGGGTTGTTTGAGAGAGACCATCTACATCCCACGCCTCCCACGGATTGATAAACCTTAGGTCATCCACTTGAGGGAAATTTGCTACTGTCCTACAAACCTCTGCACTTGGAGGCCCAACAACGTCTACAAGAAGAAGGTTGTGTAGTAGGCATCATGGTCTCCATCAGGAACTTGGCTAGTACCAGGCGGCCGAGGATCCCGTTGTAGGGCAAGGGGATCTCGGCTACATTGAAGACAATCCTCTCTGTCTTGTAGTTTAACTCGCCTCCAAATGTCACAGGCAATGTGACCTTCCCCTTCGGGTTGCTACTTCCCGGGTTGACCCCTTGAAACATGCCCGTTTCCTCGAGGTCTCCATCAGGAATTTGCAGCCCTTTGATCACAACGGGTGAGATCAAGTTCAGACCGGCCCCGCCGTCAACCAGCATCTTGTTCACCTTGTGGTTGCGTATTGTTGGTGAGACCAACAACGGCAAACACCCGACCGTAGTTGTGCGGTCAGGGTGGTCCTCGGCGTCAAAGATGAGGGGTATGCTTGACCACTTCAGTGGCTTCTGAGCGTCGAACGATGGCTCTGCTACTGTAATCTCACGCGCCCACTGCTTGAGCTGGCGGTGGGAAGTATGCAACGAGGCGCCACCATCGACGCACATGGCCTCCGTAGCGTTTTGAAACTCATGCTCGCCGGACTCGTTGTCCTCGTCGTGATCATTGTCTTCCTGCTTCTTGTCGCGGCCCTGAGCGGGCCTCTCTTGCTGGTTATCCTTGCTGCGGTGGCCTCCTTGGCCGCCGCGCTTCTTGCTGGATCCTTCAGCGCCATCTTGGCCCTTCTCCTTGTCCCGCCTCTCATTCTTGGATTTTTGCTTTTCAGCAAGCAGCTCGACTTGTCGGTAGTTCTAGAGGTCGTGGTCTTTGGTGCAGTGGATCTTGCAGTACTGCTTGTCGGAGCCTCCTGGCTTGTCGGCAGCCGCCAAGGCCCGGCAAGCGGCGCACCCGGCAATCTCCTTGCCGGGATCGTCTGCCTTGGCCTTCTTGGCGGCGCCGGTGGCGCCGATGTCGTCGGATCCCTCAACGGCAAGCACGGTCTTTCCCTTGCGCTTCCTATTGCGACGCCGACCCTTCTTCATCGGGGTGGCGGTGTCTTCGTCGGTAGAGTTGGTTTCCCTGCCGGCGTCTTCGCTGGGGTACTTCCTCCCCTCTTCAGCCCGAGCGCATCTATCGACCAGAACATGAAGTTCGGCCACATCCTTGACCTTGTTCATTGCCAGCTCTTCACGCATCTTGTGGTTGTGCACATTCTGATGGAATACGCTGATCACGGCGGCAGGGTGAACATCTGGGATGTTGTATTGCACTCGGCTGAACCTCTGCATGTACTTGCGCAGGTTTTCACCTTCCTTCTGGGGAATGATATGCAAATCACTCGCCTGGACATGAGCTTGGTGGCCTCTAGTGAAGGCACCAACGAACTCATGACACAGGTCCGACCAAGAAAAAATGGAATCCGCCGGCAAGTGCATCAACCAAGACATGGCATTGGGTTTCAGGGCCAACGAGAAGTAATTGGCAAGCACCTTATCGCCGCGAGCCCCAGCGGCTTGCATCGCGATGGTGTAGATGCTGAGGAACTCCGACGGGTGGGTCTTGCCATTGTACTTCTCACCGACGTCGAGCTTGAACATGCGGTGGGACGGCCACTGGAACTGCCGCAGCTCACAGGTAAAGGCTGGGCAACCCACCTCGTAAGGTAGGCCGCCGGAGCCTCCCGGCGCTGGGTGGTCCATAGCGGGCCCCGCCCGCCTATCTGACTGGTGGCGTGTATCGCGCCGACGCTCGATGGTGGTTCGAGCGTCTTCATGGGCTCGCTCCCGAAGAACTTGGTGCTGGTCGCGGTGGGTCTGTGGGTTGGTCGATGCTATGGAAATGTTGCCACAAGCGTCATCACGACGAACCGACACCCGCGGTGGCTGGCGTGGAGGAGGAGAATGCACCGTGGCCGCGGCGCCTCCGGCCCCTCCACCGTTGGCGTGCGGTGGTTCGATGGAGCGCCGGCCTGAGGGCCCTGCCGGCCGTGGCTCGTCTTTGTTGGCGACGCCGACGAGGCTTCGGATAGTGGCTCTCCACTCGTCAAGCTTTTCTGCAGCAGAAGGGAAGTCGAGGAGCAGCTGCGCGCACGCCAAAGCTTCTGCTGGCGTGGATGGCGGCGAAAGTTGCGTGGACCGTGGCGCGCTTCGACTTATAACCATGTTAGAAGGAGCTCCATCACGACCCAGCGGCTGCGTGACATTTTCGCGAGCACTTCGGGGGCATGCTGGCCTCCGGCGTCCCACAGATGATGCACAGGACTCTTCCCACAACAGCGTCCGGGGTCTCCAGCGTGGTGGCGCTGCTCATCGCGCACACCCTGGGAAGAGCATGCTGTGGGCGCCGGCATGGGCGTCTTGGAGGCCGCCGTTCCGCCCCCATAAGGCCCCGCGCCGTCTGCAGGGGGCCCAGCTCCGTCTCTGGATTTGGCGGCATGCGGCCCGTCGTCTCGTGCATGAACGACGCCGCTCACCAGGCTCTGACTGCCAAAGCAATGTTGGTGCTTTCATGGGCAGCGCCTGGATTCTGTCGCGACCGCCGCTCACCCTGATGCAGAGCCGTCCGGCTCCCGACGAACTGACTGCCGTGGCCGCCTTCTTCTTGGGAGCCATGACGATGAAGAAATACTAGGCTAACTGCTAGACCGGATTTTCACAACTGCGCCCCCTACCTGGCGCGCCAAAGATGTCGGTGGAAACGACACCTATGGGGTCACTGGATCCCTTCTACGGTTGGCGGGCGTGAGGTTGTGCAAAGAGCGGGTCTCGACAGAAGCTTACCTGATTGTTAACCTGTGTTCGGACGCGAGGATGCGTAATACCCTAGTCTTGCTTTGGTGGATGTATTAGAGTGTTCTTGTGTTCTTGAGCTAGCTATGGGGTGTAACTTGCCCAAAAGGTCTGAATCCTCCTCCTGGACGCCTCGGGCCTCCTTTTATAGGCAAAAGGGGTCGCCATAGTGGCACACAGGAGGTGGAAAGGTGTACAGTGGATGAGTCTATCCTCTGGCACCGTCGGACAAACGCATTTAATGCACTACCGATGTGCCCCCTTGCTTTATCGGGGACGACAAGGAAGCACGTCCCAGCTGTCGCTGCCTCGCCTGGCTTCGACACGCGTCCGTGCTGACGAGGCATCGCGGCGCCACGTTGGCTGGCTGCTCTTTGAAATTTGGCGGTGGTGGAGCCTTCACGAAGGGTCGCATGCCACCACGCAGTGCTTCTTTGAGTCGGTGTAGAGGCCGCTCGTCGCCACGCCGGTGTGTCTGCCACGGTGGTTGAGCTAGCATTGCTTGGGGACGGTGGTGGAGTCTTGGCTGGTGCGGGCTGTGCTATGGCCCTCTTGATGCCCTCGGCAAGGGGTCTTCTTTGGGGGCAGCAAGGGTCTTGCTATGGCGTTGCAGTCGTCCCGGCAAGGCGCTTGCCGGGGGTCTTGTGGATTTCCTCGGCTAGGATCCCGCCGAGAGGGTCGCCGTCTTCTGGTCCTCATCTGATCTTACATGTTTATGATCTTGACGAAGATCTGCATGCCACCACAGAGGCGCCTCCCGAGCTTTGGTCCTATCGTGTATAGTGGGTGGTGTTGGAACCCGTGGGCTCAAGGGTGGCTTGCTCTGCTAGCGTTGGGCAAGTTGCCCCGGCAAAGCTCTTGCCGGGGCTGTGGAGGCTGCCTCGGCAAGGATCTTGCCGAGGGAGTCCACCTCGCCCTCTTGCTCTCCTGCATTTCTGGTCTTAGCATTGCCTTGGTTTGTCGTGTGCTTTGGCTTCTCTCCGGCTTCCCTCCTCTGCCCTGCTAAGTGTGGCCGCGGCGCGCGTCCCTGACTGCCCGTGCACAAGTAAAGGGGTCAAAAGGAGAGCCCCTACTTTTGTACACCGACACTTGGGATCAAGCCCTAACAAAAACTAACTCGATTACATGATGAATCTCATCCAACTCCTCACCGACAAGCAAGCCTACGAAGGAAATACTCACTCCCAGTGGGGAGCATCATGGAATTGGCGATGGAGAAGGGTTGGTGATGATGAAGAACGAAGACCCCCCTCTCCGGAGCCCCAAACGGACTCCAGACCTGGCCTCCTGATGAAGAGTAGGAGGTGACGGCGGCTCCGTCTCGTGGATCGTGATAATTCTTTCTCCCTTATTTTTCTGGAATAATGTGATTTTATAGCATCGGTTTCAGGGTTAGCGGGGCCACCAGGTGGGGACAACCCACCTGGGCGCGCCAGGAGAGGGGGCGCATACGGTGGGTTGTGCCCACCTGTGTGCCCTCTCGTAGGTCTTGGCTCCAGAAATTCTTATTTATTATATAAAAATTCCTCGCAAAGTTTCGTTCCATTCAGAGAACTTTTATTTCTGCATAAAAACAACACCATGGTAGTTCTGCTGAAAACAACATCAGTCCGGGGTTAGTTTCATTCAAATCATGCAAATTAGAGTCCAAAACAAGAGGAAAAGCGTTAGGAAAAGTAGATACGTTGGAGACGTATCAACTCCCCCAAGCTTAAACCTTTGCTTGTGCTCAAGCAATTCAGTTGATAAACTGAAACTGAAAAAAAACTTTTACGAACTCTTTTGCTCTTGTTTGCATAAATAAGCTTAAACTGCACCCAGGTTTTCGGCCAACATTATAACTAACCATGTTGATAATAACTCTTAAAGATTATATTGACTCATATCAATGACATAATCAGCTAGCGAGCAATAATAAGATATCTCAAATGACAACACGTTGTCAAAACAACCATGATATAATATGACAATAGTGGTATCTCGCTAGCCCTTTCTGAGACTGCAAAACATAAATGCAGAGCACCTCCAAAGTTCAAGCAGTGACTAAACATTGTAATTCAGGGTAGAAAAGATCCAGTGATGATGCACCCAACATTAGCTACACACAATGCATAAGTCATGACAGCTGTGCTCTCAGGTTCTAGCGCTTGTTTTAGAAGGCGATGACACAACATAAAAGTAAATAGATAGTCCCTTCACAGAGGGAAGCAGTGATTTGCAGAGGTGCCAGAGCTCAAGTTTTAAAACAGAGGTAAATTATATTTTGAGACATGCACCCTTCTCATTTACTTCACGACCATCAGTTATCAATATCTTCCATGCTAAGCATGCTAGTGGCGGTTCCCAAGCAATAAAAGTAAAGGTTTACTCCCCCTCCACCAACAATCACATTCCATGGCTTGTCCGAAATAACTGGTGCCGTCCAAACCAACAACAGTCCCGGGGGAGTTTTGAATTATTTGCATCTTTTAGTTCGGGACTGGGAATCCCTTTATCGCCCTTTTCTCGTGCGATGGCGAGTGAATAAACACTCGACCTGAGAATAACCCGCTTAGCATGGAAGATACCGACCACCTCACATGCGTTCCATGAATGATCGAGCACACAAAAGGATATTTATTAGAAGTTTTTAGAGGTGGCACATGCAAATTTACTTAGGACGATAGGGTAATACCACATATAGGTAGGTATGATGGACTCATCTGGAATAACTTTGGGTTCAAGGTTTTTGATGTACAAGCAGAATGCCCACTTAGTACAGGTGAAGGCTAGCAATTAGATTGAGAAGCGACCAACTAGAGAGCAACAACGGTCATAAACATGCATTATGCGTAAGTAACATTGGACACTAGTATCAGTAGGATATGAACACCATGAACATAAATATGGTAGAGGCTATGTTGGTTTTGATTCAACTACATGCATGAACATGTGCCAAGTCAAGCCACTCGAACATTCAGAGGAGGATACCATATCATCATACTACATCACAATCATTTTAACGCAATGTTCATATCCAAGATAAATCATTATCCACCCATAGCTACTTATGCATGGCATGAGAAACTATCATCTCTAATTGTCATTGCAAACATGTTTAGTCATAATGGGCTGAATCATGGATACTAGGTTAAACATATTTACACAAATAGAACAAGTCGAGTTCATACCCGTTTCTCTTTGCCACAGCCAGTTCATTGAATATCGTCATTATTGCCTTTCACTTGCACGGCCAAACGATATGAAAATAATAATAGTGCAAGAGTGCCGTGGACTAAGCTGGAATCTGCAAACATTTTATTCATCAGGAGAAGACAAGGTAAAATGGGCTCTTTATTAGATTAACATTTATTCATATGAGAGCCACTCAACATTTTGATCGTAGTCTTCTCCTCGGCAAGACTCGAATAAAAAGAAAAAGAAATTCAGAGAAACACACTGAAATATTTTTTGGAGTTTTTGGTTTTCTTGAACAAGCACATAAAAGGGAAAAGCAAAAACGAGAAAAACTATTTACACGGGAAAGCTCCCAACAAGCAAAAGAAGAACAAGGAAATCTTTTTGGGTGTACCTTGCAAATTATGAGAGAAAAGGCATTAGAATTACTCCAAAAAGCATTATTATGGATAAAAACACCATAAATAACAGTAAGAAAACATGATGCAAAATGGACGTATCAACTCCCCCAAGCTTAGACCTCGCTTGTCCTCAAGCGAAAAACGAAATCGAAAAACATGTCCACATGCTTTGAGAGAGAGGTGTCGATAAAAACAAAATACGGACATAGAAGCATCACGTTGATTATTATAACAATAAGAAAATTAAACATAGGACTTTTATCATATACTTCTCATGAATAAGTAATAGTTCATCTCTCAATAGAAGTATGTCGGTGTACAAAAGTAGGGGCGCTCCTTTTTTACCCCTTTACTTGTGCACGGACAGTCGGAGCCGCGCCCACGGCCACACTAAGCAGGGCAGGGGAGCGAAGCCGAAGAGAAGCCAGAGGCACAAGATGATCAAAGGCAACGCCAAGACCAGAAGCACAAGACAACAAAGGGGCGAGGTGGATTCCCCCGGCAAGACCCTTGCCGGGGCGGCCTTTGCGGCCCCGGCAAGAGCCTTGCCGGGGCAACTTGCCCAACACCAACAGAGCGAGCCACCCTTGAGCCCACGGGTTCCAGCTCAACCAACTACATTGGGACCAGGGCTCAGGAGGCACCTCCGTGGTGGCATGCAGATCTTTGTCAAGACCATAGATATATGAGATCAGATGAGGATCAGAAGACGACGACCCTCGGCGAGATCCTCGCCAAGGAAACCTACAAGGATGACTGCGACACCATGGCAAGACCCTTGCCGGGCTCCCCGGCAAGGCCCTTGCCGAGGGCGTCAGCGAGGCCACTGCCAGGCCCGCACCAACCAAGACTCTGCCGCTGTTCGCATGCAGCTGCTAGCCCAACTAGCTGGGCAGGCACCCGCGTTGCAACATGCAGCTTCCAGGCCAAATCAGCAAGCACCTGCGTGGTGGCATGCAGATCTTCATGAAGACCCTACCGCCACGCCACCTCAGCTGCCTGCCTGCCTACATGGCGCTGCATGCATCGCTGGCCAGGGCGCGTGTCGAAGCGAGGAGGAGCGGCGATGGACGGGACGGGCCTCGTTCCCGTCCCCGATAAAGCTAATGGACACCTAAGTAGTGCATTTAATGCACTTTGTCCCGTAATGCCGTGCGATAAGCTCGCGCACTGTAGACCTTTCCACCTCCTGTGTGCCACTGTGGCAACCCCTTTTTCCATATAAAAGGAGGCCCGTGGCGACCAGGAGAGGGATTCGGCTTTTTGGAAACGAGACAACCACCGTAGCTAGTTGTAAAGCTGAAGAACACTCAATACATCCACCAAAGCAGGACTAGGGTTTTATGCATCCTCGCGGCCCGAACCTGGGTAAACAATCCGTGTGCTTGCTCCTAAACCTACTCTTCTCACGACCCCGTGCCCGCCAACCATAGAAGGGATCCCAGTGATCCCATAGGTGTCGTTCCCACCGACAAAGTATAAAGCAAAAACTCTATTAGAAACCAACAAACTATGTTCTCAGTCAACTTTGCAACTACAATTCATCATCTTTTCAGGAAGGGTCATGTGTCGGAGCCTTTAGGCATGTCCACATACTCAACTATCATATAGTCTTCTATGATTGCTAACACTCACCTCGTACCCATGAGCAAAACATTTCAACCAGACACATAGAAAGATAGGGGCTTATAGTTTCGCCTCCCAACATACTCACCTCAAGGGCGATGTCAACAATAATAACTCATTCTATCTATATTCAACTGGACATATGTGCCTAGATCTTTCCTCACCACATGATGCTTGCCAAAGGAGAAAATTAAAAAGGAATAGAAGAAAACTTTGACTCTTTGCATAAAAGTAAATACATAAAACTAAAAGATAGGCCCTTCGCAGAGGGAAGCAGAGGTTGCCATCACTACAAAAAAAAGACACATCCGTGACATTTTGGGCCGAACAAGAAACTTTTCTGTCATACTTATGACACTTCTATGACGATAATTGTGACAAAACCCGGTATCATCATAGATGTGGTGGGGTCCTACTTCTATGACAAAAAATCATGATAGAAAATGGGCTTTTTAAGTCACAGGCGGGCCGGAGACGCTGCTGCATGACATTCTTTGGGCTGTCCATGACGGAAAAAACCATGGTAGAAGCGAGGGCGAGGAAAATATCGGGGAGTTACCGGTTACGGTGGGTGGTCGGGGGCCGAGCGATGTGCGTTTCCCTCGTACATACGCGTGTGTGTGCAAGGTGTTGGGCTCTAACTGAACCCGAGCAAGGCGTTGGGCTCTAACTGAACCCGAGCGATTACCTTTGCGCAGTTACGCGTTCTTGAACCCGGCGATCGATCGATCCCTTAACGTTAATGGCGAACTCGAGTGATTCGCCGCTCTGCCGCTAATCGAAGCCGATTGAACACTGCTGCCTCCTTCCCTAGATGAACAGTGGGCGTTGTTGAGGGGGTTTGGATGACCAGTTCCTAGTGGGGGGTTGGATGAACAGGAACCCGTGCTAGTAGAGGCCGTTGCTGCTAGATGAACAGTACCTCGATCGATCGAGCCGGTGGATGAACAGGACCCCGTGGAGGGCTGGTTGAATAGTAGCCGGTGGAGGGCTGGTTGAACAGTAGTCGGTGGAGGGCTGGATGAACAGTAGCCCGTGGAGGGGTGATTGAACAGGACCCCTGTGGAGATGGCTGGTTGAACAGTAGCCGGTGGAGGAGCACGCGGTAGAGGCTGGATGAACAGGAGCCCGTGGATGAACAGTCGCAGGTGGAGGCTGGAGGAGGTCGACGGTGGATGGACAATAGCCCGTGGAGGCAGTCGACGGTGGAGATGAATAGTATCCCGTGGTGTCCTGTTTTACGGTACGCCACACCCCTCACGATGAACAGGACCCCCGTTTCGACCGTAGCGCTCCAACACAAGTCCGTTTCCTCCGTTTTGCGGTACGCCACACCCCTCCCGATCAACAGGACCCCGTTTCGACCGTAGGAGGTCCGTTTCCTCCATTTTGCGGTATGCCAGACCCCTCCCGATGAACAAGATCCCGTTTCCACCGTGGCCGGTCGAACACAAGGCCGTTTCCTCCATACTGCGACACGCCAGGCCTCATTTCTATCGCCTGTTCCATCCAAGCTGGTTGGCTCCCGATGAACAGCACGCGTTCCGTTGCCTCCCGATGAACACAAGGCATTCCGTTGCCTCCCCATGAACACGATGACGACGCAGTTTCTCCGTTCCGACCCAGCCACAGCCATGTACACGAGCCCTGGCCGTACGTATGCGCGACTAGGCAATCGAGACCCCGCCTGTATGTACGTACGTGGCTGTTTTTACTTTCTTGCAACATGGCCGCTGTACGTACATGTACATGCTACGTGCGCGCCTCTACTACGACACGTGCGCGCCTCTACTACGACACGTGCCCTTCCTTACGCGGCCATGGTTCATCGCTGTAGCCTGCAGACAGACCGATCGTATGTACGTACACATTCGCGACCAGAATGACAACGCTACGTACGCTTCGACCAGGTGTGTCCCGACTGTCAGGCACTTCCTTGCGTGCGAAGATGTAGCTGGTGGGTCCCAGTAGTCAGGGGGTGAATAGGTTTTTTTTGCCCGTAATATGGACGCACTTCCTTGCATGCAAAGATGTAGCTGGTGGGTCCCAGCAGTCAGGGGGAAACATTTTTTTCCGCTAAATACGGTGGCTCGTTCGGTGGATCCCTGCTGTCAGGTGGAGGAATCATTATTTTCTGCGAAATAAGGAGGCACTTCCTTGTTGCGGCCGTGGACCCAGCTGTCAGCCTCTCCACGTACAGTACTCTTCCGATGGAAGTCGTTCCTTGACCACGTTGACCACGCCGTGCCGAGAGCACCAAGGCGGTGGACGACGGTGATAGGAAGGGGACGACGCGGAGCCGGGGAAGACGCGGCAGTGGATGCCCACGCGGAGAGGAGTACGAGGGTTCACTGGTTTGGCTGCGGGGTGAGGATGTCATCGCCGTAGGGCCTGGCCAGCGGTGGGAGTGGTAGGGGGAGGTGAGGCCTCTGCGGCAGCACAGCTAGCCACAGGAGGCAGGAGCAGGCGGCATGACCGGCGTTGCATTGGGCGGCTGGAGCAAGAAGACAAGAGGTTGAAGAATCACAACGGCCGTTGGATGGACATCGTACGGTCACTGCAGCTAGAATCGTTTATATTGACTAAGTTGACAAAGCCCTTGGTACGCGTCAACTGAGTAGGCCTGGTCGACCCTCCGAAATGGTGCGCCCGGATGTCGGGGGAGGAATCTTTTTGGGCAGTGAAGGTAGAAGATCCGAGATTGAAGAAGAAGCCGCGACATCCGTTGGATGGACATCCAACTACATCGCTGCTAGAACCGTGTGTTGACTATAAGTTGACAAAGCCCTGCATACGCGTCAACTTAGTAGGCCCACAAGTGTGTGGCAGAGAACTTATAGCCCATTTGCAATTGTAAGAATGCACAACCCATTTTTGAATCCTAATGGAATTTACTACAGCCCATTTACAGTTTGTGAAAAGTACAACCCATTTTCTAGCTAGGACAACGATTAATAATTTCAATCAACCGTTCAAAACAGAATTCAATAAAATTTCCCACATTTTGATAGGATCCGAAATATTTTTGTCCTGAAATTTCTAGTCAGATTAAATACAATTTCAATATAAATTTGTATTACGTAAAAATCCAATGAAACATTGCGCACGCAACAATTAATGAAATTAAAATTTTCAAAATCCAAAAGCAATATTTTACAAACTAATCACGTGTTTGGTGCATTTTTTATAGCTACTGCCCATTTTTTATACTTACATCCCATTTATTATTTCTTAAAGCCCATTTTCTTGTTAAGCCTAATGCATCCCTCCTAGGAAAGATTTGCAGCCCATCGAGGCGGAGAATAACAAGTTGACCCGGATTGTGTACAATCATCAGCCCAGTTGCATTGCTGACGTTGAAAAAAGGCCTGTGTAGTACAGTAGAACCTTACATGGCTACTCAGCCCATATTCAGCGACGCCGGAAAGGCCCAAAGAAGGCTTTTGTACAACTTTTTGAAGTCACTGAGCTCAATTAATAACTTAAGAAAAAAGTTAGAGTACAGTGGAACCTAATTAAAAGCTGTCACGAGCGAAGAAATAATTCAACGGGTCCCACTTATGCGTGTGTGTGTGTGTGTGAGAGAGAGAGAGAGACCCATCGGTCGATGCTCGTAAATACATCTTTCAGCCATATGCATTGATGATGCTCGGTAAAAACTTATATAGTTGACACAATCATATAGAACATCATAGCACACTGAACTTGCATACAAAAATTTCACGCAGGCGGCACAATCAGGGTGGAAGCAGTGGATCCCTATGGGTAGGGCTATGTTGAAACCAATGAACTCGTACATAACGGTTCATCATCTTTATCAATGACGGGGAAATATCTTGAATGTTGTGCAAAGAAAACAGACAGACAACACAATATATAAGTTCTGGTAGAACATTAAGTTGACGTACAACCCTTTCTAAAAAAAGTTCAGGTAAAAAAATAGAACAGGTCATCTGACAAGATTCAGTTGTTACCTCAAATTAGAGCACATCCAGGCAGCCAGCCCTACCTCTTCTCCCAAAGAAGCAGTGGCCTCCGTCGTGCGATGGAGTAGACCCTGTGCCATCCATCGTTCCGAGCAACATGGGGAAAGTCTGACGTTGACTCCTGTAATGGATGTCGTCGACGGACCCGGGCACCAGTGGCGGCGGCAGGACTTTGATTGATGGATTGACCACTTCTTCGACATGCACGAACACTCGATACATGTACATCCCTAACATGGTCCGCGACGACCTTGGTGGTGATGAATAGTACAACCCCGATTCCTGCACCGGTATCTCAAAACCAATCACCTTCGATATGGTGGACGACTTCTTCATCCATGCCATAGCCGTCAGAGCCGAGCTGTCTGGAGGACCAAACATACTTACGAGCTCACCTCCAAGGTCATTGATAAGCTCATTCATGGACTCGTTGTTCCAAGCACGTCGAGGCATGCCGTGGAAGGTAAGCTTTGTTAAAAACTCAAGCTCGGTGACGGCCTTTGAGCCCGTCACAGGTGCCAGCGATCAAAGCTCACCAACGCGCCATCGCAGAACAAACACCGGGAAGATTCGAACACATGACTGCAGTCGAAAGTTGTCCAGAATCTGACGAAGAAATCAACCGGTGGCGGACAGACTTCAACGAGCAAGTCACTTATTTGGATGCCATACGCAATGCCAAGAGCTTTGACAAGGTTGCCCAGCGAGACGGGAGGCCAGTCGCCGTTGATGGTTACCGAGGGAGTCCCGGATTAGGGGGTGTCCGGATAGCCGGACTATGACCTTTGGCCGGACTCCTGGACTATGAAGATACAAGATTGAAGACTTTGTCCCGTGTCCGGATGGGACTTTCCTTGGCATGGAAGGCAAGCTTGGCGTCTGGATATGTAGATCTCCTACCATTGTAACCGACTCTGTGTAACCCTAACCCTATTCGGTGCCTATGTAAACCGGAGGGTTTTAGTCCATAGGACAAACAACAATCATACCATAGGCTAGCTTCTAGGGTTTAGCCTCTCTGATCTCGTGGTAGATCTACTCTTGTACTACCCATATCATCACTATTAATCAAGCAGGAGTAGGGTTTTACCTCCATCGAGAGGGCCCGAACCTGGGTAAAAACATCGTGTCCCTTGTCTCCTGTTACCATCCGCCTAGACGCACAGTTCGGGACCCCCTACCCGAGATCCGCCGGTTTTGACACCGACATTGGTGCTTTCGTTGAGAGTTCCTCCATGTCGTCGCCGTCAGGAAGGATGCCTCATCCCGTCTTTAAAGACGGCACTGTTGCTAAAGAAGCTTTGGCTGTCGGCCAAACTCTCCGGCTAGGCGGTTTTCTTATGACCGCTGTTCGTCAGCGGCCGACGATGACTTCTCGGGTCATCGAAGGCAATCTTCACGTTAACTCGGAGCTCGCCGAACAGTTAGATCCAATGGAGCTCTCTTCTTTAAACGAGCTCTTGGATCGCATTGCCCGCCACAGGATTCGCTCTGAGACTATGATCGATTGGGCCTAAACCCGATCTGAGAGAGATTAACTCTCCCCAGGTTACCCACCACGTTGTCGTGGTGGAGGAACAATACGGCGACCCTTTTCCTATCTTAAGGACAAGCTACGTCCGGATTCCCAATCCCTCCATGCCGGACTCCCGCGGAGGAGAGGACGTCACTCAAGCCCTGAACCTAAAGTCAGGCAGCAGGCTAGATTCATTGGACAACATCCAAGAACCCAAGCTTCCAAGTTCGGAAGCTCCTTGGCCCTTAAGTCTCAGATTGATCGCGATTCTGGATTTAATTCCACCCGCCCACCCAGACATAAGCGATCTATCTCAAATTCGGCAAGATCCTGCAGAAACAGTACACCATTACTAGGCCAGATTCCTCCTGGTTATGGACAGGATAAAGGACTGCCGCGAGGAGGACGCAATCTCATTCTTCTGCAATAATTGCACGGACAACGGGATCCTTAACGCTATAAGTCGCCGCGACATTACACGCTTTTCCGACTTGGCGTCCATAGTACGAAAGGACTATGCGATGGAAAGCGCCTGGAAAACCGAATCAAGATTTTGGGACAATCCGGCCTTGAATACAACCCCAGTCCGAAATAAAAGGGCGCATCATCGTCAGGCACCTGGCTTAAATACCAAAAAGCAAAAACCCTCTATAGGGCATGGAACCGTACTGGAGGGATGGCTCAGTGGACCCTGTAAAATTCATAGTACAGAGGGCGCCACTACAACTCATAGCCTTAGAGCATGTTGGATACTACGGCAGGTGGCCAAAAGCGGCGAAGAGCTTCCAGCTCTAGAGCACCAACCCAAGGATACCAGTACGGCATTAACCGTCTTCGAGACTTTCGCATCAAATAATATGCGGAAACGAACACTCCGTAGCCTTGCCGAAGTCTACCAAGTAGCAACAATAAACCCATGGAGTGACACGGCTATTACCTTCAATGCCAGTGATGAACCTAAATTCCGAACAGCTCGAGCACCAGCCGCATTGGTCCTCAGTCCGATAGTGGACGGCTTTCGCCTTACCAAGGTACTCATGGACGGTGGCAGCAGATTGAATCTCGTTTACGAGGAAACCCTCCGAACAATGGAGATAGACTGGAGCCGCATTGAGCGAAGCAGCACAACCTTTAGAGGAATAATCCCCAGTCGGGAAGCACTGTTGTCAGGGGAAAAATCACTGCTTGTATGTGGTGTTAAGCACGGGATAATTACAGGTCCGAGGAGGTCACGTTCCAAGTGGCCCTGCTCAATGAGCGGATACCACGCTCTACTAGGGCGAGAGGCATTCACAACTTTCCAAGCTATACCCCATTATGGGTACATGAAGCTCAAAATGCCCGGGCCCAACGGAATCACCACTCTTGCTAGTGACCCGGACATAGCACTCCGCGCCGAAAATAAGACAGCCCACCGGCCCTTGAGGCACTATCCGAAGCCCTAGCGGCCGAGGAACTCACTGCTCAAGGCTCCACGGTGAATAGGGACGATGTGATACTCGATAAGAGATCCAAATCCACTTCATTCAAACCAGCTGACGAAATAGTAAAATTCCAAGTCCATCCAACGGACCCCACAAAAACAGCCTCCATCGGGGCACAACTAAATCCTGATGTAGACGCCACAATAAGAGAATTCCTACGCGAAAATTGGGACATTTTCACCTGGCACCCTTCAGACATGCCAGGAATCCCATGCCGGCTGGCCAAGCATAGCCTTAACATCCTAAAAGGATTCAAGCCAGTCAAACAGGCTCTTCGGTGTTTCTCCGAACCCAAAAGACAGGCCATGGGAGAGGAGCTAGCCAAACTATTGGAGGCCGGATTCATCAGAGATATAAAACATCCGGACTGGCTAGCAAACCTGGTGATGGTACCAAAGAAGGACAAATCCTAGCGCCTGTGCGTTGATCTCAAGGACCTCAACAAAGGTTGCCCAAAGGATCCCTCCCCCTCCCGCGCATCGATCAAATCATCGACGCTACCGCAGGACACGATTCATTGTGTTTCCTCGACGCATACTCCGGCTACCACCAAATTAAGATGGCAGATCCTGACCAAGCCGCAACGGCATTCATCACTCCATACGGCCCATTCTGCTTCAAGAAAATGCCCTTCGGGCTAAAAAACGCCGGCGCAACATATCGGCGCATGATTCAGACATGTCTGGCAAATCAGATCGGCAAAACAGTGGAGGCATACGTAGACGATGTGGTCGTCAAAAGCAAGCACGTCGAAACTCTAGTAGACGACTTGAGGCTCACATTCGATAATCTCCGAACATATGACATTAAGCTCAACCCGGAAAAATGCGTTTTCGGCGTACCGGCCGGAAAGCTCTTGGGCTTCATTGTATCCGGTAGAGGAATTGAAGCAAACCCAGCCAAGATCCGAGCTCTGTCACAATTGGATATCCCAAAAGACCGCAAACAAATACAAAAATTGACTGGATGCGTGGCGGCTCTAAGCCGCTTTATCTCCCGTTTGGGAGAAAAGGCATTACCCCTTTATCGCCTCCTCCGACGCACCGAACACTTCGAGTGGACGGATGCCGCCACGGCCGGACTCAAAGAAATAAAAGCCATATTGGCAACAAACCCGGTCCTGGCCGCGCCCAACATGGGCAAACCAATGCTATTATACATCGCGGCAACTCATCAAGTTGTGAGCGCGGTGCTCGTTGTCGAACGAGAAACGGACGGACACAAGTTTCCTCTTCAAAAACCAGTTTACTACGTGTCCACTGTCCTAACTCCATGCAAGTCACGGTACCCACATTATCAAAAGATAGCGTACGCGGTGTTTATGGCATCCCGGAAGCTGTGACACTACTTTCAAGAGTGTTCAATAACAGTAGCCTCCAAAGTACCCCTTAACGACATTATAAACAACCGCGACACGACGGGCCGGATTGCCAAATGGGCCATTGAGCTCCTCCCGTTCGACATAACCTATAAGCCACGGAGAGCTATTAAGTCGCAAGTTTTGGCCGACTTCGTCGCCGAATGGACCGAAGCCGAACTCCCTAAAGAGTATGGCGCATATTCCAACTGGATAATGCACTTCGATGGCTCCAAAATTTTGGCGGGCCTGGGAGCTGGCGTCGTTCTGACGTCCCCAACCGGAGATATAGTTACTCCAGATAATGTATACGAACTCCAACAACGCAGCCGAATACGAGGCCCTTCTACATGGTCTCCGGATGGCAGTCTCCATGGGCATTCAACGCCTAGAGGTGCGCGGGGATTCGAACCTCGCGATATCACAAATAAATGGAGACTTTGATGCCAAGGATCCGAAAATGGCAACCTATCGCAATGCCGTCCTCAAAATGTCAGCTCGGTTTGAGGGGCTCGAATTCCACCATATAGCCCGGGACAACAACCAGGCAGCAGACGTGTTGGCACGCATCAGCGCAAAGCGCGATGCTGTCCCCCCAATGCTTCCTAGAGAGGCTGCTCAAGCCATCCGTATTATGGGAGGGAGAGTCCGGAAATAACAATCCGGACACAACCGCACTGCCCCACACCGAACATTCCGACACAGTTGGTGGTTCTACCAACGAAATAACATCGTCAGCCCACGTAATAATGGCAGTCATTGCCCCGTGGACAGAACCATTCCTAGCCTACCTAACCAGGCAGGAACTCCCTGAGGACCAAAACGAGGCCCGCTGCATAGTGCGGCGATCTAAAGCCTACAAAGTCCATGAGGGAGAGCTTTATAAGTAAGCACAACCGGAGTCCTTCAAAGGTGTATCTTCGAAGAAGAAGAGCGGAATCTCTTGGCTGAAATACATGCCGGACTCCGCGGGCACCACGCCGCAGCCCGGGCCCTTGTAGGCAAGGCCTTCCGTACAGGATTTTATTGGCCAATGGCTCGGGCAGATGCTCAGGACTTAGTCCAACGATGCGTCGGATGCCAGCTCTTTGCTAATCAGAGCCACATGCCACCCACCACCCTCAAAACTATACCCATCACCTGGCCCTTTGCGGTCTGGGGGCTTGACATGGTCGGACCCCTAAAATGGGGAACCCACAAGCAAAAATACCTCACTGGTCATGGTGGATAAATTCACCAAATGGATAGAAGCCAAGCTGTCACAAGGCGGCGAATCCGGACCGGTGATAGACTTCATGTCGTGGGGTGCATTACACGTTACGGTGTCCCCCACAAAGATCATCATCGATAGCGGCACTAACGTTACGGCCGACGAGGTCAAACTACGGTGCAAAAACATGGGCATTAAGCTCGACCACGCCTCGCCTATCACCCTCAAACTAACGGTCAAGTTGAGCGAGCAAATGGTCTAATTATGAGCGGCATCAAACCCATATTAGTGCAGTCCCTCAAGGAATCTAACACGCACTGGGTAGAGGAGCTCGACTCTGTACTCTGGGGGCTGCAGACCACTCCAAATCGCACGACCAGATTCACACCATTCTTAATGGTATACGACGCAGAGGCAGTTCTGCTCTGCGACATAATTCATGACTCACCTCGCGTGCGCATGTACGAAGAAAGAGAAGCCGAGCTCGATCGGCAGGACAGTTTGGACGCCTTGGAGGAGGAGCGTGACGTAGCAAAAGCCCGTTCCACATTCTATCAACATCAGGCTCGAAGATATCAAAGAAGAGAAGTACGGGCTAAAACTTACAATGTTGGCGAGCTAGTTCTACGCCTGCCGGACAAGAAAAAGGACAAACTAAAACCCAAATGGAAGGTCCCTTTATCATCGACCAAGTCCTGATCGGTGGAGCGTACCATCTGCGAGATGCATCGGATAACCAACTCGAGCCGAACCCATGGAACGCAACACGTCTCCGAAGATTCTACGCCTAGCGCCGGATTCTGAGTTCATCTCCTCCCTCTGTCCATGTTTTACATTTTAGCTGTCTTCTATTTTTCTCCTTCGCCCTCCTTTTCTCTTTCAAGCCTTGGAAGGCTCGTTAGCGCATTGTTCGCACACCCTTGACGCGCTATCCGCGCTCATTGTACTGGGGCTTCTTTCACGGAAGCTTAATTATAAGGGCTTCATGCCCAATACATGTGTCACACTTCCGCATGTACCTTTTATTCACCATTATATGCATCGATATGACTTAAGTTTTGGCCAAGCTTGGTTGCTGGCTCGTGCTTACCCCTACGTTCCTGATTGTTCGGCTAGGTGGTAAAGGGAGCACCTCTGCGATTATTACTGCCGGGTCAGCCGGATGTGTACCTCAGACTGGGTGAAGCCGAAAGCTAGCGTTCTTAAGAGAATATTTGGTCGGTGAACTAAAAGAAGATTTCTTACCTATTTATTTATCTGCCCCCAGATGATTTTCTGCTTTTTTCGCAGTCCGGACATGCACTTTAGGGCATGCCTCCTGTGGAAAGGAACCCCTAACGGAACTATTCTCCCTGGAAGATGTTTCTTACTAACCATGTAATATAACATAACTAGTTGGGCACTTGTCTGATAAAGCACCAATGACCCCTACGCGTGATCTTCACGCATGCCTCGGTTTTTATATAACCGCGAGGGTATTCAGACACACTCCGGACTATCGGGTCCCGAGGTTGAAGCGAAAAGGTCCGCTAAGACAAACGATCTACAATCCGGCTAGAAGGCATTTTACATGTCACTTTAAATTACATAGTCAATTTGACTGATTGTATTCCTCTTCAATGCATCTAATAGGCTGTCTAGTTTACAGTCCTGCTGGGAATACTTTGCGGCCAATTCTACCTGGCTGTACACTAAGCTCAAAGGGATCTCCTTCCCATCGGGCCCCACAGGTCCGACCTCGGCCATGTGGTTTGGGTCCGCCTTCGTGTACCGCGTCTTCACCATGGCCCAGGCCTCCCTGGCGCCTTGACGGCATGCCGATATCTTCCATAAGCGGAAGCGCCTCCGCTCTCCCTAGAGCCTCTCTGCAAGCTCCCCAAGGCCTTCGGGCAGGGAGACAGATGGCCACAAGGCATGGGCGACGCCTTTCATTACCTGCCGAACTTCGTTAAATGCGGTTGTAAACTTCGGAAGAAGGTCACCCGTAGAACCGGACATTTCCTCCGCAGGACAGCCCGTGAGCATACCTACAGACATAATTCTGTTAGTCGACTTCCTCGCCGAACTCTTTTTTCAAAGTTCATTTAAGCACTTACTAAAAATGCCGCGACGAAGCCGCCGATTCTCCTTAACGGAGTCAGACAGCTAGGCACGAACATCCTTTAGCTCCTCTCCCAGCTGGGTGTTGGCATCTTGGAGATTATTTTTCTCCTGCCTCACCCTCGTAAGCACGTTCTCGCAGGCTTTTAACCGGCGCAATAGCTGTTGCTTCTCCGGATCTACCCCGGTACCATCTGCAATGCCATTGTTAGATCTATACACGCGCCGCACTTCATAACATACTTATCTTTTAAAATCGTATGTTACCAGAGGGGGTCTCCTTGGCTTCCCCTGTCGCGGCTTGTGCGGCCTCAAGTTGGGCTTTGCACTCTTCAAGCTCCTGGGACAATTGGGTATTCTTTTACGTAAGATCCTGCACAATAAATGATCCTTAAATCAGTTATTCTAACTATTTTAAGTCTCGGGGCTACTTGGTATATATAACCATCAAATTTTCTCACCCTTATTTCTTTCACATACCGCTCCGTGGCTCTGGCTAGACCATTTTGAGCTGACGGAGGTGCGCATCTCGAATTGAAGTCATCCAATGCCTCTTAGGAGAAACATGCGTCACGAAGGATTGTCCGGCGGCGCCTGTGATTCATGGCACTCTCCACCTCGGAGTTGGTGGCGGACAATCTGTCGGCATCCTCTGTCGGAGGAGCATCCAACGCACGCCTAGTGTTCACCTCCGCTTTTAGGCCTGGCTTTGAAGCCTGGCTGGCGGAGGCTCGATTGGCAGCCTCTCCGGATATAGTCCGGCGAGCGATCTTTTTCCTGAAAAGAGCGCGAGCATTAGTAAGCCTTCCGGGATAAAACCGGGAAATAAGGCGACATGCCATACCGTTGCGCCGACATTTCAGTCCGGACCGCACTTCTTTTTAGCCTGCTGAGCCGTGCTGCCCCTTGTTGGCTAGCCACTGCAGGTTCGGCCTTCCGCCTCGAGGGCTCCCCCTGGAAAACACCATTGATATACGGTGGTCAGAGATAAGCACGGAGGGATCATTTCTAAAGTATTGGTACTTCGGTCTCAATTACCTGTGAGGCTGGAAATATTCCAGGTAATCGGCCGTAATGGCAACCAAGGCCTTTGTCGATGCTCACCGTGGTGAAATACCCCATTGATCAGCTCCACAGATTTGTCCGGATCCTCTTGGGAGGCCGGATCGAGGGCCCGTTCCGGATCCTCAGGTTGTGGAGGTGGGCTGTTTATATCCTTTACGGCCCGACGCAATTCCTGAGTCAAAATCACAAGATAAGGTACTTAACTATGGGAATA
Organism: Aegilops bicornis; assembly: GCA_021605145.1. NCBI lineage: Eukaryota > Viridiplantae > Streptophyta > Magnoliopsida > Poales > Poaceae > Aegilops > Aegilops bicornis. Next base: position 82,701,268 of record CM038669.1, read on the forward strand.
TGGAGCGGATGGGCATAAAGAAATGTCCGCTTACCCAGCTTGGAGGATTGTTCATAGAAAACCCGTCCTGAGGATTGACGCGAAGAAATTCTTCCTCCTCTCCCTTGTACAATGCGGACAAGATCTTCATCAGATCGGTGACCGATCCCGGCCCCTTACGGCCATGACGGGTGGCGTCATCCTCCCCGTTGAAATCCCACATGGGGTGGCCCCTATACTGGAGCGGCTGCACTCCCCGCATAATGCATGTGGCCATGACCCCGATCATGGTCAATCCGGAATGAGCCAACAACCTTATACGCTCATCGGGTAAAGGGCGTCCTGTCATTCTCCTCTGGGGCTCACGAGGACGCCTTGACTTAGGCGTTTCTTCAGAGGAGCATTACTAAACTCTGGGAGGCCGATCCGAACAGGGTCTGGTAGGAGGACATCTTCTATATAAAACCATTTCAAAGGCCAGTCTTCGGACGCCTTCTTCGGGGTTCCGGATAGATATCCGGTCCCGGCGATGCGCCATAGTTCGGCTCCGCCCACTTGATATATCGACCCCTCATGAGAACGAAGTGCGAGGCGTAACAGCCTCTTCCACGGTAGCGAAATGAGCCTCGATGCTCAAAAACAGCTCGCAAAAGGGCCATGAAGCCCGCAATATGCAGAATGGAGGCAGGCGTAAGGTTGTGCAACTGGAGGCCATAGAACTCCAGGAGCCCCCGGAGAAACGGATGAATTGGAAATCCGAGCCCTCTTATCAAATAAGGGACAAGGCATACCCGCTCTCCTCGGGAGGGACTGGGGACGCTCTCCGCTTGTTTTCCGCCCTTATAGGTGGCGAATCCGGCTCGAACCGGAACCATGAAGGCTGGGGAAGAAACCCCTTGGTTTGGAGCGTCACTAACTTCATTGTCTTGGGCAGACATCTCTCCCAATCTCGGCTGAGGACTAGGAGGGCGAGAGGAGGAGCCGCGCCCGGTCCCATGATGGAATGGGTTTTACATCCGGATGCGCTCCGATGAAAGCTCGCGAAGGGAAGGTGGTGTGATTTGGATCTAGATCCTCGTCTCTTATATAGGCAGCTCATTTGCGCAGCTGGGGGGATAAATCTAAAAATACCCTGGCTTTTCGCATTCATTCAACACGTGGAAGATGGCCATTATTGGGCATGGAAGCCAAGGAGCGTGATATTCACAAGAAGCCAGACACTATTCAAACAGGTACATAGGATTTGGAGAAGAACCCGCCTTGCAATGCCGAAGACAATTTATGTGCCGGACTCATTGTCATTGAAGCCTGGTTCGGGGGCTACTGAGGGAGTCCCGGATTAGGGGGTGTCCGGATAGCCGGACTATGACCTTTGGCCGGACTCCTGGACTATGAAGATACAAGGTTGATGACTTCGTCTCGTGTCCGGATGGGACTTTCCTTGGCGTGGAAGGCAAGCTTTGCGATACGGATGTGTAGATCTCCTACCATTGTAACCGATTCTGTGTAACCCTAACCCTATTCGGTGCCTATATAAACCGGAGGGTTTTAGTCCATAGGACAAACAACAATCATACCATAGGCTAGCTTCTAGGGTTTAGCCTCTCTGATCTCGTGGTAGATCTACTCTAGTACTACCCATATCATCAATATTAATCAAGCAGGAGTAGGGTTTTACCTCCATCGAGAGGGCCCAAACCTGGGTTAAAACATCGTGTCCCTTGTCTCCTGTTACCATCCGCCTAGATACACAGTTCGGGACCCCCTACCCGAGATCCGCCGGTTTTGACACTGACAGTTACCATCAACACTTTGCTGGCACACTGGTCGTCAAGCGTCGCCATGCCACTGTTGAGCGACAGCACGCAGCGCCCGAAGACAGGACGGACCTCAGGATCTCTAGCTCGAAGATCCGTGTTGACCAGCGACATGATAGTGCGCTTGAGTACAGGGAGTACATGAGGGGGATTTGGGGGAACTATAGTAGGAATCGAGATTCAAGAGGTGGGGGAGGGGTGGTTGATTGGGGATGAAAAGGTAGCATGAATTTCGAACACACGCCAATATGCTGTCGGCGCGCAAACGCACAAAAACACCGGTGGCGCCCACATGTCGGCCTAAGAGTCCATATTCTTTCTTGTTTTGAGAGCACAAACTTTTTTTTGAGGATCTTTTGAGAGCCCGGCATGAGAGTCATAATTGACCTATTTGGCACTGTGTTACTACTCGGCCCATATTCAACGACACCTCACTGGCCCAAACAAGTGTACATCATCGAAAAGACACTGAGCTCAAATTATAACTTGAAAAAAGGAGATATACTCTGAACACTTGAGAATGGTTATGCCCTCATTTATCCCACCAACAGTTCGAGACAATAAACAGTTCAAAACAACGATATATACAACATTCAAACACTGACTGGTGACTACTACTGACATAAACAGCAAGACATGATAGTTCATAAGAAGTCTTGCTACACTACCAAAACGCACCCATCTCATGGCGCTCAGGACTCTCGTGATCCGCATTTAGAATGACATTCTAAATAGAGGCAACTATTACATAGTAAGAGTGACATAGACGAGGATGACCAAATGACAAGGAATATGCATAACAAAAGAGAGAACTACCCATCCAGAACAAGCAGCAAAGACAAAAAGTCATTCGAAGAGGGATGATCCAACACCATAATAATTTGCAGCCCCGGTTCAGCCACCAGTGATCTAGAGACACCAGTACTCCACCCTTTCGACACAACAGCCCAATTACCTATCAACCTGAAGGCTTGAACCACATCACTGCCTGTCGGACTCGACACATCCAAGGATCAAAGTTAATCCAGATGCCTTTGTCATTCTCACCTTCTTTTGGCTGCAGGCTGTATCGTTGACAATCAGGGGAGTTTGCTCCCGAACTCCTAGGGCTCGCCGTGTAGACACAGTTTTCCATAGAAAACAGAGCCTCTCTACCATTAAGGTCCTTACCAGCGGTGATCTCCTGGTTAATCGGATAATTGAATCTGAGAAGCAGAGAGTATGATCCAAGGCTGTTTACCCGCCTCCAACTCATAAATCCTGCAGGCCCCAACAAGGTGGTATCCTGCTCATAGATGTAACAACCATTGTCCGGATACTCACGTATTTCACGGTGCTTGCATATAATGGGTTTTTTGCAATATAAGTTTTCCGGCTCATGTGTCCGAATGATCATCAGTATTTTGCCGTCCTTCGATCGAGCGAGGAACCAGTTGTGCTTCCCTGTTTTTGACAAAGGTGGTGTGATTACAAAGGGCAGTAACTGTAGGGACACTGCATCATATCAAAAAGGACAGGCATTGTTAATGTAAGATCAAAATTGTTCAGAGTATGAGTAGGATAATGCAAGAAACATCATTGATATGTCCCTGTTGGAACTGGGAGGAAAATACAGGAAAATGTATACTGGGTTCGAAAATATAGAAGTGCCATGCATGGTTATACTCATGTTATCTCACAATCGATTCTTCACAGGAACTACCATGTCATGCATGTTATGTAATCATGTTCTATCCTCACAAACAAATTCTTCAAGGAAACTAACAAACCATGCATTGTTATATACTCATGTTCTGTGGGCAAAATTTTTGTGAGCATATTATTCTAGCTATTGATTGCTGAAGGGCGAACATAGGTATGTACACATGGTAAGCATTACAGGATTTCACTACTTCAAAATATAGAGTTCTCCATATGCACATTTGCTTCCCTAATGTATGGTTAGATGAAATCAACAGTGTGATGTATGTTTCCACATCATGAAAATGAGGAAACTAACATGGCGATTGATACACACTCATATTTAGTAGTATATAGATATATAGATTACTATAAAATAAGGAGAATATCAATATCTTCCTAACAATTTGATTATTCAGGGGTACAAATTGACTGTAATGACATGGTCACAATCGCATGAATTAACTCATTCCAAATATAGCTGATTTACGGCGTCTCTAATAAATTGTCATAGTTCTACTCAAATTCTGCTCAAACATGGACATGTCAATCATCACAAATAGTTCAAACAGTGTCATGCGTCATCATTAACATCAGACGGAAAAAACTTACACGCGCCGTCCCAGTAATACGTGGTGCCATCTGCTTCGTCGATCGCGTAAATGATGCCATTGTGTTCAATAGCATCACATAAGTGTGTATCAGCTTTGACGATGATCCACTGCGAGTTGAGCTGTCTCCAGCTAAAGAAGGCACCGGCGGAAAGATAGGCGAGTCCCTTGTCGAACAACGCAATTAGCTTGAAGTCTGCGTAATCCGCATGTCGTGTGGGCACTTGGCAGATTACAATCTTACGCAAAACAAGGTGCATGGCCTAGCGGCGTAATCTAGATGACTTGGACCGCGAAGGTAAAACTCTATATCATCCAACGGAGGAAGGATAATCTCATGGTAGGTCTGGAATTTCACGAGCACCAACTTTTCCCCATCTTCTCTGATGGAAGCCATCCGGTGGGAGTTCATGCCAACCCAGTACATACCTGCAAGAAGTTTCGGGCGATGGTGATCGGATCGAAGTCGAGGGAAATGATGTACGGTGACCCACTACATACCTGCAAAGAAGTTTCGGCTAATGGAGGTAGGTTTGAAGTCGAGGGGCATCATGTACGCCTCCGTATCATGGTGAGCAAATCTCGCAAGACCGAGATAGCGACAAGCGTGGTGTCTTGAAAAGCTTAGGCTTCGCTTCGACGATGGCCGTGTGCATGCCCCTCGAGCATGCAGCCAGTCGCAGGGCGCTCAACATATCCATGCATGAACAACAGAGGTCGAGGACATCACTGGGGAGATTGCTCCAATCGCGGCTCATATGGTGTTGCGCGGTTCGCGTTCGGCCATGGTGTAGTTTGGAAGGTGGGGTTTTGGGGGGCTTGATTTACGGGGGAGAAGGCTTTCAATGTTGGAGGGGCTAGCGAGGGAATAGTGGTACTGGGGGAGGCGAGCGAGGCGAGGGTACACGGGGGCACAGTGAGATGATGAAGAGTGACCTCAGGATCTCCGGCGAGACGGAGATGGAGATGGAGTGGTGCTAGGGGAGAGGGAGACGAGGCGAGGCATGCTATATGTGGCGGTGGTGATGTTGCACAATGCACAAGGTGAGGCTGACTTTGGTAACCCGGACACGCCGCATGGACTGGTGTCACTCGGCGCAGGGTCTTGTCACTTCACTGTGAGGACCGGATGAATAATAGTATTTTGACCATCAAGTGTACCACAGTTGTACTACTACTACTAGTAGGAGTAGTACTCCCGTGCTAGCATGCCTCTGGGTTCACTTCATCCTCCAGGTACCATCCATATTGCGAGCAGAACCAAATTCTCGTGCATGCGGAAGCGCGAAGAAGGACTTTTCTTTTTTGAGGATAACCGCATATTCCTTAACCGTAGTAGGAACATGAGTAGTACTCCCTCCGGTCCTCTTTTGTCTGTGTATTTTTTTAGTATTTCTCTAATTAGTCTGCTTATATACCCTTTTGCATGCGCCCATTTCCCTCCATGCCCCGCATTCACAGCATTAATTAGCGTACGCATGAGCAGCTGCAGCAGGACTCCAGCCAATAAACTGCACCATGCAAGTGGGCCATTCTGTGCGCGTGGGAGAGAGAAAAGGAAACCGAAGAGCCCGTCCAATCCATTGCATGCAGCAGTCAAACCACCGCAGCTCTCCTCATGCATGCGCATAACTTCTCCCATTCACTTCTCCATCGGGAACTGATTTCCCTCGGCTTCTTCACTACTCCTTGATCTTCATTTGCATCCAAACCACACTGCATTCACATTGTTTTAACCTCTTTACATCCTCCTGGAGTAATCCCGAAGCCCCTATAAATAATCATCTTCTTCAGTTAGACTAGCCATCCAATCCTAATTCTCCAAACCATAGCCCTCCGGTCGAGCGGTTCCAAATGGAGAAAGAGATCGAGATGCAGGTTTTTAGCGTCCAACATGTCCTCGTCGAAGGCTCGTTGAGCATAGTTGCCACAGTCACCAACCACCCAAGGGTTGTTCGGAAGTGGATCAACAATGTATCCAACTCCCTCCAAAAGGTGGAGATGAATGTCATCGGTCTCGACGCAGAGTACACGGAGCGTGCCACTGGGAAGATCCAACGCGCCGCCGTCCTTCAGTTGTGCCTCGAAGATGATGTTTTGGTGTACCACATCATACACGCGCCCTCCATACCAGGTGAGCTTCACGATTTCTTGTCTCGGGAGGACATATACTTCTGTGGGGCAGCCATCGCAGGGGACAAACATAAGTTGGAGCCGTACAACCTTGATTTGAGAAGCATCGCTGACCTACAAACCAAAATAAAAACTCCTGTAGAAGATTGTGATAAACCGACACCATCCCTATTCGACGTAGAAAATTTTGTGCTCAGAACAAATCTTCAGAAGGGTGATGAGACACTGGCATTAAGGTCGTGTGGATGGGAGAATTATCCCTTGACGTACGAGCGGATAAAATATGCTGCCCTCGATGCCTGTGTGAGTTTCGAGATAGCTGCAAGGTCCAGAGAGCTTGTTGCGAGGCCATCTCCCACAGAAAATGGGAACAAGAATAAAAAGAAGAAGAAGATGTTGCACCAGCAGCATGGCATTATGGATGGATGAACTATTTCCTCTCTTGTAAAAAAATATTCCCTCTCTATGTATATTGATATAGATGGACTATTTCGATGGTGTGCGTGTCTTTGGAACAAGTAGTAGCGTGGGTCCGCTTGACTATAAGGAACTATTTATCCGCCTAGCTTTCTCTACTACTCCTTCCAGTGATCGGTATTCAATGCATGTGTCCGTAGACATGACAACTTGTCCATGGAAGTTTAACTACGACGACCATCACGTTTCATCCACTGACACTCGCGATTCCCACGATGCCGCTCCAACCCACGGCACCACGCCCCCCGACGTGCGCCTCACCCCACTCGGCCGCACCGCCCCTCTGCCTTTGTGTGCATGACATGTGGGCCAACTGAAATGCGGCGAGCATCAAGTTTCTACCACAGCCACACGCGATTCCCACGACGCCGCTCGAACCCATGACACCACACGTCCCCCGACCTGCGGCTCACCCCTCTCGGCCCCACTGCCCCTCTGCCTTCGGGAGCATTACATGTGGACCAGCCACCTATCGGGTCCACATATTTTTGATTCAAAGGCAGGTGTTGTAAGGCGCTGAAGCTCAGATCAGAGGGCCCCGAGAGGTAAATGTAACTCCCGCGCCAGGCCTTGTGGTGCTACCGCTGCACGAACTCGTGGCAAACTCGATATTTGTTTCTTTACTATACATGCACACAAAGATTTAATGGACATTGTAATCTCAACATGTGATCGGGAGCTCTAAATTTGAATTTGAAACTTATAAAACCAAAAAATTCAAAACAAATAAACTGGGAGAGAGGGAGTATACCATTGGATGTGTCCCATACGAAACAAGTGCCCTGGTTTGTCACAGCGAAGATGCGGTTAGAAAGGAGCACAACGTCTTCATACTCGCACGGCAACAAATCGGCCGCAGACAGCATCGTCCACCTTTGACCGCCATGTGCAAGGTTCGTGCTATCTTCTTCAGTCTCACCGTGGTTCCATCGTACTAATTCAGGCGGTGGCCCGTTGCATGGCTGATCCCAATGTTGGACAAAGGTTCTACGGGAACGGTGTCACCGTTGTAAATGTTGTGCAAATTGATGTTGGTACCCTCCCGTACATATGCAAGCCAATCTCCACTGTGACCGAGCCTAACCTGTGAAACAATGGGCAGGGGGAGAATTAGGAAATGGACATGGAAGTAGTCTTTAGAATGCATTTACTACGTGATCAAACTCATCTTACCTGCTCATCGGACAAAATCCAAGTGCCCCTCAATGTCGGCATCTCAAGGGGCATCAACTTGCAACTATGGCCACAACGCGCTGAAGAGACCCCCAAGGAAACAACCTCGTGCGTTGCACAAAACATCAAGATGCATTTGTATGAGTAGTTTATCTTGTGAGAGAAAAGGATGAGCGAGGGAAGGCCTTATTTGCAAATGTGGAGAGGGGTGTAGGTTTCTTTTTGCAAAGTTGCCACAGTTTTCTTCCTATCCATCATATATAAATCGGACGGCCTATAAAAAAGCAGAGTTGGTGATGATGGTGTGCCTGCCATCCTGTAATATGGGCCGTAAGATCTATATCTAACGGATAGGAAGGAAACTATGACAATTTACACGCACTCCTCTCCACATTTGCAGATAAGGCCTTCCTTCGTTCATCCTTTTCTCCCACAAGATCTTGATGTTCCGTGCAACGCACGGGCATCTTGCTAGTATAAGAGGGGTGTGGGTATTTTTTTTGCAAAATTGCCATAGTTTCCTTCGATCCGTCAGATATAAATCGGACGGCCTATACTGCAGGATGGCAGGCACACCATCATCAACAACTCTATTTTTTATAAGAGTAGAGTAGAGATAGAGATAGAGACTACTACTACCAATGTGCTGGCACGTGCATTGCAATGTATCCAAAGTAGTGGATAATACTTGTTCACGGGCTTGAAATATAAACACTCTAGTTTTGATATAGATATATCAGTAAAACTAAATCATGCTTCACTCAAAAATATATTCCTCGGGCTGTTTTGATGGTTTGAAGATAACAGGTTTTAAAAAATTTGGAGCTATTTTTTTAACATTTTGTAGCGTGGCACGGCATCCGGTGCACCTAATCGTCTGAAAAGAAAATTGAAGTTTGGGTCGATGGCACACCCTGTGGCAAGATGCCCGTGTGGCCTTCTTCTATAACTAGCAAGATGCCCGCGCATTGCAGGGAACATCAAGATGCATTTTTTTACAAAACACATGTTGTGATTGATCCTTGCAGGAGTAATCCCATGTGTAAAAAATAATGATATCTCGAGAGTTTTAGCGGAAACTGGTATCTTTGGAACAAGTTTTCTTTACGACTTCTCCTTGCAGTGAGCGGTATGCAATGCATGTGTCAGCAGACATGACAACTTGTCCACGGAAGTTGAACCACGACGACCATCACGTTTCTTGTTTCTACCACTGCCACACCCACACGCGATCCCCACGACACCGCTCCAACCCACGACATGACGTCCCCCGACGTGCGCCTCATCCCTCTCGGCCCCACCATTCCTCTGCCTTTGTGTGCATGACATGCGAGCCAGCTGAGCTGCGGCGACCATCAACTTTCTACCACAACCACACCCGATTGGACGCGGTTTGCCTGCTCCGATCCGTACTCCCGCACCATCGAATTTTCATCCAGCGGCCGTGACACATTTCGTCCCGGGCATCAATCCTCAGCTGGAGTACTTCTGTACTACAGGTAGTACCCGCCGGTGTGGCCATCTACGCCTCGTAATGCCTCGACGCCCAACTGTGGCACCTCGCCACGACCACGCCACCACCGGCGGTTCATCTCGAACGAGTGAGTCGCGAACCACGCCACCACCATGAGAATGACATGTGGGCCAGCCGCATTTAAGGTTCGCATGTCATTGACTCATAGGCCGGTGCACTAAGCCACTGAAGCTCGGTCCTGTGGGCCCCAAGACGGAAATGTGCCCGTGCGCTGCGACGGATATGAAGGCCTTGTGGTGCTCCCGCAGTACGAGCTCGTGCCAAAACCGGATGAGATTTGGTAACCAACTAGTAAGCTACATGTGCATTGCACGCACGAGATTTGGTAACCAAATCTCTACTCTCTATATCTATATCTATGTCTATATCTATATCTATATCTATATCCTATATCTATATCTATATCTATATCTATCTATATCTATATCTATATCTATCTATATCTATACTCTTATAAAAACCGAGTTGGTGATGATGGTGTGCCTACCATCCTGCAATATAGGCCGTTCGATTTATACCAGACGGAGAGGAAGGAAACTATGGCAATTTTTCAAAAATATGCCCACACCCCTCTCCACATGTGCACATAAGGGCTTCTCTTGTTCATCCTTTTCTCCCGCAACATAAACTACTCATACAAATGCATCTTGATTTTCCGTGCAACGCATGGGCATCTTGCTAGTTATGAATAAATAACACTCTATCAACTAGCTCCATCAGACACAAAATTTCTTGGCTTCCGTGCTATAGCTAGATCTTCCCCTCGTTTCTGTTTTCCAACCCGGCGGCGGGCAGGGTGCGGTTTGCCAATGGTCGGTTTGCTCAACGCGGTCCCACATGAAAGTGAAAATGCTAGACAACACGCCTTCCCTAGCTATGTGGCGTGCCGGACGGGCCGTGGAGTACTCCCGATTCCCGGGCGTGTGGGGGTGCGACACGAACGCGGCGGGACTTTTCCTTTTATTGGCAACGTGCCCATGCGTTGCGACGGATCCAAAGTAGTAGAATAGTAGTACTTGTACACAAACTTGAAAGAAATGACTCTTGGTTTGATATACTCCTAATATATTACTTTTTACTCAAAATATATTTCTCAGGTTGTTTTGATGAGGTGAGGGAGGGATGTGGTTGCTTTCAAGATAATAAGTTTTTTTTTGCAAATTGGAGCATAGAAGTGGGCTATTGTTGCAAAAATGCCACAACTTACCTCACAGCCGTTAGATGCAGATCTAATGGTCAGAAACGACGGATGGCAGACACACCACCATCACCAACTAAGTCTTTTATAGGACTAGTAGAGAAAAATGTATAAATTGTAACATTTGGTTCTGCTCCTTGGAACGATCGATAGATACTCTAGATAGAAATAACGATCAGAAACGCAAGGGCGGGGCTATTTCCGCCAGATAAGCAGGGTACGTAGTAGCTAGGTTAGCGCATCGTCGGTTTGGTCACATGCGGTCCGACATGTTCTAGTGTTTCTAGCAAGATGCCCGTGCATTGCACGAAGTTGATGGAAAAGGTAAGCACAACTTATAAATTGACGGATGGAGTACTAGTTACAGTGATGCATATAATTAAGCAAAGGGATCGCACATGTCGGTATTGACTGGAATGAGAATGCAATAGCATAATAAGAATTAAGGCCACGATGATGCGATCGCAGTGGTGGTTACATGAGGCAAGTGGAAATATGCATCCATCAACGTACGACCTCCTCCTCCTCCTCCTCCTCAACTTAGTGCGCCGGGCCACCGACAGGCGGCTAAGGAGCGGCGGCTTTTGTGGCGAGGTCAAGGTGCTTCTCAGCAAAGGCATCCAAGGCTTCCAGCCAGTTGAGGAAGGCCAACGTCGTAGCGTCCTCAATGGCCTTGTAGATACCTATGTACACGATTTGCTCGTACATGTGGATGTGTAGGTCGACGAATTCTTGCAAGGCGAGGCACCTCGCAGCGAGCGCGACCTCCAGGTGGACATTCTTCGTGGCGTCGGCGGGCAGTCACAGGGCCACCAGTGCTTGAAAGAGGTTCTAGCCATGGAGGCCGATTAGGGTGGCAGGCAATGAGGAGCCCGGGCGCGCGGGCTGGAGGAGTACGGCGATGTCGTCCCCGAGCTTCTTGAGGACGGTGAACTTGTTGGTGGTGGCAACGATCATCTGGTCCAACTGAGAGTCGTAGTTGGCGTCGACGGCGGCCATCCACTAGCCGGTCACGAACACCGTCTGGAGACGATCCTCGGCGCCATGCCGCAGGCCGGCATCGTGGACCATCTGGCACAGCCGCTTGCCGCTCGCGCGCATCACCGCCATGGGTCTGGAGTGAGCACTTTTGCGCTTAGTTTAGGTGCTTAGGAAAATGCTTAGGTGCGTACGATGTGGTAGATGCATTGGAATGGAGGGGCGCCTTTATATGAGTGCAAACTACATTGCATTCACGTCGTGCAACCTCTTTTCCAGGTCCTCCTCCCATTACTTCCCTGATGCATGCACGATGCTAATTGAAGGAGGACGCATCATTGGCCGTTCAACATTTCAGGAACTGCTACCGCTCCATCGTCTGCATTAAAGCTGTATCGGGAACTGCGCCGCCTACCGTCCAAATCAAATAATCTGCGCCGCTTTGCGCCTTGCCTTGAACACACCTCCTCGCCTCCATCAAACCCCTCTGTTAAACCCGCATGCAAACCGAGAAACCTACTCCGGCTACACGTCCATTCATGAGCGGGCCAGAATTAAACGCAACACCGGCCGAGCTCCTCCCGTCCGCCCTCAGTTTAAACTAGGCCAGACGCCGGCAAAGCTCCTACTGTCCGCCCTCTATTTAAATGAGGCCAGACAGACAGCAGGCAAGAATCACACCCCTCCGCCGCTCCCCCATCTCCTCCTTCACCATTTTCTCCTCTCTTCTGATGGCTTCCCAGGAGCCATTCTCCGGCATACTACCCGGCTGGGTGGCCCGCCGAGCCCTCCGGATACGGGCGAGGCCGCTCGGTGCTTCATCAACCTCGCTTGGCCCGACAGAGCCGATTGCCGCCTAATCCGGGCGTGGTTCAGCAACCTTCGCCGCTCAGTTCAGCTCGATGAGGAGTGGCGAAGTTGCTCCACGCCGCACGCGGCGACGAAGCACGCCCGATACGCGTGCATCATCACTGCTGCGTCGTACCACGCCAGGAGTGGCCGCGCCTCCCGTGTCTGTGGGCGCGCCTCCCACGCCTGCGGCCGCGCCTCCCGTGCATGCGGCAACGCCATGCAGGCAGAGATAGAAGCCCGGTGTGTGGAAATCGACGAGTCGGTGGCCAGCTTCTCTGTTTCCACCGCCATCATCAAGGAGAAGTAGAACACGGGAGGCCGCCGCCACTTGGGTCCCATGAAGGCCACCGCCGAGGTGACGACTGCGCATTCAGGTGGTTTCTTTGCTGCTTCGTCTCTTCCAAGGACCTTCGTCGACCCCGCAAGTGTTTGCCAGACATCAGGAAGACAATGGGATCCGCGGGCGGTCATTTAGATTAGGTACTCCCTCTCCTGCTGGCGGGAAATATTTTTTCAAAGAATGGATAAATTGGATGTGTCTAAGTCTAGATACATCCATTTCTAGGACAAGTATTTCTGGACGGAGGGAGTATTAATTATACCAAGAGAGCCGGATTAGCACCGCTTAGTTCATGTAAATGTAATGAAATCCATCATGTTTATATGAAGATCCAACTTTTTTATACGAAATCCTGCATGCTTATATGAAAACAGTTTGTGTTTGCATGAATTTCATCTGGTTGGTTACAGTTGTGAAACTGTATGCCACTGGCGTTTGATGTCGTCCTCCACGGAAGGAAGCGGGAGGAAATTTGCCGGCTGCCGTTGGAGATGCTCTTATGCTGGAAATAATAGAGTCACATCCAATCCATTTGTGTTAATTGCGTGTATGATTCTCCCTCTATAAAAAGTTAATTGCATGTAAAGTGTACACGTAACTTGCAGGGTGGCTCTGACTTCGCATGTAAAGTTAAAAAGAAATAAGTCCATCCTTAATCTTGTATTCTAAGTACTCTGTGGGTTCCACTATTAGTACAGTAGCGAAAGATGTATATATTAAATAAGTAATATATAATATAAAAATCTAGAGTTAAAGATAGAATTCGAACTCAGGTCATCACGTTGCGAGCATCCGGCTCTAACCAGTCCAGCACATTTTTGTTGTAGACCATGCTGGAGATATATCTCCATGTCTACTCTTACACTCCATCTGTTCCAAAATATTTGTCTTTTTCAGATTTCAAATGGAGTACCACATATGGATGTGTATGTAGACATATTTTAGAGTGTATATTCACTCATTTTGCACCGTATGTAGTCACTTGTTGAAATCTCTAAAAAGACAAATATTTAGGAACGGAGGGAGTAGAAAATAGAGTTGGTGATGATGGTGTGCGTGCCATCCTGCAATATAGGCCATCGGATTTATATCTAACGGATAGGAAGGAAACTATCGCAATTTCGCAAAAAGATACCCACACCCCTCTCCACATTTGCAAATAAGGCCTTCCCTCGTTGATCCTTTTCTCTACTCTTACTAGCAATGTGCCCGTGCGTTGCAACGGATTCAAAATAGAATAATACATGTTCACAAACTTGAAAGAAAAACACTCTAGCTTGGTGTATATATCACTAAAAAAATACTCGTATTTGGTTTCACTCAAAATATATTCCTTGTGGCTGTTTTGATGAGGTGGGGGAGGGATGTGGTTGGTTTCAAGATACTAAGGGGCTTCTGCAAATTGGAGCAGAGAAGTGGTGTCTTGTTGCAGAAATGCCACGACTTACATCATGGTCGTTAGTTGCAGATCTGATGGTCAGAAATGATGGATGGCTGACACACCATCATCACCAACTAAGTCTTTTATAGGAGTTATTAGAGATAAAAAACAAAGTTGGTGATGATGGTGTGCCTGCCATCCTGCAATATAGGTCGTCCGATTTATATCTGACGGATAGGAAGGAAATTATGGAAATTTTGCAAAAAGATACCCACACCCCTCTGCACATTTGCAAATAAGGCCTTCCCTCGTTCATCCTTTTCTCTCACAAGATAAACTACGCATATAAATGCACCTTGATGTTCCATGCAACGCATGGGCATCTTGCTAAACTCTCACAAGATAAACTACTCATACATATGCATCTTGATGTTCCGTGCAACGCACGAGCATCTACCTAGTTTCTTTTAAAATAGTTACTGCGATAATTGGGTTGAAGTGATATATTATATATACTGCCCGAATGATTTCAGATTCACTAGTAGTAACAAAGAAAAGGTTCTCTTGTTAATTAACAGAAAACAGGGTGAAAACTATCACATGAGGCCGGTGAAAACAAGGCACATTGGGTTCAACGTCATCGTCACTACAGCTGCGCGCGCGCAAGAAGTCTACATATCGAGGGGGCTATGGAGAAAAAGACGTATCTCGTGTGTTTAAGCGAGGCACAGAGACACAATGTTTGAGAGAGAAACCGATTGACAGATTAAGATCAGATCAAGTTGTCACCCTTCTGCTGTCATTGTTGGGGTTGGGGGGGGGGGATGGGGAAGGGGAGGGAGAGAAAGACGTATCGAGAGTGCGCGCGGTAGGCACAGAGGCACAACTAGCGAGTGTGTGTGTGTGTGTGTGTGTGTGTGTGTTTGAAAGAGGAGTAGGTAGATTACCATCAAGATCGAGGTGCCACCCTACTCCTTCGGCGTCGGGTAGTGTGCGTGTGTGTGTGTTTGAGAGAGAAGCCAGTCGATAGATTAGTATCAAGATTGAGGTGTCACGCTACTCCCTCGGTGTCGGGAAGTGTGTGTGTGTGTGGGTGTGTGGGTGGGGGGTGGGGGGCAGTGGCACTTACATATCTCGACTCTTATAAAAAAACAGAGTTGGTGATGATGGTGTTCCTGCCATCCTGCAATATAGGCCATCCGATTTATATATGACGGATAGGAAGGAAACTATGGCAATTTTGCAAAAGGATACCCACACCCCTCTCCACATTTGCAAATAAGGCATTCCCTCGTTCATCCTTTTCTCCCACAGGATAAACTAATCATACAAATGCATCTTGATGTTCCGTCCAACGCATGGGCATCTTGCTAGTAGGGATAAGGAGTTTGTGTGACCCATATCTATATTAAGGGATAGGTAGATAGGATGTGTGCGAGGCATACTTAAAGCATCACAGAGATAAACAAACGGTGTGCATGCAAGTGCCAGAAAAATGAAGCGATAAACAATTTCTACGCGCGCGTGTGTGTGTGTGTGAGAGAGAGAGAGAGAGATAGATAGATAGATAGATAGATAGATAGAGAGCGAGATCTCAAAACAAAAGGTGCTCTGCTGGAATCCCATTGTATGTATTCATATGGTTTCGAAACTCGAGTTAACCTTAGGCATATGTGTGACAGACATAATTATCCTTTGAGACATTAGTGGCTGTGGGTGGGCGGAATTAAAGGGGTGGGCATGTTTGACAGAGAGAGCGTGTGTGTTTCTGTGTGAGAGACTTGTAGGACGGGGTAGAAAGACGAATTCTAACTTTGACGGAGGAAGAGAAATACACGAAGTGCGCGTGTGTGACGGGGTAGAAAGACGAATTCTAACTTTGACGGCCTCATACACGGAGGGAGAGAAATACACCACCCTGGAGCCGCCCCACCGACGGCCTCTGATCCTCTTCGCCGACACCTTCCTCAACCCTACCGGAGCTGCTTCGCTGACACCATCGTCAACCCTACCGGAGTAGCTTCGCCTATACCATTCTCAACCCTACCGGGCCTGCTTTGCCAACTCACAAGTCCGCGACCACAGATCCGCTTTGTCGCACCCTCATCCAACCTACCGGAGCAGCTTCTGACGCCCCGTCCACGGCCGCAGATCTGCATCGTCGATACCATCCTTAACCCAACCACCGGAGCAGTTTCATCGACGCCCTCGTCCACGGCCATAGATCCGCTTCGCCCACACCGTAGTCCACCCTATTGGAGCCGCTCCACAAACACCTACTCAACGGTTCTAGATCTCCTTACCGGACCTCGACAGCCAGCGTAGCGTCATCACCCTTGATGTTTTAACCTGATTCCCACCGTCTGGCAAGATGCCAACCACGCGCCACGTCCTAGGTACTTGTCACCTTTAAACCCGTCCAGCATCACCTGCCCGATGTACTTCAAATATACTAACAGGTCGCTGTTCCTTTATGCAGCTGGCAAAAATACAAGGATGATGCTTCTTCTGGATCTAATAGCTTGGCCAACCAAGATCCTGGACTGAGGCATTGCTATGATCTTGTTAGTGCGTCTCTCTCTCTCTCTCTCTCTCTCTCTCTCTCTCTCTCTTGTATTGTTGTGTGCCTGCCAGCGTGCTTTGCTAGGATTTTCGAGCACTAATCCCTTTATGCAGACAATGATTTCTACTACTGGCTGCTAAATTAGATATGTAGATGTCATACATGATACTACCTCGTAGCTCCGTTCCTAAATATAAGTCTTTCTAGAGATTCCACTATAGGCTACATACGGAGCAAAATGAGTGAATCTACACTCGAAAATGCATCTATATACATCTGTATGTGGTCCATACTGGAATCTCTACAAAGACATATATTTAGGAACAAAGGCAGTACATTACACAAAATCGTAGGTGGGATGTAGGAATTCCAGTGCACTACATTAGGCTCCCTTAGAGTGCCTGCTAGTCCAGCACACAGAGTCATGGCTAGTTAATGCTAAGCACACAATCATTAATAGGTGGTTTAAATATGCGCAAGGTATATGCAATGTATTATCATGTAGAGATGTCTAAAATTAGCCGTGTCAACTTGCAGATAGGGTTACACAATGAAGAAGTACAAGATGTATGTGGCAATTTCATGGAACATCGCAAAAAAAGGAGAGGCAGCGGTTTACCTATACAGTGTGCTATGGTAGGTCACTCCTCCATTGCAATCATCGTGACATGTTATTTGTATGTCAGTTCTATTCGCCAAGTTTCTTAGGTACAATTATTACGAGTTATCCTAAGAAAATAAGCACCTGTGAATATAAGCTCCGTGTAATAAGCCAACCAGTTCTTTTCATTGCCTTTCTTTTCAGCTTATCTTTGGTATGATCAGTGAAAAGTCTAGATTGCATTATATTTTTTCATTTTGCTGCCCATAAAAAATAATTTGACTCGCAAACATCACAAATTGAACCCTGTGCAGTAATTAATATGATAGGAAAACAGACCATCACTATTTGTTCAAAATGCACATACAAAGATACCATCTACTTGGCACAATCTACTTTGGTCAATGTCTTCCATAGAGACCCCATTACCTAATTTAAACAAAGAACACATGACCCACATTTAAATGAAGAACAATTATTTATTGAAACTCGATGGTCCATGTGGCTGGTTATTATCATATAGCAGCACCACCTGAAAGCATCATATAGTAGTAGCAGCAGCTCATAGCAACTCATCATCCAGCAGCAGCAGTGTGCAATTCATCATATACCAGCAGCAGCTCATAGCAATTCATCATATAGCAATAGTAGGAGCAGCTCATAGCAATTCATCATATAGCGGCAGCAGGAGCAGCTCATTGCAATTCATCATACAACAGTAGCAGGAGCAGCTTATAGCAACTCATCATATAGCAGCAGCAGCTCATAGCAATTTATCATATAGCAGCAGCAACTCATAGCAATTCATCATATAGCAGCAGCAGGAGCAGCTCACGTCATAGCAATGCATCATATAGCAATAGCAGGGGCAGCTCATAGCAATTCATCGTATAGTGGATCTGAATGAAAATTTGGCAAAAAAATCAGAGGAGATCCTCACCTTGTTGGATGAGCTCATCCTTCATCTGACACCTCAAGGCCATGGCCTTGGAGGAGGAGGGGAATAAGGTGCCTTACGCTGCGGTGTGGCATCACCAGAGTTGGCGGCACCACGGAGTAGTGTGTTGGACGGACCATAGTGGAGCAGCTGCTGGAGACCATGAGAATGAGGGGCGGTGCCAGAGAGAGGAGCATCTAGGGAGATTTGCCCCTACCTGCCGGCCTTGTAGCCTAGCTGGACACAGCATCATCGAGGACTAGGCCAGATGGGACCAGAGGCGACGACTCGCTGGAGGAACCCTAGGGCTGCAGGCAGGGGATTGAGGTAGAGGGAAAGGGGAGAGGAGATGCAAGCGGGCAGGGCAATGAACGCTTGCGTGTTTGTTTACTTGAGGGTCAGATGTGACGCGGGCGGGAGCAGTTGCATTTTGAGTGTAATATAGGCAGACAACAGAGTTATTTCACTATTCCCCTTCCCTTCAATTTTTAGTGAGCTTCTACCTGAAACACCCCCCTCCAAAGCGAAATAAGTTAAGCCCAAGCCCATAAAGCCCAAGCCCATAACTGAAAAATGACTTCTTTATATCTTTTATGGCTTATTTTGACAATAAGCTCTGAAAAGGCAGAATCGAACTGGCCCTTAACCTGCAATTCAATTGTGCGTGCAATGATGAATCAGTCCTGCCTGCTATAGTGTACATTTACGCATCATCATACATGGCGTAACCTAATACATGTGCATTCCATTGTAGAATCTGGAATATGCAATGTTTATGTTAGTTCATACGTTGCACATGATGTTTAAATGCCCCTTAAATCTGGTCAGTCAAGTGATGGTCTTTAAGCCTCCTTCTTTGCTTCTTTTCATGATATGTAAGATTTGCTCACACATCTGTTCAATTGTTGTTTGCATCAGCCAGCCATACTAGGACTGTTTGCTTTGATTACTTGTCGTTCTTGACCTAACACTCTAATGAGCTTGTCAACGATTTGAACACTAAGGGCTGCTGTAGTGGGGCCTTGTCTAACTCATAGGTGACATAAAGGTTTGGCTGTACACTAAAGTAGGCTCTCCAAGAGTACCTGGAGATCCAGTTCGATGGTATGCCTAGTTTTTACATAGTGCAGACATAGTAAATTCTCATTTCATTGTGTGCAAGTGCAAGAGATGTGGCATGTTTCATTATGTGGTATTGTTTTGTTATAATCTCATCCTTTTGGGTTGTTCACAGACTGGAAAGTATGCATATTTATCTTCCAAGGAGACGAGTAACTAGTTTGTGTGACCTTGCAGAGGGGGTGCAATAAAGATAAGATTGAGAATTTCCAAGTACAACATGTTAGGAAGGAGTCTTGCGAGAGAAGTAGGAGCTGCGTTGAGCCTGTTCAACTAGTTAAGGTAAGTCACTGTATCCAACTCAACAGTTCAATTCCATGTTTGTTTCAGGCATAGTTAATTTGCTCTTTTCAATTGCTTTATTTGTCCTCAGTTAATGAGATGCCCAAACAATGATGCCTGATGTTGGGTACTTTTATAACTATTAGTTGACATAATTAAAGGCCTTACCATTTAATTACTCTGGCAAAGTGTGCCTGAAGCTTTGAAGTCTATTAACCAACTATTATTGCATGAGGCTCACAATCTAGTTTATACTAGGCTAATGATTGCATAGTTTTGCTTCTTTGTAGTAGGTTTGTATGAATCCTCTCGCTGTTCATTATGCTCCCTAAGACTTTAATTGAGCTCTGAGAATGGCCAACCGCTTGCTTTACTTATACGCCCACGTGCTGTCCAAATTTGTAACTTGTCCGTGTTTTGGATTGGGCCCCAACATCATGCTCCTCTAGTGAGGTAAGAGAGATTTCTATATGCAGGCTGCAGACTACCTTTTTATAATTTTTAAAATATCACCGCTTATGCTTCATGACGTGTCACATTATTGTTAGTCCTATTTTGCCATGTACAAAATAGTCCGTCTTGCTCGCTTCCTTTGTTGTAACTATATTTTTGCCCTAGTCATGTGTATTTACACAAACATTTCAGGATGAAGTGACATCAACATAAAGATCTGCGAGCAGTGCGGCATGGCCGTTATCGAATGATTATGGATTGGAATTGGAATGTGTTGATGTTCTCGAGCATCAACTAGAGGTGGCAAGATAACGTGTACATGATTCTCAATGTACAATCAACAAGTTGAGACTGGACATGCATGTATTAGATGCAGGAGTCAAAAAAATGGAACAAGACACTGAGGTAACCACGAAGGAAATTTGTGCTATCTGAATTCGGCCAATCTATTTTCTGAAGAGATTATAGTTCAAATGGTAAGTTCTGTTGATGCGTGTCCATGATGTATGAGCTTTATTTGTCCAGTGTATGTAATTTGTTGTTTATGTACGCTTTATAATCACTGGTGCCGAACTATAATGCCCAGTGGGTATATTCGGCTGTAATTTCTTCATTGTATAGTGTAGAATTATTCTACGTTTCTATGCTTTTTACTGTATAGTGTATGTTTTTTAGAGGCGGTAGTATAGAGTAGGGTATTTGTTGAATATGCTAGATCATTGAAACGGGGGCCAACACGCCCAAACATTTCCTGGGCGCCATGCAAACGAACAAACATGTGCAGTCAAAGCGGGCCTTAATTGGGTTGGTCAAAATAATATTAAGTGGATCCCAAATGGGCCCACCGTAACAACGGCTCTTAGCAGGCCGTCAATAGGCCTAAAGCCCGATAGGGCCGTATAAATGGAAATAGCCTGCAGGACTTTAGCGGGCCGAAATAAATGTCAATTTTGTCTCGGCCCTTTTACTTGATGGGCCAGTAAGAGGCCGAAAGTGTTATGGGCCAGAGGAGGCCCAATTTGCAAACTAGGCTTTTAACTGGCCGAAAGTCACGTTGGGCTGAAATGATGCCCTACGGAACGTGGGCCCCTAATGGACCTAAAGTCAAAGGCCCAACTGTTGTGCGGGCCCTTAACAGGCCGAGAGACAAAATGGGCTAAGAGTTGGCCCATTTACCGAATGGGCCGAGGACAGGCCTAAAGTCACAGCGGGCTAGAATTGGCCCAACTGCAGAATGGGCCGAGAAAAGGCCGAAGACGTTCCGGGCTGTTAACGTGCTGGAACTGACGATGGGTGATACGTCCATTTTGCATCATGCTTTTATATCAATATTTATTGCATTATGGGCTGTTATTACACGTTATGTCACAATACTTATGCCTATTCTCTCTTATTTTACAAGGTTTACATAAGGAGGGAGAATGCCGGCAGCTGGAATTCTGGGCTGGAAAAGGAGCAAATTTTACATAACTATTCCTCACAACTCCAAAAGTCCTGAAACTCCACGAAAGTCATTTTGGGAAATAATAAAAATATCTAGCGGAAGAAGTTCACCAGAGGGGGCCCCACCTGGCCACGAGGGTGGGCGCGCCTACCCCGGGCGTGCCCCCTACCTCGTGGGCCCCCTGGTGGCCCTCCGATGCCCATCTTCTACTATATGAGGTCTTTCGTCGAGGAAAAAATCATAAGCAACCTTTCGGGACGAAACTCCGCCACCACGAGGCGGAACCAATCTAGGGCTCCGGCAGAGCTGTTCTGCCGGGGACACTTCCCTCCGGGAGGGGGAAATCATCGTCATCATCATCACCAACGCTCCTCTCATTGGGAGAGGGCAATCTCCATCAACATCTTCACCAACACCTTCTCCTCTCAAAACCCTAGTTCATCTCTTGTATCCAATTCTTGTCTCCAAGTCCGGGATTGGTACTAGTAGGTTGCTAGTAGTGTTGATTACTCCTTGTTGTTGATGCTAGTTGGTTTATTTGGTGGAAGATCATATGTTCAGATCCTATATGCGTATTAATACCCCTCTGATTATGAACATGAATATGCTTTGTGAGTAGTTACGTTTGTTCCTAAGGACATGGGAGATGTCTTGCTATTAGTAGTCATGTGAATTTGGTATTCGTTCTATATTTTGATGAGATGTATGTTGTCTATCCTCTAGTGGTGTTATGTGAACGTCGACTACATAACACTTCACCATTATTTGGGCCTAGAGGAAGGCATTGGGAAGTAATAAGTAGATGATGGGTTGCTAGAGTGTCGTAAGCTTAAACCCTAGTTTATGCGTTGCTTCGAAAGGGGCTGATTTGGATCCATATGTTTCATGCTATGGTTAGGTTTACCTTAATACTTTTGTTGTAGTTTCGTATGCTTGCAATAGAGGTTAATCATAAGTGGGATGTTTGTTCAAGTAAGAATAGCACCCAAGCACCGGTCCACCCACATAACAAATTATCAAAGTACCGTACGCGAATCATATGAACGTGATGAAAATTAGCTTGACGATATTCCCATGTGTCCTCGGGAGCGCTTTTCCTATTATAAGAGTTTGTCCAGGCTTGTCCTTTGCTACAAAAAGGATTGGGCCACCTTGCTGCACTTTGTTTACTTTTGTTACTTGTTGCTCGTTACAAATTATCCCATCACAAAACTATCTGTTACCACTTATTTCAGTACTTGCAGAGAATACCTTGCTGAAAACCGCTTATCATTTCCTTCTGCTCCTCGTTGGGTTCGACACTCTTACTTATCGAAAGGACTACGACAGATCTCCTATACTTGTGGGTCATCAAGACTCTTTTCTGGCGTCGTTGCCGGGGAGTGAAGTGCCTTTGGTAGGTGGAATTTGGTAAGGAAAAATTTATATAGTGTGCTGAAATTACTGTCACTTGTTACTATGGAAAGTAATCCTCTGAGGGGCTTGTTCGGGGTATCTTCACCCCGACCTGTAGAGCAAAGAGTTGCTCCTCAACCTAATGAACCTACTGAAAATGAATATGAAAATGTTCGCTTTGAATTTCCTTCGGGTATGATGGAAAAACTGCTAGCTAATCCTTTTGCAGGAGATGGAACAAAGCATCCTGATGAGCACCTAATATATGTGGATGAAGTTTGTGGACTATTTAAGCTTGCAGGTATACCCGATGATGTTATTAAGAAGAAGGTCTTCCCTTTATCTTTGAAGGGAGATGCATTGACATGGTATAGGCTATGTGATGATACGAGATCATGGAAATGGAACTATAGAAGATTGAAATTGGAATTTCATCAAAAGTATTATCCTATGCATCTTGTTCATCGTGATCGCAATTATATATATAATTTTTGGCCTCACGAAGGAGAAAGCATCGCTTAAGCTTTGGGAAGGCTTAAATCAATGTTGTATTCATGCCCCAATCATGAGCTCCCAAGAGAAACAATTATTCAAAATCTTTATGCTCGACTTTCTGAAAACAATCGCACACTGCTTGATACTTCTTGTGCTGGCTCTTTGATGATGAAGCCTATTGAATTCAAATGGAATTTATTGGATAGAATTAAACGCAACTCTGAAGATTGGGATCTCGATGAAGGTAAGGAGTCAGGTATGACACCTAAGTTTGATTGTGTTAAATCTTTTATGGATACCGATATTTTCTGTAAATTTAGCACTAAATATGCACTTGACTCTGAAATAGTAGCTTCTTTCTATGAATATTTTGCTACTTATGTTGATCTCCCTAAAGAGAAGTGGTTTAAATATCATCCTCCCATAGAAGTAAAAGTGGCCGCACCTATTAAAGTTGAAGAGAAGACTGTCACTTATAATGATCCTATTGTTCCCACTTCTTATGTTGAGAAACCACCCTTTCATGTTAGAATAAAGGATCATGCTAAAGCTTCAACTGTTGTTCGTAAAATTAATATTAGAACTTATACACCTCCTGAGCAAGTTAAAGTTGAACCTAATATTGCTATTGTTAAAGATCTCTTGGCTGATAATATTGATGGGCATGTTATTCAATTCTGCGGTGAAACTGCTAGAATTGCCAAACCTTGTGATAAAGATAAACATAGACCTGTGGTAGGCGTGCCTGTTATTTCTGTCAAAATAGGAGATCATTGTTATCATGGCTTATGTGATATTGGTGCTAGTGCTAGTGTTATACCTTATGACTTGTATAAAGAAATTATGCATGATATTGCACCCGCTGAGATAGAAGGTATTGATGTTACAATTAAATTAGCCAATAGAGATACTATATCAGCAGTGGGAATTGTTAGAGATGTTGAAGTCTTGTGTGGGAAAACTAAATATCCTGTTGATTTTGTTGTTCTCAGTTCTCCACAAGATAGCTTTTGTCCCATTATATTTGGTAGACCCTTCTTGAACACTGTTAATGCTAAGATAGATTGTGAATAGAATGTTGTTACTATTGGCTTGGATGATATGATTCATGAGTTTAATTTCTCTAAATTTAGTAGACAACACCGTGAAGAAGAATTGCCTAGTAAGGATGAAATTATTGGTCTTGCTTCTATTGCCGTACCTCCTAGTGATCCTTTAGAACAATATTTGCTAGACCATGAAAATGATATGTTTATGAATGAAAGAAGGAAATAGATGAAGTATTCTTTAATCAGAACCTATTACGAAACACAATTTGCCTGTTGAAATCTTAGGGGATCCTCCTCCACCCAAGGGTGACCCCGTGTTTGAGCTTAAACCGTTGCCTGATAATCTTAAATATGCTTATCTTGATGAAAAGAAGATATATCCTTTTATTATTAGTGCTAACCTTTTAGAGCATGAAGAAGAGAGATTATTGAAAACTCTGCAGAAACACCGAGCTGCTATTGGATATACTCTTGATGACCTTAAGGGCATTAGTCCCACTCTATGTCAACATAAAATAAATTTGGAAGAAGATGCCAAACCGGTTCGTGATCATCAACGACGGTTGAATCCTAGGATGAAAGAAGTGGTAAGAAAAGAAATACTAAAGCTTCCGGAGGCAGGCATAATTTATCCCGTTGCTGATAGTCAGTGGGTAAGTCCTGTTCATTGTGTCCCTAAGAAGGGAGGTGTTACTGTTGTTCCTAATGATAAAGATGAATTGATTCCGCAAAGAATTATTACAGGTTATAGGATGGTAATTGATTTCCGCAAATTAAATAAAGCTACTAAGAAAGATCATTACCCTTTACCTTTTATTGATCAAATGCTAGAAAGATTATGCAAACATACACATTATTGCTTCCTAGATGGTTATTCTGGTTTCTCTCAAATACCTGTGTCGGCTAAGGATCAATCAAAGAATACTTTTACATGCCCTTTTGGTACTTTTGCTTATAGACGTATGCCTTTTGGTTTAAGTAATGCACCTGCTACCTTTCAAAGATGCATGATGGCTATATTCTCTGACTTTTGTGAAAAGATTTGTGAGGTTTTCATGGACGACTTTTCCGTCTATGGATCCTCTTTGGATGATTGCTTGAGCAATCTTGATCGAGTTTTTTGCAGAGATGTGAAGAAACTAATCTTGTCTTGAATTGGGAAAAGTGCCACTTTATGGTTAATGAAGGTATTGCCTTGGGGCATAAAGTTTCCGAAAGAGGTATTGAAGTTGATAAACCCAAGGTTGATGCTATTGAAAAGATACCATGTCCCAAGGACATCAAAGGTATAAGAAGTTTCCTTGGTCACGCCGGATTTTATAAGAGGTTCATTAAGGACTTCTCAAAAATTTCCCGGCCTCTGACTAATTTATTACAAAAAGATATACCATTTGTCTTTGATGATGATTGTGTAGAAGCATTTGAAATACTTAAGAAAGCATTGATCTCTACACCTATTGTTCAGCCACCGGATTGGAATTTACCCTTTGAAATTATGTGTGATGCTAGTGATTATGTTGTAGGTGCTGTTCTAGGGCAAAGAGTTGATAAGAAATTAAATGTTATCCATTATGCTAGTAAAACTTTAGACAATGCTCAAAGAAACTATGCTACTACTGAAAAAGAATTCTTAGCAGTTGTATTTGCATGTGATAAGTTCAGACCTTATATTGTTGATTCTAAAGTAACTATTCACACTGATCATGCTGCTATTAAATACCTGATGGAAAAGAAAGATGCTAAACCTAGACTTATTAGATGGGTTCTCTTGCTACAAGAATTTGATTTGCATATTGTTTGTTGATAGAAAGGGAGATGAGAACCCGTTCTGCGCATAACTTGTCTAGGTTAGAAAATGTTCTTGATGACCCACTACCTATTGATGATAGCTTTCACGATGAGCAACTAAATGTCATAAATACTTCTCGTAGTACTCCATGGTATGCTGATTATGCTAATTACATTGTTGCTAAATTTATGCCACCTAGTTTCACATACCAGCAAAAGAAAAAGTTTTTCTATGATTTGAGACATTACTTTTGGGATGACCCACATCTTTATAAAGAAGGAGTAGATGGTGTTATTAGACGTTGTGTACCTGAGCATGAACAGGAACGGATCCTACGCAAGTGTCACTCCGAAGCTTATGGAGGACACCACGCTGGAGATAGAACTGCACATAAGGTATTGCAATCTGGTTTTTATTGGTCTACTCTCTTCAAGGATGCTCGTAAGTTTGTCTTATCTTGTGACGAATGTCAAAGAATCGGTAATATTAGTTGACGTCAAAAAATGCCTTTGAATTATTCACTTGTTATTGAACCATTTGACGTTTGGGGCTTTGATTATATGGGATCTTTTCCCGCCTCTAATGGATATACACATATTTTAGTTGCTGTTGATTACGTTACTAAGTGGGTAGAAGCTATTCCAACTAGTAGTGCTGATCACAACACTTCTATTAAAATGCTTAAAGAAGTCATTTTCCAAGGTTTGGAGTCCCTAGATATTTAATGACTGATGGTGGTTCACATTTTATTCATGGTGCTTTCAAAAATGCTTGCTAAGTATGATGTTAATCATAGAATTGCATCCTTATCACCCACAGTCTAGTGGTCAAGTAGAATTGAGTAATAGAGAACTCCAATTAATTTTGCAAAAGACTGTCAATAGGTCTAGAAAGAATTGGTCCAAGAAACTTGATGATGCATTATGGGCCTATAGAACGCATATAAAAATCCTATGGGTATGTCTCCGTATAAAATGGTTTATGGAAAAGCATGTCACTTACCTCTCGAACTAGAGCATAAGGCTTATTGGGCTATTAAAGAGCTCAACTATGATTTCAAACTTGCCGGTGAGAAAAGGTTATTTGATATTAGCTCACTTGATGAATGGAGAACCCAAGCTTATGAAAATGCCAAGTTGTTTAAAGAAAAGTTAAAAGATGGCATGACAAAAGGATAAAAAGCGTGATTTTAATGTAGGGGATTATGTATTGCTATACAACTCTCATTTAAGATTTTTTGCAGGAAAACTTCTCTCTAAATGGGAAGGCCCTTACGTTATCGAGGAGGTCTATCGTTCCGGTGCCATAAAAATCAATAATTTCGAAGGCACAAATCCGAAGGTGGAAAACAGTCAAAGAATCGAACACTATATCTCAGGAAATCCTATAAATGTTGAAACCAATGTTATTGAAACCGTAACCCCGGAGGAATACATAAGGGACACTTTTCGGAATGTTTCAGACTCCGAAAAGGAGTAGGTATGTGGTACGATAAGTAAACCGACTCCAAAACAATTTTTAAGGCAATATTTCTCCGTTTTGGAATATTTAGAAAAATAGAAAAATAAGTAGCAGTACGGGAAGGACACGAGGGTGGAGGGCGCGCCCCCCTACCTCGTGGGCACCTCGTGTGCCTTCCGGACTCCGTTTTATTGCACGATACGTATTTTGTCGATACAAATTCATTATATATTCTCCCAAAGGTTTTGACTCCCGTATCACGTAAATATCCTATGTTCTTGTTTCGAGCTGTTTTTTGTCAGGGTTGTCAAGGCCAGGCATCATGTCGTCGCCCTCCTCTAACAATGGTGACAATGATGCTTGGCCAATGAAGATAGAGCTGAAGAGGGAAGAACCCATGGAGATCAACAAGGATGAAAGGATCAAGAAGGCTACGGAGGATCAAGCTCCGGCAGCAGAAGTCATCCTTCAATTTGATCACAATCTTCTTACCCCAACTGAGATCGAAGCTTTCAAGATGATTGAGTTAGCCCGTATACAAAACAAGTATCTCACAAGTGAAATGTTTTATTGAAGGAGCATATTGTTGCACTCAAGGGCATTATTCGCAAGTTGGAGGACCTCTTACGCTCGATGTGCGACTATCCATCACTTCCACTTTCTTCACCAACAAAGAAGGAGACATAATCACATGGGTATGGGCACTCCCCTTGGCAACTGCCAAGCTTGGGGGAGGTGCCCCGGTATCATATCACAACCACATCTCCTATCTTTACCGTTTTTTTTAGTTCGATCCTATTAGTAGTATCTTGATCTAGTGGAATAAAGTTTATGGCATGATCTAGTCTTGAGTTTTTGCTTTATGATCTCTCTATGTAATCGAGTCCGTGAGCTATATAATAAAGATTAGTGTTTAGTCAAGGGCTTTATTATTTTGCCATGATCTTGAGTGAATAAAAGGAAAGAGAAAAAGAATAAAAAGAAATAAAGAGTTCATATTGATCTTATTGAGAGTAATGACTTCACATAGAGAGGTATGATGATTGAAAGTTGTTGGGAGTTGGCAACATAGTTTTGGTCATCGTTGCAATTAATAGGAAGTAATAAGTAAAGAGAGGTTTCACATATAGATATACTATTATTGACATCTTTTATGATTGTGAGCACTCATTAAAATATGACATGCTAAAGAGTTGATGTTGGACAAGGAAGACAACGTAATGGGTTATGTTTTCTTATATCTGAGATAAAGTATATTGTCATGGATCTCCCAACATGTTGAGCTTGCCTTTCCCCCTCGTGCTAGCCAAATTCTCAGCACCAAGTAGAGATACTACTTGTGCTTCCAAAAACCCTTAAAATAGTTTTGCCATGAGAGTCCACCATATCTACCTATGGATTGAGTAAGATCCTTTAAGTAAGTTGTCATCGGTGCAAAGCAATAAAAATTGCTCTCTAAATATGTATGATTGATTGGTGTGGGAGAAACAAGCTTTATACGATCTTGTGATGTGGAAGAAATAAAAGCGACGGACTGCATAATAAAGGTTCATATCACAAGTGGCAATATAAAGTGACGTTCTTTCGCATTAAGATTTTGTGCATCGAACCATAAAAGTGCATGGCAACCTCTACTTCCCTCTGCGAATGGCCTATCTTTTATTATTATCCTCTACTTTATGCAAGAGTCATGGTGATCTTCACCTTTCCTTTTTACATTTTATCCTTTGGCAAGCACAGTGTGTTGGAAAGATCCTGATTGATATATCTAATTGGATGTAGGGGAACATGAGTTATTATTGTTGACATCACCCTTGAGGTAAAAGATTGGGCGGCGAAACTATAAGCCCCTTTCTTTCTCTGTGTCCGATTAAAACTCCGTAAACACAAGTATCCCGTGAGTGTTAGCAGTTATGAAAGACTAAATGATAGTTGAGTATGTGGACTTGCTATTAAGCTCTGACATAGACTCTTTCTGATGTTATGATAAATTGCAATTGCTTCAATGACTGAGATTATAGTTTGTTGGTTTTCAATAAAGTTTATGATTCATATTCTGCATTGTGAATGGAATATTACTTGAACATAAGAAATCATATGACAATATCTATATATGTTGCTATTATGAGAAGGATCATGATGCCTTCATGTCCGTATTTTGTTTTTATCGACGCCTCTACCTCTAAACATGGGGACATATTTATCGTTATCGGCTTTCGCTTGAGGACAAGCAAGGTCTAAACCTGGGAGAGTTGATACGTCCATTTTGCAGCATGCTTTTATATCGATATTTATTGCATTATGGGCTGTTATTACACGTTATGCCACAATACTTATGCCTATTCTCTCTTATTTTACAAGGTTTACATAAGGAGGGAGAATGCCGGCAGCTGGAATTCTGGGCTGGAAAAGGAGCAAATATTAGAGACATATTCTGCACAACTCCAAAAGTCATGAAACTCCACGAAAGTCATTTTGGGAAATAATAAAAAATCCAATGGAAGAAGTTCACTGAGGGGCCCCACTGCCACGAGGGTGGGGGCGTCTCACCCCGGGCGCGCCCCCTACCTCATGGGCTCCCTGGTGGCCCTTCGATGCCCATCTTCTGCTATATGAGGTCTTTCGTCGAGGAAAAAATCATAAGTAACCTTTTGGGACGAAACTCCGCCGCCACGAGGCAGAACCTTGGCGGAACCAATCTAGGGCTCTGGTAGAGCTGTTCTGCCGGGGACACTTCCCTCCGGGAGGGGGAAATCATCGTCATCGTCATCACCAACACGCTCCTCTCATCGGGAGAGGGCAATCTCCATCAACATCTTCACCAGCACCATCTCCTCTCAAAACCCTAGATCATCTCTTGTATCCAATTCTTGTCTCCAAGTCCGGGAGTGGTACTAGTAGGTTGCTAGTAGTGTTGATTACTCATTGTAGTTGATGCTAGTTGGTTTATTTGGTCGAAGATCATATGTTCAGATCCTATATGCATATTAATACCCCTCTGATTATGAACATGAATATGCTTTGTGAGTAGTTACGTTTGTTCCTGAGGACATGGGAGAAGTCTTGCTATTAGTAGTCATGTGAATTTGGTATTCGTTCTATATTTTGATGAGATGTATGTTGTCTATCCTGTTATGTGAACGTCGACTACATAACACTTCACCATTATTTGGGCCTAGAGGAAGGCATTGGGAAGTAATAAGTAGATGATGGGTTGCTAGAGTGATGTAAGCTTAAACCCTAGTTTATGCTGTTTCGTAAGGGGCTGATTTGGATCCATATGTTTCATGCTATGGTTAGGTTTACCTTAATACTTTTGTTGTAGTTGCGGATGCTTGCAATAGAGGTTAATCATAAGTGGGATGTTTGTTCAAGTAAGAACAGCACCTGAGCACCGGTCCACCCACATATCAAATTATCAAAGTAGCGAACGCGAATCATATGAACGTGATGAAAATTAGCTTCACGATATTCCCATGTGTCCTCGGGAGCGCTTTTCCTATTATAAGAGTTTGTCCAGGCTTGTCCTTTGCTACAAAAAGGATTGGGCCATCTTGCTGCACTTTATTTACTTTTGTTACTTGTTGCTCGTTACAAATCATCCTATCATAAAACTATCTGTTACCACTTATTTCAAAGATTTGCAGAGAATACCTTGCTGAAAACCGCTTATCATTTCCTTCCGCTCCTCGTTGGGTTCGACACTCTTACTTATCAAAAGTACTACGATAGACCCCCTATACTTGTGGGTCATCAATGGGCTGCTACCAGGCCGAAAGAAGCTCGGGCCGCAATTGGGCCCAAAAACATAGCGGGCCGTTAACGGGCTTAAACTAACGATGGGCTGGAAATTGTCTAATCTAGAATGGGCCTTTAATGGGCCGATTATGTGTAACTTGTATGGGTCATACTTGTAACCGGGCCTGACTCAAGTAGGCCACTAATGGGCCAGCCCGCTTATTTTGACATGCCCGACCTTTTCACTGGAATGGGCCTCTGTTGGGCCGTGCCACGTGTCGACGTATCATAGGCGCCTCCTGTCCAATGAGCGGATGACATCTGTCCGAACGTTGAGCCGACACGTGTTTCCTCCGGCCAATGAGAATTTTACACGTGGAAAATTCCCATTGGTCCGGGCTATTAACGGGTTATCGGATCCAAAACCGGACCCGATAGCTTAATGGCGTCCTGTTACAGTGGATGCCACGTGTCGGTCACCCTTGACGAAAGCACTTCTATGACGCGTGATTTATCGTCATGGAAGTGGACACTTCCGTGATGATAATTTTCATAATGCCATGGAACACTTCTACGATAGCACAGGTATGACTATCTTGATTCTGTCATAAATTTGTCATGGATGTACATGCATGATAGAAAACGTGACCTACTGTGACAAACACGTATCATCACGGAAGTGTCTTTCTTTTGTAGTGCATGCGCTTATTTGTTTGTATGCTCAATCCCTTAGTGTAAGAGAACGTCGCGTTGTATTGCCCCTTAAGATGACAAACTTTATTATGCAGTCTGTCGCTTTTATTCTTTGTCATCCAAGTTCGTACAACGCTCAATTTTCTCTTACACCAAATGATCTCACACTTTTAGAGGCAATTTTTATTGCCCTTTTTGCACCGATGACAACTTACTTGAGGGATCTTGCTCAATCCCTAGGTAGGTATGGTGGACACTTGAAAAAGATTTGGGTTTAAGGGTTTTTGGATGCACACGTAGTATCTCTACTTAGTGCGGAATTTTTGGCTAGCAAAGATAGGGGGCAAGCACCACATCTTAAAGGATCTACGACAATATGATTTCTATGTGAATATAAACAAACATAAACCATTAAGTTGTCTTCCTTCTCCAACGTCAACAATTTTGGCATAAGATATTTTGATGAGGGCTCACAATAACAAAAGATTTCTAGGATAGCATATTTATATGTGAATCTTCTCTTCCCTTATTGATTCTTTCATGAGTTGCATGTGCATCACTGACCAATGCTATGTTTTTCAATCTCTAATAAAATTTCCTACTTATACTTTTCCGTGGTGCTATCACCTACTATAGGATTAGTATATAATCTTATCAATTTATTTCCTTTCTTTTATTTATTTATTTTCTCTTTTTTCTTTCTATCTTTTTTTCTTTTCTTTATTTGCAACAAGAAAGTAAGAAAGCAAAAACTCAAAGTAAACTTTATTATATAACTTGCACACGATTACAATTATAGATCACTAAGCAAACTTTCGAAAAAGAAAGGATCAAACTAACTTTTATTCATTCGAAGCAAAAGATCGAACTAAGATTAGTAAAAGTAAAAAGATAGTGGGGTGATACAATACCGGGGCACCTCCCCCAAGCTTGGCGGAAGCCAAGGGGAGTGCCCATACCCGATACTCTGTTCTCCTTTGGTGGTGTAGAAGATGGTGGTGGTGAAGAAGCAATCCTGTCCTTAAGGATCAAGAGATTCTCCAACCAACGGATGATGCTCCGGAGATGGGTGATATGCTCTTGATGCAGAATATTTTTGCGAGTGAGATATTTATTTTGTATGGGAACTATTTCAATGACGTGAAAAGCTTCAAGCTCAGCAGGGGTAAGGTGAGTAAGGTAGGGCTTAAGGATATCTTGTTCCTCCTCCTTGGCCAGCAGTGCTTGTGCTGCCACCGGGGACGGATCTACGGTAGCTTCCTTGCCCTTGTCTCCCTTGACGATGTCCGTAGGCTCCTCCCTCTTTGTCTCGATCTTCATCAGTCAAGCATCTTCTTCCATGTTGCTGGAGGAGCAGGAAGACATGATGCCTGGCTTGATAAATCTGACCGGAAACAACAAGAAAAAGAACAGAGGATTTCTCCATGATACGGTGATCAACAAGTTCGGGAAGTACATATAGATTTTTTTATCTTGGAGGACAAGTACATGGAGGAAAAACGGAGTACGGAAGGTGTCCCAGGTGGGCACAACCCACTTGCCTGGCGCGCGCTGGTGTCTTGTGTCCACCAGGAGACGCTTCCTAGGAATTTCTTTATTTCCAAAATTCTAAAATATTCCAAAACTGATAAAATAAATTTTTTGGGATTTTTAGAAGTCCGTTTACTTACCGTATCACGTACCTCCTTATTTTCACGATTCTGGAGTGTTCCGGAAGGACTCTTTTATGTGTTCTTCCGGTGTCAACGTTTGTATAATATTACTTTCAACATTAATAGGCGTACCTGAGATATAATTCTTTATTCGTTGCCCATTGACAACCTTCGGGTTAGTACCTTTGGAATTATATATTTTGATGGCTCCGGACCGGTAAACCTCCTTGATGACATATGGGCCTTCCCATTTCGAGAGGAGCTTTCCTGCAAAAAATCTAAAACGAGAGTTGTACAAAAGAACATATTCTCCGACTTTAAACTCATGCTTTTGGATTCTTTTGTCATGCCATATTTTAACTTTTTCTTTGAATAGCTTTGCATTTTCATATGATTGGGTTCTCCATTCATCTAATGAGCTAATATCAAATAACCTCTTTTCACCAGCAAGTTTGAAATCATAGTTGAGCTCTTTGACTGCCCAATATGCCTTATGTTCTAACTCAAGAGGCAAATTACAAGCTTTTCCATACACCATTTTATAAGGAGACATACCCATAGGATTTTTTATATGTTGTTCTATAAGCCCAAAGTGCATCATCTAATTTCTTAGACCAATTCTTCCTGGACCTATTGACAGTCTTTTGCAAAATTAATTTATTTCTCTGTTGCTAAGTTCAACTTGACCACTAGACTGAGGATGATAGGGTGATGCAATTCTATAGTTAACATCATACTTGGCAAGCATTTTACGGAAAGCACCATGAATAAAGTGTGAACCACCATCAGTCATTAAATATCTAGGGACTCCAAACCTTGGGAAAATAACTTCCTTAAGCATTTTAATAGAGGTGTTGTGATCCGCACTACTGGTTGGAATAGCTTCTACCCATTTAGTAACATAATCAACAGCAACCAAAATATGTGTATACCCATTAGAGGAAGGAAAAGGTCCCATGTAATCAAATCCCCAAACATCAAATGGTTCAA
This sequence comes from Aegilops bicornis, assembly GCA_021605145.1. Lineage (NCBI taxonomy): Eukaryota > Viridiplantae > Streptophyta > Magnoliopsida > Poales > Poaceae > Aegilops > Aegilops bicornis. The sequence goes on from CM038669.1 coordinate 82,736,082, forward strand.
CAACAAGTGAATAATTCATAGGCATTTCTTGACGCTTACCGATATTACCTATTCTTTGTCATTCATCACAAGATGAGACATACTTATGAGCATCCTTGAAGAGATTAGGCCAATAAAATCCAAACTGCAATACCTTATGAGCAGTTCTATATCCAGCATGATGCCCTCCATAAGCCTCGAACTGACATTTCCGTAGGATTTGTCCCTGTTCATGCTCAGGTACACAACATCTAATAATACCATCTACTCCTCCTTTATAAAAATGTGGGTCATCCCAAAAGTAATGTCTTAAATCATAGACGATTTTTTTTTCTTTTGTTGGTATGTAAAGCTAGGTGGTAAATATTTAGCAACAATGTAATTAGCATAGTCAGCATACCAAGGAGTACTATTAGCAACATTTATTGCAGCTAACTGCTTATCAGGAAAACTATCATCAATAGGTAGTGGGTCATCAAGCACATTTTCAAGCCTAGACAAGTTATCAGCTCCGGGGTTCTCAGCTCCTTTTCTATCAGTGATATGTAAATCAAATTCTTGTAACAAGAGAACCCGAGGAATAAGTCTAGGTTTATCATCTTTCTTTTCCATAAGATATTTAATAGCAATATGGTCTGTGTGAACAGTTACTTTGGAATCAACAATATAAGGTCTAAATTTATCACAAGCAAACACCACTGCTAAGAATTCTTTTTCAGTAGTAGCAAAATTTCTTTGAGCACTGTCTAGAGTTTTACTAGCATAATGAATAACATTCAATTTCTTATTAACTCTTTGTCCTAGAACAACACCAACAGCATAATCACTAGCATCACACATAATTTCAAAAAGCAAGTTCCAATCAGGTGGTTGAACAATAGGTGCAGTAATTAAGGCTTTCTTGAGTGTTTCAAAGGCTTCAAGACAATCATCACAAAAAACAAAAGGAATATCCTTTTGCAAAAGATTAGTAAGAGGCTTAGAAATTTTAGAAAAGTCCTTGATAAATCTCCTATGGAAACCAGCATGACCTAGGAAACTATGAATACCATTGATGTCCTTAGGACATGGCATTTTCTCAATTGCATCAACCTTAGCTTGTTCCACTTCAATACCTCTTTCAGAAATTTTATGACCCAAGACAATGCCTTCATTGACCATAAAGTGGCACTTCTCCCAATTCAAGACAAGATTTGTTTGTTCACATCTCCGCAAAACTCGCTCAAGATTGCTGAAACAATCATCAAAAGACTTCCCATAAACAGAGAAGTCATCCATGAAAACCTCAACAATCTTTTCATAAAAGTCAGAGAATATAGCAGTCATACATCTTTGAAAGGTAGCAGGTGCATTGCATAAACCAAAAGGCATATGTCTATAAGCATAAGTTCCAAAGGGACAAGTAAACGTGGTCTTTTCTTGATCAGGTTGAGAAACAGGTATTTGTGAAAAGCCAGAATATCCATTAAGGAAGCAAAAGTGTGTGTGCTTAGGTAATCTTTCAAGCATTTGATCAATAAAAGGCAAAGGGTAGTGATCTTTTCTAGTTGCTTTGTTTAATTTTCTAAAATTAATTACCATTCTATAGCCTGTAACAATTCTTTGTGGAATAAGTTCATTCTTATCATTAGGAACAACAACAATACCTCCTTTCTCAGGGACACAATGAACAGGACTTACCCATCTACTATCATCTATAGGATAGATTATACCTGCTTCCAGAAGTTTTAGTATTTCCATTCTTACCACCTCTTTCATCTTTGGATTTAACCGACGTTGGTGATCAATAACGGGTTTAGCATCAGGTTCCATATTAATTTTGTGCGGACATAGAGTGGGACTAATGCCCTTTAAATCATCAAGAGTATATCCAATAGCAGCCCGATTCTTCCTTAGAACTTTCAATAATCTTTCTTCTTCATGTTCTGACAGGTTAGCACTGATAATAACAGGATATATCTTCTTTTCATCAAGATAAGCATATTTCAAAGTGTCTGGCAATTGTTTTAATTCAAACACAGGATCACCTATAGGTGGAGGAGGACCTCCTAGAGTTTCAATAGGCAAATTGTGTTTAAGCAGAGGACGTTGTTCAAAGAAAATCTTATCTATTTCATTTATTTCATGCATATGTAAATCATTTTCATGGTCTAGCAAATACTATTCTAAAGGATCAGTAGGTGGCACAACAATAGAAGCAAGACCAATTAATTCATCCTTACTAGGCAATTCTTTTTCATGAAGCTTTCTACTAAACTTGGAAAATTTAAACTCATGAGACTCATCACCAAAGCTAACACCGACAGTTTGTTTCTTACAATCTATCTTAGCATTAACTGTGTTCATGAAAGGTCTACCAAAGATAATGGGACAGAAGTCATCTTGTGGGGAACCAAGAACAAGAAATTCAGTAGGGTATTTTATTTTCCCACAAAAGACTTCAACATCTCTAACAATCCCAATTGGTGATATGGTGTCTCTGTTAGCAAGTTTAATAGTAACATCTATTTCTTCTAGCTCAGCAGGTGTCGGTGTGGAACGACACCTATGGGATCACAAGAATCCCTACTACGGTTGCCTGGCCACAGGGTTGCGAGGAGAGCAGGGCTAGTAGACACCACAAGGATCGTTTACCCAGGTTCGGGCCGCGAGGATGCGTAAAACCCTAGTCCTGCTTTGGTGGGTGTATTTCTGAGAGTTCTTGAGCTCTCGAACTAGCTATGGTCAGCGCGTGGTTCGAAAGAGCCGAATCCCCCTTCAGTATGCCATGGGCCTCCTTTTATAGTTGAAAGGGGCTACCACAGTAACACACAAGAGGTGGAAAGGCGATAAAGGCTCCTGAGCTTATCGTCAGACATGGTCAAGACGCATTTAATGCGTGGCTTAGGTGTCCCCTTGCTTTATCGGGGACGGGGCGAGGCCCGTACCGTCCGTCGCCGCTCCTCCTCGCTTCGACATGCACCCCGACCAGTGATGTGTGCGGTGCCATGTAGGCAAGCATGCATCTGGGTGGCACGGTGGCGGAGCCTTCACGAAGATCTGCATGCCACCACGCAGGCGCTTGATGAGTTGGCCTGGGAGCTGCATGTTGCCACGCAGGTGCCCGCCCAGCTGGTTGGGCTGGCAGCTGCATGTGAACGGCGGTGGAAGCTTGGTTGACGTGGGCTTGGCGGTGGCCTCGCCGGCGTCTTTGGCGAGGGCCTTGCCGGGTGGCCCGGCAAGGGTCTTGCCGTGGCGTGCTGTCGTCCCCGGCAAGGATCTTGCCGGGGGTCTGGTGGCCTTCCTCGGCAAGGATCTTGCCGAGAATCGTCATCTTCTAATCCTCATCTGATCTTGAGTATGTCTTCACAAAGATTTGCGTGCCACCACGGAGGTGCCTCCCGAGCCCTGGCCCCACATGGATGACGGTGCTGGGGGCCGTGGGCTCAAGGGTGGCTCGCTCTGTTGGTTCGGGGTGAGCTGTCCCGGCAAGGGTCTTCCTGGGGCCGCTGAGGCCGCCCGGGAAGGGTCTAGCCGGGGGAACCTGCTTCGTCCCTCTGCTCTTTGTGGTCTTGGCCTTGGCGTTGCCTTGATTGTCTTGGGCTTCGGCCTTACCTTGGCTCACCTTCCCTGTTCTGCTTGGTGTGGTCGTGGGCGCGGCTCTAACTGCCCGTGCACAGGTAAAGGGGTACAAAGACGTGCCCCTCTTTTTGTACACCGACAGGAGCCCCCGAGCCTGGGCCACACATAAGCGCAACACGTTGTTGGGTCAGGCCCAAAACAGTGCGCAGGCAGGCGGGGCGGTTTTTACCGCGGTAAGACTTTTCGCGCGCTCCGCTTCCCACGACCCGCACGCGCGGTGTGACTTGGGCGGCATGCGTGGGGCGGTTTTCACACGCATGCGTCACATCGCAGTAAAGAGGCGGCCCGCGCCTTCCCCGTAAAAAGAGGGAGGCGTGGAGGCGCGGCTCATTTATTGAACGGGCCGGGCACGGTCTTCGGCGCCCACTCCCCACGATCACGGGGTGGGGAGAGGTCGTCACTGCTCCCTTGGTTCTGCATGTCCGCCACGCGTCCCCCATGCACTTGGGGTAGCAAGCGGCGGGGGCAGGAAACCGGGCCGTCGCTAGTTGGGGCAGTGGGTCGGTCCCGATTCCGCGCGCCTCTGGTGGCTGGATTGGCCGAACGGGCGGCGAGCCCCGACCCCGCTCCTTTATAAGGAGGGGGAAGGGGGATGGTGTCCCGCACTCTTCTGTCATCTATCTCCTCTTGCTTCTGCTTCTTCCTTTCACTTGCCATGGAGAAAGGGAATCCTGGTCCTTCGGCGATGGCGGTGAGGGTCGCTGCTCGACAACGCGTCCCTCCTCCTACTGAGCCCGCGATGGTGGAGCCGGTCGCGAGGGGAAGGGGGAGGGGGCGAGGCCGTGGGCGAGGCCGGGCCAGACGTCGCAGTACTTGGGGAAGAGGAGGACGGGGCGGCGCGCCGGCTTCGCCCCCGCCAATGATGCCTTTCCCGATGGAAGGCCATGTCAGCCTCCGCGTCGCCGTCTTTGTCTTCCCGCCCTGTTTGCTCAGGAGATGGAGCGTGATCAGCCCCAATCCCTCAGAGTGCACATGAGGGGTTGCGGGAACGGGGGCACGCGGGTCGACGTCGACTTCCTGGCTCCTCGAGTCATGTACCTCCGTCGTGGGTGGAAGACGTTCGCTCGCATCCACAGCCTGATGGCGGGGCTCGTCCTCTACTTAAAATTAATGGATGACGGCCTACTCTCCGTCAAGGTCTTCGGAGAGTTCGGGACTCGCCTGAAGTGCTGCGTGGAGAGCTCCTCCGATGGAGATTCTGACGATGGAAGCTCTTCCTCGAGCGAAAGTGATGAGGAGGACATCGGGTGGATAGCGAGGACGAGTCCGACTAGGCGTCGGACGCCCAGCGCTCGGGCGGTGCGGCAAGAAGCAAGATCTGCACCTGGCCGCTCCTCCGGCAGAGGTTTGCCGGGGGCGGGGCCAGCTCCTTGAACTTCTCGGGGCCGTCTCCTTGGGCGGCTGGCATCGGGAGGTTGCGGAAGAGGAAGAGGGTGGGCGGCAAGGCCGTTAACTCGGAGTACGCGGGCACCGACGCCTTCATCGCGTATTGCCGGTCCTGTCGCCTGCCTTCCTCGCCTTTCCGGCACCACATCACCGACCCGCCTGGGCGGCCACCGAGGTGTTCTCTTGGTGCTTTCGCTGCTCGTAGCTTGCCTAGGTGCCCTTTGCCCTTTCGCCTCCTTGACCTGCCTCCCGAGGAGAGGGACAAGAAAGGGATTACGGGCATCTTATCTCTTTTTAGTTTGTAAGCCCTGGGCCTTTGTTAAATTTAAAACTTGTAATCCCCTTGCTCATGTTTTTCATCTCGCATTTAACTGCACTGTATGGTATGTTATTAATGAAAAAGGTATGCTTGTCGGGTTTTTCGTTCACGGGTAAATCCCGCGACAAGGAGCGAATCCTTGTTATTGTTTAAGATAAATGTTTTTCGCCCGGCAACAGGCCTTGTCGTTCCCCCACTCCACTCGACCGTTCTCGCGCTCTTGGCGGAGGCAGGGATGAAGTGGGCTTCAGGCTCCTCGTCCCAGCTCCTTGCCGCCGCGGCTACGACCAAATCCGGACCAAGGAAATAATCCTGAGGTATAGGAAAAAGGGGAGCACGACAGCCTAGAGATAAAAACGAGGTTTCACATACCCCAGTGCGGTTCCGAAATGCATGACAGAGGATAAAAGACTTATCTGGATCTGCAGCCCCCGGCAATCTCATCTTGCCGCGGTTGGATCCTTGTGCTTGCAGCCCCCGGCAACTCTGGTTTGCCGGGGTCGGGGCACCGGTCCGTCTCCTTCTTTCCGAGTAGCTCAGCAGAAGTGCTCATGTGCCCTGCAAACCAAAGGAGGACAGAAAAGGAACAGATAGACGCGCACTCGACCTCTAGGCTAGGGGTTAGTCGCTGCTAAGCACTATCAATCCTAACCAAGGAAGAGACTCGACCTAGCATGCATGCTATAACTTAGGGCGCCAGCGCTTCATTTATTTATGCTCAGGGTCTCATACCGGCTTTGTACAAAGGTCACATGCCTTGCCGCAAAGCTTGTAGAAAAGGTGGCTTGTCGGGAGGCCCGGCAAGCCGCTACTTTATGGGTAAAACTTGCGAAGATGCTCGATGTTCCAGGAGTTGCTCATCGACGATATCTTGATCTCCAGCGGATCGCGCCAGGCCTGGTGACTCAGACACGATAAGGGCCTTCCCACTTTGGCGTCAACTTGTTGGAATTCTTGGCCGACTGAATGTGCCGAAGAACAAGGTCGCCTTCCTCAAAGCTTCAGGCATGAACCTTGCGGCTATGTTAGCGGCGCAAGGCTTGCTGGTACCGTGCCGCTCTCACAGCCGCCCAAAGACGATCTTCCTCAAGGAGCGCCGCGTCATCTTGGCGCAACGGCTCTTGCTCAAGCTCATCATAAGCGAGCACTCGAGGTGACCCGTATATGAGTTCCGTGGGGAGAACTGCTTCTGCCCCGTATACCAGGGCAAAAGGTGTCTGGCCGAGGCTCGATTTGGCGTCCGCCCCGATCGACCAAAGAACCGCCAAAGAACTCATCAACCCAAAGGCCTTCGCTCTCGTGCAGCTTGTCAAAGGTCTCCGTTCTCGTGCCTCGCAACACTTCAGCATTTTCCTCTCTGCTTGGCCATTGCTCCGTGGATGTGCCACGGAAGCAAAATGCACCTTTGCCGCCGAGGTCTTGGATGTACTGCATGAAGATGTGGCTTGTGAACTGCGTGCCGTTGTTGGTGATGACTCTGTTTGGCACACCAAAATGGCAGACCAGTCCTTTGAAGAACTTGACGGCTGACTGAGCAGTCACCTTCCTCAATGCTTCCACTTCCGGCCACTTTGTGAACTTGTCGATTGCAACGTACAAGTACTCAAAGCCCCTGACAGCGCGGGGGAAAGGACCCAATATATCGAGCCCCCATACCGAGAATGGCCAGGAGAGAGGGATTGTTTGAAGGGCTTGGGATGGTTGATGAAGCTTCTTTGAATGGAACTGGCACGCTTCACACTTGGTTACTAGTGCCGTCGCATCCTGGAGGGTGGTGGGCCAGAAGAAACCTTGCCGGTACGCCTTCTCGGCAAGGACCCTTGACCCTATGTGGGAGCCACATATGCCTCCATGTATCTCCGCCAACAGCTCCAGTCCTTCCTCCCGAGGGATGCACTTGAGTTTCACACCGTTCGGCCTTCTCTGGTACAGGCTATCATCGACAAACTGGTACAGGGCGGATCGACGGGCTACTTTCTCCGCTTCTTCCTGTTCCTTAGGAAGCTCCCCTGTTTGGAGGAATTGGATGGTATGTTGCGCCCATGTCGGAGCCTGGGGCTCGACGGCAAGGACCAAAGGCATCTCTTCCGCCATGGGAGCGACTGTCTCTACGGCCTGGGCTTGACGCCCTGCCGGAGCCAGCTGTTTTGGGCGTGCTTAAGCGTCATGCAGCCCTGTGGGGCTCGGTAGGAAAGTACTTGCCGGGACCTGATTTTCTCCGCTTGCTCTGCCCCGCTAATGGTTCGACGGATGGTTGAATTAATCAGAGCAAAAAGGTACCTGGTTCCACAGGTAGCTTGAATGCGGCACGCTTTGACAGGTAATCGGCGATGTCGTTCTCCGCTCGGGGGACGTGTGCTACGTCTCGAGCTTGCTTGGATTTCCCCGAAGAGGAGAGGATGATGCAGCACAGTAGGTAAGTATTTCCCTTAGTTTTTGAGAACCAAGGTATCAATCCAGTAGGAGACTACGCGCAAGTCCCTCGTACCTGCACAAAATGATAGCTACTCGCAACCAACGCTTAGGGGTTGTCAATCCCTTCACGGTCACTTACGAGGGTGAGGTCTGATAGAGATAATATTTTTGGTATTTTGGTATAAAGATGGAAAGTAAAAAAGTAAAAGCAAAGTAAGTAAATAAAGTGATGGAGATTGATATGATGAGAATAGACCCGGGGGCCATAGGTTTCACTAGTGGCTTATCTCAAGAGCATAGATATTCTACGGTGGGTGAACAAATTACTGTTGAGCAATTGATGAATTGAGCATAGTTATGAGGTTATCCAAGCAATGATCATGTATATAGGCATCACGTCCGTGAAAAGTAGACCAAACGATTCTCCATCTACTACTATTACTCCACTCATCGACCGCTATCCAAAGATGCATCTAGAGTATTAAGTTAAAAACAGAGTAACACCTTAAGCAAGATGACATGATGTAGAGGAATAAATTCATGCAATATGATAAATACCCCATATTTTTATCCTCGATAGCAACAATACAATACGTGCCTTGCAACCCCTTCTATCACTAGGTAAGGACACCGTAAGATTGAACCCAAAGCTAAGCACTTCTCCCATTGCAAGAACTACCAATCTAGTTGGCCAAACCAAACGGATAATTCGAAGAGACTTGCAAAGATAACTTAATCATACATAAAAGAATTCAAAGAAGGATCAAATATTTTCCATAGATAAGCTGGATCATAAACCCACAATTCATCGATCTCAACAAACACACCGCAAAAAGAAGATTACATCAAATAGATCTCCACGAGAGAGGGGAGAACATTGTATTGAGATCCAAAAGAGAGAAGAAGCCATCTAGCTACTAGCTATGGACCCGAAGGTCCAAGTAAACTACTCACACTTCGTCGGAGGGGCTATGGTGTTGATGTAGAAGCCCTCCGTGGTGGATGCCCTTCCCATGAGCTCCTAACAGGCCCCAAGATGGGATCTCGTGGATATGAAGGTTACGGCGGTGGAATTAGGTTTTGGCTCCGCCCCGATCTGTTGGGGGTAATGAGGTATATATAGGAGGAAGGAGTACGTCGGTGGAGCGTCAGGGGCCCACGAGGCAGGGGGCGCGCCCCACCCTCGTGACCACCTCGCACTTCTTGGAGTAGGGTCCAAGTCTCCCGGATCACGCTCGGTGAGAAAATCACGTTCGAAGGTTTCATTCCGCTTGGACTCCGTTTGATATTCCGCTTTCTTCAAACACTAAATAGGCAAAAATGACAATTCTGGGCTGGGCCTCCGGTTAATAGGTTAGTCCCAAAAGTAATATAAAAGTAGAAAATAAAGCCCATTATAGTCCAAAACAATAGATAAAGTTGCATGGAGCAGTCAAAAATTATAGATACGTTGGAGATGTATCAAGCATTTGCAAGCTTAATTCTTGCTCGTCCTCGAGTAGGTAAATGATAAAAAAGAAATTTTGATGCGGAGTGATACTTTGGCATAATTTCAATGTAAATCTTCTTAATCGTGATATGAATATTCAGATCCGAAAGATTCAAGACAAAAGTTCATATTGACATAAAAATAATAATACTTCAAGCATACTAATCAAAATAATTATGTCTTCTCAAAATAACATGGCCAAAGAAAGTTCATCCCTACAAAATCATATAGTTAGGCTATGCTTCATTTTCGTCACACAAAGATGTTCCCAACTTCTATACCCCGATGACAAGCCAAGCAATTGTTTCATACTTAAATAATCTCAAACTTTTCAACCTTCACGCAATACATGAGCGTGAGCCATGGATATAGCACTATGGGTGAAATAGAATATGATGATGGAGATTGTGTGGAAAAGACAAAAGCGTAAAGTCTCACATTGACGAGGATAATCAACGGGCTATGGAGATGCCCATCAATTGATGTCAACATGAGGAGTAGGGATTGCCATGCAACGGATGCACTAGAGCTATGAATGCTCAACAAAAGAAAACTAGTGGGTGTGCATCCAACTTGCTTGCTCATGAAGACCAAGGGCATTTTGAGGAAGACCATCGTAGGAATATACAAGCCAAGTTCTATAATGAAAAATTCCCACTAGTATGAACAAGACAACTTATGAGACTCACTATATGAAAAACATGGTGCTACTTTGAAGCACAATATATGAGATTCACTACATGAAGAACGAGGTGCTACTTTGAAGCACAATATATGAGACTCACTACATGAAGAACATGGTGCTACTTTGAAGCACAAGTGTGGAAAAAGAGATAATAGCATTGCTCTTTTCTTTTTTGGGGCCTTTCTTTTTTTATTTTGGCCTTTCTCTTTTTTTGGGCAATGCTCTAATAATGATGATCATCACATTTCTATTGATTACAACATGAGGATTACAACTCGAAACTAGAACAAGGTATGACTCTATATGAATGCCTCCGGCGGTGTACCGGGATGGTGCAATGAATCAAGAGTGACATGTATGAAAAATAATGCATGGTGGCTTTGCCACAAATACGATGTCAACTACATGATCATGCAATGGCACTATGACAAAAGTAATGTATGTCATAATAATGACGAACGGAACGGTGGAAAGTTGCATGGCAATATATCTCGGAATGGCTATGGAAATGCCATAATAGGTAGCTATGGTGGCTGTTTTGAGGAAGATATAAGGAGGTTTATGTGTGATAGAGCGTATCGTATCACGGGGTTTGGATGCACCGGCGAAGTTTGCGCCAACTCTCAATGTGAGAAAGGGAAATGCACGGTACCGAAGAGGCTAGCAATGGTGGAGAGGTAAAAGTGCGTATAATCCATGGACTCAACATTAGTCAAAAGAACTCATATACTTATTGCAAAAATTTTGAAGTCATCAAAAATCAAGTACTACGCCAAGATGCTCCTAGGGGGATAGATTGGTAGGAAAAGACCATCGCTCGTCCCCGACCGCCACTCATAAGGATGCACAAACCAGGTACACTTCATGCTTCAAATTTGTTACACAACTTTAACCATACGTGCATGCTACGGGATTTAATAACTTCAACACAAGCATTTCTCAAATTCACAACTACTCAACCAGCATGACTTTGATATTATTACCTCCATATCTCAAAACAATTATCAAGCATCAAACTTATCTTAGTATTCAACGACTCAAAAGAAAGTTTCACATATCTTGAATACCAAGTATATTAATATTAAGCAAATTACCATGCTATTAACGACTCCCAAAATAATCTAAGTGAAGCATGAGAGATCAAGTTTATTTAAAACAAATCCACCACCGTGCTCTAAAAGGTCTAAGTGAAGCACTAGAGCAAAAATTATCACGCTCAAAAAGATATAAGTGAAGCACTATGAGCAAATTATCAAGCTGAAAAGATATAAGTGAAGCACATAGAGTATTCTATCAAATTTCAATTCATATATGGCTCCCTCAAAAGGTGTGTACAGAAAGGATGATTGTGGTAAACTAACAAGCAAAGACTCAAATAATACAAGACGCTCCAAGCAAAACACATATCATGTTGGTGAATAAAAATATAGCTCTAAGTAAATTACCGATGGAAGTGGATTTAAAGAGGGGATGCCTTCCGGGGCATCCCCAAGCTTTGAATTTTTGGTGTCCTTGGATTATCTTGGAGGTGCCATGGGCATCCCCAAGCTTAGGCTCTTGCCACTCCTTGTTTCATAATCCATCAAAAGAATTCACCCAAAACTTGAAAACTTCACAACACAAAACTCAATAGAAATCTCGTGAGCTCCGTTAGAGAAAGAAAACAAAAGACTACTTTAAGGTACTGTAATGAACTCATTCTTTATTTATATTGGTGTTAAACCTACTGTATTCCAACTTCTCTATGGATTGTAAACTATTTTACTAACCATAGATTCATCAAAATAAGCAAACAACACACGCAAAACAGAATCTGTCAAAAACAGAACAGTCTGTAGTAATCTGTAACTAACGCAAACTTCTGGAATCCAAAAAATTCTACCAAAATTAGACGACCTGGAAAATTTGTTTATTGATCAGCAGCAATTGGAATCAGTATTTTATCACGTTCTGGTGATTTTTAATAATTCGGGCACGGAGCACAAAGATTCTGGAAATTACAGCAAGATCAAATAACTATCATCCAAGAAGATCCAATAGGTTCAACTTGGCACAAACACTAATTAAAAGATAAAACCACATCTAAACAGAGGCTAGATGGATTATTTATTCCTAAACAGAACCAAAAACAAAAAACAAAATATAAAATTGGGTTGCCTCCCAACAAGCGCTATCGTTTAACGCCCCTAGCTAGGCATAAAAACAAGGATAGATCTAGGTATTGCCATCTTTGATAGGCAATCCATAAGTGGCTCTCATGATAGATTCATATGGTAATTTTATTTTCTTTCTAGGAAAGTGTTCCATGCCTTTCTTTAATGGAAATTGGAATCTAATATTCCCTTCCTTCATATCAATAATTGCACCAATCGTTCTAAGGAAAGGTCTACCAAGAATAATAGAACATGAAGGATTGCAATCTATATCAAGAACGATAAAATCTACGGGCACATAATTCCTATTTGCAACAATAAGAACATCACTAATTCTTCCCATAGGCTTTTTAATAGTGGAATCCACAAGATGCAAGTTTAGAGAGCAATCATCAAAATCACGGAAATCTAGCAAATCACACAAAGTTTTTGGAACAGTAGAGACACTAGCACCCAAATCACACAAAGCATGAAACTCATAATTTTTAATTTTAATTTTAATAGTAGGTTCCCACTCATCATGGAGTTTCCTAGGGATAGAAATTTTCAACTCAAGTTTTTCTTCATAAGATTGCATCAAGGCATCAACAATGTGTTCGGTAAAAGCCTTATTTTGAGTATAAGCATGAGGAGAATTTAGCACGGATTGCAACAAGGAAATACAATCAATTAAAGAGCAATTTTCATAATTAAATTCCTTGAGATCCAATGTAGTGGGTTTAGCAACATCTAGATTTTTATTTCTTTCCATCCCACTTTTATCAATTTCCTCATTAAGATCTAAAAACTCCGAATTCTTAGAACGTCTTCTAGGTAAAGGAAGATCATATTCAGTTTCATCAAGATTCATATTGCAAAACAAAGATTTAATAGGGGACGCATCAATAACTTTTAGATCTTCATCTTGATTTTCATAGGAATTAGAAGAACACGCTTTAATAAAGGCATCTTTGGAAGCACGCATCCTAGCGGTTCTTTCTTTGCACTCATCAATGGAAGTTCTCATAGCTTTGAGAGACTCATTGATGTCATGCTTAGGAGGAATGATCTAAGCTTTAAAGAATCAACATCAAGAGAAATTCTATCAACGTTACTAGCCAAATCATCAACTTTATGTAATTTCTCTTCGAGCAAAGCATTAAAATTCTTTTGTGAATTCATAAACTCTTTAACACTACTCTCAAATTCAGAGGGCATCTTATTAAAATTTCCATCAGAGTTGTTGTAGGAATTTCCATAATTATTAGAAGGATTACTAGGATAAGGCCTAGGATTAAAATTCCCTCTATAATGCGTTGTTTCCAAAACTATTCCTACCAACAAAATTCACATCCATAGATTCATTATTATTCTCAATCAAGGTAGACAAAGGCATATCATTAGGGTCAAGAAACACTCTTATTAAATAACTTCATAAGTTCATCCATCTTTCCACTCAAAACATTGATTTCTTCTATAGCATGCACTTTTTTATTAGTAGATCTTTTAGTATGCCATTGAGAATAATTAACCATAATATTATCTAGGAGTTTAGTAGCATCTCCTAAAGTGATTTCCATAAAAGTGCCTCCCGCGGCCGAATCTAGAAGATTTCTAGAAGCAAAATTAATCCGGCATAATTTTTTTGTATAATCATCCATAAGTTCAAACATTGAGTAGGACAATTACGTATCTTTAATTTCATTCTCTCCCAAGCTTGTGCAACATGTTCATGATCAAGTTGCTTAAAATTCATAATATCGTTCCTAAGAGAGATAATCTTAGCGGGAGGAAAATACTTAGAGATAAAAGCATCTTTGCACTTGTTCCAAGAATCAATACTATTTTTAGGCAAAGATGAAAACCACGATTTAGCACGATCTCTAAGCGAAAAGGGAAATAGCTTCAATTTAACGACATCATTATCGACATCTTTTTTCTTTTGCATATCACATAAATCAACGAAGCCATTCAGATGAGTAGCGGCATCTCCGCTAGGAATTGATCTTTCATAACAAGATTAGACAAAGCAGTATTGATTTCACAAGATTCGGTATTGGCATGAGGAGCAATCGGAGTGCTAAGGAAATCATTATTATTGGTATTGGTGAAGTCACACAATTTGGTGGCATCTTGAGCCATCGCGACGAACAAGCAAACTAACACACGAGCAAACAAAAGGCAAAGGGAAAAAGAGGAGGAGATTGGGAAAGAGAGGGCGAATAAAACAGCAAGGGTGAAGTGGGGGAGAGGAAAACGAGAGGCAAATGGAAAATAATGTAATGCGAGAGATAGGGATTGTGATGGGTACTTGGTATGTTGACTTTTGCATAAGCCTCCCCGGCAACGGCGCCATAAATTCTTCTTGCTACGTCTCGAGCTTGCGTTGGATTTCCCCGAAGAGGAGAGGATGATGCAACATAGTAGCGTAAGTATTTCCCTCGGTTTTTGAGAACCAAGGTATCAATCTAGTAGGAGACTATGCGCAAGTCCCTCGTACCTGCACAAAACGATAGCTACTCGCAACCAACTCTTAGGGGTTGTCAATCCCTTCACGGTCACTTACGAGGGTGATATCTGATAGAGATAATATTTTTGGTATTTTTGGTATAAAGATGCAAAGTAAAAATTAAAAGCAAAGCAAGTAAATAAAGTGATGGAGATTGATATGATGAGAATAGACCCGGGGCCATAGGTTTCACTAGTGGCTTCTCTCAAGAGCATAGATATTCTATGGTGGGTGAACAAATTATCGTTGAGCAATTGATGTAATTGAGCATAGTTATGAGGTTATCCAGGCAATGATCATGTATATAGGCATCACATCCGTGACAAGTAGACCAAACGATTCTGCATCTACTACTATTACTCCACTCATCGACCGCTATCCAAAGCATGCATCTAGAGTATTAAGTTAAAAACAGAGTAACGCCTTTAAGCAAGATGACATGATGTAGAGGAATAAATTCATGCAATATGATAAATACCCCATCTTGTTATCCTCGATGGCAACAATACAATACGTGCCTTGCAACCCCTTCTGTCACTAGGTAAGGACACCGCAAGATTGAACCCAAAGCTAAGCACTTCTCCCATTGCAAGAACTACCAATCTAGTTGGCCAAACCAAACGGATAATTCGAAGAGACTTGAAAAGATAACTTAATCATACATAAAAGAATTCAAAGAAGGATCAAATATTTTCCATAGATAAGCTGGATCATAAACCCACAATTCATCGGTCTCAACAAACACACTGCAAAAAGAAGATTACATCAAATAGATCTCCACGAGAGAGGGGGTGAACATTGTATTGAGATCCAAAAAGAGAGAAGAAGCCATCTAGCTACTAGCTATGGACCCGAAGGTCTGAAGTAAACTACTCACACTTCGTCGGAGGGGCTATGGTGTTGATGTAGAAGCCCTCCGTGGTGGATGCCCCCTCCGGCGGAGCTCCGGAACAGGCCCCAAGATGGGATCTCGTGGATACAGAAGGTTACGGCGGTGGAATTAGGTTTTTGGCTCCGTCCCCGATCTGTTGGGGGTACGTAGGTATATATAGGAGGAAGGAGTACGTCGGTGGAGCGTCAGGGGGCCCACGAGGCAGGGGCACTCCCAGGGGGGGAGGGCGCGCCCCCCACCCTCGTGACCGCCTCTGGAACTTCTTGGAGTAGGGTCCAAGTCTCCTGGATCACGTTCGGCGAGAAAATCACGTTCCCGAAGGTTTCATTCCGTTTGGACTCCGTTTGATATTCCGTTTCTTCGAAACACTGAAATAGGCAAAAAACAGCAATTCTGGGCTGGGCCTCTGGTTAATAGGTTAGTCCCAAAAGTAATATAAAAGTGGAAAATAAAGCCCATTATAGTCCAAAACAATAGATAAAGTAGCATGGAGCAATCAAAAATTATAGATACGTTGGAGACGTATCAACGTGCTCCGCCTGGATACCGTCAAAGCGTTCCTCCAGCTTCCTCACCTCATCTACGTAAGCTTCCATCAATGGGCTCTGATAATCCTTGTTGACCTGCCTGACAACAAGCTGCGAGTCACCCCTAACGATGATCTTCTTAACCCCGAGGTCTGCCGCGATCCTGAGACTGGCAAGCAATCCCTCGTACTCAGCGGTGTTGTTGGTGGACGTCTCCCTGGGGAAGTGCATCTGGATCACGTACTTGAGGTGTTCTCCGGTGGGTGCGACGAGCAGCACACCGGCACCGGCACCTTGCAGCGAGAAAGCCCCATCAAAGTGCATGATCCAGTCGCGGTCTGCTTCCTTGCCGGAGAGTGGTCTCCTGGATTTCTTCGTCAGACGTCGAGGTCCATTTTGCGATGAACTCCGCCAAGACTCTGCTCTGAATTGTAGAGGTACTTTCAAACTTTAAACCGAAGCTTGACAGCTCCAAGGCCCATTCCACAATCCTTCCGGTTGCGTCCGGGTTGTGCAGTATCCGTTGCAACGGGAGGCGGGTGACGACAGTGATCTTGTGGGCCTGGAAGTAGTGATGCAGCTTCCTCGAGGCCATAAGGAGGCCGAAGAGCAATTTTTGCATGCCGGAATACCTCGACCTAGCCCCCTACAAGAGGGAGCTGACAAAGTAAACCGGGTGCTGCATCATCTTCTTCTTTGGCACCACTTCACTCGACTGCGCGGGCATTGCCTTGGTGGCATTAGACTCTGCCGGGGGCCGTGCCTTGTCGGCACCAGGCCCTGCCGGGGGAATCTTTATCTTGCCATCCGCTGGTTCTGCCGCCATTGCTTCCTCCTCGTCGACCTCCCTCTGTGCCACCAGTGCAGCGATGAACACTTGATTCGTCGCTGCCAGATATAGCAGCAACGACTCTTGTGGTTTAGGCGCAACCAGTATTGGCGTGGAGGAAAGGTATTTCTTCAGATCTCGCAAAGGCTGCCTCGGCTTCTAGGGTCCACTCTATTGGGCCTGCCTTCTTCAGGATTTTGAAGAAGGGAAGGGCGCGCTCGACGGACTTGGAGATGAATCGGCTCATGGCGGCAATGCAGCCGGTGAGCCGACGCACATCCTTGATCCGCTTGGGCACCTCGACCTGCTCAATAGCCTTGATCTTGTCTGGGTTTGCCTCGATCCCGCGCTTCGACACAAAGAACCCGAGAAGCTTGCCGGACGGAACACCGAAGACACACTTCTCAGGGTTCAGCTTGAGGTTGATCTTGCGCAGGTTAGCAAATGTCTCTTCCAGATCTTGCACAAGAGTTGGCCCATCCTTGGTTTTGACCACTATGTCATCCATGTAGGCCTCCATATTTCTATGGAGCTGAGGTTCAAAACTAATTTGGACCGCTCTTGCAGACGTTGAGCCAGCACTCTTCAACCTGAAAGGCATCCGTAAAAAGCAATACGTACCACATGGGGTGATGAATGTTGTCTTCTCTTCA
This sequence comes from Aegilops bicornis, assembly GCA_021605145.1. Lineage (NCBI taxonomy): Eukaryota > Viridiplantae > Streptophyta > Magnoliopsida > Poales > Poaceae > Aegilops > Aegilops bicornis. The sequence continues at coordinate 82,753,518 of CM038669.1, forward strand.
TCCTCTCTTGTCATGAAGATTTGGTGGTAGCCTGAGTAGGCATCGAGGAATGATAACAAATCACACCCGGCTGTGGAGTCAACAATCTGGTCGATGCGCGGTAACGGGAAGGAGTCTTTAGGACAAGCCTTATTAGTATCTGTGTAATCAATACACAGCCCCCACTTCCCATTCGCCTTGAGCACCACTACCGGATTGGCCAACCACGTCGGGTAGAGCACCCCTCTCACCAAACCTGCCGCTTCCAACTTCCTGATCTCCTCTGTGATGAACTCCTGCCTTTCCAGAGCATGCTTTCTGACCTTCTGCTTGACGGGCCGTGCGTGGGGGCTGACAGCTAGGTGGTGCTCAATCACCTCCCTGGGAACAATGGGATGTCGGACGCTTGCCATGCAAACACGTCGACTTTTGCCCGCAGGAAGGTGACGAGCGTGCTTTCCTATTTGCTGTCGAGGGTGGAGCCTATGATGAAGGCCCCTCCCGTGCCATCCTCCCTGACGGGCACCTTCTTGGTCTGCGGCGGCTCGGCTCTGGATCTCTTGCTATTGTCGGTAGAGCTCTCTCGCACGTCCTCAATGGTAGCACAACACTCCGAGGAGGTGCGCTTGCCGGAGTGGGTGCGAGAGGTCTTGCCGGGCTCCTTCTTCCCTCCCGGGCCTTCAGCGGCAGGAGCAGGTGCCTTGACGGCAGCTGCTGCAACTGCTTCTAGATAGAGTTGGTCGGCGCAGATCAGCACGACCTTCTTGTCGGAGGGGACGGAGATGATGGTCAACGACCCGGGCATCTTTAGCATGTTGTAGGCGTAGTGTGACGCCGCCATGAACTTGGCTAGTGACGGGCTGCCGAGGATCCCATTGTAGGGCAAGGGGATCTCGGCCACGTCGAAGACGATCCTCTCCGTCCTGCAGTTCAACTCTCCTCCAAATGTCACGGGCAGTGTGACCTTTCCCTTCGGCTGGCTCCTCCCCGGATTGACCTCTTGAAACGTGCTCGTTTCCTCAAGGTCTCCATCAGGAATTTGCAACCTTTTGATCACGACAGGCGAGCTCACGTTCAGGCCGGCCCCGCCGTCAACCAACATCTTGTTCACCCTGAGGTTGCGTATCATTCGCGAGACCAACAATGGCAAACACTCGACCGCGGTAGTGCGGTCAGGGTGGTCCTCGGTGTCAAAGATGAGGGGCATGCTGGACCACTTCAGCGGCTTCTGAGCGTCGAACGACGGCTCTGCTGCTGTAATCTCACGCGCTCACTGCTTGAGCTAGCGGTGAGAGGTATGCAGCGAGGCGCCGCCATCAACGCACATGGCCTCTGTAGCCTTCTGGAACCCTTGCTTACCAGACTCGTCGTCCTTGTCGTGATCGTCGTCTTCTTGTTTCTTGTCGCAGCCACGGGCAGGCCTCTCTTGCTGGTTGTCCTTGCCGGGGCGGCCTCCTTGGCCGCCACACTTCTTGCCGGATCCCTCAGCACCGTCCTGGTCCTTCTCCTTGTCCCGCCTTTTCAGACTCAGCCTTTTCTTCTCAAGAAGCAGCTCGACTTGTCGGCAGTTCCGGAGGTCGTGGCCCTTGATGCGGTGGATCTTGTAGTATTGCTTGCTGGAGCTTCCTCGGCTTGTCGGTAGCCGCCAGGTTCGGCAGCGGCGCACCCGGCAATCTCCTTGTCGGGGCGTCGCTTTGACCTTCTTGTTTAAGACCGGTATCGTCAGATCCCTCAACGGCAAGCACGGCCTTGCCTTTGCTTTTCCTGTTGCGACGCTGACTCTTCTTCGTCGGGGTTGCGGCATCTTCATCGGTAGAGTTGGTTTCCGCGCCGGCGTCTTCGCCGGGGTACTTCCTTCCCTCTTCAGCCCGGGCGCACCTATTGGCCAGAACGTAGAGCTCGGCCACATCTTTAACCTTGGTCATCGCCAGCTCCTCGCGCATCTTGCGATTGCGCACGTTCTGGTGGAACGCGCTAATCACAGCGGCGGGATGAACGTCGGGAATGTTGTATCGCACCGGCTGAATCTCTGGATGTACTTGCGCATGGTCTCCCCTTCCTTCTGGGGAATGATATGCAGATCACTGGCCTGGCCATGAGCTTGGTGGCCTCCTGTGAAGGCGCCAACGAACTAATGGCACAGATATAATGGAATCCACCGGCAAGTGCATCAACCAAGACACCACATTGGGCTTGAGCGCCAGCGGGAAATAGTTGGCAAGCACCTTGTCGTAGCGAGCCCTAGCGGCCTGCATTGCGATGGTGTAGATGCTGAGGAACTCGGACGGATGGGTCTTGCCAGTGTACTTCTCTCCGACGTCGGGCTTGAACATGCGGTGGGACGGCCACTGGAACTGCCTCAGCTCACGGGTAAAAGCCGGGCAGCCCACGTCGTAAGGTAGGCCGTTGGGGCCCCCCGATGCCGGGTGGTCCATAGCGGGTCCCGCCCGCTTGTCTGACTGGCGGCGCGCTTCACGCCGACGCTCGATGGTGGTTCAAGCATCTTCGTGAGCTCGCTCCCGAAGGACCTTGCGCTGGTCGCGGAGGGTCCGCGGGTCGGACGACGCTATGGAGATGTTATCACAAGCATCGTCGCGACGGGCCGACGCCCGAGGCGGCTGGCGAGGAGGAGGAGGTGCACCGTGGCCGCAGCTCCCCCGGTCCTCCCAGCGCCAGCATGTGGTGGCCCGGTGGAGCGCCGACCTGAGGGCCCCGCCGGTCGCGGATCGTCTTTGTTTGCGACGGCGACGAGGCTCCGGATGGTGGCCCTTCACTCGTCGAGCTTCTCCACAGCAGGAGAGAAGTCGAGGAGCAGCTGTGCACGTGCCAAAGCTTCCGCTGGCGTGGGCGGCGGCGACAGCTGCGTGGGTCGCGGTGCGCTTCGACTTCTAACTATGTTAGAAGGAGCTCCGTCACGACCCAGCAGCCGCGTGCCATTTTCACCAGTGCTTTGGCGAGCGTGCTGAACCCCTTCATCTTGCCGATGACGCACAGGGCTGTTCCCACGGGGGTGCCCAGGGTCACCAACGTGGTGACGCTGCTCGGCGTGCACACCATGGGAAGAATGTGCGATGGTCGCCGGTGGAGGCGTCCTGGAGGTCGCCGCGCTGCCCGGAATCGGCACAACGACGCCCCTGGAGGGCCCCGCGCCGCCTGCGGGGGGCCCAGCTCCATCTTTGGATCCGGCGACGTGTAGCCGGTCGTCTGGCGCGCGAACGATGCCGCTCGCCAGTTCTCCGCTCGGGCGATGTTGGTGCTCGCGGGCCGCTCGGTCTCGTTTCACGACCGGTCCGCTGCTCGTCCCGCACTGCACGGGTCGCTCGCTCCCAACGAGTCGACCGCCGTGGCCGTCTTCTTCTTAGGGATCATGGCGACGAAGAACTGCTAGGCTGACTACTAGACCAGATTCTCACAATTGCGCCCCCTACCTGGCGCGCCAAAGATGTCGGTGTGGAACGACACCTATGGGATCACAAGAATCCCTACTACGGTTGCCGGGGCGCAGGGTTGCGAGGAGAGCAGGGCTAGTAGACAACACAAGGATCGTTTACCCAGGTTCGGGCCGCGAGGATGCATAAAACCCTAGTCCTGCTTTGGTGGGTGTATTTCTGAGAGTTCTTGAGCTCTCGAACTAGTTGTGGTCAGCGCGTGGTTCGAAAGAGCCGAATCCCCCTTCAGTATATCATGGGCCTCCTTTTATAGTTGAAAGGGGCTGCCACAGTGACACACAGGAGGTGGAAAGGCATACAGTGCCCTGAGCTTATCGTTTGTATTACAGGACAGGACGCATTTAATGCGTGGCTTAGGTGTCCCCTTGCTTTATCGGGGACGGGGCGAGGCCGTCCCGTCCGTCTCTGCTCCTCCTCGCTTCGACGCGCGCCCTGACCAGTGATGTGTGCGGTGCCATGTAGGCAGGCAGGCAGCTGGGTGGCACGGTGGTGGAGCTTTCACGAAGATCTGCATGCCGCCACGCAGGCGCTTGATGAGTTGGCCTGGGAGCTGCATGTTACCACGCAAGTGCCCGCCCAGCTGGTTGGGCTGGCAGCTGCATGTGAACGGTGGTGGAAGCTTGGTTGACGTGGGCTTGGCGGTGGCCTCGCCGGCATCTTTGGCGAGGGCCTTGCCGGGTAGCCCGGCAAGGGTCTTGCCGTGGCGTGCTGTCGTCCCCGGCAAGGATCTTACCGGGGGTCTGGTAGCCTTCCTCGGCAAGGATCTTGCCGAGAATCGTCGTCTTCTAATCCTCATCTGATCTTGAATATGTCTTCACAAAGATCTGCATGCCACCACGGAGGTGCCTCCCGAGCCCTGGCCCCACGTGGATGATGGCACTGGGGGCCGTGGGCTCAAGGGTGCCTCGCTCTGTTGGTGCAGGGCGAGCTGTCCCCGCAAGGATCTTGCCGAGGGAACCTGCTTCGTCCCTCTACTCTTTGTGGTCTTGGCCTTGGTGTTGGCTTGATTGTCTTGGGCTTCGGTCTTACCTTGGCTCACCTCCCTTGACTGCCCGTGCACAGGTAAAGGGGTACAAAAACATGCCCCTCTTTTTGTACACCGACAGCAGGTGCTATGTCTTTCATAATTTCTTGATATAGAGTGTAAGGAATATCACTAACACTAGCACCCATATCACATAAACCATGATAACAGTGATCTCCTATTTTAACTGAAATAACAGGCATGCCAACAACAGGTCTATGTTTATCTTTTCTATCAGGTTTAGCAATTCTAGCAGCTTGTTCACAGAAGTAAATAACATGCCCATCCATATCTTCTTCTTTAACCATAGCAATGCTATGTTCCACTTTAATTTGTTCATCAGGTTTAGGTGTTCTAATATAGCTTTTGTTAACCACAGTTGAAACTTTAGCATGTTCCTTTATCCTAACAGGGAAAGGTGGTTTCTCAATATAAGAAGAAGGAACAACCGATCAACATTATAAATTATAGTTTCTTCTTTAACTGGCACCGGTTCCTTAATTTCTTCTTTAACAGGTGGGTGATATTTAAACCACTTCACAAAAGGAGGCTACTATCTCAGAGTCAAGTCCATATTTAGTGCTAAACTTTTGAAAAGCATCGGTATCCATAAAAGATTTAACACAATCATACTTAAGTTTAATACCTGACTCTTTACCTTCGTCGAGTTCCTAATCTTCAGAGTTGCGTTTAATTCTTTCCAAAATATCCCACCAGAATTCAATAGTCTTCTTCATAAAAGAACCAACACAAGAAGTATCAAGCATGGTTTGATCATTACGAGAAAGCCGAGCATAAAAACTCTGGATAATAATTTCTCTTGAGAGCTCATGATTGGGGCATGAATATAACATTGACTTAAGCCTCCCCCAAGATAGAGAGATACTTTCTCCTTCACGAGGCCAAAAATTATATATATAATTCCGATCACGATGAACTAGATGCATATGATAATTGTTTTGGTGGAACTCCAATTTCAAACGATTCCCAATCCATGATTCAATATCATCGCATAGCATATACCATGCCAATGCTTTTCCCTTAAAAGATAAAGGGAAAACCTTTTTCATCACCTCATCTCTGGGTAAACCTGCAAGCTTAAACAATCCACAAATTTGTTCCACATATATCAAGTGCATATCAGGATGTTCGGTTCCATCTCCTGCATAAGGATTAGCTAGCAGTTGTTCTATCATACCCGAAGGAATTTCATATTCAATATTTTTAGTAGTTGCAGTAGGTTGAGGGGTAGCTAATTGTGGTTCCGGACAAGGTGAAGATACCCTGAACAAACCCCTTAAAGGATTGTTTTACATAGTAACAAGTGACAATAAACTTCAGCACACTATATAAATGTTTCCTTACCAAAGGCGCTTCACTCCCTAAGACGGCGCTTTAAAATAGCCTTGATGACCCATAAGTATAGGGGATCAATTGTAGCTATTTTCGATAAGTAAGAGTGTAGATCCCAACGAGGAGCAGAAGGAAATGACAAGTAGTTTTCAGTAAGGTTATGTCTGCAAGTGCTGAAATTGTAAGTAGCGGATAGTTTGATAGCAAGATAATTTGTAACGGGCAAGTAACGATAATAGTAACAAGTATGCAGCAAGGTAGCCCAATCCTTTTGAGGCAAAGGACAGGCCAAAACGGTCTCTTATGATAAGGAAAGAGTTCTTGAGTGTACACGGGAATTTCATCTAGTCACTTTCATCATGTTGGTTTGATTTGTGTTCACGACTTTGATAATTTGATATGTGGGTGGACTGGTGCTTAGGTGCCGTTCTTACTTTACCAAACCTCCTACTTATGATTAACCCTCCCGCAAGCATCTACAACTACGAGAAAAGTATTAAAAATAAATTCTAACCATGGCATTAAACTTTTGGATCCAATCGGTCCCTTATGGAAAAGCACATAAACTATGGTTTAAGCTTCTGTCACTATCGTAATCCATCATCTAATTGCTACTCCACAATGCATTCCCTTAGGCCAAAATATGGTGAAGTGTCATGTATTCGACGTTCACATGACACCACTAAGGGAATAACAACATACATACTATCAAAATATCGAACACATATCAAGTTCACATGAGTACTTGCAACATGATTTCTCCCGTGACCTCAAGAACAAAAGTAACACTACAAAAATAAAGACACATCCATTTTGGGCCGAACGATTTTTTTTGCTGTCATACATATGACACTTCTATGACGATAATTGTGACAAAACCCGGTATCATAATAGATGTGGTGGGCTCCTACTTCTATGACAAAAACTCATGACAGAAAATGGGCTTTTCGTCCTGGGCGGGCCGGAGACGCAGCTGCATGACATTCTTTGGGCCATCCATTACGGGTAAAACCGTGGTACAAGCGAGGGGGAGGAAAATTTCGGGGAGTTGCCGGTTACGGTGGGAGGTCGGGGGCCGAGCGATGCGCATTTCCCTCGTGACGACGCTGCTGCAGGTGCGAGGCGCGCTCATTTAACTGAACCCGAAGCGAGGCGTTGGGCTCTAATCGAACCCGGCGATTGCACTACAGGCTACGCGTTATTGAACCCGAGCGATCGATCGATGGCTGTTAATCGAACCCGATGGAGCGATTCTTCGCCGCCGCTACTAATCAAGCCGATCGATTGGATGAACAAAGTGAGCGCTATGGGGGCTTTGGATGAATAGTGAGCGGTGGCGTTGCCTCCGGATGAACAGGACCCGTGGTGTGGAGGGCTGGATGAACGATGAGCGGTGGAGGGGTGGCCGTGGAGGGGTGGTTGAACAGACCCCGTGGTGTGGAGGGCTGGATGAACAGAGAAGCGGTGGAGGGTGCCCGTGGAGGGTGGTTGAACAAAGAGCGGTGGAGTAGCGCGGTGGAAGCCGGATGAACAGGAGCCCGTGGAGGCTGGAGGAGGTCGACGGTAGCCCGTGGAGGCCGGAGGAGGTCGACGGTGGAGATGAACAGTATCCCGTGGAGTCCTGCTTTGCGGTACGCCACACCCTCCCGGCGAACAGGACCCCGTTTCGACCGTGGCGCTCCAACACAAGTCTGTTTCGTCTGCTTTGGCGGTATGCCACACCTCCCGATCAACAGGACCCCATTTCAACCGTAGGGAGGTCCGCTTCTCCGCTTTTGTGGTACGCCGGCCCTCCCGATCAATAGGACCCGTTTGAACGTGGACGGTCGAACACAAGGCCGCTTTCTCCGCCAGCGGTACGCCATGCCTCGTTTCCATCGCCTGTTCCGTCCAAGCCCTCCCGATGAACACGACCACGCATTCCGTTCCCACCCAGCCGGTTGGCTCCCCATGAACACGACGACGACACTGTTTCTCCGTTCCGACCCAGCCATGTACATATGCGCGATAGGCGTTCGAGACCTTGCCCGTATGTACGTACGTGGCCGTATTTTCTTTCTTGCACCCTCGCCGCTGTACGTGCGCGCCTCTCCTACGACACGTGCGCGCCTCTACATCCACCAGTATATATGTACGTACACGTTCGCGACCAGAATGACAACACTACATACGCTTCGACCAGGTGGGTCCCGACTATCAGGCACTTCCTTGCGTGCAAAGATGTAGCTGGTGGGTCCCAGCAGTCAGGGGGGCGAATCATTTTTTCTTCGGACGCACTTCCTTGCGTGCGAAGATGTAATTGGTTGGTCCCAGCAGACAGGGGGAAACGTTTTTTTCGCTAAATACGGTGGCCCGTCCGGTGGGTCCCCATTGCCGTGGAGGAATAATTACTTTACGCGTAATAAGGAGGCACTTCCTTGCTGCGGCAGTGGACCCAGCTGTCAGCCTCTCCATGTACAGTCCATGTCCGATGGAAGCCATTCCTTGACCACGTTGACCACGCCGCACCGAGAGCACCAGGGCGGTGGACGACGACGAGGCCTAGGAAGGGGACGAAGCGAAGCCGGGGAAGACGTGACAGTGGATGCCCGCGCGTAGAGGAGTATGAGGGTTCACTCGTTCGGCTGCGGTGTGAGGCTGCCGTCACCGCAGAATAACAAGGGGTGTGGGTGCTTAGAGGGATGGCCTGGCCAGCGGTTGGGAGTAGTAGGGGGCGGTGAGGCCTCCGCGGCATCACAACTGGCCATGGGCGGCAGGAGCAGGTGGCACGACCGGCGCTGCTTTGGGCGGCTGGAGCAAGAAGACTAGAGGTTGAAGAAGCACTACGGCCGTTGGATGGACATAGTACGGTCACTGGAGCTAGAATCGTTCATATATTGACTAATGTTGACAAAGGCCTCCGTCCCAGTCAACTTAGTAGGCCCACAAGTCAGCCTCCCACCAAGGCTGGTCCCAAAAGGTGGGGTATTCATTTTTTGTGCGTAATAAGGAGGCACTTCCGGTGGGTCCGAGCTGACAGCGGGGGGAACGTTTTTTTCACGAAATACGGTGGCCCGTCCTGTGGGTCCCAGCAGTCAGGGGGAAACGTTTTTTTCGTGAAATACTGGTGGCCCGTCCGGTGGGTCCTCATTGCCGTGGAGGAATAATGATTTTCCGCGTAATAAGGAGGCACTTCCTTGCGGCTGCCGTGGACTCAGCTGTCAGCCTCTCCACGTACAGTACTCTTCCGATGGAAGTCGGTCGTTGACCACATTGACCATGCCGCGCCAAGAGCACCACGGCGGTGGACGACGGCGAGGCCTAGGAAGGGGACAACGCGGAGCCGGGGAAGAGGCGGCAGTGAAAGCCCGCGCGGAGAGGAGTACGAGGGTTCACTTGTTCGTGCGGTGTGAGGCTGCCGTCGTCGCAGTGGCCCGCCAGCCGTGGGAATAGTAGGGGCGGTGAGGCCTCCGCAGAAGACACCGGCCACGTCGCGGCATGAGCATGCGGCACGACCGGGCGCTGCTTTGGGCGGCCGGAGCAAGAACACCAGAGGTTGAAGAAGCACTACGGCCGTTGGATGGCCATCGTCTGATCATTGGAGCTAGAATCGTTCATATTGACTAAAGTTGACAAAGGCCCCGTCCTACCAACTTAGTAGGCCCACAAGTCAGCCTCCCACCATGGTGGGTCCCAGCTAGCAGGGGGAGTATTCATTTTTTTGTGCGCAATAAGGAGGCACTTCTGGTGGGTCCGAGCTGACAACGCGGGGAACATTTTTTTCACGAAATACGCTGGCCCGACCGGTGGGTCCCAGCAGTCGGGGGGAAACGTTTTTTCGCGAAATAAGGTGGCTTGTCCGGTGGGTCCCTACTGTCAGGTGGAGGAATAATTATTTTGCGCGTAATAAGGAGGCACTTCCTTGCGGCCGCCTGGACCCAGCCGTCAGCCTCTCCATGTACAGTACTCTTTCGATGGAAGTCAATCGTTGACCACGTTGACCACGCCGCGTCGAGAGCACCAGGGCGGTGGTCTGGACGACGGCGAGGCCTAGGAAGGAGACGACGCGGAGCCGAGGAAGACGCATCAATGGTAGCCCGCGCGGAGAGGAATACGAGGGTTTACTGGTTCGGCTGCGGTGTGAGGCTGCCGTCGCTGCAGAATAACAGGGGGTGTGGGTGAGTAGAGGGATGGCCTGGCCAGCGATGTAAGTAGTACAGGGCGGTGAGGCCTCCGCGGCATCACAACCGGCCATGGGAGGCAGGAGCACGCGACACGACCGGCGCTGCTTTGGGCTGCTGGAGCACGAAGACCAGAGGTTAAAGAAGCACTACGGCCGTTGGATGGACATCGTACGATCACTGCAGCTAGAATCATTTATATTGACTAAGTTGACAAAGCCCTTGGTACGCGTAACTTAGTAGGCCCACAACTCGGATTTGGCAGAGAACATATAGCCCATTTGCGATTTGTAAGAATGTATAGCCCATTTTTCAATTCTAATGGAATTTACTACATCCCATTTATGGGTTTGTTAAAAGTACAAACCAACTTCTAGCTAGGACAACGATTAATAATTTCAAACAACCGCTCAAAACAGAATTCAAAAAATAATTCCCACATTTTGATGGGATCCGAAATATTTTTATCCGAAATTTCTAGTCAGGTTACACGTTAAAATCCAACGAAATATTGCGCGCGCAACAAGTAATGAAATTAAAATTTCCAAATTCCAAAAATAATATATTTTTCAAACTAATTACGTGTTTGGTGCATAGTAATTGCCCAGTTATTATAATTACATCCCATTTATAATTTCTTAAAGTCCATTTTCTTGTTAAGCCTAATGCATACCTCGTAGGAAACTTTGCAGCCCAGCAGGGCGGATAACAAGTTTACCCGGATATTGTGTACAACTGTCGGCCCAGTTGCATTGCCGATGTTGAAAAAAAGGCCTGTGTAGTACAGTACAACCTAACATGGTTACTCAGCCCACATTCGTGGACGCCTTGAAAGCCCCAAACAAGGCTTACGTACAATTTTTGAAGTCACTGAGCTCAATTAATAACTTAAGAAAAATTTAGATTACAGTGGAACCTAATTAAAAGCTGTCACGAGCAAATAAATAATACAACGGGTCCCACTTGTGCGTGAGCGCGCGAGTGTGGGTGTGTGTGTGTGTGTGAGAGAGATAGAGAGAGACCCATCGGTCGATGCTCAGAATACATCTTTCAGACATATGCATTGCTGATGCTCAGTAAAAACTTATGTACTTGACACAATCATATAGAACATCATAGCACACTGAACTTGCATACAAAAATTTCACGCAGGTGTCACAATCAGGATGGAAGCAGTGGATCGCTACGGGAAGGGCTATGTTGAAACCAACAAAGTCATACATAACGGTTCATCGTCTTTATAAATGACGGGGAAATATCTTGAATGTTGTGCAAAGAAAAGCAGTATGCACAATACAATAAGTTCTGCTAGCACATTAGGTTGACGTACAACCCTTTCTAAAAAAAGTTCAGGTACAAAATTAGAACAGGTCACAATCAAATGTACTGGCAAATCAGTGCTTCAGACCCATAGCTCGGTTTTAACTAGTACTATCTGACAAGATTCAGTTGTTACCTCAAATTAGAGCACATCCAGGCAGCCAACCTTGCCTCTTCTCCCAAAGAAGCAGTGGCCTCCGCCGCGCGATGGAGTAGGCCCTGTGACATCCATCGTTCCGAGCAACACGGGGAAAGTCTAATGTTGACTCCTGTAATGGACGTCGTCGACGGACCCTGGCACTAGCGGTGGCGGCAGGACTTCGATTGATGGATTGACCACTTCTTCGACATGCACGAACACTCGATACAGGTACATCCCTAACGTGGTCCGCGGCGGCCTTGGTGGCAATGAATAGTACAACCCCGGTTCCTGCACTGGTATCTCAACACCAATCACCTTCGGTATGGTGGACAGCTTCTTCATCCATGCCATAACCGTCAGAGCCCAGCTGTCTAGAGGAACAAACATACTTACGAGCTCACCTCCAAGGTTGTTGATAAGCTCGTTCATGGACTCGCTGTTCCAAGCATGGCGAGGCATGCCGTGGAAGGTAAGCTTTGTTAAAAACTCAAGCTCAGAGGGCACTGAGCCCCATCCTGGGGGCCATCGATCAAAGCTCACTAGCGCGGCATCGCAGAACAAACGCCGGGAATATTCGAACACACGACTGCAGTCGAAAGTTGTCTGGAACCGGACGAAGAAATCAGCCGGTGGCGGACAGACTTCGACGAGCAAGTCACTTATTTGGATGCCGTGCGCAATGCCAAGAGCTTTGTCAAGGTCGTCCGGCGAGACGGGAGGCCGGTCGCCGTTGATGGTTACCATCAGCACTTTGCCCGAAACTGGTCGTCAAGCACCGCCATGCCATCGTTGAGCGACAAAGACGCAGCGATCAAGGTAGGACGGACCTCGGGATCTCCGGCTTGGAGATCCGCATTGACCGCAACATGATAGTGCGCTGAGTACAGTGGAGTACAGGAGGGGGATTTGGGGAATCGAGTAGGAATCGAGATTCCAGAGGTGGGGAGGGGCGGAGACGGGGGATGAAAAGGTAGCATGAATTTCGAGCACGCGCCAATATGCTCTCGGCGCGCAAGCGCACGAAAACACCGGTGGCGCCCACATGTCGGCCTAAGAGTCCTTATTCTTTCTTTTTTGGAGAGCCCGACCTTTTTTTTCAGGATCTTTTGAGAGCCCGGCCCGAGAGTCATAATTGACCTGTTCGGCATTGCGTTACTACTCGGCCCATATTCAACGACACCTCACTGGCCCAAACAAGTGTACATCATCGAAAAGACAGTGAGCTCAAATTATATAACTTGAAAAAGGAGATATACTTCAACACCGGAGAATGGTGATGCCCTCATTTAGCCCACCAAGAGTTCGAGACAATAAACAGTTCAAACAACGATATATACAACATTCAAACACCGACTAGTGACTACTATCGACATAAACAAAGAAGACATGATAGTTCATAAGAAGTCTTGCTACACCACCAAAATGTACCCATCTCATAGCGGCGCTCATACTCTCGTGATCCAGACGAGAATGACATTCTAAACAGAAGCAACTATTACATAGAAAGAGTGACATAGACGAGGATGACCAAATGACAAGGAATATGCATAACAAAAGAAAGAACTACCCATCTAGAACCAGCAGCAAAGACAACAAAGTCATTCGAAGAGATGATCCAACACCATCATAATTTGCGGCCCCGCTTTAGCGACCATTGATCCGGAGACACCAGTACTCCACCCTTTCGATGCAACATCCCAATTACCTATGAACCTGAAGGCTTGAACCACATCACTGCCTGTCGTAATTGAGACATCCAAGGATCAAAGTTAATCCGGATGCCTTTGCCATTCTCACCTTCTTTTGGCTGCAGGCTGTATCGTTGACAATCAGGGGAGTGTGCTCCCGAACTCCTAGGGCTCGTCGTGTAGACACAGTTTTCCATAGCAAACAGAGCCTCTCTGCCATCAAGGTCCTTGCCTACGGTGATCTCCCAGTTATTCGGATAATTGAGTCCGAGAAACAGAGAGTGTGAACCAAGGCTGCTTACCCGCCTCCAACTAAAAAATCCTAAAGGCCCCAACAAGCCGGTATCCTGCTCATAGACGTAACAGCCACTGTCCGGATACTCACGTATTACACGGTGCTTGTATACAATGGGTTTTTTCCAATATAACATTTCCGGCTCATGTGTCCGAATGATCATCAGTCTTTTGCTGTCATCTGATCAAGCGAGGAACCAGTTGTGCTTCCCTGTTTTTGGCAAAGGTGGTGTAATTACAAAGGGAAGTAACTGTAGGGACACTGCATCATATCAAAAAGGACAGGCATTGTTAATGTAAGATCAGCATTGTTTAGAGTATGAGTAGGATAATGCAAGAAACATCATTGATATGTCCTGTTGGAACCGGGAGGAAAATACAGTGGAAATGTATCTGGGTTCGAAAATACGAAGTGCCATGCATGGTTATACTCATGTTATCTCGCAATCGATTCTTCACGTGAAACTACTATGTCATGCATGTTATGTAATCATGTTCTGTCCTCACAAACAAATTCTTCAAGGTAACTAACAGACCATGCATTGTTATATACTCGTGTTCGTGAGCAAAATTTTTGTGAGGATATTATTCTAGCCATTGATTGTCAAGGGCTAATATAGATATGTACACATGGTAAGCATTGCAGGATTTCACTACTTCCAAATATAGAGTTCTCCATATGCACATTTACTTCCCTAATGTATGGTTAGATGAAACCAACAGCGTGGTGCATGTTTCTACATCATGAAAATGAGGAAACTAACATGGCCATTGATACACACTCATATTTAGTAGTAGTATATAGATTACTTGTAAAATAAGGATAATATCCATATATTCCTAACCGCTTGATTATTCAGGGTACAAATTGGTTGTAATGACATGGTCACAATCGCATGAATTAACTCATTCCAAATATAGCTGATTTACGGCGTCTCTAATATATTGCCATAGTTCTACTCAAATTCTGCTCAAACAGGGATATGCCAATCATCACAAAAAGTTCAAACAGTCTCATGGCGTCATCATTAACATGAGATGGAAACAACTTACATGCGCCGTCCCAGCAATACGTGGCGCCATCTGCTTTGTCGATCGCGTAGATGATGCCATTGTGTTCAATAGCATCACAGAAGTGTGTATCAGCTTTGACGATGATCCACTGCGAGCCGAGTTGTCTCCAGCTAAAAAAGGCACCAGCATAAAGATAGGCGAGTCCGCGGTCGAACAAGGCAATTAGCTTGAAGTCTGCGTAATTCGCATGTCGTGTGGGTACTTGGCAGATTACAATCTTCTGCAAAACAAGGTCCGTCCAACTGACGTAGTAATCTAGATGACTTGGACCACGATGGTAATACTCTATATAATCCAACGGAGGAAGGATAATCTCATGGGAGGTCTGGAAGTTCACGAGCACCAACTTTTTACCATCTTCTTTGAAGGCAGCCATCTAGTGGGAGTTCATGCCGACCCAGTACATACCTGCCAAGAAGTTTCAGGCGATGGTGATCGGATCAATGTCGAGGGAAATGATGTATGGCGACACACTACATACCTGCAAAGAAGTTTCGGCTAATGGAGATCGGATTGAAGCCGAGGGGCATCATGCACGCCTCCGTATCATGGTGAGCCAATCTCGCAAGACCAGATAGCAACAAGCAGGGTGTCTTGAAAAGCTTAGGCCTCGCCGACGATGGCCGTGGTGCATGTCCTCGAGCATGCACCCAGTGCAGGCGGTCAACATATCCATACACGAACAACAGAGGTCGAGGATGTCACTGGGGAGATTGCTCCCATCGCGGCTCATATGGATGTTGCGCGGTTCACGTTCGGCCATGGTGGAGTTTGGAAGGGGGCTTGATTTACGGTGGAGAAGGATGTCGGTGCTGGAGCGGCTAGCGAGGGAAAAGTGGTATTGGGGGAGGCGAGTGAGGCGATGGTACACGGGGGCACAGTGAGATGGAGATAGAGTCGGAGAAGGAGAAGGAGATGGAGATGGAGTGGTGCTATGGGAGCGGAGAGGGAGACGAGGCGAGGCGCCAATGTGTCAGACATAACGGCGGTGACAGATCGCATAAAGGCATTGTGGTGAGGCTGACTTTGGTAACCCGAACACGCCTACCGCTTGGACTAGTGTCAGCGCAGGGTGTTGTCACTTCACCGTGAGGACCGGATGAATAGTATTTTGACCATCAAGTGTACCATGCTTGTACTACTACTACTACTACTACTACTACTACTACTACTACTACTACTATTATTATTACTATTACTACTACTACTACTAGTAGTAGTAGTAGTAGTAGTAGTAGGAACATGAGTACTCCAAAGATTGTATAGCGGAAATAGGTCTCCGTGCTAGCATGCCTGTTCACTTCATCGCTCGGTATCATCCATATTGCAAGCAAAACCAAATTCTCGTGCATGCCCAATCAACGCCCTGCCGCGATGCATGCAGTGGTCGTTCTGGTGCATCAAGGACGGCATGCAGATCGTTCCACACTTGAGAAGAGGAAAAATGGAAAGGTAGAACGCGGCAGTAGAGGAAGAGAACGCTGGCTAACGAGGCTGGGAGGGGATCGAGCAGGAAGTTAATGCTCCACGCCTAATTTTTTTGGGAAAACCTGATTTTCATAAGGTGACTTATACTCACCTAAATGGAGGGAGTATTCCTTAACTAGAGAATGTTGTGTCTCCCACTCACGCGCTCAAAAAAAAGCTATGACACTTTTTTTTATCTGTTTGCATAAGTCCCACCTATCAAGAAGGATGGGCACGCATACCTAACAGGCACGACTCCTCGCCTACCCGCAAGATAGCCTTTTTGTTTAGTCTACCTAGCCATCTAATCAATCGCCTACATGCCACTTCTCCCATTTACTTCTCCATCGGGAACCGATTCGCCTCGCTTCTTCACCTCCCCTTCGCCTTCATTTGCATCCAAACCCACCTGCGTTCACATTGTTTTAACCTCTTTAAATAATCATCTACTACTTCAGTTAGACTAGCCATCTAATCCTAATTCTCCAAACCATAGCCCTCCGTTCCAGCGGTTCCAGATGGCGAAAGAGATCGAGATGCAGGTTTTTAGTGTCCAACCTGTCCTCGTCGAAGGCTCGATGCGCATAGTTGCCACCGTCACCGTCCACCCAAGGATTGTTCGGCAGTGGATCAACAATGTATCCAACTCCCTCAGAAAGGTAGAGACGAGGGTCATCGGTCTTGACGCAGACTACACGGAGCGTGCCCCTGGGAAGATCCAGCGCGCCGCCGTCCTTCAGCTGTGCCTCGAAGATGATGTTTTGGTGTACCACATCATACACTCGCCCTCCATACCAGGTGAGCTTCACGATTTCTTGTCTCGAGGACGATACTGCAAGCGGCAGCCATCAAGGGGAC
This sequence comes from Aegilops bicornis, assembly GCA_021605145.1. Classification (NCBI taxonomy): domain Eukaryota; kingdom Viridiplantae; phylum Streptophyta; class Magnoliopsida; order Poales; family Poaceae; genus Aegilops; species Aegilops bicornis. The sequence continues at coordinate 82,770,326 of CM038669.1, forward strand.
AAACAGAAGTTGGAGCCGCATAACCTTGATTTGAAAAGCATCACGACCTACAAAACCGTAATAAAAATCCTCAGAGAATATTGTGCTAAACAGACACCATCCCTATTCGACGTAGCAAATTTTGTGCTCGGTACAAATCTTCAGAAGGGTGACGAGACGGTGGCATTAAGGTCGTCTGGATGGGAGAATTATCCCTTGACGTACGAGCGGATAAAATATGCTGCCCTCGATGCCCGTGTGAGTTTCGAGATAGCTGCATGGTCCAAAGAGCTTGTTGCGAAGCCGTTTCCCACAGAGAATGAGAAGAAGAAGAAGAAGAAGAAGAAGAAGAAGAAGAAGAAGAAGAAGAAGGAGAAGAAGAAGAAGAAGGAGAAGAAGAAGTAGAAGGAGAAGAAGAATAAGAAGAAATCGCTGCACAAGCAGGAGCGCATTATGGATGGATGAACTATTTCCTGTCTTGTAAAAAAAAATATTCACTCTAGGTGAATATTGATATAGATGGACTATTACGATGGTGTGCATGTCTTTGGAACAGAGTAGTAGCGTGGGTCCGCTTGACTATAAGGAACTATTTATCCGCATATATAGCTTTCTCTGCTACTCCTTCCAGTGATCGGTATGCAGTGCATGTGTCTGTAGACAAGACAGCTTGTCCATGGAAGTTCAACTACGGCGACCATCACGTTTCATCTTGCAATTCCCACGACGCCTCTCCAACCCACGGCACCATGCCCCCCGACGTGCGCCTCACCCCTCTCGGCTGCACCGCCCCTCTGCCTTTGTGTGCATGACATGTGGGCCACCTAAAATTTGGCGAGCATCAAGTTTCTACAACAGCCACCATGATTCCCACGACGCCGCCGAACCCATGAAACCACACGTCCCCGACCATGGCTCACCCCTCTCGGCCCCACCGCCTTCCGCATTGAGCATTACATGTGGACCACCACCTATCGGGTCCACATGTTATTGACTCAAAGGTAGGTGTAGTATACTGAAGCTCAGTCCGACGGCCCCGAGAGGGAAATGTAACTCCAAGGCCAGGCTTGTGGTGCTCCCAAGCAAGATGAACTCGTGCCAAACTCGAGATTTGTTTCTTTACTATACATGCACGCAATGATTTAATGGACATTGTAATCTCAACATGTGATGGGGAGCTCTAAATTTGAATTTGAAACTTATAAAATGAAAAGATTCAAAACAAATAAACTGGGAGAGAGGGAGTATATCATAGGATGTGTCCCATACAAAATAAGTCCCCTGGTTTGTCACCGCGAAGATGCGGTTAGAAAGGAGCACAACGTCTTCCTACTCGTACGGCAACAAATCGGCCGCAGACAGCATGGTCCGCCTTTGACCGCCATGTGCAATGTTCGTGCTATCTTTTATTCAATCTCACCGTGGTTCCATCGTACCAATTCATGCGGTGGCCCGTTGCATGGCTGATCCCAATGTTGGACAAAGGTTCTACGGAACGGTGTCACCGTTGTAAATGTTGTGCAAATTGATGTTGGTACCCTCCCAGACATATGCAAGCCAATATCCACTCAAGACCGAGCCTAGCCTCGTGAAACAAAGCAAGGGGGGAGAATTAGGAAATGGGCACGGAAGTAGTCTTTAAATGCATTTACTACGTAATCAAACTCATCTTACCCGCTCACCGGAGGAAATCCGAGTGCCCCTCAACGCCGGGCATCTCAAGGGCGTCAACTTGCAACTACGGCCACGCCGCTACCGGAGAGACCACCAAGGAAACATCCTCGTATGCTCCACGGAACATCAAGATGCATTTGTATGAGTAGTTTACCTTGTGAGAGAAAAGGATGAACGAGGGAAGGCCTCTAGAGATAGAGATGGACACTACTACTACCAATGTGCTGGTCTGCATGCGTTGCAATGGATCCAAACTAGTACTAGAATAATACTTGTTCACGTGCTTGAAATATAAACACTCTAGTTTTGATATACATGTGTCGCCAGTGAACCCACAGCTTGTCCATGGAAGTTGAACCACCACGACCATCACGCTTCTTGTTTCTACCATCGCCACACCCACACATGATTCCCACGACGCCGCCTCCAACCCACGGCACGATGTCCCCGACGTGGACATGGATCCCGTGGACGTGGCTATCACCGCCTTGCCCCGCTTTTCCTTCGCTGATGTGTGGGATCCACGCTTATGGGTCCCACATGTCAGTGACAGAATGGTAGGATTGTTCATGCCCCTCATCCCTCTCGGCCTCACCGCTCCTCTACCTTTGTGTGCATGACATGCGGGCCAGCTGAACTGCGGCGACCATCAACTTTCTACCACAGACACACCCGATTGGACGCGGGTTTGCCTGCTCGCTCAACAGGTTCGATCCATACTCCCGCACCATCAAATTTTCATCCAGCGGCTGTGACGCATTTCGTCCCGGGCATCAATCCTCAGCTGGAGTACTTATGTACTACAGGTAGTACCCGCCAGTGTGGCTATCTACGCCTCGTAACGCCCCGACGCCCAGCTGTGGTACCCTCGCCACGGCCACGCCACCACCGGCCAAAACTGGAATTTGTTTCTTACTACTACCAACTAATACTAGTAAGGTACACGTGCATTGCATGCATGAGATTCTGGTGGTTTGTGCATTATGCTTCTACATGTGGAGTTTTCTGGATTCTAACATGTGGCAAAATCTGGTGGAATGTAAGGTTAGGCAAGTTTGATTAACTCAGGTGAGTGTTTGGTTCAAGCCACACCTTAGGCAAGCCACACTGGCCCCACATGACATACACACAAAAAAGTGGCAAGATTCCCTTAGGCTTGCCAACTTGTGGCTCTCATTTTGAAGAACTTATTGCCTGAGCTTAGTTGTGGCAAAGTTAGTCATGAATTAAGTTCAACCATGGAGTCTTCTAGATTATACATGTAGCAGAATCTGGTGGATGATATCCAATGGTCAGTAGTGCTCGGATTTGCCATCTTTGTACCGTCGGATTGGCTTCATCCAACGACCAACTTTCAAAGTTTTTCACACACTATATAGGGGGTATAGATATAGATGTGCCGGTCCGTTGCAATGGATCCAAAGTATATCTATTTAGTGGAGTGCACTCTAAACACATTATCTATTTATTTTTCTCTAACCTTCCGTAGCCATGCAACCAAGCCACGTAAGCTTCATGGGTGCCCCCCACATCATATTATTCGTACTATGTTGATTAAAAAAAGATAAATCACCCAAAACAAGATCTTCCCGTTTTTTGTTCCTACGATGTTGTGCCGTGCACCTATCTACTAGTTGTATAGTGGTAGTACTAGTAATATAGTATTAGGAGTACAAACTTGGTAAGTACTAGTAGGAGTAGTACTAGTACGGAATGCTCCTACTCTATCAATGAGCCCCGTGCTACAGCTAGATCTTCCCCTTGTTTCTGTTTTCCAACCCGGCGGCGGGCGGGGTGTCGGTTTGCTCAATGGCCGGTCCCACATGAAAGTAAAAATGCTAGGCACAGGGGCGGAGCTACGTGAGGGCCAACACGTGCCCTGTCCCGCCCAACCTAGCAGGATTTTCGTAGTTGTACATCCAGTTCTGAGGCATGGAACGTCAACGCAAGGGTAATTTCTATAGCCTAGCTAGACTGGCACGCCCAATGTTTTGGTTCAAGCTCCGCCACTTCTAGGAAACACGCCTTCCCTAAGCTATGTGTCGTGCCGGATGGGCCGTGTTGTACTCCCGATTCCCGGGCGTGTGGGGGTGCGACGCGAACGTATGTGCCTTTTCCTTTTACTAGCAATGGGCCCTTGCGCTATGCACGGATCCAAAGTAGTAGAATAGTAGTATTTGTTCACAAACTTGAAAGAAATCACTATTGTTTTGATATACTCCTAATATATTACTCCCTCCGTACCTAAATATTTGTCTTTTTGAGATTTCAAATTGACTATCACATATGGATTATATAGACATATTCTAGTGTTTCTAGCAAGATGCCCCCGCGTTGCACGAAGTTGATGGAAAAGGTAAGCACAACTTATAAATTTACGGATGGAGTACTAGTTACAGTGATGCATATAATTAAGCAAAGGGATCGCACATGTCGGTATTGACTGGAACGAGAATGCAACAGCACAATAAGAATTAAGGCCACGATGATGCGATCGCAGTGGTGGTTACATAAGGCAAGAAGAAAGATGGATCCACAAACGTACGATCTCCTCATCCTCGTCAACTTAGTGCGCCGGGCCACCGACCGGCGGCTAAGGAGCGGCGGCTTTTGTGGCGAGGTCGAGGTGCTTCTCAACAAAGGCATCCAAGGCTTCCAGCCGGTTGAGGAAGGCCAACATCGTAGCGTCCTCACCGGCCTTGTAGATACCTATGTACACGATTTTCTCATACGCGTGTATGTGTATGTCGACTAATTCTTGCAGGGCGAGGCGCCGGGCGCAGCACGACCTCCGTGTGGACATTCTTCGTGGTCGCAGGCCACCGAAGCTTGAAAGAGGTTCCAGCCATGGAGGCCGATTAGGGTGGCAGGCAATGAGGAGCCCGGGCGCGTGGGCTGGAGGAGTACGGCGATGTCGTCCGCGAGTTTCTTGAGGACGGTGAACTTGTTGCTGGTGGGAACGATCATCTGGTCCAACTGAGGGTCGTAGTTGGCGTCGACGGCGGCCATCCACCAGCCGGTCTCCAACACCGTCTGGAGACGATCCTCGGCGCCATGCCGCGGGCCGGTGTCGTCGACCATCTGGCGCAGCCGCTGGCCGCTCACGTGCATCGCCGCCATGGTTCTGGAGCGAGCTCTTTTGCGCTTAGTGTAGGTGCTTAGGCAAGTGCTTAGGTGCGTATGATGTGGTTGATGCATTGGAATGGAGGAGGGGCGCCTTTATATGAGGGCAATGAGGGCAAACTGCATTGCATTCACATCGCAGCCTCTTTTCCGGACCTCCTCCCATTACTTCCCTCATGCATTAATTGAAGGAGGATGCATTGGCCGTTCAACATATCGGGAACCGCTTACTCCCTCCTAAATGCGCATTAAAGGCGATCGTGAACTGCGCCGCCTAATCCAAATCGAATACTCCCTCCATCTAGGTGAGTATTAAGTCATCTTACGAAAACCAAATACTAGTAAACACATAGGTGTGGTGCATTAAACCTCACTTTGTTTCTTATTTTTTGACATAAATAGAGGAATCAACCAAGAAGAGATGTGGGGCTTGTATGCTTTGAGACTACCAAACATGACATGCAGTGGTCAGTTCGTTGCACAAGAACAAATACAACCCACGTCAGCACACACGCATCTTATAGCATCACATCCAATGGCTATAAAAGATGAATGCGACCAAATTATATCTCATCTAGATGAGTTCTAGCAAAACTGTATTAATAATACTTAGTACTCCTGCGCCATGTATCATATAAGTATCATGTAGTACTTTATTTATTGCCATGCATGACACATAGTTCACGAGCGCTCTCTATATGTACCACCTTTTTTTTAATTTCAAGTTTTGCTCCATGGCGCAATCCATCGATACTACTACTGTACAAAAGTGGAGTATATACATTTTTTAAAAGGCTAGAGGGCGGGGCAGTCTAGCTTGGTCGGTTTCATGAGAGGCGAGGGCCTTTGTGATTTGACGGCTCATTAATGCTGCGCCGCCCGCTGCACGCCCAACGCCTCCATTAAACCCCTCCGTTAAACCCGCATGCAAGCCGGGAATCCTACTTCGGCCACACGTCCGTTCATGAGCGGGCCGGTATTAAATGCAACACCGGCCGAGCTCCTCCCGTCCGCCCTCAGTTTAAACGACGCCAGATGCCGGCCAAGCTCCTACCGTCCGCCCTCTATTTACACGAGGCCAGACAGATAGCAGGCAAGAATCGCACCCCTCCGCCGCTCCCCCATCTCCTCCTTCACCATTTTCTCCACCCTTCCGATGGCTTCTGATGAGCCGTTCTCCGGCATATTACCCGGCTGGGTGGCCCGCCGAGCCCTCCGGATACGGGCGAGGCCGCTCGGTGCTTCACTAACCTCGCTGGCCCGGACGGAGCCGCTTGCCGCTAAGCGGCGTGGTTCAGCAACTCGCCGCCCAGTTCAGCTCGATGAGGAGTGGCGAAGTTGCTCCACGCCGCACGGCGCGACCACGCCAGACGGGCTGCCGTCGCTGCCGCTGCATACGCGCCACCGATGTCTGCGGTGGCCGCGCCTCCCGTGTCTGTGGGCGCGCCTCCCGTGACTGCGGCAACGCCATGCAGGCAGAGACAGAAGTCGGGTGCATGGAGAGCGACGAGTCGGTGGCCAGCTTCTCCGTGTCCGCCACCATCATCGAGGAGAAGTAGAACACGGGAGGCCGCCGCCACTTGGGACCCATGAAGGCCACCGCCGAGGCGACGACCGCGGATTCAGGTGGTTTCTTTGCTACTTCGTCTCTTCCGTGGACCTTCGTCGACCCCGCAAGTGTCTGACGGACATGAGGAAGACAAAGGGATCATGGCGACCATTTAGAACTAAAATAGGTCTAGATATATCCATTTCTAGGACAAGTATTTCCGGACGGAGGGAGTATTAATTATACAAGAGAGCCGGATTGGCACCTCTTAGTTCATGTAAATGTAATTAAATCCATCATGTTTATATGAAGATCCGGCTTTTTTATACGAAATCCTTCATGCTTATATGAAATTAGTCCGTGTTTGCACGAATTTCATCTGGTTGGTTAGAGTTGTAAAATGTCTCATACCGGGCGTTTGATGTCGCTCCTCCGCGAAGGAAGCGGGGAAATTTGCCGCTGCCGTTGGAGATGCTATTTATGATGGAAATATTAGAGTGACATCCAATCCATTTGAGTTAATTGCCTGTATGATTGTCCCTCTATAAAAGTTAATTGCATGTACAAAGGTACACGTGACTTGCAGGGTGGCTACAACTTCGCATGTAAAAGTTAAAAAGAAACAAGTCCATCCTTAATATTCTAAGTACTCTGGGTTCCACTATCAAGACAAGAGCGAAAAAAGTATATATTAAATAAGTAGAGTAATATATAATATACAAATCTAAAGTTAAAAGACAGAATTGAACTCATGTCATCAGCCATGAAAGTATCCGTGCTAACCAGCCCACACATTTTTGTTGTAGACCATGCCGGAGATATATCACCATGTCTACTCTTATATATACTCCACTCATTCCTAAATATTTGTCTTTTCAGATTTCAAATGGACTACCACATACGGATGTGTATGTAGACATATTTTAGAGTGTAGATTCACTCATTTTGCTACGTATGTCTTTTCGTGAAGGGCCAGATTTGTCCTTGATTTATTTATGAGGTATCCAGATCGCATCGCACCGCCAAGAAAAGAGGGTAACATCAAAATTATGGACTACTTTTTTGAGTATGTTGGTAAGGTCCGGTCATAGTCACTTGTTGAAATCTCTAAAGACAAATATTCTTCGTTCGAATACTTGTCATCAAAAGGGATAAAAGGAAATGTATCTAGACGTATTTTAGTTTTAGATACATCTATTTTTATCCATTTTGATGACAAGTATTTTCGGATGGAGGGAGTAGAAAACAGAGTTGGTGATGATGGTGTGCGTGCCATCCTGCAATATAGGCCATCGGATTTATATCGAACGGATAGGAAAGAAACTCTGGCAATTTTGCAAAAATATACCCACACGTCTCTCCATGTTCGCAAATAAGGCCTTCCCTGCTCAGCCTTTTCTCTCACAAGATAAACTACTCATACAAATGCATCTTGATGTTCCGTACAGCACGGGCAGCTAGCTAATTTCTTTTAAAATAGTTGCTGCGATAATTGGGTTGAAGTGATATATTTTATGTCTGCCCTAAATGATTTCAGATTCACTAGTAGTAACAAAGAAAAGGTTGCCTTGTTAATTAACAGAAAACAGGGTGAAAACTATCACATGAGGTCGGTAAAAACAAGGCACACTGGTTTCAGCGTCATCGTCACTACAGCTGTGCGCGCGCGAGAAGTCTACATATCGAGGGGGCTACCGAGCGAGGCACCGAGACACAATGTTTGAGAGAGAAACCAATTGACAGATTATGATCAGATCGAGTTGTCACCCTTCTGCTGTCATTGTTGGGGGGGGGGGAGGGAGAGAAAGACGTATCGAGAGTGTGTGCGGTAGGCACAGAGGCACAACTAGCGAGTGTGTGTGTGTGTGTGTGTGTGTGTGTTTGAAAGAGGAGTCGATAGATTATTATCAAGATCGATGTGCCACCCTACTCCTTCGGTGCCGGGTAGTGTGTGTGTGTATGTTTGAGAGAGAATCCAGTCGATAGATTAGTATCAAGATCGAGGTGTCACCCTACTCCTTCGGTGCCGGGTAGTGTGTGTGTGTATGTTTGAGAGAGAAGCCACCGATAGATTAGTATCAAGATCGAGGTGTCACCCTACTCCTTTGGTGTTGGGAAGTGTGGGTGTGTGTGGGGGGGGGGGCAGTGACACTCACATATCTCTACTCTTATAAAAATCAGAGTTGGTGATGATGGTGTTCCCGCCATCCTGCAATATAGGCCATCCGATTTATATCTGACGGACAGGAAGGAAAATATGGCAATTTTGCAAAAAGATACCCACACCCCTCTCTGCATTTGCAAATAAGGCATTCCCTTGTTCATCCTTTTCTCCCACAAGATAAACTTCTCATACAAATGCATCTTGATGTTCCGTGCAACGCACATGGGCATCTTGCTAGTAGGGAGAAGGAGTTTGTGTGACACATATCTAGCTATATTAAGGGATAGGTAGGTAGCATATGTGTGAGAGACATTATTATACTTTGAGACATTAGTGGTTGTGGGTGGGCGGAATTAAAGGGGTGGGCGTGTTAGACATAGAGAGTGTGTGTGTTTCTATGTGAGAGACTTGTATGACGGGGTAGAAAGACGAATTTAACCCTGACGGAGGGAGAGAAATACACAAAGTGCATGTGTGTGATTCCGATGCCCACAGGGAAATGAGATATGTATGCGTGTGAGAGAGATTGCACAATTCATTCACGTATCACTATCTAGCGATCGTGGACGTGCATCGCTTGAACATAAGTCAATATCTACTTCGTATCGTGGCCAAAGGTACAATATCGATTTAACGCTATAAAGATTGGACACTCACATATCACATTTTTTTCTATTTAAATAAAACTTTTCAGTTGTGCATGCCAAAGTTATAGTGATGTTTCTTCAAACAACCAATGTAGCTATCATGCACATGCACCATTGTTACTCTTGCATTCAAGTTCATTAGTCTTGGATGATTTAAGTTTCTATTTTGAAGTAATATATGTAATATTCATATATGAATTCAACGGGTACGCAATTTATGAAATGGAGGCTATGTAATCATATCAGATAACACTTTTAAGTAGCTAACTACAATATCCATTTCTTTTTGTGCGCCTCTACACTAACACGTCAACGCATTATGTTTAAAGTAAATAACCAATGGCACTAAATTATCTATTTACACGAGAAATACATAGGCTGAGCGCTTGATCCCTTTTTTGTGAACGCGCTTACTACACCCGTATGATTGGCCGCGCCGTGTGAACGACCAAGTTATCGGCGCATCATCCCGAGTTATTGTCTTTTTCTCGGGTGGACTTCACACCGCTTATTAATCACGACGCTGCCCGTGTACACAGCCTAGCATGACCTTCCCGCTAGCACGGTCCAAAATTAGTTGAAACTGGATACGAACGATCCCGCTGGTCGGCCAAATCTCCGCCTCCTTCTAAAATTTCCGCCACCTTAGTCTTTAGCATGCGAAATCCCCCTTTGTCCTTGGTGCACGGAGACCAACAGCCATAATACCGCCTCATCTACATGATAGGTCGGGCTGCTTTGGTAACTTCCGTTCCCCCACTACATGGCACCCCCATTTCCTCTCCCTCCCGCAAAAATGACTAACTCCACAGCACCAGAGCATCTTACATCACGCCGTCTGCATTTCATCGCCATTTCTCCCTCCCTCGAAACCCTAGATCGCTCATCCACCGCGCACCATAGCCCATTCATCGCCGGGCGGCGTCCCACCTCGCCGGATCTGTCAAGGCCGCATCTACCCCTCCCACCTCCCCTAGAAACAAGTAGACTACTCATCCACCACTGTACCACTGCCCATTCAAGGTCCGATTTTGTCCACGGCGCCGGATCTGCTTCGCCGCACTTCGTCAACCGGCCGCAGACCGCCGCGGCTCATTCAGATTCCCCACCGAGATGCCGTCCACACCCCCGGAGCCGCTTACCGACGCCTGGCCGACGGCCTCTCGATTCTCTTCACCGACACCTTCCTCAACCCTACCGGAGCCGCTTCGCCGACACCTTCCTCAACCGTACCGGAGCCGCTTCGCCGACACCAGCGTCAACCCTATCGGAGTAGCTTCGCCTATACCATTATCAACCCTATCGGGGCCGCTTTGCCAACTCACAAGTCCACGGCCTCAGATCCGCTTCCTCGCACCCTCATCCAACCTACCGGAGCATCTTCTGACGCCCCGTCCACGGCTACAGATCCGCATCATCGACACCACCCTTAACCCAACCACCGGAGCAGCTTCTGACGCCCCGTCCACGGCCGCAGATCCGCATCGTCGACACCATCCTTAACCCAACCACAAGAGCAGCTTCTGACGCCCCGTCCACGGCCGCAGATCCGCGTCGTCGACACCATCCTTAACCCAACCACCGGAGCAGCTTCACCTACGCCCTCGTCCACAACCACAGATCTGCTTCGCCCACACCGTACTCCACCCTACCGGAGCCGCTCCACAAACACCCTACTCGACGGTTCTAGATCTCCTTACCGGACCCTGACAGCCAGCGCAGCGTCATCACCCTCGACGTTTCTAACCTGATTCCCGCCGTCTGGAGAGATGCCAAGCACCCGCCATGCCCTAGGTACTTGTCACCTTTAAACCCGTCCAGCATCACCTGCCCGATGTACTTCAAATATACTAACCGGTCGCTGTTACCTGTTATGCAGCTGGCAAAAACTACAAGGACAATGTTTCTTCTGGATCTAACAGCTTGGCCAACCAAGATCCTGGACTGAGGCATTGCTATGATCTTGTAAGCACGTCTCTCTCTCTCTCTCTCTCTCTCTCTCTCTCTCTCTCTTGTATTTTTTCAGGCTCGCCAAATAAGGTTTCTGCTAGGATTTTCGACCAGTAATCCCTTTGTGCAGACAATGATTTCTACTAATGGCTGCTAAATTAGAATATGTAGATGTCATACATGATACTACCTCGTACCTCCGTTCCTAAATATAAGTCTTTCTAGAGATTCCACTATAGGCTACATACGCAGCAAAATGAGTGAATCTACACTCGAAAATGCATTTATATACATCTGTATGTGGTCCATACTGGAATCTCTACAAAGACATATATTTAGGAACAAGCAAGACATTACACAAAATCGTAGGGTGGCATGTAGGAATTCCAAAGGCACTACATTAGGCTCCCTTAGAGTGCCTGCAAGTCCAAAGATCTGAGTCATGGCTAGTTTATGGTACGCACACAATCATTAATTGGTGGTTTAAATATGCGCAAGGGATATGCAATGTAGTATCATGTAGATATGTCTGAAATTAGCCGTGTAAACTTGCAGATAGGGTTACACAATGAAAAAGTACAAGATGTATGTGGCAATTTCATGGAACATAGCAAAAAAAAGGAGAGGCAGCGGTGAGCCTATACATTGTGCTATGGTACGTCACTCCTCCATTGCAATCATCATGACATGTTATTTGTATGCTAGTTCTATTAGCCAAGTTTCTTAGGGACAGTTATTACGAGTTATCCTAAGAAAATAAGCACGTGTGAATATAAGCTCCATGTGATACGCCAACCAGTTCTTTTCATTGCGTTTTCAGCTTATGATCAGTGGAAAGTCTAGATTGCATTATATATATTTTTCATTTTGCTGCCCATATGGAAATTAATTTGACTTGCAAACATCACAAATTGAACCCAGTGCAGTAATTAATATGATCAGAAAACAGACCATCACTATTTGCTCAAAATGCAAATACAAAGATACCATCTACTTGGCACAATCTACTTTGGTCAATGTTTTCCGTAGAGATCCCATTGCCTAATTTAAATGAAGAATGCATGACCCACATTTAAATGAAGAACAATTATTTATTGAAATTTGATGGTCCAAGTGGCTGGTTATTATCATATAGCTGCACCACCTGAAAGCATCATATAGCAGCAGCAGCAGCTAATAGCAACTCATCATACAACAAAGAATAAATCGCAATTCATCATATACCAGCAGCAGCTCATAGCAATTCATCATATAGCAGCAGCAGGAGCAGCTCATAGCAATTCATCATATAGCAGCAGCAGGAGCAGCTCATAGCAATTCATCATATAGCAGCAGTAGGAGCAGCTTGTAGCAACTCATCATATAGCAGCAGCAGCAGCTCATAGCAATTCATCATATAGCAGCAGCAACAGCTCATAGCAACTCATCATACAGCAGCAGCAACTCATAGCAATTCATCATATAGCAGCAGCAGGAGCAGCTCATAGCAATGCATCATATAGCAGCAGCAGAAGCAGCTCATAGCAATTCATCGTATAGTGGATCGTAATGAAAATTTGGCAAAAAATCGACGAGATCCTCACCTTGTTGGATGAGCTCATCCTTCAACAAAGACCTCAAGGCCATGGCCTGGGAGGAGGGAGGGGGAACAAGGTTCCTTCGCCGCAAAGGTGTGGCATCGGCCGTAGTTGTGCAGCTCACGGAGTAGTGCGTTGACGAACCATGGAGCAATTACCGGAGACCATGAGAATGAGGGGCGGCGCCAGAGGGAGGAGCAGCCAGGGAGATTTGCCCCTACCCGCCGGCCATGTAGCCTAGCTGGACATAGCATCATCGAGGACCAGGCCAGATGGGACCAGTGGCGACGGCTCGCTGGAGGAACCATAGTGCTGCAGGCAGGGGATCGAGGTAGAGAGAAAGGGGAGAGGAGATGCAAGCGGGCATGGCAATGAATGCTTGCGTGTTTGTTTTTACTTGAGGGTCAGGTGTGACACAGGCGTCAGCAGTTGCATTTTGAGTGTAATATAGGCAGATAACAGAGTCATTTCACTATTCCCCTTCCCTTCAAATTTTAGTGAGGTTCTACCCGAAACACCCCCCTCCAAAGCGAAATTAGTTAAGCCCAAGCCCATAACTCAAAAATGACTTCTTTACATCTTTTATGGCTTATTTTGACAATATGCCCCTAAAAGGCGGAATCGAACTGTCGGGGCGATCGCACCACGGACACCTATGGGGCCGGAGCAGGCCCTTGTGGTTCGGAGGGGGCGGAGGTCGCACGAAGAGCGGATCGAGGCGATGCACACGAGCGGTTTACCCAGCCGGAGCTCTCCGGAGAGATAAAACTCCATCGCTGCTGCTTGATCTATTGTGTTCTTGCTAGGGAGCAATGCGAGCTACAAAACCTAGCGTGAGTGTATCTAGTCTATGGCCAGTCGAATGGACTGAACCTTGCGAAAGACGCGAACCGAACCCTTTCTATGTTGCACTCAGGCCTCCTTTTATATGCTCAAGGGGTCTCCGACAGGTGGCAACATAGGCGGGGGTACGAATGTAAAAACAGGAGTTGGTACACCTACTTGAACAAAGGTATGCAGTGCAAAAATACCTAACTCGACGGCAAGGGACAAAAGCAATAAATGCCCGTCGTTGTCGCCCAAACAAAGGTAACAGAGACCGTCAGTGCGCCTCCGCCGCCACGATGGCGAGCCTGCCGCCATCGCTGCTCTCCGCTGGCTGCACTGACTGCTCGACACGCCGCCCATGGAACGGTCCCATGGCGACACGTCATTGGGTGAGCTGGAGCGGAGACGGAGAGAAGTTGCATGCCGCTGCAAGCGCCTTGCCGCTGCCGAATCTTGTCGCGCCCGGAGACTTGTCGCGCCTCGAGCCTTCCCGGCAAGCTCCTCTTGCCGGGCCTTGTCTTCTGTGGTGCTCGAGGTGGCCTTCCCGACAAGCTCCTCTTGTCGGGCCTTGTCTTCTCAATCTAATACTTTGTTCTTGAATGGCTCCAAGGGAGCCATGGAGGAGATTGGCGGTGACGAGGCAAACCTTGCCGCTGGTGTCAGAATCGTCTGCGGCACGTAGTACGGGATACTAGGGTACCCCTACTCTAGTACACCGACAGGAGCCTCGCCCGGGCCGCATACACGGTGCCGAAGCGCTTGTCGGGCCAGGCCCAGAATCGCAGACGGACACGCCGCGGCCTCGACCACGCCGCAACCCGCCCGGGACCCACCACGATCCCCACTAACGGCACGCACCGGACGTGGCGTCAGGCGAGATTGTGGGGCGCGGTCGTGGGGGTTCTTTATTAATATAAGCGAACGTCCGCCCCCTCCTCCCCTTTATAAGCGGAGGAAACAGGTAGGCCGACCACTCCTGCCATTGTCGCCTTGTCAAGAAACCACCGCCGCTCCCTCATCTTCTCTCGGTGCGAAGAGAGCAACGCCCGCCCCTTCGCCACAAGCACACTCACCGCCGTCGACCTCCTCCGCCTCGCCATGGCCCCGAAGGCCGATAAGGAGAAGGGCGTCAAGTCGGCCGAGGCGCAGCAGCTTCGCAAGGCCATGCGCGAAGCGAGCCGTCTTCCCCCCGCAGCTCGGCGCACGGGAGCTGCGGGACGTCTACTATCTTTTCTGGTCGACGGAGACTCGGGCGCATCCGCGCACGATGGTGCTCCCCGCCTCCGCCGCTTATCTGGCCCCAACAGGGTACCCTTTCTTCGCCCTTTTCTTCTATTGCGGTCTTTGCGCCCGTATTCGAAGTTCTTTGCGACATAATGAACACCTTCGCCTCCACCTCCTTGATTTCACCCCCAACGCCATCTTGACCATGGCCGTTTCGCACATTTGTGCGAAAACTTTGTCGGGTCCACCAACGTGGCACTCTTCGCCATTTCTTTGTCCCCAGCGTCGAGAGAGGAGAGCCCTTGCCGGAGGGATAGCCTGGTCTCTAGGATCGGCAAGAAAGAGGCCTACCTGCTGTGGGGAGTTCGGAACAAGTGGGAGGAGTGGAGATCCAAGCGGTGCTGGGTCGAGAGGAGGACCCACAGCCCTTCACCGCCAGGCGCCAAACCCCAATTGCGCGGCAAGGATTGAGTAACTTGGCGCCGGAGGACGCGAGGTGAAGATAGCCGTGGACCAATTCTGCGCCTCGGGCTTGCCGGATTAACTATTGGCGCAGTTGGCGCAGACTTCATTCGCCGCGACGCTTCCCTTGCAGGAAAGGAGGAGGCCTGCTTGGGAGTTCCAGAATGCGGAGGACATTATGAGGCTGCGCCCGGGCCTGAATTGGAACTTCACCATCATGGAGCTGGATTCAGTGCTGCTCGAGCTGTTCAAGAACGACCCCGAACACCCAGAGTGGTTCAGGTTGCCGCGAGGGGTCGTCCCACTGTGCAACAACTCGGCGCTCGACCGCATCCGCGCCATGATACCATTGTGCGACTCCCACGGGATCGTCCCGACCTGGCAAGAGCCCCCCGACGAGGTCGTGCAGCAATTCTTCGACAACTTGCAAGAGGTGCCGAACCGCTCCGAAAGCGTAAGAGGCTCACCCGAGACACCACCGGCAGGAGATGGCGTGGATCGCCACCAGAGCGGAGGAGGCGGCAGCCGCCGCCGGAGCCTTCGGGTTCACCATGGAGGAGGCGGACGCGGCGAAGGCGGCGAAGCGCCGCTGAGCGAGGGAGGTCGCCGGCGAGGACGAGCTTGTCGAGCTCGAGGCCGGACGAGTGGACCCGCCGAGGGCGCTTCTTCCCGCCGCCAAGCGACTTGCCACCAGCGGAGCCCCGGCTCCGCCGAGGAGGCGCCTCCGCAGGCTGGAGACGAGCCGGGCGACAGGTCGCCCACACTGCAGTGCCGGCCGACGCGCTCCACCGCTGCAAGCGAGGTTGCCGCTGAGGCGCCCAGCACTGCGGCGACAACCGGGCGGAATCTTCTCGGGCCATCACGACGCCTCCGCCAAGCGGCCAAGAGAGCCCACTCCCCACCTCATCGCACCGGAGGCGGGCGAGTTTGACTTCTCCGCGCCAGCTCCGAGGAGGAAGGCGAAGAGTAAGCTTCTCGAGATTGTGCTTGTATGTCTTCAATTTTATTGCTTCATCTTGAATCTGATTTGCTTCGCTCTGGACTCTTTCCTTTTCGTGGGCCGCCTGGCCCAGAGCGGCGAAGAGGGCTAAGATCCCACGGTCGTCGTTGAGGACGATTCTCCTGTGGCGACGGGGACGCGCCGAGACCGCTTTGCCGGACCCGGCAACCTTTCCCTGTAGCAGCCCCTCAAAGACAGCCCCTGCAGTAAGTGTGCAGTTTTCTTCTGGCTATTAGGCATGCGGGGGTGCCCCTTCTTTGTTGATATCTGACCGTGTGCTTGTGCAGGAGCAGAGCAGTCTCATCAGGAGGGCTCGGAAGCTGCCTCCGAGATCCTGCCCGCTGCCACTACGCCGCCAAGGGAGGACTCCCCGGCAAGGGAGCTCCCTCCGACAAGGGAGGCCACCCCGGCAAGGAAGGCCACTCCGGCAAGGGAGGCTACCCCTGCAAGGGACGGCGCCAGTGACCCTCCAATGGTCGAGGCCATGGCTGCGGATCCCGTTGCAGGTAACTCCCTTACACGAAAATCTCCCTTGGGCTTGCTTTCTTTTGTTTCTCTTTTTGGACATCTGCTTGACTGCCCCTTCTTCGTCCGACGCAGACCCGATGGAGGTCGAGGCCGCCGCTGGAGGAAACGCAGCAACACCGACGAGGCCGCCCGTCGAGGAAGAAGAGGTCATCGTCGTGGAAGAAGAGGCCGCCGCCGGCAGCCTGTTGGCGAGGAGGCCACCGAGGCTGCCGACGCAGAGGCCGGGCGAGGGGTCGGACGGTCAGATCGACGGCCCCGAGGCCGCAGGAGCGGCAAGCGCTACACCGACAGCCGACTCCCTGCCGCCCAAGGGCGCCAGTTCCGAGGAGCCCCAGCCCGGTGCCTACACGAAGGCCGGGCGGCGTCTTCATCAAGCTCCCTGGAGCCGAGCTCAGGCGCCCGGTCGGCGAGACCTTCGACGGGCGAAGCTACTCGCGTCCGCTGGGTTGACGCTGGTGGATGCGCCAAGCAGCAGCGGCGAAGTCCGAGGAGGAGCAAGCTGGCCGAAGAAGCTGTTGTCCCTCTACCGCACCCGTCGAGCCAAGTTGAGACCGGGAAGTCCTTGTCGCGAGGGCGGAGCGGACATAGAGAAGCGCGCCGAGGAGCTCCGAGCGCCAACAAAGCAGCGCCCGCGACGCGTGGCAGACGCGCTGGCGCAGCTTCGCAGAAGAGCGCACGGCCTTCATCCTTGAGAAGGCCGCAATGGCGAGGAGCAGCGGCTGGCTGCCGAGAAGCTTCGCCGCAGGAAAGCGAGTTGGCGCAGCGGAAGGTCAACCTGGACAGCCACGAGGAGGACCTTGCCGCTGCGTGAGGAGTCGCCAGGGCGCCCAGAAGCGGCGACGCCGCTGCCGGGCCGAGGCCGCCAAGGAAGAGCTGAAGGCGAAGGTGGCACAGCTGGAGGCCACCCTCAAGAAGAGCGGCGAAGAGCTTGCCGTGCTCAAGCGTGAGCGCGAGAAGGACGCCCACACGCTGGGCGAGCTGCAGGTCCATCTCGCTGACAGGGCCAAGGAGCTCGACGCCGCCAAGGACTCCAAGGCGGATCTGCAGCTGAAACTGACCACTCTGACGCAGACGTTGGATGGTGCCAGAGAGCGGGAGGCGGGCTTGTTGGAGGCGATCAAGGCCAAGGAGGAGCTGCTGGCGGATGCTGTCTCCGCCTGTAACACCTTGAGGGAGAGCGTGGAGCATCGGACCGAAGGTCTTGTGGACACCGCTGCCGACATCCACAACAAGCCGATGGAGCTGGGGATGGGGACCTCGCGTACTCCTCCGACGAGCATCTCCAGCCCAGCGTCAAGCTCAGCCTGTTGTTCAAAGGCGTGCAGGACGGGTCTCCGGCGACTCGGGAAGAGGTCCCGAAGCAGCTGGCGAGGAATCGCGCCAAGTTTGTGCGGGGGCCCTCGAGAAGGTGTTGATGAAGGTGGCCTTCCGCAACCCGGGCCTCAACCTTAACGGCGTCCTCAGATCCTTGCCGTCCGAAGCCAACGTGGAGGAGCTCAAAGACCTTGTCGCACCCATTGTGGACAAGGTGAACAAGATCAAGCGGATCGAGGGCGACCGCGTAGACTAGGCCGCCGCCTTATCTTTCCCTTTGTCGCCGATCATGTTTAGAAAACTTTGTTAGATCAGTGACAAGTTATTCTGTAATATACTCTATCTTAGGTGAATCGATCAATGCAACGTTATTTCCTCTACTTGATTCCTTCCTTTGTACGTTATTGCCCTATGCTTTTCAGGGAAACTTGCGGTGCAGAGCACCCTTGTCATGAGCGCCGAAAAGCGGAACTTCAGCCTGGCCGGGCGGGTCGCTACCGACAAGCAACCTTGTCGCGGACTAGCCGCAGCTCACTTAAGTTGTTGAGCAGACTTCGAAACAAAGTAAGGGCGCGACCAGTCACGATTCGGTTCCTCTCGCGCATGTGTTTTCCATACAAAGTACTATCGTTCGAGGAAGATAACGAAAATTTAAAAATCGATTGCTCAAACTTTGGCAACTTAGCTTTTCTGTTTCTTGCTTCCCGATGAGGCGAAACTTCCTCGAGCGGTGCCTGGTCCATAGTATTATCTCCTCCTCCCCCCTGGTTAACTTGTGCGCGAGGGAGTCTTCCTTTCTTTGAGAGAAGAGGAAGAAGAGGAAATAACGTTATGGAGCCTGGCGGCTCGATTCTGCTTACCGGGTGTGGTTGTTGCACAAAGTGTTAGCCAAAGCATGCAATAAATTGATGAAAGCATGAACTTGACAAGTCGTGCGCAACACACGAGCTTTACTGATGCACGGGGTCTGTGCCCGGCTTTGTACGAAGGATTACATGCAACAGCGACAAGACTTGTACAAAAGGTGGTTGCCAGAACGGATTCCGACAACCGCGCCCTATGGGTAAAACTTACGAAGATGCTCAATGTTCCAGGAGTTGCTCACCGAATGCCATCTTCGGTCTCAAAGCGGACAGCGCCGCCTGTGCCTAGTGACTCGTTTCACCCGATAAGGGCCTTCCCACTTCGGCGTCAACTTGTTTGAATTCTTGGCGGATTGAACGCTACCAAGAACAAGGTCGCCTTCCTCGAGACTTCGGCACTAACCCTGCGGCTATGGTAGCGACGCAGGGCTTGTCAGAAGCGAGCGGCTCGCACAAATGGCCTCAAGACGATCCTCCTCGAGGAGCAAAGACGTCATCTTGTCGCAGCTGCTCTTGCTCAAGCTCATCATAAGCGAGTACTCGAGGCGATCCGTATCTGAAGTTCCGTGGGGAGAACTGCCTCTGCTCCATAGACTAGAGCAAAGGGTGCCCGCCGGTGGCTCGATTTGGCGTCGCTCGATCGACCAAAGAACCACCGGCAGCTCCTCGATCCAGCTTTCTTCCGCACTTGTGCAGCCTGTCGAAAGTTCTGGTCTTGAGCCCGCGCAGCACTTCAACATTTGCCCTCTTCGCTGACCGTTGCTTCTCGGGTGAGCAACGGAAGCGGCAGAACCTTGGCGCCAAGGTCTTGGACGTCTTGCATGAAGGTGCGACTCAGAATTGTGTGCCGTTGTCGGTGGTGATCCTGTTAGGGATTCGAAACGGCAAACAATCGACCAAGAACTTGATCGCCGACCGCTGTCACCTTCCTCATCGCTTCCACTTTCGGCCACTTTGTGAACTTGTCGATGGCGCAGGTACAAGTACTCAAAGCCCCGACAGCTCGGGGGAAGGGGCCGAGGATGTCGAGCCCCAGACCGAAAATGGCGGGATAAAGGGATCGTCTGGAGAGCTTGAGCTAGCCGGTGTATCTGTTTGGAATGGAACTGCACGCTTCACACTTGGTTACTTGTGCAGTTGCATCACGGAGGGCTGTCGGCGGAAGAAACCTTGCCGGAAAGCTTTGCGGCAAGTGCTCTTCTTGCGCCAATGTGGTGACCACATATGCCTCCATGTATCTCTCGCCAACAGCTTACATCCATCTTCCCCGGGAATACACTTCAATTTCACACCGTTGAGTCTTCTTACATGCAGTATCTTGTCGACAAACTGGTACATACTTGACTGCCGGGCTACTCTTTCCGCTTCTTCCTGCTCTTCGGAAGTTCTCCTGTCTCAAGGAAATGGACAATCTGCGCCCATGCCGGAGCTTGTGGCTCGACAACAAGGACTAAAGGCACATCTGCATCGTGGGAACATCAGCTTCCACGGCAAGGACTCGGCCTGCCGGAGCTTGATGCTCCCGACAAGCTTGCCGGAGCAAGACTTGTCGGGAGCGTCTGCTTCAACGGAGCAAACCACAGGGTCCGTCTGAGCAGATTGCTCCTCAAAGACTGTTGGTGTTGATCTTGGGGACCTTTGCAACGACGGCCGGGAAGCTCTGTCGGAAAGTAGTCACCAGAGGCCAACTTCCTCTTCTTGCTCTGTCCAGTTGATGGTGTTACGGTTGGTTGAGTCAGCTTGAGCACAAAGATCCCTGGTTCCACAGGTAGCTTGAGTGCGGCGCACTTTGACACGCCGTCCGCAATATCATTCTGAGCTCTTGGAACATGTTCCATTTGCAGGCCGTCAAAGTGCTCCTCTAGCTTTCTCACTTCATCAACGTAGGCTTCCATCAACGGACTCTGATAATCTTTGTTCACTTGTCGGATGACGAGTTGCGAGTCACCCCTGACAATAAGCTTCTTGATCCCAAGGTCCACTGCGATCCTGAGACCGGCAAGCAAACCTTCATACTCTGCAGTATTGTTTGTCGCTTGCTCCTTGGGAAAGTGCATCTGGACGACGATTTGAGGTGCTCTCCGATGGGTGCGATAAGCAAAGACGCCGCACCGGGCGCCTTTGCAGCGAGAAGGCACCATCAAAGTACATCAGCCACTCTTCTTTGGCTTCTTTGACGGGAATGCTCGTCTCCGGAATCTCTTCATCCGGCGTTGGTGTCCATTCTGCTATGAATTCTGCCAATGCTCGCTTTGGATAGTTGATGTGCTTTCAAACTTAAGACCAAAGCTTGACAGCTCCAAAGGCCCACTCGACAATCCCGCCTGCCGCCACGGATTCTCGCAAAGTATCCTCTTCGTGGGAAAGCGAGTGACAACTGTGATCTCATGTGCTTGGAAGTAATGGCGCAGCTTTCTCGAGGCCATGAGGAGGCCGAAAGCAATTTACGCACACCGAATACCTTGACCTAGCCCTTGCAGGAGGGAGTCGACAAAATAGACTGGGTGCTGCACCATCCTTTTCGCATCCGCTCATGCGTCTTCACGAACTCGTCCTTGTCGGGACCAGAGCTTGTCGTGAAGCCCCGCTTGTCGCTGGACGTGCTTGCCGCGATTCTTTGGCTCGTCATCCGCCTCCCTCTCCGCCACTAACGCAGCACTAACCACTTGATTGGTCGCCGCTATATACAGCAGCAACTTCTCTTGTGGCTTAGGTGCGACAAGTGTTGGAGTGGAGGACAGGTATCTCTTCAAGTCCTGCAGCGCAGCCTCCGCTTCGGGAGTCCATTTTACTGGACCTGCCTTTTTCAAAATCTTGAAAAATGGCAGGGTGCGCTCAGCAGACCTAGAAATAAACCTGCTGAGAGCAGCCACGCAACCGGCAAGTCTTCGTACATCCTTGACGCGCTTTGGTGCTTCAATCTGCTCAATGGCCTTGATCTTGTCGGGATTAGCTTCAATCCCTCGCTGAGACACGAAGAACTCGAGAAGCTTGCCGGAAGGGACTCCAAACACGCACTTCTCGGGGTTGAGCTTGAGGTTGATCTTGCGCAGATTTGCAAAGGTCTCATCCAAATCTTGAACCAGAGTTGCTTTGTCCTTGCTCTTGACCACTATGTCGTCCATGTAGGCTTCTACATTTCTGTGCATCTGTGGCTCAAAAGCGTCATGGACTACTCTTGCAAACGTTGAACCAGCATTCTTCAAACCGAAAGGCATCCGTATGAAACAGTATGTGCCACATGGTGTGATGAATGCGGTCTTCTCCTCATCTTCTTCAGCCATGAAGATCTGATGGTATCTCGAGTATGCATCAAGAACGAAAAGCAAATCACATCCGGCCGTGGAGTCAACAATCTGGTCAATGCGCGGCAAGGGAAATGGATCTTTGGGACAAGCTTTATTAACGTCCGTGAAGTCAATACAAAGTCTCCATTTCCCATTTGCCTTGCGCACGACTACAGGATTGGCCAACCACGTAGGATGGAGCACTCCTCTGACAAGGCATGCTGCTTCCAGTTTCTTGATCTCTTCGGCTATGAATTCTTGGCGCTCCACTGCTTGCTTCCTGACTTTTTGCTTGACGGGTCACAAGACGAGGACAAACGGCCAGCGGTGCTCAATCACTTTCCTGGGAACACGGGGATATCGACGGTTGCCATGCAAACACGCCGACATTCGCCTCAGGAAAGCAACGAGCGCCTTCCTATTTGGGATCGAGAGGCACCGATGGTGAAGGTACCACCGGCGCCCGTCCTCCTCGGCGGGCACCTTCTTGGTCTTCGGTGGAGCCACCATCTTCTTGCACTTGCCGGTGGAGCTCGATGGTGCGTCCTCGACGGTAGCACAGCACTCAAGAGGTGCGCTTGCGGAGTGAGCATCGAGCCCTTGCCGGACTTGGACTTGGTCTTCTTCCCCGGGAGCTTCAGCGGCAAGTGTCGGCAATCTGTCGCTGGCTGCTGCATCCGGAAGATCTTGTCGACACAGATAAGGGCATCCTTCTTGTCGCTATGGGCGAGAGATGACGCTTATCGGGCCCGGCATCTTGAGTAGGTTGTAGGCGTAGTGAGAGGCTGCCATGAACTTGGCGAGTCTTTGGGCGGCCAAGTATCCCATTGT
The DNA here is from genome assembly GCA_021605145.1 of Aegilops bicornis. Taxonomy (NCBI): domain Eukaryota; kingdom Viridiplantae; phylum Streptophyta; class Magnoliopsida; order Poales; family Poaceae; genus Aegilops; species Aegilops bicornis. The sequence continues at coordinate 82,793,326 of CM038669.1, forward strand.
AAGGCAATGGGAAATCGGCAACGCCAAATGTAACCTTCTCGATCCCTGAAGTTCAGCTTCACGCCAAATGTGACCGGCAACATAATCTTCCCCTTTGGCTTGCTCCTTCCCGGATTGATTCCATGGAAGGTTCCGGTCTCTTCGAGCTCGCTCTCAGGGATTTGAAGCTTCTGGAGCACCGCGGAGGAGATCAGATTCAAGCCGGCCCCGCCGTCAACTAACATTTTTGTGACCTTGAGGTTGCGGACGGTTGGAGAGACCAACATCGGCAAGCACCGACCGCAGTTATGCGATCAGGGTGGTCCTCAATATCAAAAATGATAGGCGTGCTGGACCACTACAGAGGCTTGTGTGACTCTATGGATGGTTCCGCTGCATTGACCTCCCGCATCCATTGCTTGAGTTGGCGGTGGGAGGTATGCAGGGAAGCACCTCCGTCAACGCAGAGAACCTCTGTGGCTTTCAAACTCCTGCTCGTCGGCGCCGCCGTCCTCCATATCTTTGTCGTCGTCATCATCTTCGTCCTTGTCGCGGCGGCGGGAGGTCGATCTCCTTGTCGCTGCTTGACTTTGCATGGCGTCCTCCCCCGGGTCGTTTCTTGCTTGCTCCCCAGCACCTTCCTGGGCCTTCTCCTTGTCGCGCCGCCAGACTCAGCTCTCTGTTGTTCGACAAGCTGCTCGACCTTCTTGCAGCTCACGGAGATCGTGGCCCTTGGTGCGGTGGATCTTGCAATCGCTTGCCGGAGCCGTCCCGCTTGTCGTGCCGCCACCGGCTGGTGGTTGGCGTCGGCAACCTCCTTGCCGGAGCCACCAGCCTTGGCGTTCTTGTCGCCGCCTCCGTTGCCGGACTGCTCGACAGCTAGCACTTCTCGCTTTTCTTCTTCCTGTTGCCTCGCCGCGGCCTTTCTTTCTTTGCCGGGCGGTGTCATCCTTGTCGAGATCCTGCTTCAGATTCTCTCCCGAGTCTCCTCCCTTCTTCAGCCAAGACACTTGTCGGCCAAGGCGTACAGCTCGCTGACGTCCTTGACTTTGCACATCGCCATCTGCTCCCTCATCCTGCGGTTCCGCACGCCGGCCTTTCTTTGCCAGGGCGGTGTCATCACTGTCAGATCCTGCTTCTGTATTCTCTCCTGGGAGTCTCCTCCCTTCTTCGTACACAAGACACTTGTCGGCCAAGGCGTACAGCTCACCGACGTCCTTGACTTTGCACATCGCCATCTGCTCCCTCATCCTGCGGTTCCGCGCGTTACGATGAAATGCGCTGATCACCGCGGCAGGGTGGACGTCTCGGGATGTTGTAGTGCACACGGCTGAATCTCTGAATGAACTTGCGAGGGACTCTCCTTCCTTCGGGCGAGCAAGTGAAGGTCACTCTCACGCCATGAGGTTTGTGGCCACCGTGAAGGCGCCAACAAACCGATGGCACAGATCCGCCAAGAGGATATGGAGCTGTCCGGCAAGTGCATGAGCCAAGATCGGCGTTGGGCTTGAGCACGGCGGGAAGTAGTTGGCGAGGATCTTATCATCCCGTCCCCCGCAGCCTGCACCGCGATGGTGTAGATGCCGAGGAACTCCGACGGTGCGTCCGGCCATCATACTTCTCCGCACGTCTGGTTTGAAGTTTTTACGGCTTAGCCACTGGACTTGCCGCAGCTCATGAGTGAACGCAGGGCAACCTACCGCATACGGCAAGTTGCCTGGCCCCTCCGGCGCGTGCATGTCAACAGAAGGCCCAGCGCGCTTGTCGGATTGACGTCGCGCTTCTCTTCGGCGCTCGATGCGAGTTCGAGCGTCCTCTTGTTGTCGCTCATGGAGAACTTGGCGCTGATCGCGGCGAGCTCGCGGGTCCGACGACGTAGTGGAGTCGCTGTCAAGGTGGATCCGGTGAGTCGGCGATCTTGGCCTTCTTGGCGGAGAGTGCACGGTGGTTGCACCTCCGGCGATCTCATCGCCACCGGCTCGTGCCTTGTCGTCTCGTCGCGGCAACGATGGGGTTGGTTGCCGCGGGGCGTCGCCGTTGGCAAAGCCGATGAGGCTCCGGATAGTGGCCCTCCACTCGTCGACCTTGTCGGCCGGTGGAGGGTAGTCGAGGAGCGATTGAGCTCTCGCCAGAGCTTCGCTGGAGTAGTAGGCGGCATTGGAGAACGGTGCGAGGCGGGACACGCTCGGACTTCTAACTACGTTAGAAGGAGCAGCGCGCCCGTCCGGCGGCCGTATCTCACTAAGCGCCCGGCATGTTGGCGCGCATGCTGGTCTTGAGGGTCTCGATCCAGCGAACGTATGGCGTTGTGAACGCCATGACGTTGTTGGTCTCGCGTCTCTGAGATGGACGCGGGGGATGCGCGGACGCCGAGGTCTGCGGTGCCTTGTCCTTGGACTTGGCAACGTCGCGAGCACCTTCGTCGGTGCCCGTTCCTCCGCCGGCGTCTGCACCACCACCCGCTTGTTGCGGTGAGGGTGGGTACGACGCGGACGGCTCTGCTGCCGCCGAAGACTTCTTCTTCGGTGGCATGTTGAGGAAGATGTTGATGACGTCGCTCGCGTGAACGCCGGATCGGATTCACACGGCCTCGACGCCCCTACAGCGCGCCAGAGATGTCGAGGGGCTGATCGTACCCACGGACACCTATGGGGCGGCGGAGCAGGCCCTTGTGGTTTGGAGGGGGCGGAGGTCGCCGAAGAGCAGATCGAGGCGATGCACACGAGCGGTTTACCCAGCTTCGGAGCTCTCCGGAGAGATAAAACTCCTACTGTTGCCTGTTTGATCTATTGTGTTCTTGCTAGGGAGCAATGCGAGCTACAAAACCTAGCGTGAGTTTATCTAGTCTATGGCCAGTCGAATGAACTGAACCTTGCGAAAGACATGAACCGAACCCTTTCTACGTTGCACTCGGGCCTCCTTTTATATGCTCAAGGGGTCTCCGACAGGTGGCAACATAGGCCGGGGTACGAATGTAAAAACAGGAGTTGGTACACCTACTTGAGCGATTATGCAGTGCAAAAATACCTAACTCTGACGGCAAGGGACAAAAGCAATAAATGCCTGTCGTTGTCGCCCAAACAAAGGTAACAGAGACCGTCAGTGCGCCTCCGCCGCCACGATGGCGAGTCTGCGCGCTGCTCATCGCTGCTCTCCGCTGGCTGCACAGACTGCTCGACACGCCGCCCATGGAACGGTCCCATGGCGACACGTCGCTGGGTGAGCTGGAGCGGAGACGGAGAGAAGTTGCATGCAGCGGCAAGCGCCTTGCCGCGGCGAATCCTGTCGCGCCCGGAGACTTGTCGGCGCTCGAGCCTTCCGGCAAGCTCCTCTTGCCGGGGCCTTGTCTTCTGTGTGCACAGGTGGCCTTCCCGACAAGCTCCTCTTGTCGGGGCCTTGTCTTCTCAATCTAATACTTTGTTCTTGAATGGCTCCAAGGGAGCCACGGAGGAAGATTGGCGGTGACGAGGCAAACCTTGCCGCTGGTGTCAGAATCGTCTGCGTGCAGTAGCACGGGATACTAGGGTACCCCTACTCTAGTACACCGACAAACTGGCCCTTAACCTGCAATTCAATTGTGCGTGCAATGATTAATCACTCCTGCCTGCTATCTGTACATTTAGGCATCATCATACATGGCATAACCTAATACATGTGCATTCCATTGTAGAATCTGGAATATGCAATGTTTATGTTAGTTCATACGTTGCACATGATGTTTAAATGGCCCTTAAATCCGGTCAGTCAAGTGATGGTCATTAAGCCTCCTTCTTTGCTTCTTTTCTTGATATGTAAGATTTGCTCACACATCTGTTCAATCGCTTGTTTGCATCAGCCAGCCATACTAGGACTGTTTGCTTTGATTACTTGTTGTTCTTGACCTAACACTCTAACAGAGCTTGTCAATGATTTAAACACTAAGGGCTGCTATAGTGGGGCCTTGTCTAACTCATAGGTGACATAAAGGTTTGGCTGTACACTACAGTAGGCTCTCCAAGAGTACATGGAGATCCAGTTTGAAGGTATGCCTAGTTTTTACATAGTGCAGACATAGTGAATCCTCATTTCATTGTGTGCAAGTGCAAGAGATGCGGCATGTTTCATTATGTGGTGTTGTTTTGTTATAATCTCATCCTTTTGTGTTCACAGACCGAAAGTATGCATATTTATCTTCCAAGGAGATGAGTAACTAGTTTGCGTCACCTTGCAGAGGAGGTGCAATGAAGATAAGATTGAGGATTTCCAAGTACAAGATGTTAGGAAGGAGCCTTGCAAGAGAAGTAGGAGCTGTGCTGAGCCTCTTCAACCTGCTAAGGTAAGTCACTGTATGCAACTCAACAGTTCTGTTCCTTGTTTGTTTCAGGCATAGTTAATTTTCTCTTTTCAATTGCTTTATTTGTCCTCACTTAATGAGATGCCCAAATAATTATGCCTGATGTTCGGTACTTGTATCACTATTAGTTGACATAATTAAAGGCCTTACCATTTAACTACTCTGCCGAAGTGTGCTTGAAGCTTTGAAGTCTATTAACCAACTATTATTGCATGAGGCTCACAATCTAGTTTATACTACGCTAATGATTGCATAGTTTTGCCTGTTGTAGTATGTTTGTATGAAACCCTCTGCTGTTCATTATGCTCCCTATGACTTTAATTGAGGTACGTAATGGCCAACTGCTTGCTTACTTATACGCAACGTCTTGTCTAAATTTGTAACTTGTCCGTGTTTTTGATTGGGCCCCAACATCATGCTCCTCTGGTGAGCTAAGAGGGATTTCTATATGCAGGCTACACAAACTATCTTTTTTATAATTTTTAAAATATCACCTGCTTATGCTTCATGACGTGTAACATTTTTTTGTGAAAGTGACGTGTAACATTATTGTTAGTCCTGTTTTGCCATTCAGTACAAAATAGTGTCTTGTTCGCTTCACTGTTGTAACTATATTTTTGCCCTAGTCATGTGTACTTACAGAAACATTTCAGGATGAAGTGACATCAACACAAAAATCTGCGAGTAGTGTGGCATGGTCGTTACCGAATGATTATGGATTGGAATTGGAATGTGCTGATGTTCTCGAGCATCAACTAGAGGTGGCAAGACAACATGTACATGATTGTCAACGTAATCAACAAGTTGAGATTGGACATGCAGGTATTAGATGCAGGAGTCAAAAAAATGAATCAAGACACCAAGGTAACCATGAAGGAATTGGAGATTTTGCAGACTAAAATTTGTGCCATCTGAATCCGGCCAATCCTATTTTATGAAGAGATTATAGTTCAAATGGAGTTAAGTTGATGCGCGTCCATGATGTATGAGCCGTATTTGCCCAGTGTATGTAATTTGCTGTCTGTGTATGCTTTATTATCACCTGTGCCGTACCATAATGCCCAGTGGGTATAATCGGCTGTAATTTCTTTATTGTACAGTGTAGGATTATTTTACTTTTCTATGCCTTGATCTCTTTGTTGTATAGTGTATGCTTTTTAGTAGGATAATTCTTTGAATATGCTATATCGTTCAAACGAGGGCCAACTCGCCCAACCATGAGCCTTCTACGTCTCGTAGGATCCATGGGCCTTCTACGTATCGTAGGATCCATGGGCCTTCTACGTCTCGCAGGATCCATGGGCCTTATACGTCTAGTAGGATCCATGGGCCTTCTACATCTCGCAGTGTCCATGGGCCTTCTACGTCTCGCAGGATCCATGGGCCTTCTATTTTCACGTAGGATCCATGGGCCGCCCGACTCATTTATGGGTCTTATGCGGCCTTTAATGGGCCGTAGGCAGACCTATAATGGAAATCGAAATGCGTTTTATGGGCTGACCATAACGGGCCGTTAATATGTCGTATTTGGTGATGCTATGAAAATGGCCCAACAGACTAACGGACCACAAACGGGCCGACTGTAACGACGGGCTGAATTTGGCCCACAAGCAGAAAATGACAGTAACGGGCCATAAGTAACCGAATGCTGCAAATGAGCCCAAGAATAAATGGGCCCTCAAAAGGCCGAAAGTGGGCTGGAAACGGCCCAACGGAATAACGGCCCGTTAATTGGTATGAAGTGTTACACTGTTCGTTACGGGCCAGTTTCACCGTGGGCCATTAATGGGTGTAAAGTAATACACTGTTCATTACGGGCGATTTACGACGGGCCGCTAATGGGCCAAGAGTTACAAAGGGCCTCATATGGGCCGAAGACGCGTCATGGGCCATACATGGGCCAGAAGTGAAAACGGGCTGGAATCATATTGGATGGCCCAGATGACGCTACTGGGCCTAATTCTCATAGGGCGTAACGGACCTTGGGTTAGCGGGTTGTAAATGGGCTATATGCTAACAGGCCGTTAGTTAACGGGCTTTCCATGGGCCGCCCGCCAACTTTGACCAAGTCAAACGGGCGGCCTTTTCACGAGAATGGGCCCTTTGTTGGGCCGTGCCATGTGTCGACGTATCATAGGCGTATACATCCAAAGGAGTGGATGACATCTGTCCCAATGATGAGCCGACACGTGTTTCCTCCAGCCAATGATGATTTTACACGTGGAAAATCCCCATTGGTCGGGGCTGTTAACGGGTTATAGGATCCAAAACCCGACCCGATAGCTTAACGGCGTTCCGTTACGATGGATGCCACGTGTCGGTCACCCTTGACGAAAGCACTTCTGTGACGCGCGATTTATCGTCATGGAAGTGGACACTTCCGTGATGATAATTTTGGTAATGTCATGGAACACTTCTACGACAGCACAGGTATGACTATCTTGATTCTGTCATAAATTTGTCATGGATGTACATGCATGACAAAAAACGCGACCTACTGTGACAAACACGTATCATCACGGAAGTGTATTTTTTTGTAGTGTAACTACTCACAAATGATAATCAAGCTCAAGATCAGAGGGGTATTAAATAGCATATTGGATCTGAACATATGATATTCCAGCAAATAAACCATATAGTAATCAACTACAAGATGTAATCAACACTACTAGTCACCCACAAAAAATGGAATTGACTAGTAGTGTATTACTGATCATCTTTATAATATCTTTCTTGAAAATGATGGATCAGAAAATTGTGCTCAGTTGTTAGAAGAAGTCAATAAAATGTTTGTCACAAAATATGTGTATGATGAGCATGATTGCAATGTTGTTAGTATGAACTCTTTGAATATCCATGATGCTAATGATATGCAAAGCAATAAGCTTGGGGATGCTATGTTTGATGAAGATTATATTTTTAGTCCGCCAAGATTTGATGTGATAATTTGCTATAATGATTGCATGCCTCCTATTTATGATGATTATATTTATGAAAGTGAATTTTGAGAGGTCATGACTTTATTTAATGATGAATCCACTATTTTGGAAGAGGTTGCAATTGATTATGATAACAACGTTGCTATCTATGATGATTATGGTGATGACATGTATGCTATATTTAATAATGATAACCATGAAACAAAAGTGAAAGGGTTTGCTCTTTATCATACTAACCTTGGGTGAGATATCGATATGAGGAGAATAAGGAGTGACAAGACCCTAAGCTTGGGGATTCCCAAGGCACCCCAAGGTTATATTCAAGGAAGATCCAAGCAACTAAGCTTGGGGATGCTCCGGAAGGCATCCCTTCTTTCGTCTCCAACATTACGGTAACCTCCCTTGGAGCTATATTTTTATTTGTCACATGATTTGGAGCATCATTTTATTTTATTTTTATTTGCTTTCTGCTATTTAGAATAATGTTTTGTATCTTTTATTTTAATAAAAATGTCAAGGATAGCCTTTAACATGCTTATCTGGCAAGTCTACATGTTGCTGCTTAGAAACAGAAAGTTTTCTGTCATTGTCTGAATTCTTATGGAAAGTTAGAACGTGATAAAATCTTGAAATATTTACACAATATGCTATGGTAAATTTCATACAGTGTGGTAATTTTTCAGAATTTTTTTAGCTAGGTAAGTATGAGGAAAATTACACTCTTTACAGACTATCTTGTTTAGACAGATTGCTGTTATGTTTGCATTGTTTGCATATGTTTGCGTGTTTAATTATTCTATTTAAGTATAAGACTATTAAATATGCAGAGGCATTTGGTATGCAATGTTGATTAATAATTTTAGTTCCCGCAAAAAAAAGAGTAATAATTTTATTGATTTGCTACAGTAGAGAATGATAAGGTTTTGCATTAGTTTATACTAACTTATCTCACAAGTTCTTGTTGAGTTTTATGTGGATGAAGTTTTTAAAATTTAGGGAAACCGCGATATAAAAGGAATTAAGGAGACACAAAAGCTCAAGCTTGGGGATGCCCACGGCATCCCAAGATAATATTTCAAGAAGTCTCAAGCATCTAAGCTTGGGGATGCCCTGGTAGGTGTCCCACCTTTCTTCATCAAGAATTATCGGTTAGTATCGGTTGAGCCTAAGTTTTTGCTTCTTCACACGAGTTGTGCTATTCTTGAAATGTCATTTTATTTTGTTTAGCTTGCTGTTTTAATAAAATACTTATATCTAAAAGTTTTAAATAAGAGTGAGTCCTCAATTAGCTACCCATTTACTTAACTACTCGCTTGATCTTCACTTATATCTTTTCGGAGTACCTTGTCATTTACTCTAGTACTTCACTTATATCTTATGAGTGAATTGTTGAATGAATTGAATATCATGAAGTTGAAATTATATCATGCCTAGTGGTAGCTTCACATTGGGCTTAGAAAGTGAAATCTTTTGAAGCTTGACAATCACAATATTGGGCATACAAGCAATTCATGAATGATGAATATAAGGAAGAGAACCTTCACATGCAAATACACTATCATGGAAATCTTTTGTGATTGTGAGCCCCCATCAAAATATTATATGCCCAAATTTTTGATGTTGGACAAGGAAGACAACATAATGATTTATGTTTGTTCATATTCACATGGAAGTTATATTGTCATAGATCCTTCAACATGTGGTGCTTGCACCCCATCTTTGCTAGCCAAAAAATCCGCACTAAGTGGAGATACTACTTGTGCATCCAAAAACCCTTAAACCTAAATCTTATTTTCAAGAGTCCACCATACCTACCTAAGGATTGAGTAAGATCATTCAAGTAAGTTGTCATCGGTGCAATAAGGCAATAAAAGTTGCTTCTAAAAGTGTAAGATCATTTAGTGCAAGAGAAAATTGAGCCTTGTACGAACTTGTGATGGTAAAGATATAAAAGCGACAGACTGCATAATAAAGGTTGCCATCACAGGGGGCAATATAACGTGACATTCTTTTGCACTAAGGGGTTGAGCATACAAACAAATAAGCGCATGCAACCTCTGCTTCCCTCTGCGAAGGGCCTATCCTTTACTTTTATGCAAGAGTCAAAGTTTTTCGCTCTATTCCTTTTTATTTTTCTCCTTTGGGAAGCATCATGTGGTGAGGAAAGATCTATGGACATATGTCCAGTTGGATATAGGTGGCATGATTTATTATTGTTGACATCACCCTTGAGGTGAATACGTTGGGAGGCAAAATTATAAGCTCCCATCTTTCTATGTGTCCGGTTGAAACGTTTTGCTCATGTGTATGCGGTGATTGTTAGCAATCATAGAAGACTATATGATGGTTGAGTATATGGAGCACTTACTTAGTCTCTGTTGAATAAGTTGAATTGTAAATGTTTGGTGACTGAGAACATAGGTTGTTGAGTTTCAAGAGAATTCATTGTTTGAACCTTAACATGTGAATTGGTTGCTACTTTAACATGAGAAGTTTTATAAGAAAGTGTTGCTGTTATGATTCTATGAAATGATTAAAATTATCATTGATCAAACTTATGCACTATGCTAGCATTCACACTTCATAAATTATTTCTTTTATCATTTACCTACTCAAGGACGAGTAGGAATTAAGCTCGGGGATGCTGATACGTCTCCAATGTATCTATAATTTATGAAGTATTCATGCCATGTTCACAACAATTTTATATGGTTTTGGTATGATTTGCATGGAACTAACCCAGACTGACGCTGTTTTCAGCAGAACTACCGTGGTGTTGTCTTTGGTGCAGAAATGAAAGTTCTCCAAATGAGCTGAAATTTTTTGACATTTTTTTTGGAACAAAAGAGACCCCCGAAGCTTCGTGGAAGGACTAGAGGGTGAATGAGTAGGGTACAAGACACCGGGGCACACCAGGGCCCTTGTTCGTGCCCCGGTGGGTTGTGCTCACCTCGAAGCCCATCTTCGCGTGAAACCGACGCCAAAAATCCTACAAATAGAGAAACCATCAGAAATAACCCTAGATCAGAAGTTCCGCCGCCGCAAGGCTATATAGCCACCGAAAACCAACCTACACCCCATTCCGGCACCCTGCCGGAGGGGGGAATCATCTCCGGTGGCCATCTTCATCATCCCGGCGGCCACCACGATGAGGAGGAAGTAGTCCACCCTCAGGGTTGAGGGTTTGTACCAGTAGCTATGTGTTTAATCTCCCTCTCTCTTGTTCTTGAGATTTCACGATCTTGATGTATTGCGGGCTTTGTTAATATAGTCGGATCATGTGGTGTTTTCCCTCTCTATCTTGTGATGAATTGAGTTTTCCCTTTGAGATTTTGTTTTATCAGATTGAATACTTTTATGGATTCGAGAGCATTTGATATATGTCTTGCATATGAATACTTGTGGTGAAAATGGGGTATCGTATTGATTCACCTGATGTATGTTATGGCACTCAATTCGCAGATTCCCGAGGTGACATTGGGGTAATCTACGCATAGGGGTTGATGCACGTTGTCTTTGTTTCTCCGGTAGAAATCTTGGGGCACTCTTTGAGGTTCTTTGTGTTGGATTGAGTACAATGAATCTGAAATTATTTGGTGTTATTTTAGTATGAACTCTTGGATAGATCGATCGAAAAGAATAGCTTCGAGGTGGTTTCGTACCCTACAAACGTTTTCTTCTTATGTTCTCCGCTAGATAGGAACTTTGGATTTATTCTTCATCGCACTTTGAGGGGTGGTTATATGATCCTATTATATTAGCACTGTTGAGAGATTGCACTAGCGTAAGTACGGACCTTAGGCCTCATTTTCAAGCATCGCAATACCGTTTGTGCTCCATTTTATCAATTGCTACCTTGCCGTTTTTATTGTCACTATCACAAAAATCAATATCTACTATCCATATTACACTTGTATCACCATCTCTTCGCCGAACTAGTGCACCTATACAAATTACCATTGTATTTGGTGTGTTGGGGACACAAGAGACTTTTTATTATTTGGTTGTAGGGTTGTTTGAGAGAGACCATCTTCATCCTATGCCTCCCAAGGATTGATAAACCTTAGGTCATCCACTTGAGGGAAAATTGCTACTGTCCTACAAAACTCTGCGCTTGGAGGCCCAACACGTGTCTACAAGAATAAAGTTGCGTAGTAGACATCACATCACGCCAGGCGTCATGTTTTCCAACCATGTGTTTCATTTTTTGTATAGTTGTTAACCCAATAAACGACACGTTTATGGTTGACTATTGCCACACATTTCCTTGAAATAACTGCCCATTCCTTGTAAAAGGCATGAGAATGTACTAAATAACATGAGCATGGTTTTCCAGACCGTTCTTGTGCCCCTTTTCATGCACCGATTGTTCGAATTTGAATTATGTGCATTAATGCCTAGAAAATGCACATAATCCCATAAATATGGTAAATGAGCCCGGAAAAATGTCAAATTTGAACATGTTGCATTTGAGGTGGTATGTTGATCGTTCGAAAAAACTGAATGACAAACTGATACGTCTCCAATGTAATCTACTTTTCCTAACGCTTTTCCTCTTGTTTTGGACTCTAATTTGCATGATTTGAATGAAACTAACCCTGGACTGACACTGTTTTCAGCAGAACTATTGTTTTTGTGTAGAAATAAAAGTTCTCGGAATGGAACAAAACTTCATGAGGAATTTTTATATAATAAATAAGAATTTCTGGAGCCAAGACCCGCTGGACAGGGGCACCTGGGTGGGCACAACCCACCAGGGCACGCCCCCCCTCTCCTGGCGCGCCCAGGTGGGTTTTCCCCACCCGGTGGCCCCTCAGACCCTTAAGCCGACGCTATAAAATCCTATTTTTCTAGAAAAAAAGTCAGGGAGAAAGAATTATCGTGATCACGAGACGGAGCCGCCGTCACCTCCTGTTCTTCATCGGGAGGCCAGATGTGGAGTCCGTTTGGGGCTCCGGAGAGGGGGATCTTCGTTCTTCATCATCACCAACCCTTCTCCGTCGCCAATTCCATGATGCTCCCCAGCGGGAGTGAGTAATTTCTTCGTAGGCTCGCTGGTCGGTGAGGAGTTGGATGAGATTCATCATGTAATCGAGTTAGTTTTGTTAGGGCTTCATCCCTAGTATCCACTATGTTCTTAGATTGATGTTGCTATGAATTTGCTATGCTTAATGCTTGTCACTTTGGGCCCGGGTACCATGAACTTAGATCTATACCGTTTATGTTATCATCATTATATCCATGTTTTAGATCCGATCTAGCAAGTTATAGTCACCTACTACGTGTTATGATCCGGCAACCCTGGAGTGACAATAGTCGGGACCACTCCCAGTGATGACCGTAGTTTGAGGAGTTCATGTATTCACTATGTGTGAATGCTTTGTTCTGGTTCTCTATTAAAAGGAGGCCTTAATATTCCTTAGTTTCCAATATGGACCCCGCTGCCATGGGAGGGTAGGACAAAAGATGTCATGCAAGTTCTTTCCATAAGCACATACGACTATTTACGGAATACATGCCTACATTATATTGATGAACTAGAGCTAGTGCCGTATCGCCCTAGGTTATAACTGTCTCATGATGAATATTATCCAACAAGTCACCGATCCAGTGCCTACCAATTTATCCTATATTGTTTCTGCTAAGTTACTACTACTATCATCACTATTACACTTGCTACACAATTCTTGCTATCATCATTCTTTATTACCGTTACTCATCACTACTATCAAAACTATCATATTACTTTGCTACTGATTACTTGCTGCAGATAATTAATCTCCAAGTGTGGTTGAATTGACAACTCAGCTGCAAAAACCTTCAATGTAGCGACCCGACCCGAATGGATCAAGTCTCTGTGCTTAAGAGTCATCCCTCGATCGGTATGCTGACACACACAGTACTCGAGGATTTATAGCAGAGGTAAATCGCATGTATAAAGTAACGTAAATACTATTACCTCAATCCAAATAGCGGAAGTAACAAGGTTGTGGATTCCCATCAACACCAACGGCAAAGTTGAGTGTAGAAATCGTAACCCTAACGTATCACTTACTCGTCGTAAGATCCTGCAACATGAGACGTTGCAGCCACAAAGGGTCAGTATGTTGAATGTACTGGCAAATTCACACCATAGGATAATGATAAATAAAGGCTATCACTACATGCATATTTGGCTGGTGGAAAAGCTCTATGGTTATAATGTTTTTTGCGAAAAGCCAATTTTTCCCTACTGCAAAGGAATAAATTTTATTTAACTATCATGGTGGTTGTTAAACATTGAGAATGGTTGACAGCATTCTCAAACCCAATTAAGTAACATCAATAAATCCCAACAATATTAATTAAAGTAACATGATGAGATTCACATGATAATCCAAGTACTAGATACTCAAGATGTCCATAACCGGGGACACGGCTAACCAAGATTAGTTTGTACACTCTGCAGAGGTTTGTGCACTTTTCCCCACAAGACTCAATCTCCTCTGTTGGGATTCTCACACTACATGGTGTTTGAGAAACAGATGACCGAGACACAGTCTTTCAGAAGAGCTAGCACCTTACAATGGGTAGACCGTTACACCTACTTTCCCCTACATCTGCTAGTCTACCACTGTAAGAGTTCGCACGACTTAATCAACTATGCTAGAGCCCATAGTAGCTTGTGGCTGCACATGGAAGTTTCTAGTATGAATAATCTCATGATCCCTTTGAGCCTCGGTGGCGGTCCAAAAAGAAGCAGGCAATCCTGGAATACCCAGGTACCTCAATCCACCCAGATGTGTGTTTAAGTTGCCACCTTAAAATAATCCATTAATTAACAAACTCACATCTGTCATGGATACACTCACCCAATCCACGTCTACTAGCATAGCATGGCATAATAAGCAAACGTAGAAGTAACTCCCAAGGGTTGATAATAAAACAGGTAATAGGTACTACCTCATCTACTTTCCCAAAACCCACAATTTAATTAGATCCTAATCATGCAATGTTTGAGGATTGATCTAATGCATAAAAACTTGGTATAAAAAGGATATGATCAAAGTGTGAACTTGCCTGCAATGTTGATGAAGATGATTCACACTCAAAACTCTTGATAGTTCTACTCGTCACACTCCGGTCAATCTATCGTAAGCAAGCAATAGTAGCCACACATAAGCAATCGCTCAAAAGATCAGAAAGAACGAAGAAAACAATTCAGAAAACATCAAAACCAAGGAAATAAATCTTTCAACATAAAACAATTTCTAACAGTACCAAAATTATGTGAATTTGGCCTTATCAGAAAGTTTAGGTCAAGAGCTTCGATTTGAAAAAAGAATCAACTAAATCGGAGTTACAAAACTCAAGTTATGATCAAACAAAGTTCAAATACAAATCTGATCTAATTCAAATTTTAAACTTTCAAAAACATGTTTGAGTTGGATTACTGGATAGAGGAGATCGTAACGAAGAAGTGGGCGTTGGTTTCGTTTGATTTGGATAAACGGACAAAAAGTTCTGACCGTTTGAAGAACATGGACTAAACTGTAAAAGAACTAACTACTAACAGGTCCCTGACTGAAAAATATCAGAAAAAGAAAAACTAAATAGCGAATGTTCGTTATAGAACGCTAACGAACGAAGGTCGTTCGCTGAGTATACTAACCAGTGAATGTTCGCGAAATAACTTAACCTAAAAAATAATTAACTGATCTAAACTAGAAAACCCGGGCGGGTTTACGGGTTATACCGGCTCGGCGTTTTAGGCGGAGAAAACCGCCGGCGAAACGGGATGACGAATGGCGGACGGCGAGGCGGCTCCGGTGAACTCGGGAACGGTGGCTCAAGGGCGTCATGAGGCGGCGTCGGGGAGGGGCGGCGCTGGGCGGTAAAGTGTGGTGGCGACGGCGGTGGTCGTGGCCAAGCAGAGAGGCGGCCAAGTGAGCTCGGCGGATCTCTCCGGCGGCGCGAGATGCAGGAGAAAGCGGCGCTGGCAGAGAGGAAAACGGGGCCCGGGGCTCCGGATTTATAGGGAGGGGAGGAGGTGGCGTGGAGGAGGGGCAAGGGGAGACCGGAGGCGGCACGGCCGGGCGGCGCCCGGGAGGTAGGCGCCAACTCCTCCCGAGTCGGAGGCGGCGGTGCGGGCGCTGGTGGCCGGGCCGTGGCTGGTTGGTTGGGCCGGCCCAATGGGTCCGTAAGTTCTTTTAAACATTTTTTTAGACAAACAGAGACAATAATAAAAAAAACTTATATAGGCATATAATATATCAAATTTATTAGAAAAAGATTTCCTACTATATGAACATTTTTCTAGCATCAAATAAAATTCGGACTAATTTAAATAATCCAAACAGTGCTACTGCTCTAGTAAAATCCAACAAAAGTCATTTTAAAAATACCAAAATTAATTCAAATTTATTTCTCTCCAATTTTCTGATGTAGGGAATCATTTGACCCTAATTTCCATATATTATATTTTTGGAGAAATTTTAATCTGAATAAAACCCAAATAACTTCAAATTTGAAAATAATTTCAAAGGGACTTTGAAATTGATCCTTTTAAACTTCCAACTCATATTTTCATCTGTTTTGAAGAAGTCATTTTATCTTCTCTCATGAAAATCATTGAGTTGCTTAAAGTTTTCTGAATTTGAAATATTTTCAAATGAAATTCAAATATTTTCAACAACCCTTTTTCATTTAAATAATGGAAGAAGTCATGTAATCTTCTCTCTAGGGTTTTGTATTTGAAAAGAATTTGAATTCATGGAGATCATAAAAGCAAAATAAAAGTTTGGGAAAGTCCTTTTATTCCCTCTCATTTAACTTTCAAAAAGTTCGAGTTTCACTCACATTCAGTCAATCAATCACACAACAATCAAACAAACAAGCAAATCTATCTATTTATTGTAACATTCCAAAATTTAGAATGTTGGGATGTTACAAACCTACCACCCTTAAAATGAATCTCGTCCTCGAGATTCGGAGAAGCTAGAAAGAAATAGGTTAGGTTTGGGGTCTTCTCGAAAATCAATCGATCGTCTCCAGGGTCTCGGCTGCCACCACCCTTAGAAGCATGGTTACGGTTCCATCAGAACTCATATACTCCATCCTTATTGTTGGCAGTGTCGATCTTCTCAAATCCTCTGGATAATTTTTTCTCTGGACTCTTTTGGTGGTGGCATAACCTTTGCCGCAATTCTTCTGTCCTTTCATCTTGGTACGGTTATTCTGAGACTGGGTCTTCTTAGCTGACGGGTCTGGCGCCAATACTAAACAACTATCGATATCTCATGGTGGTCAACAATTTATGGTTTCTCTTGCAGAAAACGGTTCTGGGTTGAACCTCACCGTATATCCTACGATTGGCAACAGCTGCCGTGTACAAGGGAAAATACTTATACCATTCTAAGGTTCAATCAAGGTTTTGATAAATGCGTCTCTCTACTATAGGTAAGTCACTCAGATTTACCATCCCATATAGCAAGGCGAATAATAAGAGTATGTCGGTATGGTGATCAATCCATCCCGCACCCAAATCATTACCTTGTACATGGTTTAGCGAATCTCGCATTCTAACACTCGGTCATCCTCACAAGCATTGCAGAATTTCTCTTGTCGACGAACCAAGTTCAGATAAATCCATTGATTCTCCAATCCAAACAAACATCTACCGTTCCTTAAAAACTCTCAGGTTTTGCGTAAACTCCTATAGAATTGACGGTTGATAAAATCGTAATCTTCTTCCAGGGTTTTTTTTTCCTTCAGCAAGAGCGTGCTTGCTTCTTGGCAGGTCCTGGGACCTGTGGGTTATGGCCCATGTCATCACTTGTAAGCCTTGAAGTCATCATCGGGGCAACGGATCTCTAATCCAATATCCAACTTCCAGCTTCCTAGCATACTAAAAATCCATCCAATTGTATTGTCTTCCTTCCTTCTATTGGCACCAAACTAGGACATGCTTTCTTAGACTCATCATGGAATTTCCTTTGATCCATATTTCCAACATCATACCTCCTCTATATCCAATAGTAATTCATCTCTTCATCCTCGAGGGATATCCCACATACCGAGATAAAAACTTATACTTATGAAGTCCATATTCCACTTCGTGGAACATCATTATCCTTTCCAGGGTCAAGCGTCCTTACAGGAGAATATTGGCCATCTCTGCATGGCACTTCTTCAACTGGGAAACGTGAAGCACATCATGAACTCCTGACAGTCCTTCGGGTGACTCCAACTTGTTGGTCACTTCTCCCATACGCTCCAAAACTCGGTATGGTCCTACAAATCTCGGGGCTAACTTTCCCTTAACTCCAAATCGTTTAACTCCTCGCAGGGGACACACGAAGACATGCTCTGTCTCCAATTTCATGGACTACCTCCTTGCGTTTTTGAGTCTGCATAACTCTTATGACTGGACTGAGCTAGCTTCAGTCTATCTCGAATCCACTTAACATTCTCTTCTGACTCCTTGATCACATTTGGTCCAAACAACTGACGGTCTCCAACTTCATCCCACATCAACGGTGTCTGGCTCCTTCTCCCATACAAAGCTTAAAAAAGGGCCATCTTCAAAGCTGGTAGCTTTGTTGTTGTATGAGAACTCCGCGTAAGGTAGATTATCATCACTACTAGATCCATAATCTAGCGCTGCGCTCTCAACATGTCCTCCAGAATCTGATTGACTCTCTCGATTTATCCATCTGTCTGCGGATGAAAGGTTGTCTTGAACTCTAGCCTAGTACCCAAAGTGCAGTGCAGCTGATTCCAAAACTTTGAGGTAAACTGTGTTCCTCTATACGTCACGATGGTCCTCGGAACTCCATGCGGACATACGATCCTGGTCAAATATATCTTGGCCAACTTCTCACTTGTATAGGTGGTTTTCACTGGGATAAAGTGAGCCACTTTGTTCAAGCGAATCAACTACTACCCAGATAGAATCATGTCCCGTTCGGGTTCTGGGAAATCCGGTAATGAAATCCATGCCAAGCTTATACCACTTCCATTCGGGTATCGGCATAGGCTGTAGTAATCCTGCTGGCTTACGATGCTCGCTTTTACTCTCTTGCATAAATCACCTACGACTACATACTCCGCAATATCCTTCTTCATAACAGTCCACCAGAAATGCTCCTTCAAATCCAAATACATCTTGGTGTTTCCAGGGCGAATCGAGTATGGTGAGTCATGAGCCTCCTGAAGTATTAACTTCCTGACCTCTCCATTATTGGGTACATGTACACTATCCTCAAACCATAAGGTGTCGTGCTCATCCTTACGAAAACCTTTGGCCTTTCCTTTGCTCATCCTCTCTTTTACCTTAGCAATCTCTTTGTCATCCTTTTGAGCTTCACGGATCTTTCCCAACAATGTAGACTGAACTTCCATTCCTGCAACAAAACCTTTGGGAACAATCTCCAACCGAAGTTCCCTGAGATCCTCGGCTAACTCCTTTGGCAATCCTACGCTTATGAGGGTATTCGTCCTTGTTTTCTTTAAGGTTGTGTCCTATTTCTCCACAAAGCTTGTATGCACAAGGTTTCTTCATATCCTTTCCATAAGGCTTCAACTTCTGGGACAAAAGCCGAGACTTTAGCAGAGTCAACTTAAATTCTTCCCAAACGGTTACTCCTTGCCATCCATTGATGGTTTGGTACATCCTCCACCAGGTAGCAGCACCTCTTTCAAAGAACGAAAGAGCATGCTGGGCCATATCCTTTCTGACTATAGGGTTATTCTTCATGTGATCCTCCATGTTCTGAATCCATTGGTCTGTCTCCAATTGACTCATTGGTCCAGACAGCATAAGCTCATCTCCATTCATCCTCGATGGGGTCCATGGTTTTTGGGGTAGGATAAGAGAGATAGAGAGGGATGCACACAGTACAAACAATAGTTTTGAAAAGACAGGTTTTATTGTGGCTGTCGGAAAAACAACAAACAAATGACAGCTCACAAACGTCGCATCTAGCGTAGGTACAACTGGGTTTGGTCTTCTAATGGTCAATAAATCTTCAACATCACCAAACTCTTCAAGTCTTGTTCATGTCTCCGATGGCTTCTTCTGATCATGCTTGTCTTTCTCAAGTTCTTTTGCCAGATCATCACTGGTGTTGCAAAGTCTATCATGACGTGCTTTAATATTTCTGGAGTTGCGTTCCAAACTTCTGGGTTTCAACATCCTTGGCATGAACCATGGTCCTACTGTCTTCGGTTCTGACGAATCTCCGGTATCTCGAGGTTTTGCTCCTCCAGCTTGGCTACTTTCAATTTCTGGATCCTGAATTCTTCACGAAATGCTCCTTGTCAAATATAGCTTCCTAAAGGTCCATCTTAAAATTCTTGATGTAAAACTCCAGATACTGGTGGTACACCTGCTAAGGTTAAAATTTCCTTCTTTGCCGATAGATGCTCCACCAGCCTTCTTCCATCCAATCCTTTCATGCATCTGCATGCTTAACTCAGGACGGTGACAATAGCATAAACGGGCGATAACACCAAGGTTAGCCATGTCTATGCCCATGTTACCGCCATGAGCTGTAATTCCATAATTGATCTCTCATGTCTTGGGTTTCTTGACAAAAATTTTGAGTTCTAACGCTCCATATTCCGGTCTTTCTCCGATACACCTTGATCTCGGGTATTGGCTTCCATAGTCTGCCAGGTTCCATATGGGTAGCCTTCCTAGGTCATACTAAATCTGGAAATTCTTCATATCCCTCAAATTCTCCTAGTCTTCGGAGTCTTCAACCGTTGTAGTTTCCATTATTCAGATGCACAGTAAATTCTCCTTCATTCCGTAGTGGTCGTGGTTGTCCTGATATCTTGTACTCCTTGGAGTGGTCTCATCAGTCAAACCTTTGAGTGGTCAAAAGGGAAAAGGGGTATGGTCTCTTTAAAAGGGAATATTTGAATAAGCTCAGAAGAGAAGAGAGGTAAAAGATCTTTTTGAAAAAGAAAATTTTAGAGAAAATCCTTCCTATGGGCTTTCCAGTTTCTAGGGTCACGTCCTACAGTCAATATGTGCTCTGATACCATCTTGTAGCGACCCGACCCAAATGGATCAAGTCTCTGTGTTTAAGTGTCATCCTGGATCGGTATCTTGACACACAAGATTTCGAGGATTTATAGCAGAGGTAAATCACATGTATAAAGTAACGTAAATACTATTACCTCAATCCAAATAGCAGAAGTAACAAGGTTGTGGATTCCCATCAACACCAACGGCAAAGTTGAGTGTAGAAATCGTAAGCCTAACGTATCACTTACTGTCAGAAGATCCTCGCAACATGAGACGTTGCAGCCACAAAGGGTCAGTACATTGAATGTACTGGCAAATTCACACCATAGGATAATGATAAATAAAGGCTATCACTACATGCATATTTGGCTGGTGGAAAAGCTCTATGGTTATAATGTTTTTTTGCGAAAAGCCAATTTTTCCCTACTGCAAAGGAATAAATTTTATTTAACTATCATGGTGGTTGTTAAACATTGAGAATGGTTGATGACATTCTCAATCCCATTTAAGTAACATCAATAAAACCCAACAATATTAATTAAAGTAACATGATGAGATTCACATGATAATCCAAGTACTAGATACTCAAGATGTCCCTAACCGGGGACACGGCTAACCATGATTAGTTTGTACACTATGCAGATGTTTGTGCAGTTTTCCCCACAAGACTCGATCTCCTCCGTTGGGATTCTCGCACTACATGGTGTTTGAGAAACAGATGACCGAGACACAGTCTTTCAGAAGCGCTAGCACCTTAGGATGGGTATACCAATACACCTACTTTCCCCTACATCTGCTAGTCTACCACTGTAAGAGTTCGCATGACTTAATCAACTATGCTAGAGCCCATAGTAGCTTGTGGTTGCACACGGAATTTTCTAGTATGAATAATCTCATGATCCCTTTGAGCCTCGGTGGCGGTCCAAAAAGAAGCAGGCAATCCTGGAATACCCAGGTACCTCAATCCACCCAGAATTGTGTTTAAGTTGCCACCTTAAAATAATCCATTAATTAACAAACTCACATCATCATGGATACACTCACCCAATCCACGTCTACTAGCATAGCATGGCATAATAAGCAAACATAGAAGTAACTCCCAAGGGTTGATAATAAAATAGGTAATAGGTACTACCTCATCTACTTTCCCAAAACTCACAATTTAATTAGATCTTAATCATGCAATGTTTGAGGATTGATCTAATGCATAAAAACTGGGTATGAAAAGGATATAATCAAAGTGTGAACTTGCCTGCAATGTTGATGAAGATGATTCGCACTCAAAACTCTTGATAGTTCTACTCGTCACACTCCGGTCAATCTATCGTAAGCAAGCAATAGTAACCACACATAAGCAATCACTCAAAAGATCAGAAAGAACGAAGAAAACAATTCGGAAAACATCAAAACCAAGCAAATAAATCTTGCAACATAAAACAAGTTCTAACAGTACCGAAATTATGTGAATTTGGCCTTATCAGAAAGTTTAGGTCAAGAGCTTCGATTTGAAAAAAGAATCAACTAAATCGGAGTTACGAAACTCAAGTTATGATCAAACGAAGTTCAAATATAAATCTGATCTAATTCAAATTTTAAACTTTCAAAAACATGTTTGAGTTGGATTACTGGATAGAGGAGATCGTAACGAAGAAGTGGGCGTTGGTTTCGTTCGATTTGGATAAACAGACAAAAAGTTGTGACCGTTTGAAGAACAGGGACTAAACTGTAAAAGAACTAACTACTAACAGGTCCCTGACTGAAAAATATCAGAAAAAGAAAAACTAAAAAGCGAACGTTCATTACAGAACGCTAACGAACAAAAGTCATTCGCTGGGTATACCTAACCAGTGAATGTTCGCCAAATAACTTAACCTAAAAAATTAACCGATCTAAACTAGAAAAACCGGGCGGGTTTACGGGTTATACCGGCTCGGCGTTTTAGGCGGAGAAAACCGCCGGCGAAACGGGACGGCGAACGGCGGACGGCGGGCGGCTCCGGCGAACTCGGGGACGGTGGCTCCGGGCGTCGCGGGAGGCGGCGGCTCGAGGGCGGCAGGCGGCGGTGGCAGTGGTGGCCACGACGGTGGTCGTCGGCGAGAGAGGCGGCCAAGTGAGTCGGTGGATCTCGCGTGGCGTGAGATGCGGGAGAAAGCGGCGGCCGGCAGAGAGAAAGCGGGGCCCGGGGCTCCGGATTTATAGGGAGGGGAGGAGGTGGCCTGGAGGAGGGGCAAGGTGAGACCGGAGGCGGCACGACGCGGTGGCGGCGCTCGGGAGGCGTTCCGGAGGCGAACTCCTCCCGGAGTCGGAGGCGGCGGTGCGGGCACGTGGGCCGGCTGGGCCGTGGCCTGGCTGGCTGGCTGGGCCGGCCTGGTCGGTCCAGAAGTTCTTTTTTCTAAAACATGTTTTTTAGACAAACAGAGACAATAAAAACAAAAAAATCTTATATAGGCATATAATATATCAAAATTTTCAGAAAAATATTTCCTACAATATGAACATTTTTCTAGCATCAAATAAAATTCACATTAATTTAAATAATCCAAACAGTGCTACTGCTCTAATAAAATCCAACAAAAGTCATTTTAAAAATACCAAATTTAATTCAAATTTATTTCTCTCCAATTTTCTGATGTAGGGAATCATTTTATCCTATTTTCCATATATTATATTTTTGGAAAAAAATAATTTGAATAAAACCCAAATAACTCCAAATTTGAAAATAATTTCAAAGGGACTTTGAAATTGATCCTTTTAAACTTCCAACTCATATTTCATTTGTTTTGAAGAAGTCATTTTATCTTCTCTCATGAAAATCATTGAGTTGCTTAAAGTTTTCTGAATTTGAAATGTTTTCAAATGAAATTCAAATATTTTCAACAACCCTTTTTCATTTAAGTAATGGGATAAGTCATGTAATCTTCTCTCTAGGGTTTTGTATTTGAAAAGAATTGAATTCATGGAGATCATAAAAGCAAAATGAAAGTTTGGGAAAGTCCTTTTATTCCCTCTCGTTTTACTTTCAAAAAGTTTGAATTTCACTCACATCCAGTCAATCAATCACACAACAATCAAACAAACAAGAAAATCTATCTATTTATTATAACATTCCAAAATTTAGAATTTTGGGATGTTACATTCAAATATTCTTTGGCTCCCCCTGTGTCGAATCTGTAAATTTGGGTTGAATACTCTACCCTCGAAAACTGTTGCGATCCCCTATACTTGTGGGTTATCAAGACTTTTTTTGGCGCCGTTGCCGGGGAGCGTAGCTATATTTCTTTAGTCACTTGGGATTATTATCAAATTATCACTATGAAGAATCTAAAGGATGCTCAGAAAAGGGTATTTCCCTCAAAGACGAGGGGAGGTAAGGAACTGCCATCCAGTTCTGCCTTAGATTCACCTTCTGTTATAAGTAAACTTGCAACACCACCACATGCTATCAATTCTAATATGTCGCAAGTTATTGATGACGCTACTTCCACTATGAATGATGTTTATGATGATGTAATGATGATGTGCCACTTGGTGATTTTCTTGATGCACAAATTGCTAGAGTAATACAACATGATCTTGTTGAATCTGATGATGAGCTTGAAACTGAAACTCCTGAAACACCTGCTAGAACTAGCCTTCCTAGATATGAATTGCCTAAGGTACCTGAAGGTTATGTTATGAATGAGGATACAACTAGAGATATTCTTGCTTGTAAGGATAGATATGATCTAGAGAAATTATTATGCAAGTATAAAGAAAAATCTCTGAATGCTAGAATGAAATGTGATCCTACGTTTGCTACTTCACTATCTTTATTGATGATAAGGATTATGAATTCTCTGTCGACCCGGAGTTAATTACTTTGGTTGAATCTGATCCTTTCCATGGTTATGAAACTGAAACTGTTGTGGCACATCTTACTAAGTTGAATGATATAGCCACCCCTTTTACTCATGATGAGAAAACTCGCTATTACTTTATTCTCAAATTATTTCCTTTCTCACTAAAGGGTGATGCTAAAGCTTGGTACAATACTCTTACTCCTGGTTGTGTGCGTAGTCCCCAGGATGTGATTTATTACTTCTCTGAAAAATATTTCTCTGCTCATAAGAAACAAGCTGCCTTACAGGAAATATTTAACTTTGTGCAAACTAAAGAAGAGAGTCTCCCACAAGCTTGGGGTAGGCTATGCCAATTACTCAATGCTTTGCCTGATCATCCTCCTAAGGAAAATGAAATACTAGATATCTTCTATAATGGACTAACCGACGCTTCTAGGGACTTCCTAGATAGTTGTGTTGGTTGTGTTTTCAGGGAACGAACTGTTGGGCAAGCTGAAGAATTATTGAATAATATATTTAAAAATTATGATGATTGGACTCTTCCTGAACCACCGGCTAAACCCACTCCGTAGAAGAGGGGTATATTATATCTCAGTCCTGAGGATATACAAGAGGCAAAGAAATCTATGAAGGAAAAAGGTATTAAAGCTGAGGATGTTGAAATTTACCTCCTATTGAAGAAATACATGGGCTTAATACACCACTGTTGCCTAAGGTGGTAGAGGTAAATTCTCTAACGAAATTCAATGATAATGACAATCCTCACAATATGCATCCTAGTCAATGCCTTTATGAGTTTGAAAACTACATTAGAAAACAAGATCACTTCAATGCAAATGTTACGAAACAATTGACATATAATTCTGATATGATTGCTCGCCTGAGTGACTTGTTATTTAGAATATCAAATGATGTTAGATGTGTTGGAAAGCATGCTTCTATGGTTCAAACTCAGTTAGAACAAGTTGCTAAATCTCAAAGAGAGTTGCTTGATGAAATGAATAACAATATACAAGACTTTGCTGTTAGAGTTGCAAGTAGAGGAGGTAAAATGACTCTGGAACCACTTTATCCTGAGGGACACCCTAAAATAGTTGAACAAGATTCACAAAGAAATAACATTGATGCACCTAGTCCTTCTAGAAAGAAAAAGAAAAATAAAAAGAAAAATGGTAGGACTTTGCACACTTCTAGTGAACCTGAAATAGGGAAACCTCCTGATAATGATAATGAAACTTCTATCTCTGATGCTGAAAATCAGTCTGGTAATGAACACTCACCTTCTGATAATGAAAAAGATAATGATGACGTTCATGAAGAATCTCAACTAAATAAGAAAGAACCAGACAATGATGTTGATATAGAACCACCTGTTGATCTTGATAACCCACAACCTAAGAATAAAAGGTATGGTAAAAGAGACTTCATTGCTAGAAAAAACGGTAAAGAAAGAGAACCGTGGGTTCAAAAACCTATGCCTTTTCCACCCAAGTCAACTAAAAAGAAAGATGACGAAGAATTTGAGCGCTTTGCTGAAATGCTGAGGCCAGTCTTTTTGCGTACTCGCTTGACTAACATCTTGAAAATACCTCCTTATGCAAAGTACATGAAAGACATCATCACTAATAAGAGAAAAATACCGGAAGCTAAAATCTCCACCATGCTTGCTAATTATACTTTTAAGGATGGAGTACCTAGAAAACTTGGAGATCCGGGGATACCAACTATACCTTGATGTTGGGGAACGTAGTAATTTCAAAAATTTTCCTACGATCACGCAAGACCATGGTGATGGCATAGCAACGAGAGGGGAGAGTGTTCGTCCACGTACCCTCGTAGACCGAAAGCGGAAGAGTTATAACAACGCGGTTGATGTAGTAAATGCGTCTTCACGATCCGACCGATCCAAGCACCGAACGACGGCACCTCCGAGTTACGCACACGTTCAAATTTCGATGACGATCCCCGGACTCCGATCCAGCAAAGTGTCGGGGATGAGTTCCGTCAGCACGACGGCGTGGTGACGATGTTGATGCTCCACCGACGCAGGGCTTCGCCTAAGCACTGCGACGATATGACTTCTCCGGCGCAGGGCTTCGCCTAAGCTCTACGACGATATGACCGAAGTGGAATATGGTGGAAGGGGGCACCGCACGGCTAAGGAAAGATCCGTAGATCAACTTGTGTGTCTTGGGGTGCCCCTGCCCCGTGATATAAAGGAGCCAAGGGGAGGTGGCGGCCCAAGGGGAGGCGCGCAAGGGAGTCCTACTCCTCCGGGAGTAGGACTCCCCTCCAATCCTAGTTGGATTAGGATTCCGGAGGAAGAGAGAGAGGGGCGGCCCACCTTTCCTAGTCCTAATAGGACTAGGGAAGGGGGGGCATGACCACCTAGGGCTGCCCCTTCTCCTTTCCTCCAAGGCCCACTATGGGCCCATGTAGTTCCGGGGGTTCCGGTAACCTCCGGTACTCCGGTAAATTCGATTTCACTCGGAACCTTTCCGATGTCCAAATGTAGGCTTCCAATATATCAATCTTTATGTCTCGACCATTTCGAGACTCCTCGTCATGTCCGTGATCACATCCGGGACTCGAACTCCTTCGGTACATCAAAACTCATAAACTCATAATATAAGCATCATCGAAACTTTAAGCGTGCGGACCCTACGGGTTCGAGAACTATGTAGACATGACCTAGAACCATTCTCGGTCAATAACCAATAGCGGAACCTGGATGCCCATATTGGTTCCTACATATTCTACGAAGATCTTTATCGGTCAAACCGCATAACGACATCGTTGTTCCCTTTGTCATCGGTATGTTACTTACCCGAGATTCGATCGTCGGTATCCAATACCTAGTTCAATCTCGTTACCGGTAAGTCTCTTTACTCGTTCCGTAATACATCATCTCACAACTAACTCATTAGTTGTAATGCTTGCAAGGCTTAAGTGATGTGTATCACCGAGAAGGCCTAGAGATACCTCTCCCACAATCGGAGTGACAAAACCTAATCTCGAAATACGCCAACCCAACAAGTACCTTTGGAGACACCTGTAGTACTCCTTTATAATCACCCGATTACGTTGTGGACGTTTGGTAGCACCAAAGTGTTCCTCCGGTAAACGGAGTTGCATAATCTCATAGTTACGAGAACATGTATGGGTCATGAAGAAAGCATTAACATACTAAACGATCAAGTGTTAAGCTAACGGAATGGGCCATGTCAATCAGATCATTCTACTAATGATGTGACCTTGTTAATCAAATAACAACTCCTTGTTCATGGTTAGGAAACATAACCATCTTTGATTAACAAGCTAGTCAAGTAGAGGCATACTAGTGACATACTGTTTGTCTATATATTCACACATGTATTATGTTTCCGGTTAATACAATTCTAGCATGAATAATAAACATTTATCATGATATAAGGAAATAAATAATAACTTTATTATTGCCTCTAGGGCATATTTCCTTCAGTCTCCCACTTGCACTAGAGTCAATAATCTAGTTCACATCATCATGTGATTCAACACTAATATTCACATCTGTATGTGATTAATACCCATAGTTCACATCGTCATGTGACCAACACCCAAAAGGTTTACTAGAGTCAATAATCTAGTTCACATCGCTATGTGATTAACACCCTAAAGAGTACTAAGGTATGATCATGTTTTGCTCGTGAGAGAAGCTTAGTCAACGGGTCTGTCACATTCAGAGCCGTATCTATTTTTGCAGATATTCTATGTCTACAATGCTCTGCACGGAGCTACTCTAGCTAATTGCTCCCATTTTCAATATGTATCCAGATTGAGACTTAGAGTCATCTGGATCAGTGTAAAAAGCTTGCATCGATGTTACTCTTTACTGACGGGCTCTTTTATCACCTCCATAATCGAGAAATATTTCCTTAGTCCTCACTAAGGATGTTCTTGACCAATGTCCGATGATCTACTCCTAGATCACTATTGTATTCCCTTGCCAAATTCAGAGCAAGGTATACAATAGGTGCGGTACATAGCATAGCATACTTTATAGAACCTATGGTGAGGCATAGGGAATGACTTTCATTCTCTTTTCTATTTTCTGCCGTGGTCGGGATTTGAGTCTCACTCAATTTCACACCTTTGCAACACAGGCAAGAACTTTTCTTTGACTGTTCCATTTTGAGTTTCTTCAAAATATTGACAAGGTATGTATTCATTGAAAAACTTATCAAGCGTCTTGATCTATCTCTATAGATCTTGATGCTCAATATGTAAGCAGCTTCACCGAGGTCTTTCTTTGAAAATACTCCTTTCAAACACTCCTTTATGCTTTGCAGAATAATTCTACATTATTTCCGATCAACAATATGTCATTCACATATACTTGTCAGAAATGCTGTAGTGCTCCCACTCACTTTCTTGTAAATACAGGCTTCTCCAAAAGTCTGTATAAAACCATATGCTTTGATCAACTTCATCAAAGCGTATATTCCAACTCCGAGATGCTTGCACCAGTCCATTGATGGATCGCTGGAGCTTGCACATTTTGTTAGCTCCTTTAGGATTGACAAAAACTTCTGGTTGCATTATATACAACTCTTCTTTAATAAATCCATTAAAGAATGTAGTTTTGCCATCCATTTGCCAGATTTCATAAAATGTGGCAATTGCTAACATGATTCGACAGACTTAAGAATCGCTTCTGATTGAGAAAATCTCATTTGTAGTCAACACCTTGAACTTGTCGAAAACCTTTTTGCGACAAGTCGAACTTTGTAGATAGTAACACTACTATCATCATCTGTCTTCCTCTTGAAGATCCATTTATATATTATGGCTTGCCGATCATCGGGCAACTCCATCAAAGTCCATACTTTGTTCTCATACATGGATCCCATCTCAGATTTCATGGCCTCAAGCCATTTCGCGGAATCTGGGCTCATCATCGCTTCCTCATAGTTCGTAGGTTCATCATGGTCTAGTAACATGACTTCCAGAACATGATTACCGTACCACTCTGGTGCTGATCTTACTCTGGAAGACCTACGAGGTTTGGTAGCAACTTGATCTGAAGTTTCATGATCATCATCATTAACTTCCTTACTAATTGGTGTAGGAATCACCGGAACTGATTTCTGTGATGAACTACTTTCCAATAAGGGAGAAGGTACAATTACTTCATCAAGTTCTACTTTCCTCCCACTCACTTCTTTCGAGAGAAACTTCTTCTCTAGAAAGGATCCATCTTAGCAACAAGTATCTTGCTTTCGGATCTGTGATAGAAGGTGTACCCAATAGTTACCTTTGGGTATTCTATGAAGACGCACTTCTCCGATTTGGGTTCGAGCTTATCGGTGAAAACTTTTTCACATAAGCATCACAACTCCAAACTTTAAGAAACGACAGCTTAGGTTTCTTGCTAAACCATAGTTCATACGGTGTCATCTCAACGGATTTAGATGGTGCCCTATTAAACGTGAATGCAAATTGTCTCTAATGCATAACCCCAAAACGATAGTGGTAAATCGGTAAGATACATCATAGATCGCACCATATCAAAATAAAGTACGGTTATGACGTTCGGACACACCATTACGTTATGGTGTTCCATGTGGCGTGAGCTGTGAAACTATTCCACATTGTTTTATATGAAGGCCAAACTTCGTAACTCAAATATTCTCCTCCACGATCAGATCGTAGAAACTTTATTTTCTTATTACGATGATTCTCCACTTCACTCTGAAATTATTTGAACTTTTCAAATGTTTCAGACTTGTGCTTTATTAAGTAGATATACTCATATCTGCTCAAATCATCTTGTGAAGGTCAGAAAATAATGATACTTGCCGTGAGCTTTAACACTCATCGGACCGCATACATCAGTATGTATTATTTCCAATAAGTCATTTGCTCGCTCCATTGTTCCGAGAACGAGTCTTTAGTCATCTTGCCCATAAGGCATGGTTACTTAAGCATCAAGTGATTCGTAATCAAGTGATTCCGAAAAGTCCATCAGCATGGAGTTTCTTCATGCGTTTTACACCAATATGACCTAAACGGCAGTGCCACAAATAAGTTGCACTATCTTTATTAACTTTGCATCTTTTGGCATCAAAATTATGAATATGTGTATCACTACGATCGAGATCCAACAAACTATTTTCATTGGGTGCATAACCATCGAAGGTTTTATTCATTTAAACAGAACAACGATTATTCTTTGACTTTAAATGAATGACCGTTTTGAAAACTATTTTCATTGGGTGTATGACCATTTAAGGTTTTATTCATGTAAACAGAACAACAATTATTCTTTGACTTTAAATGAATAACTGCTTTTGCAATAAATATGATCAAATCATATTCATGCTCAACGCAAACACCAAATAACATTTATTTAGGTTTAACACTAATCCCGAAAGTATAGGGAGTGTGCGATGATGATCATATCAATCTTGGAACTACTTCCAACACTCATCGTCACTTCCCCTTCAACTAGTTTCTGTTCATTCTGCAACTCCTGTTTCGAGTTACTAATCTTAGCAACCGAACGAGTATCAAATACTCAGGGGCTACTATAAACACTAGTAAGGCACACATCAATAACCTGTATATCAAATATACTTTTGTTCACTTTGCCATCCTTATTATCCACCAAATATTCAGGGCATTTCCGCTTCGGTGACCATTTCCTTTGCAGTGTAAGCACTTAGTTTCGTGCTTTGGTCCAGCTTTGGGCTTCTTCGCAGGAGTGACAACTTACTTGTCTTTCTACTTGAAGTTCCCTTTCTTTCCCTTTGCCCTTCTCTTGAAACTAGTGGTCTTGTCAATCATCAACACTTGATGCTCTTTCTTGATTTCTACCTTCGTCGATTTCAACATTACGAAGAGCTCGGAATCGTTTTCGTCATCCCTTGCATACTATAGTTCATCACGAAGTTCTAGTAACTTAGTGATGGTGACTAGAGAATTCTGTCAATCACTATCTTATCCGGAAGATTAACTCCCACTTGATTCAAGCGATTGAAGTACCGGACAATCTGAGCACATGCTCACTAGTTGAGCGATTCTCCTCCATCTTTTAGCTATAGAACTTGTTGGAGACTTCATATCTCTCAACTCGGGTATTTGCTTGAAATATTAACTTCAATTCCTGGAACATCGCATATGGTCCATGACGTTCAAAAACGTCTTTGAAGTCCCGATTCTAAGCCGTTAAGCATGGTGCACTAAACTATCAAGTAGTCATCATATTGAGCTAGCCAAACGTTCATAACGTCTGCATCTGCTCCTGCAATAGGTCTGTCACCCAGCGGTGCATAAAGGACATAATTCTTTCTGTGCAGCAATGAGGATAAACCTCAGATCACGGATCCAATCCGCATCATTGCTACTAACATTTTTCAATACAATTTTCTCTAGGAACACATATAAAAACATAGGGAAGCAACAACGCGAGCTATTGATCTACAACATAATTTGCAAAATACTACCAGGACTAAGTTCATGATAAATTTAAGTTCAATTAATCATATTACTTAAGAACTCCCACTTAGATAGACATCTCTCTAGTCATCTAAGTGATTACGTGATCCAAATCAACTAAACCATGTCCGATCATCACGTGAGATGGAGTAGTTTCAATGGTGAACATCACTATGTTGATCATATCTACTATATGATTCACGCCGACCTTCGGTCTCCGTGTTCGAGGCCATATCTGTTATATGCTAGGCTCGTCAAGCTTAACTTTGAGTATTCCGCGTGCAACTGTTTTGCACCCGTTGTAGATGGACGTAGAACTTATCACACCCGATCATCACGTGGTGTCCGGGTACTACTGAACTTTGGCAACGGTGCATACTCGGGAGAACACTTCTTGATAATTTTTAGTGAGAGATCATCTTATAATGCTACCGTCAATCAAAGCAAGATAAGATGCATAAAGGATAAACATCACATGCAATCAATATAAGTGATATGATATGGTCATCATCATCTTGTGCTTGTGATCTCCATCGCCAAGCAATCATGATCACCATCGTCACCGGTAGCGACACCTTGATCTCCATCGTAGCATCGTTGTCGTCTCGCCAATCTTATGCTTCCACGACTATCACTACCGCTTAGTAATAAAGTAAAGCATTACATCGCGATTGCATTGCATACAATAAAGCGACAACCATATGGCTCTGCGATTGCCGATAACTTCGGTTACAAAACATGATCATCTCATACAATAAAATATAGCATCACGTCTTGACCATATCACATCACAACATGCCCTGCAAAAACAAGTTAGACGTCCTCTACTTTGTTGTTGCAAGTTTTACGTGGCTGCTACGGGCTGAGCAAGAACCGTTCTTACCTACGCATCAAAACCACAACGATACTTCCGTCAAATAGACTCCGTTTAACCTTCTCAAGGACCGGGCGTAGCTACTTTCGGTTCAACTAAAGTTGGAGAGACAGTCTTCCGCAAGCCATCTATGTGCAAAGCACGCCGAGGGAACCGGTCTCGCGTAAGCGTCTGGCGTAAGGTTGGTCCGGATCGTCTCGTCCAACAATACCGCTGAACCAAAGTATGACATGCCGGTAGGCGGTATGACTTGTATCGTCCACAACTCACTTGTGTTCTACTCGTGCATATGACATCAACGCATAAAAACCAGGCTCGGATGCCCTTTGTTGGGGAACGTAGTAATTTCAAAAATTTCCTACGATCACGCAAGACCATGGTGATGGCATAGCAACGAGAGGGAGAGTGTTCGATCCACGTACCCTCGTGAGACCGAAAGCGGAAGCGTTATAACAACGCGGTTGATGTAGTCAATGACGTCTTCACGATCCGACCGATCCAAGCACCGAACGTCACGGCACCTCCGAAGTTACGCACACGTTCAGCTCGATGACGATCCCGGACTCCGATCCAAAGCAAAGTGTCGGGATGAGTTCCGTCAAGACGACGGCGTGGTGGACGATGTTGATGCTCCACCGACGCAGGGCTTCGCCTAAGCTCATGACGATATGACTTCTCCGGCGAGGGCTTCGCCTAAGCTCTCTGACGATATGACCGAAGTGGAATATGGTGGAAGGGGGCACCGCACACGGCTAAGGAAAGATCCGTAGATCAACTTGTGTGTCTTGGGGTGCCCCTGCCCCCGTATATAAAGGAGACAAGGGGGAGGTGGCCGGCCCAAGGGGGGAGGCGCACCAAGGGAGTCCTACTCCCTCCGGGAGTAGGACTCCCCCTCCAATCCTAGTTGGATTAGGATTCCGGAGGAAGAGAGAGAGGGGGCGGCCCACCTTTCCTAGTCCTAATAGGACTAGGGGAAGGGGCGGCGACCACCTAGGGCTGCCCTTCTCCTTTCCTCCAAGGCCCACTATGGGCCCATGTAGTTCGGGGGTTCCGGTAACCTCCGGTACTCCGATAAATTCTCGATTTCACTCGGAACCTTTCCGATGTCCAAATGTAGGCTTCCAATCTATCAATCTTTATGTCTCGACCATTTCGAGACTCCTCGTCCTGTCCGTGATCACATCCGGGACTCCGAACTCCTTCGGTACATCAAAACTCATAAACTCATAATATAAGCACATCGAAACTTTAAGCGTGCGGACCCTACGGGTTCGAGAACTATGTAGACATGACCTAGAACCATTCTCGGTCAATAACCAATAGCGGAACCTGGATGCCCATATTGGTTCCTACATATTCTACGAAGATCTTTATCGGTCAAACCGCATAACGACATACGTTGTTCCCTTTGTCATCGGTATGTTACTTACCCGAGATTCGATCGTCGGTATCCAATACCTAGTTCAATCTCGTTACGGTAAGTCTCTTTACTCGTTCCGTAATACATCATCTCACAACTAACTCATTAGTTGTAATGCTTGCAAGGCTTAAGTGATGTGTATCACCGAGAAGGCCTAGAGATACCTCTCCGACAATCGGAGTGACAAAACCTAATCTCGAAATACGCCAACCCAACAAGTACCTTTGGAGACACCTGTAGTACTCCTTTATAATCACCCGATTACGTTGTGACGTTTGGTAGCACCCAAAGTGTTCCTCCGGTAGCAGGAGTTGCATAATCTCATAGTTACGAGAACATGTATGGGTCATGAAGAAAGCATTAACATACTAAACGATCAAGTGTTAAGCTAACGGAATGGGCCATGTCAATCAGATCATTCTACTAATGATGTGACCTTGTTAATCAAATAACAACTCCTTGTTCATGGTTAGGAAACATAACCATCTTTGATTAACAAGCTAGTCAAGTAGAGGCATACTAGTGACATACTGTTTGTCTATATATTCACACATGTATTATGTTTCCGGTTAATACAATTCTAGCATGAATAATAAACATTTATCATGATATAAGGAAATAAATAATAACTTTATTATTGCCTCTAGGGCATATTTCCTTCACTTGAGCCATCAAAAAGAATTATGTGAAAACTACTTTATGTGATTTAGGAGTTGGTGTTAGTGTTATGTCTTTCTCTTTATATAAAAAACTTGATTTGAATAAACTCACACCTACTGAAATATCTTTGCAGATGGCTGACAAATCAATTGCCATACCTATTGGTATCTATGAGGATGTGCCCGTTGTTGTTGCTAATATTACTATTTTGACTGACTTTGTTATACTTGAGATGCCTGAGGACGACAACATGTCGATTATCCTTGGTAGACCCTTCTTGAGTACTACATGGGCTTTTATAGGTTGCAATAAAAGCAAGGTCACTTTTCATATCAATGGTAATGAGCATACGTGCATTTTACGAAGAAACAATACCAAGTGAATGGTATTAATGTTATTGAAAAATCTCCGACAATCACTATTGGAAGTTTTCAAATACCTCTACCTATTGTCAAAAATAAATATGAAATGCGTATTGTCGGGGACATTCATATCCCCATTGAGGTAACTTAGTGATTTACAAAAGTTCTTCGGTTTCATGCTAATCGAAAGTGGTTGTTAATTAGACCTGATCAACCTTATTAATGAATCATTTTTGAGTGGTATGGAGTTGATGAATTTAGTAAGCACTACCTTATGTCCTTACTCTTTGTTTTCTGTTTTTATTAGTTAAATAAAATAAAATGCCATGTTTTGTCTGTTTTCTAAATTTCCCGTGCAATAAAAAGATGACCCAAAAATAAAAGTTCTCAGAATGCTCTGAAAATTTAACACGGTTTTTTTCTGAATATTTCTGAATTTTTGGTGCAAATAATATCAGAGGGAGGTGCACCAGGTGGGCACAACCCACACAGGCGCGCCAGACCCCTAAGCGCCCTGGTGGGTTGTGGTCCCCACGTGGGCCTCCTCACTTATCTCTTCATCCCACATCATCACTTACCTCCAGAAAAAATCTCCACTGCTCTCTCTCCCATGTTCTTGCTCTCAAACCCACGGATTTCGATCTCTTTGCTCGAAGCTCCATTTCCGAAACTATTTCGGGGGGTTGTTGCTTGGTATGTGACTCCACCTTTTGTCCAATTAGTTTTTGTTTTAGTGGTTTATATTTTGAATAATTAGCTACTCTTGGTGCTATTGTAGATGAGCTTGCATGTTATATTATTAGAGTTCTAAGTAGTTTGAATGCTTGCTATGGCTTTTATGTATCCCTATGAGTAGTTGGTATCATTTTAGTGAAGTTTTGTTGAGAAAATTTTGTGGGCTAATAAATTTCAGAATATCAATAGGAAGTTTGGCTCTAAGAAGAACTCCAGGGGTGTTATTGGGGAGTCCTCTGATAGTGATCTCCATCCTCGAAGGCTGGCGGAAGTACGGCCGTGTGACTGGCCGCACACTCCGTTCCTGGAAGAGGCTGGAATCCTTCAAGAGTTCACACAATATGCTGCTAATGTTGGTCTCACCAACTTCATCGCAGATGAGTGTGAACAGCATCAAATCCTCACAAACATCTTTGTTCAATTTTTTACTTTCCTGCCTAGGAATAATCCCCCTGAAGTAAGCTTTGATTTATATGTTGAAAACCATCAGATACCACTTACTCAATTTTGTGACATATGCATGATCCCTTTTAATGGGAGCTTAGCCGAGCCTAGGCCGGCTGGGTTTGAGGCCTTTTATCGCACTTTGACAATGGGAGATGAGAGAGGGGTGTCAGCTACCACTGCCGCTGGCTTACATTTTCCCGTTGTTCATTACTTTGCACTTTTCTTTACAAAATGCTTGCTTGCTAGGGAGAAGGTGGGTGCACTTAGTTCACCAGACCTTGTTGTTTTACGTCGTGCATTAGAGGGTGACAACACTTATAGCTTGGGGGCTATTGTGGCTCGCCGCCTCCACCTTAATAAATCCAAGGGTAAAATACATGGTGGGATTTATGCTACTCGTTTGGCGGCTCACTTTAATGATGAGATTCGCCCTCATGATTACCCTTTAACCAAAGTTTACCCAGACCGCGCATCCATGGAACACCATCATTTTCTTGCACGAGATTATCCTAACATTCCTATTCCTTATAACCTGGTTTTTAGCGTTGAAACTCGTGATATTATTCCATTGCCTGCTCCTGCTTTGTTTGATTCTGTTGCTAGGGGCAGATATAGGATTATGCCTGCGGACATCATCGCCTACCGGAACGCTCAGGCTGCTGCGGTGGCAGCATAGGAACCTCAGTAGTGTGATGAGTGGATGCCCGCTCCTGAGCATCTCTACTACCATCCAGGCTGCTGATAGACTACCAAGCTAGGCCAAAAGCCTAAGCTTGGGGGAGTACGTGTTCTCACCGACATTACATTCATGTCCACTTATTTTCATTTGTCGATGTTCACACTTTTTCATTGCATCATCCATGCTTAGATTAATTTTCTTGCTTTCTTCTTGTGTGTTTGAAAAACTTTAGAAAAACCAAAAAAAATTAGTTGTAGTAGTTTACTTGCTATGCATGCTTAATAGTAATATTAAAAAGAAAACCCAAAAGGATTTCCTTGTTCTTCTTTTGCTTGTTGGGAGCTTTCCCGTGTAAATAGTTTTTCTCATTTTTGCTTTTCCCTTTTATTTCCTTGTTCTAGAAAACCAAAAACTCCAAAAATATTTCAGTGTGTTTCTCTGAATTTCTTTTTCGTTCAAGTTGTACCAAGGAGAAGACCACGATGAAAATGTTGAGTGGCTCTCCAATGAATAATTGTTGAACTAATAAAGAGCACATTTTACCTTGTCTTCTCCTATTGAATAAAATGTTTGCAGATTCCAGCTTAGTCCACGACACTCTTGCACTATTATTATTTTCAAATCGTTCGGTCGTGCAAGTGAAAGGCAATAATGACGATATTCGATTAGGCCATGGCGGAGAGAAACTGGTATGAACTCGACTTGTTCTGTTTGTGTAAATATGTTTAACCTAGTATCCATGATTCAGCCCATTAAGATTAAACATGTTTGCAATGACAATTAGAGATTATAGTTTCTCATGCCATGCATAAGTAGCTACTAGTGGATAATGATTTATCTTGGATATCAACATTGCGTTAAAATGATTGTGGTGTAGTATGATGATACGGTATCCTCCTCTGAATGTTAGAGTGGCTTGACTTGGCACATGTTCATGCATGTAGTTGAATCAAAACCAACATAGCCTCTATGATATTTATGTTCATGGTGTTCATATCCTACTCATGCTAGTATCCAATGTTACTTATGCATAATGCATGTTTATGAACGTTGTCACTCTCTAGCTGGCCGCTTCTGAATCTAATTGCTAGCCTTTGCCTGTACTAAGTGGGAACTCTGCTTGTACATCAAAAACCCTAAACCCAGAGTTATTCCAGATGAGTCCACCATACCTACCTATATGCGGTATTACCTCATACGTCTCCAATGTATCTATAATTTATGAAGTATTCATGCTGTCATTTTATCATTCTTGCATGTTTTACAATCATTTGATAGATACTTTATATCAGTTTTTGGGACTAACCTATTGACCCAGTGCCTAGTGCCAGTTGCTATTTTTTGCTTGTTTTTTACATCACAGGAAATCAATACCAAACAGAGTCCAAATGCAACGGAACTCCACGGAGATTTTTTATGCACCAGAACACATCCATTGGGCCAAAGAAGCACCTGAGGGGGTGCCCTGAGGTGGGCACAACCCACCAGGGTGTGCCAGGGCCCCCTGGCGCGCCCAGGTGGGTTGTGCCCACCTCGGTGGCCTCCGGCACCCCCTCTTTGCACTATAAATTCCCAAATATTCTGAAACCCTTCGGGGTTAACCTAGGTCAGAAGTTCCGCCGCCGGAAGGCTCTGTATCCACCGAAAACCAATCCACACCCTTTCCGACACCCTACCGGAGGGGGGGGAATCATCATCGTTGGCTATCTTCATCATCACGGCAGCCACGATGATGAGGAGGGTGTAGTCCACCCTCGGGGCTGAGGGTTTCTACCAGTAGCCATGTGTTTAATCTCTCTCTCTCTCTCTCTCTCTCATGTTCTCGAGATGTCACGATCTTGATGTATCACGGGCTTTGTTAATATAGTCGGATCATATGGTGTTTCCCCCTCTCTATCTTGTTGCGATGAATTGAGTTTTTCCCTTTGAGATTTCATTGTTATCATATTGAATACTTTTATGGATTTGAGAACACTTGATATATGTCTTGCAATTGAATACTCATATTGACAATGTGGTATCGTATTGATTCACTTGAGGCACTCAACTCGCGGATTCCCGGGGTGACATTGGGGTAATCTATGCATAGGGGTTGATGCACGTTCTTGTCGTTGTTTCTCTAGTAGAAATCTTGGGGCGCTCTTTGAAGTTCTTTGTGTTGGATTGAGTATTATGAATATGAATTTTCTTTGGTGTTATTTTAGTACGAACTCTAGGATAGATCGAACGGAAGGAATAGCTTTGTGTTATTTTAGTACGGACTCTTGAATAGATCAAACAGAAAGAATAGCATTGAGGTGGTTTTGTACCCTGCAAACAATTTATTCTTATGTTTTCCGCTAGATAGGAACTTTGGAGTGATTCTTCGTTGCATGTTGAGGGATGGTTATATGATCCAATTATATTAGCACTGTTGAGAGATTGCACTAGTGAAAGTACGGACCCTAGGCCTCATTTTCAAGCATTGCAATACGGTTTTTGGTCCCGTTTACTATTTGCTACCTTGCTGTTTTTATTATTTCAGATTATAAAATTATATTTCTACCATCAATATTACACTTTTATCGCCATCACTTCGCCGAACTAGTGCACCTGTACAATTTGCCATTGTATTGGGTGTGTTGGGGACACAAGAGATTTCTTGTATTTGGTTGCAGGGTTGTTTGAGAGAGACCATCTTCATCCTACACCTCCCACGGATTGATAAACCTTAGGTCATCCACTTGAGGGAAAATTCCTACTGTCCTACAAAACTCTACGCTTGGAGGCCCAACACGATTCTACAAGAATAAAGTTGTGTAGTAGACACCAAGCTCTTTTCTGGCGCTGTTGCCGGGGAGGCGAGTGCCTTGAAGGTATATCTTTAGATCTTGCAATTGAATCTTTTAGTTTCTTGTTTATCACTAGTTTGGTTTATAAAAGAAAACTGCAAAAAATGGAACTGAGGTTGCATCATATTATTGATTATATTTACAATATCTTTCTTGAAAATGATGCTTCGGAAAATTGTCCTCAATTGATAGAAGAAGAATTCAATAGAATGTTTGGTATGAATGATGAGCATGATTGCAATGTTGTTAGTGTGAATTCTTTGAATATCCATGATGCTAATGATATGCAAAGCCATAAGCTTGGGGATGCTATATTTGAGGAAGATGATATTTTTAGCCCCCCAAGTTTTGATGAGAATTATTTTATGATAATTGCGCACCTCCTATTTATGATGATTATATTTATGAAGGTGGATTCGGAGATGTCATGACTTTATTTGTTGATGAATCCACTATTTTGGAAGAGGCTGCTATTGATTATGACAATAAAGTTGCTATCTATGATGATTATGGTGATGACATGTATGCTATATTGAATAATTATAACCATGAAACTTGTCATCATGATTTTAATTTTCACTCTCATGATAGTTATTTTGTTGAGTTTGCTCCCACTACTATTGATGAGAATAAATTTGCTTATGTGGAGAGTAACAAAATTTCTATGATTATGCATCATGAAAAGAGTGCCTTATCTGATGGTTATATTGTTGAATTTCTTCATGATTCTACTGAAAATTATTATGAGGAAGGAACTTATGATTGTAGGAATTGCAATAATATAAAGTTTCCTCTCTATATGTTGAAAGTTTTGAAGTTATGCTTGTTTTGCGTTCCTATGCTAGTTGATTCTTGTTCCCATAAGTTGTTTGCTCACAAAATCCCTATGCATAGGAAGTGGGTTAGGCTTAAATGTGCCAGTCATATGCTTCATGATGCTCTCTTTATGTTTCAATTCTTTACTTTTATGCGAGCATCATTGAAATCATCATGCCTAGCTAAAAGGGCATAAAAGAAAAGCGCTTGTTGGGAGACAACCCAACACTTTTACCTACTGTTTTTGTGTGTTAACATGATTATGCTACTGTATTGATCATGTTTTAT
Source organism: Aegilops bicornis (assembly GCA_021605145.1). Taxonomy (NCBI): domain Eukaryota; kingdom Viridiplantae; phylum Streptophyta; class Magnoliopsida; order Poales; family Poaceae; genus Aegilops; species Aegilops bicornis. The sequence goes on from CM038669.1 coordinate 82,834,019, forward strand.
TGCTTTTGTTTCAATAAAGTGCCAAGTAAAGCCTTTGGGATCATGTTGGGTGATAGTTGTTTTGACCCTGCTGAAAAACAGAAACTTTTGCGCTCACAAAAATAAGTCTTATTTTTAACAGAAGAGTGCTTTTGAGTTGATTCTTTTTTAAGAAGTTTAATATACAAATCTTTCACGTGGTTCTTATTTTTTTCATAATTTTTGGAGTACCATAAGTATGGTTTGGGTATAGATTACTACAGACTGTTCTGTTTTTGACAGATTCTGTTTTCAATGCATAGTTTGCTTGTTTACTAGTTTCTATGGCTTTTATTGCTAAATATAAATTGTGGAAATGATATTCTACAGTAGTCATAGTGTGAGAAAAATTATGAATCTTGTGTTTGACAGTAACAAAAGTGAAAGGGTTTGCTCTTTATCATAATAACCTATCTCACGAAGTTCTGTTAAGTTTTATGTGTTTGAAGTTTTCAAGTTTTGGGTGGGATATCGATATGAGGAGAATAAGGAGTGACAAGACCCTAAGCTTGGGAATGCCCTAGGGCACCCCAAGATAATATTCAAGGAATATCCAAGCAACTAAGCTTGGGGATGCCCCAGAAGGCATCCCCTCTTTCGTCACATGATATGTGTTTTGCTTGGAGCGTAAATTTATTTTGTTAGGATTTACTTGCTTTTATTTATAATAATGTTTTTCATATTTTATTTCAATAAAAGTGGCATTGATAACCTTTGCCAAGCTTATCTTGCAAGTATACATGTTGCTGTTTGAAAACAGAAAGTTTATCGATGTTACAAAAATTCCCGAGGAGAGTCAGAATGTGATAAAATGTTGAAACTTTTTGAAAAATAAGATCTGATAAATTTTCTATAGTTAGGTAGATTTTCATAACTTTTGGAGTTAGGTAAGTATTGATACTATTGCATTCTTTACAGACTGTACTGTTTTGGCAGATTGCTGTTATGTTTGCATTGTTTGCATATGTTTGCTTGTTTAATGATTCTATTTGAGGATAGGAGAATTACATATGCAGAGGCATTTAGTATGCAATGTTGAATAATAATTTTTGTGATTTGCTACAGTAGAGAATGATAAGGTTTTTGCATTGGTTTATACTAACTTATCTCACGAGTTCTTGTTGAGTTTTGTGTGGATGAAGTTTTTAAGATTTAGGGAAACCATGATATAAAAGGAATTAAGGAGACACAAAATCTCAAGCTTGGGGTGCCCAAGGCATACCAAGATAATATCTCAAGAAGTCTCAAGCATCTGAGCTTGGGGATGCCCTGGTAGGTGTCCCACCTTTCTTCTTCAACAATTATCGGTTAGTATCGGTTGAGCCTAAGTTTTTGCTTCTTCACATGATGTGTGCTATTCTTGGAATGTCATTTTATTTTTGTTTTACTTGCTGTTTTATTAAAATACTTAGATCTGAAAGTTTTTTAATAAAATAGAGTCCTCAAATAGTTGCCAAGGAGGCTAAGTAAGCGGTATTCACATCCCGTCAACGAAGCTCTTTTCTTTGGAATTTCTCTTGTGCTTCAGAGTAAATTGTTGAATAAATTGAATGTCATGAAGTTGAAATCATACCGTGCCTAGTGGTAGCTTCACATTGGTTTTAGAAAGTGAAATATTTTGAGGCTTGACAATCACAATTTTGGTCATACAAGCAATTCATGAATAATTAGTATAAGGAAGAGAACTTTCACATGCAAATACACTATCCTGGAAATCTTTTGTGATTGTGAGACCCCATCAAAATATTATATGCCAAAATTGTTGACGTTGGACAAGGAAGTTATATAGTCATAGATCTTTCAACATGTGGTGCTTGCCCCCCATCTTTACTAGCCAAAAATTCCGCACCAAGTAGAGATACTGCTTGTGCATCCAAAACCCCTTAAACCCAAATCTTATTTTCAAGAGTCCACCATACCTACCTAAGGATTGAGCAAGATCCTTTGATTAAGTTTGCATCGGTGCAATAAGGCAATAAAAATTGCGTTTAGAAGTGTTAGATCATTTAGTTTAAGAGAATATTGAGCGTTTGTACGAACTTATGATGGCAAAGCAATAAAAGCGACGGACTGCATAATAAAGGTTGCTATCATAAGGGGCAATATAACTTGACGTTCTTTTGCACTAAGGGGTTGAGCATACAAACAAATAAGTGCATGGAAACCTCTGCTTCCCTCTACGAAGGGCCTATCTTTTACTTTTCAGTATTTACTTTTATGCAAAGTGTCAAAGTTTTTCTCTATTCCTTTTATTTTTCTCTTTTGGCAAGCATCATGTGGTGAGGAAAGATCTAGGCACATATGTCCAATTGAATATGGGTAGCATGAGTTATTTTTGTTGACATCACCCTTGAGGTGAATACGTTGGGAGGCAAAACAATAAGCTCTATCTTTCTATGTGTCCGGTTATGTGTCCGGTTGAAACGTTTTGCTCATGTGTATGCGGTGAGTTTTAGCAATCATAGAAGACTATATGATGGTTGAGTATGTGGAGCTCTTACTTAAACTCTGTTGAATAAGTTGAATTGCAGTTGCTTGGTAACTAAGAACATAGGTTGTTGACTTTCAAGAGAGTTCATTGTTTGAACCTTAACATGTGAATTGGTTGCTACTATAACATGAGAAGTTTTACAAGAAAGAATTGCTGCTATGATGCTAGGAAAAGTGATTGAAATTGTCATTGAACAAACTTGTGCACTTTGCTAGCATTCACAATTCATAAATTATTTCTTTTATCATTTACCTACTCGAGGACGAGTAGGAATTAAGCTTGGGAATGCTGACACGTCTCCAACGTATCTATAATTTATGAAGTATTCATGCTGTTATTTTATCATTCTTGGATGTTTTATAATCATTTTATAGCAACTTTATATCATTTTTTGGTACTAATCTATTGACCTAGTGCCCAGTGCTAGTTGCTGTTTTTTACATCGCAGGAAATCAATAACAAACGGAGTCCAAATGCAACGAAACTCCATGGAGATTTTTTATGGACCAGAAGACATCCATTGGGCCAAAGAAGCACCTGGGGAGTGCCCCGAGGTGGGAACAACCCACCAGGGCGCGCCAGGGCCCACTGGCGCGCCCAGGTGGGTTGTGCCCACCTCGGTGGGCTCCCACACCCCTCTTTGCACTATAAATTCCCAAATATTCCGAAACCCTTCGGGGCTAACGTAGATCAAAAGTTTCGCCGTCGCAAGGCTCTGTAGCCATAGAAAACCAATCTAGACCCTTTCCGGCACCCTGCCGGAGGGGGGGAATCATCACCGATGGCCATCTTCATCATCCCGGCGGCCACCACGATGAGGAGGGTGTAGTCCACTCTCGAGGCTGAGGGTTTGTACCAGTAGCTATGTGTTTAATCTCTCTCTCTCTCTCTCATGTTCTTGAGATGTCACGATCTTGATGTATCACGGGCTTTGTTAATATAGTCGGATCATATGGTGTTTTCCCCTCTCCATCTTGTTGTGATGAATTGAGTTTTTCCCTTTGAGATTTTGTTGTTATCGGATTGAATACTTTTATGGATTTGAGAACACTTTATATATGTCATGCAATTGAATACTCGTGGTGACAATGGGGTATCGTATTGATTTACTTGATATATGTTTTGGCACTCAACTCGCGGATTCCCAAGGTGACATTGGGGTAATCTATGCATAGGGGTTGATGCACGTTCTTGTCTTTGTTTCTCAGGTAGAAATCTTGGGGCGCTCTTTGAAGTTCTTTGTGTTGGATTGAGTATTATGAATATGAATTTGCTTTAGTGTTATTTTAGTATGAACTCTAGGATAGATCGAACGGAAAGAATAGCTTTGTGTTATTTTAGTACAGACTCTTAAAGAATAGCTTTAAGGTGGTTTTGTACGTTACAAAAAATGTATTCTTATGTTCTCCGCTACATAGGAACTTTGGAGTGATTCTTCGTTGCACATTGAGGGATGGTTATATGATCCAATTATATTAGCACTGTTGAGAGATTGCACTAGTGAAAGTACGGACCCTAGGCCTCATTTTCAAGCATTGTAATACCGTTTTTGTGCCTGTTTACTATTTGCTACCTTGCTGTTTTTATTATTTCAGATTATAAAAATATATTTCTACCATCAATATTACACTTTTAGCACCATCTCTTCGCTGAACTAGTTCACCTATACAATTTGCCATTCTATTGGGTGTGTTGGGGACACAAGAGATTTCTTGTATTTGGTTGCAGGGTTGTTTGAGAGAGACCATCTGCATCCTACACCTCCCACGGATTGATAAACCTTAGGTCATCCACTTGAGGGAAAATTGCTACTGTCCTACAAAACTCTGTGCTAGGAGGCCCTACACGAGTCTACAAGCATAAAGTTGCGTAGTAGACATCATTACCCTGCCGTCCTAAGTAAATTTGCATGTGCCACCTCTAAAAACTTCTAAATAAATATCCTTTTTGTGTGCCTGGATCTTTCATGGAATGACAGGAGGTGGTCGGTATCTTCCATGCTAAGTGGATTATTCTCAGGTCGAGTGTTTATTCACTTGCCATCGCACGAGAAAAGGGCGGTAATAGGGATGCCCAGTCCCAAACTACAAACTGAAAAAGAGTTAATATCTTAAATAATCAAAAAAAACTCCCAATGGAGTCAAAACCTTTACTTTTATCGCTTGGGAACCGCCACTAGCGTGCTTAGCATGAAAGATATTGATAACTGATGGTCGTGAAGTAAATGAGAAGGGTGCATGTCTTAAAATATCATTTACCTCTTTTTTAAAACTTGAGCTCTGGCACCTCTGCAAATCACTGCTTCCCTCTGCGAAGGGACTATCCATTTACTTTTATGTTGTGTCAGAACCATCTAAAACAAGCGCTAGAACCTGAGAGCTTAGCTATCATGACTTATGCATTGTGTGTAGCTAATGTTGGGTGCATCATGACTGGATCTTTTCTACCATGAATTACAATTTTTAGTCGCTGCTTGAACTCTGGAGGTGCTCTGCATTTATATTTTGCGATCTTAGAAAGGGCTAGCGAGATACCACTATTGTCATATTATATCATGGTTGTTTTGACAATGTGTTGCCGTTTGAGATATCTTATTATTGCTCGCTAGCTGATTATGTCATTGGTATGAGTTAATATAATCTTTAAGAGTTATTGTCGGCATGGTCAGTTATAATGATTGGCTGAAAACCTGGGTGTTGTTTAAGCTTATTTATGCAAACAAGAGCAAAAGAGTTCATAAAAGTTGTTATTTTTCACTTTTAGTTTATCAACTGAATTGCTTGAGGACAAGCAAAGATTTAAGCTTGGGGGAGTTGATACGTCTCCAATGTATCTACTTTTCCTATTGCTTTTCCTCTTGTTTTGAACTCTAATTTGCATGATTTGAATGAAGGGATAATTAATTTGGTGCCCTTAGTTGTGTCCCACTCGACAGTTTTAGCCCTAATTTTGAAAAACTCTTGGTCTTGCCCAAGTGTGTTTGGTCCCCTTATGTTTTTGCCCTTCCGTTTCAATTCCGTCCAGTCAAAGGGGTTTGACCGTTAGTCAGACATTTTTCTGGGCCGTTTTGCCCCTCCTTACATGTTGGCTCTGACCGGTCAAATAGAGCAACTAGATCAGTGGGTCCACCTGTCATAGAGTAAAAAGGCCTCTATCCCAGCCCCGATCCCTCGCTCCCTCCCAGATAGCGCCGCTGCCAGAAGAGGATGCGCACCGCACCAGCCGATCCGGCGCCTGCCCAGGCCACCGCACCACTAGACCACCGCCGGCGACGATAGCAGGATCCCGCCGCCCTTCTCCTTTCCTTTCCCCCTCTATTTCTTCTCGTCTGAGCACGCCACCGTTCTCCCGCGGGTTCAAGGCACCATGGCCATGGCGCTCTGAGCCCCAGGACGAAAACAATTGCCCATCCGCCTCACCGCCGGTCGCGACCACCTCCCCGACCTCCGTCCCGGCCGGATCCGGTCCATCCCGAGCCTCCCATGGCCGGATCCACCCTTCTCTCCCCCGTGCCCGCATGCCCCATGCCGATTCGGGCCTCCCCTGCATCTGTCGCCGCCGGTAGCGAGCACCTCCCCGACCTCCATCCCGGCCGGATCCTGTCCATCCCGAGCCTCCAGCGGCCGGATCCACCCTTCTCTCCACCGCGCCCGCATGCCCCATGCCTATTCGTGCCTCCCGTGCATCTGTCGCTGCCCCTTGTAGTTGACCTCGCCTGACGCCACCTCGCGCCCTCCGGCCGAGCTCGCCAACTCGCCGGCCTGCCCCGACTTTCCGACGGCAATTGCTCGCCGTCGCTGCTATTGTTTGCCCGGCGACAGAGAGAGGAGAGAGGGGAGAGGAGAGGGAGAATATTTTTTCTATTTTTTTCCTTTTTTATGTGGTTGGGACCCACTTGTAAGGGTCATGTTTTTTCTCTATCTTTTCATTGGATTTGTAAGGAGGGGCAAAATGGTCCAGAGAAATATCTCTCTAACGGTCAAACACCTTTGACCAGACAGAATTCGAACGGAAGGGCAAAAGCATAAGAGAACCAAACGCACTTGGGCAAGACCAAGGGTTTTAGAGAACTAGGGGCAAAACTGCCGAGTGTGACCCAACTAGGGGTATAAAATCAATTATCCCTTGAATGAAACTAACCCCGGACTGACGCTGTTTTCAGCAGAACTACCATGGTGTTGTTTTTGTGCAGTAATAAAAGTTTTCGGAATGGAAAGAAACTTCACAAGGAATTTTTATATAATAAATAAGAATTTCTAGAGCCAAGACCCGCTAGAGAGGGGCACCTGGGTGGGCACAACCCACCAGGGTGCGCCCCCTCTCCCGGTGCGCCCAGGTGGGTTGTCCCCACCTGGTGGCCCCGCAGACCCTGAAACAGACGCTATAAAATCGTATTTTTCCAAAAAAGAAAATCAGGGAGAAAGAATTTTCGCAATCCTCGAGATGGAGCCGCTTTCACCTCCTATTCTTCATCGGGAGGCCAGATCTGGAGTCGGTTTGGTGCTCCGGAGAGGGGGATCTTCATTCTTCTTCATCACCAACCCTTCTCCATCGCCAATTCCATAATGCTCCCCACCGGGAGTGAGTAATTCCTTCGTAGGCTCGCTGGTCGGTGAGGAGCTGGATGAGATTCATCATGTAATCGAGTGAGTTTTGTTAGAGCTTGATCCCTAGTATCTACTATGTTCTTAGATTGATGTTGCTCTGACTTTGCTATGCTTAATGCTTGTCACTTTGGGCCCGGGTGCCATGAACTCAGATATGAACCGTTTATGTTATCATCATTATATACAAGTTTTAGATCCGATCTTGCAAGTTATAGTCACCTACTACGTGTTATGATCCGGCAACCCCGGAGTGACAATAGTCGGGCCAACTCCCGGTGATGACCGTAGTTTGAGGAGTTCATGTATTCACTATGTGTTAATGCTTTGTTCCGGTTCTCTATTAAAAGGAGGCCTTAATATCCCTTAGTTTCCAATATGGACCCCGCTGCCACGGGAGGGTAGGACAAAAGATGTCATGCAAGTTATTTCCATAAGCACGTATGACTATTTACGGAATACATGCCTACATTATATCGATGAACTGGAGCTAGTGCCGTATCGCCCTAGGTTATAAGCGTCTCTCATGATGAATATCATCCAACAAGTCACCGATCCAATGCCTACAAATTTATCCTATATTGTTTCTGCTAAGTTACTACTGCTATCATCACTGTTACACTTGCTACAAAATTACTGCTATCACTGTTACCGTTACTGTTGCTACTGTCACTACTATCAAAACTATCATATTACTTTGCTACTGATTACTTGCTGCAAATAATTAATCTCCAGGTATGGTTGAATTGACAACTCAGCGGCAAATACCTTCAAATATTTTTTGGCTCCCCTTGTGTCGAATCTATAAATTTGGGTTGAATACTCTACCGATGAAAACTGTTGCGATCCCCTATACTTGTGGGTTGACATAAACTAGGACAAAAATTTGGATTCCCCTTCTATCTTGGTGATTTCCCTCTCGAAAGCATGGAACTTCCTCGGTGATGGTTCGATTTATGAAGGGCGTGCATGACGACATAAGACAAACCTTCTCAAATTTTTACCAGGGCATGGTGAGGTCATACCATGGCACCATGCCAGGCGTCATGTTTTTCAAGCATTTATTTCATTTTTTCTATAGTTGAAAACCCAACAAACAAACATTTCTGGTTGACTATTGCCACACATTTCATCGAAATATCTGTCAGTTCCTTGTAAAAGTCATGATAATTTACTAAATGGCACGAGCATGGTTTTCCAGGTCGTTCTTTTGCACCCTTTCATGCACCGATTGTTTGAACTTGAATTATGTGCATTAATGCCTAGGAAATGCACATAATCCCCTAAATATGCCAAATTTGAACACGATGATTTGCAAGTTGTATGTTCATCATAGAGAAAACTCGTGGACAAAGGACAAAGGAAATTTGGCCCCCCTTCAATCTTGGTAATTTCCCCCTCGAAACCATGAAACTTCCTCGGTGATGGTTCGATTTATGAATGGCGTGCATGATGACATTTTTACTAGGGCACGGTGAGGCCATACCATGGCACCACACCAGGCGTCATGTTTTCCAAGCATGTATTTCATTTTTGTATAGTTGTTAACCCAGTAAACGACACGTTTATGGTTGACTATTGCCACACATTCCCTTGAAATATCTGCCCATTCCTTGTAAAAGGCATGAGAATTTACTAAATAGCATGAGCTTGGTTTTCCAGACCGTTCTTGTGCACCTTTTCATGCATCGATTGTTGGAATTTGAATTATCTGCATAATTAATGCCTAGAAAATGCACATAATCCCCTAAATATGGTAAATGAGTTCGGAAAAATGTCAGATTTGAACACGTTGCATTTGAGGCGGTATGTTTATCGTTGGAAAAAAAATTGAATGACAAACTACTACAGAAATTTGGATTCTCCTTCAATCTTGGTGATTTCCCTCTCAAAAGCATTGAACTTCCTCGATGATGGTTTGATTTATGAAGGGCATGCATGACGACATAAATCAAACCTTCTCATCTTTTAACCAGGGCACGGTGAGGCCATACAATGGCACCATGCGAGGTGTCATGTTTTTCAAGCATGCATTTCATTGTTCTATAGTTGATAACCCAGTAAATGACGCGTTTGTGGTTGACTATTGCCATGCATTCCATTGAAATCTCTGCCATTCCTTGTAAAAGGCTTGATAAATTACTAAATACCACGAGTATGGTTTTTCTAGACCGTTCTTGTGCACCTTTTCAAGCACCAATTGTTTGAATTTGAATTATGTGCATTAATGCCTACAAAATTCACATAATCCCCTAAATATTGTAAATGAACCCGAAAAAGTGTCAAATTTGAACACGGTGATTAGCAGGGTTTATGTTCATCGTAGAAATAACTCATGGATGAAGGACAAAGGAAATTTGAATTCCCATTCAATCTCGGTGATTTACTATCGCACACGTTCATCTCTGTCACCTTTGCGAACCGTGTGTGTTCACTCACACATGCAAAAGGAAAAAAGAAAACCCTCTCCCACTTCGTCCCCATTCACTCGCCGCGGACTCCTCCGCAACTCTGCACCCTAAGCTCGACGGCTGTTGGCGGCGGGCGTAGGTCGCGCTCCAAACGACACGGGATTTCGCCCCTACCACTTTCCGCCGCCTATCTGCACCGACATTCTAGACTCTGGTCGACTGGGGTTTTCTGCGGGTTCGGGTCGGGGATTTTTCTCGTGGAGAAGGTAATCAACTTAGCGAAATATTCACTCATCTCTTATCGTAGTCCATCCGTCGCTGTTAATCAACCGGCGGAAATCACCGTGGAATCATTTTTGTTCTAGCTGATTCGTGGGTGTTCATTCATGTGTCCACAGTGCGAGCACAAATCGGGCAACTGTGGTCGTGGCCAGTCGGAAACGAAGTTCTATCTCACCATTCCGGAGGACTTCAGGGAGCGCTCGGTATGTTCAATCTCAACCTACCACAGTCGGCATGGCCTAAATTTGTGAACATATACCATCTGTTGCTACATTATCTATATATTTGCATCAAATCTTTGTTACATTATCTATTTTTAATTCTATATTTTTGTACTTTGCTTTCATCTATATATTGATCTGTTCTATCAGTTACTCCCATATTTGCATCTTGCTCTGTTATTTCAATATATCTAATTTACGATCTTAATTTTCATTTACATCCCTTGCTTTGCAAGAACAGGAGTAGAAGGAAATCTTGGGCTTTACTTTGTTGATGACTCCCAGGATGTCATATTGACAACGCAACATGGATTTACAATGACGGTTAGCGTAAAACTTGATAAAGATGGTCACTCCTATTTTAATGCGGAACTTTGGAGAAAAATGTCTAAGTGTTATGAACAAAAAGCTGGCAATAAAATTCTAGTGCGTGCACCACAGCCTGGTCTAATTAACATGGATGTTTACTTCCCCAACATCATCAACCGATTAAAGTCTGATCGAGGTTGGTGTCCTTTCAACTTTCTCCATGCTGTCATATTACTTAGCAAAATCGGGGTATTTGTTCTGACTAATTGATCTCTATTTAAGCAACCAATTGTGATTTCATATTCTCACTCCGTTCCTAGGTAGTAACAAATTCTATTTACCAATTTATGCGCACTATATATTCTTCTGCCATGTTCTGAATAAATAATACCTTTCCACCTTTTAAGCAGGATATGTTGGATGCATAGTGAATGATCTATATGTTACTAAGCGTACCAAATTTCACTGGAAGGACTTCACTACAAGAATCAGGAACTTTTTCGTCTGCCATGGCTAATGGCAAAGGCATGCTTGGCAGAGAGCAAAACGTCTGGCTGAACGAGCTACGGCAAAGGGCACTTTGCCGTCTTCTGGCGAATGGCAAAGATGCAAAGGCCTTTGCCGTCAGCCAGCAGACGACAAAGGGCATGGCTCTTTGCCATCTGCTAGCAGACGGCAAAGGCTGGAGGCTCTTTGCCATTTGTTGGCAGATGGCAAAGATACCAAATAGGCATTAATTCTTGTTTCTTCTTATATCAATTCATTTTCACAGAAAATCAAACACACACACACACACACACACACACACACACATGTATATATATGACCAATATAGTATATCCAACACATGTTACCAATAGTCATGAACACATATATATCCAACACATATCCATGAACACATATTACAAGGAGTGACCTAAAACTAAATATCTATTTTCCTAAAAACTATCTTATTGCTAAGATCTTCTCTGAACCTTCTTCTTTTCTTCCAACCCGCATAACAAAAACACTAAGAAAGAGAGAATGGGTTAGGAGTAGAAATGTAGCATTTCACTTGGTCAAGACAATCTTAGTTAAGATCCTGATTTTCAAAGTGATCTTAATTAGAAAGCCAAATAGAGTAAACCAATACCAATGAGCCAAAGGAGAGAACCAGCCAAGGACCCAATCAAGAAGCCACCACAACTAGTAGTAAGTTAAATGCTAACACAAAGTCCACTATTAGTACTAGCTCCAGGAATTAAGCCAACTAAAAACTAGTGATTAAAGCCAAGGATTAGACTTCATCACCACAATCAGTTTTGTCCAGTGACAATAGGCACATGTCACTGTGCAACGCCAAAAACAAAGCTCCAGGACTGGGCCCAAAACATCAAACAGGACTGGGCCCAAAACCATATATGTGAGATAGTGTGAAGCAGCTAGGAGGAGCATGCTATCCACAAGAAGCAGGTTTACCAGAATCCACAAGACCAAGCTACACAAGACCTCAAGGTATACTTGAGGGATTATGTGCTCAGACAGGCTGGATGTGCCAGGGCTAGTTCATCACAGCACAAGGATAGCCACATGTAAATTAAGCCTAAGAGAGGGGCGCTCAGACCAGCATCCATGCCCAAATCAGATGTAGTATCTGTCTTATCAGTAGAAAACTAGGAAAGTAACAGCGAAAACCAAGTATAGCATCTGTTTGTATGCTATTAGAAAGAGACCAATAGGAATATCCAAACCAAGTGGTATCTGTTCATGTCAGTATTAGAAATAAAGCAACTAAGATCAAGTGAGCATATGTTCATAAGATCAATAGAAATAACATAGAAGAAATAGCAGGGTAGCACCCCACTGATTATCTGCTTCTGCAGAACACAACACACACATGCACCTGGTAATTTCTGCAAATAGGGCACTGCACCCACAAGCACAGGGGGCTAGTATCACTAAACAACTACTACAACTAAACCGCAGCAGCAGTAGTTAACAACAACTGTAACCACTATTATCCAAAGGTTAAATAGACCAATGGAAAGGAAATATATAACTCTAAAATCAGTTAACTGGATCAAAGTTACCACCAATAGTAAGGGAATTAACTGACAGCGACAACAACTACAACGAGAGATCCCTAGTACAGCCAAGTACAGGATTTAGCCACTGAATAGATCAAACACAACAACCTCACTTAGGAACAACTAGAGGAGCAGCACAGCCTAACCAATTTAGCAAATCCAGAAGCACATATGCATAGGAGAAACTACACACATGAGCAACCACTGACCAATTTAACAAATCCAAGAGCCAACTACATACTCAGAGCCCTCACACAAGCACCAGAGCATCACAGTTGCACATCAGGATGGCCTAGATCACAGCCACCATATCCCCACTAGCAGTAGAGCAGCACCATAGCCACGGCCACCTCCGATGCACTAGGAGAAGAGTAGGAGCAGGGGAGATGAAGTTCACCGAGGGGCTGTTGACGGAGCAGTACTCGGGGAGGCGCCGGGGTTGCATTGGACGCCGTCCAACCGGCGAGGAGCCCTCCTGCACCGCAAGCCGACGACGCCGCGTCGGAGTTGCGCCAGAGCGCCGTCCCGCCGACGAGCACGAACACCACGGGCACAAACGCGACCAAGGAGGCCGGGAGTGGCGTAGAGTACATCTAGGAGCGCCACCAGGAGCAGGGACGACCGGAGCAATGAGCAGGTAGTCGTCGGAGACGAAGATCACCACCAGCACCGAGACCCTAGTAGGGCATAATCGAAAGGGGAGACCACAGGGAGCAGAGGAAAACAAATCAATGCGGAGGAATCAACAGATCTCATTGAGGAGCAGCTGTAGGTGTGTTGGGCGGCGCCAGAGCTCACCGGAGCGGCCGGAATCAGCCAGCGTCCCTGGCGGCGGAGCAAGGGGATCGAGAGGACCAGACAGGAAAAGAGCTAAGCGAGCGAGAGAGATGGGCGCGTGCGTGATTTGTGTGTTAGGCTAAGTCCTACCCGCAAAAAAAAGATAGCCCCACCTCTTTGCCGTCCGCCAGCAGATTCTTTCACATCTGGCTTACGGACGGCAAGAAAGAGCATGGCCCAGCAGTTGTAACGGTCCACTGCCCCACCTCTTTGCTTATCTGCCGCCGACAAAGTTTCTTTGCCATCTGCTGCTAGACGGTAAAGAATTGGCTGATGGCAACCAGGTTGTCGGTGTATTAGAATAGGGGTACCCTAGTATCCCGAACTTGTGCACGGGCAGTTGCAGCCCTCCGCGGCAAGGCTTACCGGGTGACCGCCAAGGTCCTCCGTGGTTCCTTTGGAGCCATTCAAGAACAAAGTATTCAAGCCTGGGAGACAAGGCCCCTGAAGAGGAGCTTGTCGGGAAGGCCACCCAGGCACCTAGGAGACAAGGCCCCTGAAGAGGAGCTTGCCGGAAGGCCACCCAAGGCACCTAGGAGGCAAGGCCCCGCAAGAGGAGCTTGCCGGAAGGCCCGATGAGGGACAAGCTTCGGACGCGACAAGACAACAACCGCGGCAAGGCGCTTGTCAAGCAGACCACCACTCAGTACTGCGCTCCAAAGACATCCACTAACGTGTCGCCTCGAGACCTTTCTGTGCATCGCGTGGCGAGAGGTCAGTGGGCCGGCGGTCTGTGGTGAGTGGCATCGACAAGATTGCCATCGTGACAGCAGTGGCGCCCCCGACGATCCCTCGTTTGCCCGTTAGGGGCGACGAGAGCAGACATTTAATGCCTTTGTCCCCTCGTCGCCGTGGTTAGGTATGATACATCGCACAAGTAGCCGTACCAACCACTCCTTTTCCATTTTACCCTTGTCTACGTTGCCACCTGTCGGAGACCCCTTGAGCATATAAAAGGAGGCCCATGCGCAACGTAGAAGAAAGGGGTTGGAAAGGGTCGAAGCCAGAGAACACTCACGCTCGGTCTCGTTAGCAGCTTGTGTGTACTGTAGCACCCAAGCGCTCCCGAGCAAGAACTCAATACACTCAGACATGCAGCAGTAGGAGTGTTATCTCTCCGGGGAGCTCCGAAGCTGGGTAAACCGCTCGTGTGCTTCGCCTCGACCGCTCTTCGCGGCGACCGCCTTCGCCGAACCGAAGGGGCTCGGTCCGCCGGTCCCATAGGTGTTCGTGGGTCGATCAGCCTCCCCGACATCTTTGGCGCGCGCCCGGGTAGGGCGTCGAGATTGTGTGAACTCGATCCGCGCCCACACGAAGCTAGATCTTCATCATCTTCATCGACATGCCACAAGAAGAGGGCTTCGCGGCAGATGTTCCGTCTGCTGTCGAACTCACCACCACCGGAGCAAACGGGTGGTGGGGTAGACGCCGCGGAAGAATGGACGCCGACGGGAGCCCACGGTGCCGCCAAGTCCAAGGACAAGGCTGCACAGACCTCGGCGTCGGTACATGCACCGCGCCCGTCTCAGGAGGCGCGGGACCGACGGCGTCATGGTATTCACAACGCCATACGCTCGTTGGACCAAGATCGAGCTGGTGGATCTCGGGATGCTCAAGACCAGCATGCACGCCAACATGCTGGCGCGAGCGAGGCACGGTCGCCTGGACGGGATACTGCTCCTTCTAACATAGTTAGAAGTCCGAGCATATCCCGCCTCGCGCCGCTCGCCATCGCCACCCACCACTCAGCAGAAGCTTTGGCGAGAGCTCAATCGCTCTGGATTACCCTCCAACAGCCGACAAGGTCGATGAATGGAGGGCCACCATTCAGTCTCATCGGCTTTGCTAACGGCGACGCTCCGCGGCTGCCAAGTGCATCGCTGCCGCCAGCGGTAGGACTGCCAAGCACGAGCCGGTGGCGGCGAAAACCGGTGGGGTGCAACCACCATGCACTCTCCACCGAAGACCAAGATCGCCGACTTCGCGGATCCACCTTGACAGCGACTCCACCGCGTCATCAGATCCACGAGCTCGTCGCGATCAGCGCCAAGTTCTTCACGAACGACAAGAAGAAGACGCTTCGAACTCGTGATCGAAGCGCCAAGAGAAGCGCTGACGTCAATCCGACCAGCGGCCGGGCCCTCTGTCGACATGCATGCGCCAGGGGAACCAGCGACTTGTCAGACGCTGTAGGTTGCCCTGCTGCTCACTCGTGAGCTGCGGCAAGTCAGTGGCCCAAAGAAGAAGAATTTCAAGCCGACGCATGCAGAGAAGTACGACGGCGAGACGCATCCGTCGGAGTTCCTCAGCATCTACACCATCGCGGTGCAAGCTGCCGGGGCGAGACGACAAGATCCTCGCCAACTACTTCACCGGTGCTCAAGCCCAATGTCAAATCTGGCTCATGCACTTGCCGGACAACTCCATATCCTCTTGGGCAGATCTATGCCATCGGTTTGTCGGCGCTTTTACAGCGCCACAAGCCCCATGGCCAAGAAAGCGACCTTCATCTGCCGCCCGAAGGAAGGAGAGCCTCGCAAGTACATTCAGAGATTCAGCCACAGACAAAGACAACATCCGGATGTCCACCCTGCCGCGGTAATCAGCTGCGTTCCATCGGGACAAAGTAAAACCGCAGGATGCGGAGAGACGTCGATGAGCTATATGCCTGGCCGACAAGTGTGCACGTCTTTGAAGAAGGGAGGAGACTCCGGAGAGAATATCAAGCAGGAGGATCTCGATAGTGAGGAGACCGCCCGCAAAGAAAAACCGCGGCGGAACAACATGAAGAAGAAAGGCAAATATGTGCTAGTTGTTGAGCAGTCCGCAACGGAGGTGGCGCCAAGAAAGCCAAAGCTGGTAGCTCCGGCAAGGAGGTTGCCGCCGCACCAACTGCCAGTGGCGGTCGCCGACAAGCGTGATGGCTCCAACAAACAAGATTGCAAGATCCACCGCACCAAGGGCCATGACCTCCAGAGCTGCAAAGGTCGAGCAGCTTGTCGAAAGCCAGGAGGCTGAATACGAACGACGCGACAAGGAGAAGGCCCGGAAGGTGCCGGAGGAGCTAGCAAGAAACGCCCCGCCGAGGAGGACGCCGCGGCAAGGCCAAGCAGCGGCAAGGAGACAGACCTCCCGCCGCCGCGACAAGGATGAAGACGACGACGATGATGAAGACATGGATGATGACGAGACCGATGAGCAGGAGTTCGAGAAAGCCACAGAGGTCCTGCGTTGACGGCGGTGCTTCTGCGATACTTCACACCGCCCGGCTCAAGAAGTGGATGCGGGAAGTCAATGCGGCAGAACCATCCGTCGAGTCACGCAAGCCTCGAAATGGTCCAAAGACGCCTATCATCTTTGATATTGAGGACCACCCCGATCACAGAATCGCGGTCGGTGCTTGCCGATGTTGGTTTCACCAACTATCCGCGACCTCAAGGTCACTAAGATGCTAGTTGACGGCGGGGCCGTCTTGAACCTGATCTCCTCCGCGGTGCTCCAGAAACTCCAGATCCCTGATGGCGAGCTTGAAGAGACCGGCACATTCCAAGGAATCAATCCGGGAAGGAGCAAGTCAAGGGAAAGATCACGTTGCCGGTGACATTTGGCAGCGAAGTTGAACTTCAGGATCGAGAGGATCACTTTTGACGTTGCTGACTTTCCATTGCCTTACAATGGGATACTTGGCCAGCCCAAAGACTCGCCAAATTCATGGCAGCCTCTCACTATGCATACAACATCTTTGAAGATGCCAGCCCGATAAGTGTCATCTCTGTCCTGGCGACAAGAAGGATGCTCTTATCTGCTACCGACAAGATCTACCGAAGCGGTGCGGCCAGTTGCAAGCCACTTGTCACTGAAGCTCCGGGCGAAGAAGAAGACCAAGTCCGCAAGAGCTCGATGCCCACTCCAGCAAGCGCACCTCTTCGAGTGCTGCGCTACCATCGAGGACGCACCACCGAGCTCCACCGCAAGTATAAGAAGACGATGGCAGCTCCACCAGAGACCAAGAAGGTGTCCGCCAAGGAGGGCGGCACCGGTGGTACCTTCACCATCGGTGCCACTCGACCCTTAAATAGGAAGGCGCTTCGTTGCTTTCCTGCGAGCGAACGTCGATGTGTTTGCATGGCAACCGTCGACAACCCGGTGTTCCTGTGAAAGTAATTGAGCACCATCTTGCCGTCTGTCCTCATGCGCGCCCGGCCAAGCGTAAAAGTCGTGAAACAAGCGGTGGAGCGCCAAGAATTCATCGCAGAAGAAATCAAGAAATTGGAAGCGAGGCCTTGTCGAGGAGTGCTCCATCCTACGTGGTTGGCCAATCTCAGTAGTCGATGCGCAAGGCAAGCGGAAATGGAGGCTTTGTATCGACTTTACCGATGTCAATAAAGCTTGTCCCAAAGACCCATTTCCTTGCCGCGCATCGACCAGATTGTTGACTCCACGGCCGGATGTGATTTGCTTTCATTTACGGATGCATACTCGAGGATATCATCAGATCTTCATGGCGTAAGAGGATGAGGAGAAGACCGCATTCATCACCCCATGTGGCACATACTGCTTGCACGGATGCCTTTCGGATTAAAGAATGCTTTGGTTCAACATTTGCAAGAGTAGTCCACGACGCTTTTGAGCCGCAAATGCACGTAAATGTGGAAGCCTACATGGATGACATAGTGGTCAAAAGCAAGGACAAGGCGACTACGATTCAAGATTTAGACGAAACCTTTGCAAATCTGCGCAAGATCAACCTCAAGCTCAACCACGAGAAGTGTGTGTTTGGAGTCCCTTCCGCAAGCTTCTCGGTTCTTCGTGTCTCGGGGAATTGAAGCCAATCCCGACAAGATCAAGGCCATTGAGCAGATTGAAGCACCAAAGCGTCCAAGGATGTACGAAGACTTGCCGGTTATGTAGATGCTCTCGGCAGGTTTATCTCTAGGTCTGCTGAAGGCGCCTCGCCATTTTTCAAAATTTTGAAAAAGGCAGGTCCAATGAAATGGACTCGAAGCGGAGGCTGCGCTGCAGGACTTGAAGAGATACTGTCCTCCACTCAACACTTGTCGCACCTAAGCCACAAGAGAAGTTGCTGCTATATATAGCGGCAACCAATCAAGTGGTTAGTGCTGCGTTAGTAGCGGAGAGGGAGGCGGATGATGAGCTAGCAACCATGGCGAGATGCATCCGGCGACAAGGGGGGCTTCACCGGCAAGCTCTGGTCCCGACAAGGATGGATCTGTAGCAGACGCATGAGAAGATGCAGAAGAGAATGGTGCAGCGCCCAGTTTACTTTGTCGGCCCTTCTGCAGGGGGCTAGGTCAAGGTACTACGGTGTGCAGAAATTGCTTTTCGCCTCCTCATGGCCTCGAGAAAGCTGCGCCATTACTTCCTGTGCACATGAGATCACTGATCGTCACTGCTTTTCCATCAAGAGGATCTTGCAAAATCCAGAGGCAACAGCAGGATTGTCGAGTGGGCACTGAACTATCAAGCTTTGGCCTCAAGTTTGAGAGCACTTCAACTATCCAAAGCGAGCATTGGCGGAGTTCATAGCAGAATGGACGCCAACACAAGATGAAGAAATTCCAGAAACAAGCATCCCGTCCAAGGAAGCAAGCAAAGAGTGGCTGATGTACTTTGATGGTGCCTTCTCGCTGCAAGGCGCTGGTGCGGGCGTGCTACTTGTTGCACCCACCGGTGAGCACCTCAAGTACGTAGTCCAGATGCACTTTCCCAAAGAGCAAGCAACAAACAATACTGCAGAGTATGAAGGTTTGCTTGCCGGTCTCAGGATCGCAGTAGACCTTGGGATCAAGAAGCTCATTGTCGTGGGTGACTCACGGCTTGTCATCCGCCAAGTGAACAAGAGTTATCGAGTCCGTTGATGGAAGCTTATGTTGATGAAGTGAGAAAGCTAGAAGAGCACTTTGACGGCCTACTGATGGAATATATTCCAAGAGCTCGTAACGACATTGCCGATGGTTCGTCAAGTGCGTTGCACTTAAGTTACCCGTGGAACCAGGGATTTTTGTGCTCAAGCTGACTCAACCGTCTGTAACGCCATCAACCGGACAGAGCAAGAAGAGGAAGTTGATCTCTGGTGACTATTTTCCGCAGAGCTTCCCAAGTCGCCGTCAAGAAGGTCCTCAAGATCAACACCAAGGGTGCCGAGGAGCGATCTGCTCCGCAAGCCCTAGGGTTTGTTCCGTTGAAGCGCACGCTCCGACAAGTTTTGCTCCGGCAAGCTTGCCGGGAACGTCAAGCTCCGGCTGAGCCGCAGTGTTCTCGCCGTGGAAGCGGATGTTCCGCAGCAGCAGATGTGCCTTTAGTCCTTGTTGTCGAGCCGCAAGCTCCAAAGATGGGCACAAAGCAGATTGTCCATTTCCTTGAGACAGGAGAACTTCCCAAGAGCAAGAAGAAGCGGAAAGAGTAGCCCGGCGGTCAAGTATGTACCATTTTGTCGACAACACACCGTACATAAGAAGACTCAACGGTTTGAAATTGAAGTGTATTCACCGGAAGACGGACAAAAGCTGTTGGCGAGATACATGGAGGCATATGTGGTCACCACATTGGCGCCAGAGCACTTGCCGCAAAGTTGCTCCCAAGAAGGTTTCTTTGGCCGACAGCCCTCCGTGATGCAAATCGCACAAGTAACCAAGTGTGAAGCGTGCTGGCCCATTCCAAGCAGATACACCAGCCAGCTCAAGCTCTCCAGACGATCCCTTTATCCCGCCATTTTCGGTCCGGGGCTCGACATCCTCGGCCCCTTTCCCCGGCTGTCGGGGCTTTGAGTACTTGTATGTTGCAATCGACAAGTTCACAAAATGGTCGGAAGTGGAAGCGGTGAGGAAGGTGACAAAGACAACAAGCGGTCAAGTTCTTCAGGTCGATTGTTTGCCGTTTCGGAATCCCTAACAAGATCATCACCGACAACGGCACGCAATTCACAAGCCGCACCTTCATGCAGTACGTCCAAGATCTTGGCACCAAGGTCTGATTCGCTTCTGTTGCTCATCCGAGAAGTAACGGTCAAGCAGAGAGGACGAATGCCGAAGTGCTGCGCGGGCTCAAGACCAGGACTTTCAACAGGCTGCACAAGTGCGGAAGAAACTATATTGAGGAGCTACCGGCGGTTCATTGGTCGATCAGGACGACGCCAAATCGAGCCACTGGCCAGACACCTTTCGCTCTAGTCTATGGAGCAGAGGCAGTTCTCCCCACGGAACTCGTATACGGATCACCTCGAGTGCTCGCTTATGATGAGCTTGAGCAAGAGCGATATGCGACAAGATGACGCTACCGATCCTTGAGGAGGATCGTCTTCAGTTGTCAGACGAGCTGCTCGATACCAGCAAGCTTTGGCGCCGCTACCATAGCCGCAGTTAATGCCAAGTCTCGAGGAAGGCGACCTTGTTCTTCGCCGCTCAGTCCGCCAAGAATTCCAACAAGTTGACGCCAAGTGGGAAGGCCCTTACCAGTGAAACAAGTCACTAGGCTCGGCGCTGTCCGCTTTGAGACCGAAGATGGCATTCCGGTGAGCAACTCTGGAACATTGAGCATCTTCGTAAAGTTTTACTCAGAGGCGCGGTTGCGGAACCTGTTAAAGCAACCACCTTTTGTACAAGTCTTGCCGATGTTGCATGTAATCCTTTGTACAAAGCCGGGCGCAGACCCAGTGCATAAGTAAAGCTAATGTGCTTCGCACATCTTGTCAATTTCATGCTTTCTACTTCTATTTTGCATGCATTATCTGACACTTTGTGCAGCACCTACCCCCCGTAAGCAATAACGAGCCATAAGGCTCCATATCTTTATTTTCTCTTCTTTCTCTTTCTCAAAGAAAGGAAGGTTCCCTCGCCCACAAGTTTGCCGGGGGGAAAGGAGAAGATAATGGTGTGGACCAAGCGTCGCTCAAGGAAGTCTAGCCTTATCGGGAAGCAAACGGCAGAAAAGCTAAGTTGCTAAAGTTTGAGCAATCAGTTTTAAAATTTTTAAGTTATCTTCCTCGAACGATGTACTTTTGTATGGAAAACCTGTGCACGGAGGAACCAACTCGTAGCTAGTTGCGCCCTTACTTTGTTTCGAGTCCGCTCAACAACTTAAGTGAGCTGCGACTAGTTGCGACAAGGTTTCTTGTCGGTAGCAACACCGCCAAACTCATTGCCGACGTCCTCAAGACTTCACATGCCTGTGCCTCATACCGACAAGTTCCCTAAAAGCGAGGGCAAAAACATACAAAGGAAGGAACCAAGTAAAGGAAATAACATAGCAATTGCTACCGAAATAGAGTTATATTACAAGATAGCTTGTCGCAGCTCTAATAGATTGTTCCCATAACATGACCAGCAGCGGCAAGAAAAGAGAAAGCGGGCGGCCTAATCTACGTCGACCGCCGGGGGCTCTCAAGGAAGCAAAGGATGCTGCCGTAGCTGCCGAGGGATCGGTGGTCGGCGTAGCGCCTGGCGCTCCTGCGGCCTCAGGGCCGTCAGTGCGATCGCCGGACCCCTCGCCCGGCTTCTGGCGGCAGCTTTGGCGGCCTCTTCGCCCGGTGGCTCGTCGGCCTTGACTTCTTCTCCGATGGCGTGGCGTCGTCGATGTGCCTTGGCGTCCTCCTCGCCGGGCGGCCTCGGTCTCCATTGGCTCTGTGGCGGATGGATCTGACGACCAAAAAATGAAGAAAAGTCAAGCAAATATTCAAAAGAAAATCAGAAGAAGAAGAACACAAGGAAAGTTTTCAAGCAAGAGGATTACCTGCTAGGGTCTGCAGTCATGGTCTCCGCCACTGTGGGATCGCTGGTGCTGTCCCTTGCCGGAGAGCTGTCCCTTGCCGGAGAATCGCCTTTTCCGGAGAAATCTCCCTTGCCGGAGAACGCCTCCTTGCCGGGAATCCTCCCTTGGCGGTGTAGTCAAGCAGAGGCATGTCAGAGCGGCTTCAAGGCACTCTGGTGAGGCTGCTCGCCTCCTACACAAATCAGCGATCGATATCGGCAAAGAAAGGGCACCCATGCACGCCTAACAGCAGGAAGTAAACCATATACTTACTGGGGGCTACTTGCTGGGCTGGCGTGCCTGATGCCCTGTTTTGGGCCTGGCCCAACAGCCTCGGCACCATGTGTGGCCCAGCCCGGGGCTCTGCCGGTGTACTAGAGTAGGGGTACCCTAGTATCCCGAACTTGTGCACGGGCAGTTGCAGCCTCCGCGGCAAGGCTTACCGAGTGACAGCCCAAGGTCCTCCGTGGTTCCTTTGGAGCCATTCAAGAACAAAGTATTCAAGCACTGGAGACAAGGCCCGGCAAGAGGAGCTTGCCGGAAGGCCACCCAGGGCACCTAGGAGACAAGGCCCGGCAAGAGGAGCTTGCCGAAGGCCACCCAAGGCACCTAGGGAGGCAAGGCCCGGCAAGAGGAGCTTGCCGGAAGGCCCGTGAGCGACAAGCTTCCGGACGCGACAACACAACAAGCGGCAAGGCGCTTGCCGCTGCACCACCACTCTACTGCGCTCCAAAGCACATCCACTAACGTGGTCGCCTACGAGACCTTTCCAGCGCAGCGTGGCGAGAGGTCAGGCAGCCAGCCGCGCGCGGTGGTGAGCGGCATCGACAAGATTGCCATCGTGGCGAGCAAAGGGCGCCCCGACGATCCCTGTTTGCCTGTTAGGGCGACGAGACAGGCATTTAATGCCTTTGTCCCCCGCCGTCGTGGTTAGGTATGATACACTGTACAAGTAGCTGTACCAACCACTCCTTTTCCATTTTTACCCTTGTCTACGTTGCCACCTGTCGGAGACCCCTTGAGCATATAAAAGGAGGCCCATGCGCAACGTAGAAGAAAGGGGTTGGAAAGGGTCGAAGCCAGAGAACACTCACGCTCGGTCTCGTTAGCAGCTTGTGTGTACTGTAGCACCCAAGCGCTCGAGCAAGAACTCAATACACTTTCAGACATGCGTGAGGGAGTGTTATCTCTCCGGGGAGCTCCGAAGCTGGGTAAACCGCTCGTGTGCTTCGCCTCGATCTGCTCTTCGTGTGACCTCCGCCCCCCGCCGAACCGAAAGGGGCTCGGTCCGCCGGTCCCATAGGTGTTCGTGGGTCAGATCAGCCTCCCCGACACAGGTTCTTTGCTGTCTATTTTTTATAAGTAGACGACAAAGACCTTCTTTGTCGTCCGCTAGCAGACGACAAAGAGCTGACGGACAGCAAAATCCCTGATTCCAGTAGTGCTTGAAGCATGTCATAAACATTGTTGATAATCTGACAGAGATAGCACAACGTATAACCGCTGGATTTTGGATGGGATTTATTAGACATTGGGTGCACACACTGAACAAGACCAACTGTGTGCATGAAACGCTGGTAAAAAGTCTTATTTTAATGTTGATGCCCATAAACTATATATATCTTCAATGATATGTTACAATTGGTTTTTATTCTACATGTCAACAGAAATTGCCCGTTGTAGCAGTTCCTGGATCGATTTCCCGACGTGGTCGAATTACACTTGTGCCTGCTAATAATGCCAAA
The DNA here is from genome assembly GCA_021605145.1 of Aegilops bicornis. Lineage (NCBI taxonomy): Eukaryota > Viridiplantae > Streptophyta > Magnoliopsida > Poales > Poaceae > Aegilops > Aegilops bicornis. The sequence continues at coordinate 82,857,769 of CM038669.1, forward strand.
CTGATTGCAAGGTACTGCATTTCCGGCAGAAATGGAACCATTCAAATTACAAGTTCTCACTTCCCCTGACAATGCATCCATATTGGAAAATTGGAGACACTGTTCTACTCATGCTCTACCAAGGCACAAGAGGGCTCTTCCTTTTCATTGATGAGATGCCGAGTCACCGTGATCAAGCTGCTTCCAGCGGATAGTTGTGGTTGTTGGCCCTCAGCCTCTTAAAAATGTGCTAGCTGTTACTATGTTAAGTATGTACATATGGACCATATGGTTGTTGGCTCTTAGCCTCTTAAAATGTGATAGTTGTTACTATGTTAAGTACGTAGATGTGGACCATATCACTACAAAAAAATACACTTCCGTGATGATACATGTTTGTCATAGTAGGTCACGTTTTCTGTCATGCATGTACATCCATGACAAATTTATGACAGAATCAAGATAGTCGTACCTGTGCTATCGTAGAGTTGCTCCATGACATTACCAAAATTATCATCACGGAAGTGTCCACTTCCATGACGATAAATCGCGGCGTCCGCGAAGTGCTTTCGTCAAGGGTGATCGACACGTGGCAGCCACCGTAACGAACGCCGTTAAGCTATCGGGTCCGGTTTTGGATCCGATAACCCGTTAACAGCCCCGACCAATGGGGACTTTCCACGTGTAAAATCATCATTGGCTGGAGGAAACACGTGTCGGCTCACCGTTGGGACAGATGTCATCCACTCATTGGACACAAAGCGCCTATGATACGTTGACACGTGGCACGTCCCAACAAAGGCCCATTCCTGTGAAAAGGCTGGCCTGTTTGACTTGGTCAAAAGGTGGCGGGCCGGCCCACGGCAAGCCTGTTAACGGCTTGTTCGCATATACCCCATTTACAGCCCGCTAACCCAGGGCCCGTTTATGGTCTATTGGAATTAGGCCCAGTAGCGTCATCTAGGCCGTCCAATATAATTCCAGCCCGTTTTAACTTCCGGCCCAAGTATGGCCCATGACGTCTTTCGGCCCATATGAGGCCCTTAGTAACCCTCGGCCCCTTAACGGCTGAGGGAGTCCTGGATTAGGGGGTCTCCGGATAGCCGGACTATATCCTTTGGCCGGACTGTTGGACTATGAAGATACAAGATTGAAGACTTCGTCCCATGTCCGGATGGGACTCTCCTTGGCGTGGAAGGCAAGCTTGGCAATACGGATATGTAGATCTCCTCCCTTGTAACCGACTTTGTAACCCTAGCCCCCTCCGGTGTCTATATAAACCGGAGGGTTTAGTCCGTAGGACAACAACAATCATACCATAGGCTAGCTTCTAGGGTTTAGCCTCTACGATCTCGTGGTAGCTCAACTCTTGTAATACTCATATCATCAAGATCAATCAAGTAGGAAGTAGGGTATTACCTCCATCGAGACGGCCCGAACCTGGGTAAACATCGTGTCCCCCGCCTCCTGTTACCATCCGCCTTAGACGCACAGTTTGGTACCCCTACCCGAGATCCGCCGATTTTGACACCGACATTGGTGCTTTCATTGATCCACTGTGCCGTCACCATAAGGCTTGATGGCTCCTTCAATCATCGGTAATGATGCGGTCCAGGGAGAGGTTTTCCTCCCCGGACAGATCTTCGTATTCTGCGGCTTCACACTGCGGGCTAACTCGCTTGGCCATCTGGAGCAGATCGAGAGCTACGCCCCTGGCCACCAAGTCAGATTCGGAAACTTGAACTACACTGCCGACATCCACGGAGATTTGATCTTCTACGGATTCGAGCCCATGTCAGGTGCGCCGCACGGTCACGACGAGCATGATTTAGCTCTGGCGTTGGATAGTGTTCGGGAGTTCACACCTGCAACTACTCCGGCCCTTAATCCAGAGAAAATTGCGCCATCCGAGGACGGGTGGATAGACCCCGCCATGGACGCCGCACTCTCAGTGGCGATAGAGCCGGATACTGACTTCACCCCTTACGAGAGCCGCATTGCCGAACCACTGTCTCCAGCCACGGACTCCGAGCCGCCCGCGTCCGTCCCTATCGAATCCGATTGGGCGCCCATCATGGAGTTTACCTCCGCGGATATCTTTCAGCACTCGCCTTTCGGCGACGTGCTATATTCATTAAGGTCTCTCTCCTTGTCAGGAGAACCTTCGCCGCACTATGTCCGGCTAGAATGGGATGCGGACGACAAAGAAATTCGCTGCCCACCCACCACCCACTTAGTAGCCATTGTCGACGATTTAATCGACATGCTCGATTCGACTCCGAAGACATCGACGGTATGGACGACGATGCAGGAGACGAAGAGGAACCACCGCCCACAGGGCGCTGGACCGCCACCTCATCATATGATATATATATGGTGGATACCCCAAACAAGGCAATGGCGACAAGACAGCGGAGGATGACCCCTCCAAGAAGCAACCCAAGCATCGACGTCAGTGGCGCCGCTCTAAGTCCCGCCATAGCAAAAGCAGTGATACCGGCACAAGAGACAATAGCACTCCGGATAGTGCCGAAGACGACAACAATCCCCTCCAGCACGATTTAGAGCGGGAGGGTGAACAAGCTAGCCCTCCAGAACAGGCAGCAGATGGAGAAACGGAGGATGACAATTACATGCCTCTCTCCGAAGACGAGGTGAGCCTCGACAACGAAGAATTTATCGTGCCTGAGGATCCCATCGAGCAGGAGCGCTTCAAGCGCCGGCTTATAGCCACAACAAATAGCCTGAAGAAAAAGCAACAACAGCTTCGAGCTGATCAAGATTTGCTAGCAGATAGATGGACCGAAGTCCTTGCGCCTGAGGAATACGAACTCGAGCACCCCTCCAAGAGTTACCCAAAGCGCAGGTCGCTACCCCGACTCGAGGAGGAATCATTGAAACCTACATCACCAGCGTACCATGCGGCTGACCGGCCACCTCGTAGCCGAGACAGAGAGGCGTTTCAGCCTGAAGTTCAGCCTGCACCCCGCTACCAAACAAGCCCCGGGGAAACACACGGGACCTGCGAGACGTATTGGAAAGCAGGGCAAAACATGCAAGATCGATATACGGGTCACAGGGGCGCGCACCAACGCGGGACGATGACCGTCACGCCGGATACACTAAAAGTAAATCTGGCCGGGCCGAATACAGCAGACAAGACTCATATGAACTGCATCGTGATATAGCCCGACACAGAGGCGCCGCACAACCCCTATGCTTCACTGACGAATTTATGGATCACGAATTCCCGGAGGGTTTTAAACCCGTAAATATCGAATCGTATGATGGTACAACAGATCCCGCGGTATGGATTGAAGATTTCCTCCTCCACATCCACATGGCTCGCGGTGATGATCTACATGCCATTAAGTACCTCCCACTAAAACTCAAAGGACCATCTCGACATTGGCTGAATAGCTTGCCAGCAGACTCCGTCGGCAGTTGGGAGGATTTGGAAGACGCATTCCTTGACAACTTCTGTGGCACTTATGTGCGACCACCGGATCTTGATGACTTGAGCCATATAACTCAAGAACCAGTGGAATCGGCGAGCAATTCGGACACGGTTCCTAACTAAGAAAACAGAATTGTCGATCGTCCGGATGCACGAGAGGCCTTAGCGGCATTCAAGAATAACATCCGTGACGAGTGGCTCGCCCGGCACCTCGGCCAGGAGAAGCCGAAGTCTATGGCAGCCCTCACGACACTCATGACCCGCTTTTGCACGGGCGAGGATAGCTGGCTGGCTCGCAACAACAACACATCAAGGAACCCGGGCACTTCATATACTAAAGATGCTAACGGCAGACCACATCGTAACAGACACAAGCGCCGCAACAACGGCGATAACGCCGCAGATACGGCAGTCAATGCTGGATACAGAGGCTCTAGATCCGGTCAACGGAAAAAGCCATTCAAATGAAGTACTCCGGGCCCGTCCAGTCTAGATCGCATACTTGATCGCTCGTGTCAAATCCACGACACCCCCGATAAGCCAGCCAATCACACCACAAGATAATGTTGGGTGTTCAAGCAGGCCGGCAAGTTGAATGCCGAAAACAAGGACAAGGGGCTGCATAGCAATGACGAGGAGGAGCCCCGGCCGCCGAACATGGGAGGACAAAAGAGGTTCCCCCCACAAGTGAAGACGGTGAACATGATATACACAACCCACATCTTTATAAATAAGGAGTAGATGGTGTTATTAGACGTTGTGTACCTGAGCATGAAAAGGAACAGATCCTACGCAAGTGTCACTCCGAAGCTTATGGAGGACACCACGCCGGAGATAGAACTGCCCATAAGGTATTACAATCCGGTTTCTATTAGCCTACTCTCTTCAAGGATGCCCGTAAGTTTGTTTTGTCTTGTGATGAATGTCAAAGAATTGGTAATAATAGTAGACGTCAAGAAATGCCTATGAATTATTCACTTGTTATTGAACCATTTGATGTTTGGGGCTTTGATTATATGGGACCTTTTCCTCGCTTCTAATGGATACACTCATATTTTAGTTGTTGTTGATTACGTTACTAAGTGGGTAGAAGCTATTCCAACTAGTAGTGCTGATCATAACACTTCTATTAAAATGCTTAAGGAAGTTATTTTTCCGAGGTTTGGAGTCCCTAGATATTTAATGACTGATGGTGGTTCACACTTTATTCATGGTGCTTTCCGTAAAATGCTTGCTAAATATGATGTTAATCATAGAATTGCATCTCCTTATCACACACAGTCTAGTGGTCAAGTAGAATTGAGCAATAGAGAGCTCAAATTAATTTTGCAAAAGACTGTTAATAGGTCTAGAAAGAATTGGTCCAAGAAACTTGATGATGCATTATGGGCTATAGAACTGCATATAAAAATCCTATGGGTATGTCTCCGTATAAAATGGTTTGTGGAAAAGCATGTCACTTACCTCTCGAGCTAGAACATAAGGCATATTGGGATATTAAAGAGCTCAACTATGATTTCAAACTTGCCGGTGAGAAGAGGTTATTTGATATTAGCTCACTTGATGAATGGAGAACCCAAGCTTATGAAAATGCCAAGTTGTTTAAAGAAAAGGTTAAAAGATCGCATGACAAAAGGATACAAAAGCGTGAGTTTAATGTAGGTGATTATGTATTGCTATACAACTCTGTTTAAGATTTTTTGCAGGCAAACTTCTCTCTAAATGGGAAGGTCCCTATATTATCGAGGAGGTCTATCGTTCCGGTGCCATAAAAATCAACAACTTCGCAGGCACAAATCCAAAGGTGGTAAACGGTCAAAGGATCAAACACTATATCTCAGGTAATCCTATAAATGTTGAAACCAATATTATTGAAACCGTAACCCCGGAGGAATACATAAGAGACACTTTCCAGAATGTTCTAGACTCCGAAAAGGAATAGGTATGTGGTACGGTAAGTAAACCGACTCCAAAACAATTTTTAAGGCAATATTTCTCCGTTTTGGAATATTTAGAAAAATAGAAAAATAAGTAGCAGTCCGGGGAGGACACGAGGCCTCCATGAGGGTGGAGGGCGCGCCCTACCCCCTGGGCACGCGCCCCTACCTCGTGAGCACCTCGTGTGCCCTCCGGACTCCATTTTCTTGCACAATACGTATTTTGGTCGGTAAAAATTCATTATATATTCTCCCGAAGGTTTTGACGACCGTATCACGCAAATATCCTCTGTTGCTTTCGAGCTGTTTCAAGCTTCGCTGCAGATTTGAGGATTCCGGAGACTCGACCATCCTTCTATGAGGGTGAGCCTATGCCATGGAAGGTGGACGACAAGCCCGCATCATCAACAATACCTCCACTTCCTTCACATGCAAAGGAGATATAATCACATGGGTATGGGCACCCCCCTTGGCAACTGCCAAGCTTGGGGGAGGTGCCCCGGTATCGTATCACCATCACAACTCCTATCTTTACCGTTTTTCTTAGTTCGATCCTATTAGTAGTATCTTGATTTAGTAGAATAAAGTCATGGCATGATCTAGTTTTGAGTTTAGCTTTATGATCCCTCTATGTATCGAGTCCGTGAGTGATATATATAATAAAGATTAGTGTTGAGTCAAGGGCTTGATTACTTTGCCATGATCTTGGGTGAATAAAGAAAAGAATAAAAAGAAACAAAGAGTTCATATTGATCTTATTGAGAGTAATGACTTCACATAAAAAGAGTATGATGATTAAAAGTTGTTGGGAGTTGGCAAATATAGCTTTGGTCATCGTTGCAATTAATAGGAAGTAATAAGGAGAGAGAGGTTTCACATATAGATATATTATCATTGACATCTTTTATGATTTGGAGCACTCATTAAAATATGACATGCTAAAGAGTTGATGTTGGACAAGGAATACAACATAATGAGTTATGCTTTCTTATATCTGAGATAAAGTATGTTGTCATGGATCCTCTAACATGTTGAGCTTGCCTTTCCCCCTCATGCTAGCCAAATTCTCAGCACAAAGTAGAGATACTACTTGCGCTTCCAAATACCCTTAAACCAGTTTAGCCATGAGAGTCCACCATATCTACCTATGGATTGAGTAAGATCCTTCAAGTAAGTTGTCATCGGTGCAAGCAATAAAAAATTTCTCTATAAATATGCATGACTTATTAGTGCAGCGAAATAAGCTTTGTACGAACTTGTTGTGGAAGTAATAAAAGCGACGGACTACATAATAAAGTTCCACATACAAGGCAATATGAAGTGACATTCTTTTGCATTAAGATTTTGTGCATCCAACCATAAAAGCGCATGGCAACCTCTGCTTCCCTTTGCAAAGGGCCTATCTTTTATTATTACCTTCTACCTTATGCAAGAGTCACCGTGATCTTCACCTTTCCTTTTTCATTTTATCCTTTGGCAAGCCCAGCATGTTGGAAAGAACATGATATATATATATATCTAATTGGATGTAGGGGAGCATGAATTATTATTGTTGACATTACCCTTGAGGTAAAAGGTTGTGGGGCAAAACTATAAGCCCCTATATTTCTCTGTGTCCGATTAAAACTCCGTAACCACAAGTATTGTTTGAGTACTAGCAATTATGAAGGACTAAGTGATAGTTGAGTATGTGGACTTGCTTTTAAGCTCTGACATAGATTCTTTCCGATGTTATGATAAATTGCAATTGCTTCAATGACTGAGATTATAATTTGTTAGTGCCCAATAAGGTTTCTGATTCATACTTTTGCATTGTGAAAAGTTCATCACTTGAACATAAGTAATCATGTGACAAATCTATATATGTTGCTGTTACGAAATAATCATGATGCCTTCATGTCCGTATTTTATTTTTATCGACGCCTCTACCTCTAAACATGAGGACATATTTATTATTATCGGCTTTTCGCTTGAGGATAAGCGAGGTCTAAGCTTGGGGGAGTTGATACGTCCATTTTGCAGCATGCTTTTATATCGATATTTATCGCATTATGGGCTGTTATTTCACGTTATGTCACAACACTTATGGCTATTCTCTCTTATTTTACAAGGTTTACCATGAAGAGGGGGAATGCCGGCAGCTGGAATTCTGGCTGGAAAGGGAGCAAATATTGGAGACCTATTCTGTGCAACTCCAAAAGTCCTGAAACTCCACGAAATATCTTAAAATAAATAAAGAAAAATCGTCGCCAAACATGAAGGCCAGGGGGCCCACACCCTGCTCACGAGGGTGGGGGGCGCCCCCCCCCTAGGGCGCGCCCCTACCTCGTGGGCCCCCTGGTGGCTCTCCGACGTCCATCTTCTCCTATATGAAGTCTTTGGATGAGAAAAAAAATCATAAGCAACCTTTCCGGACGAGACTCCGCCGCCACGAGGCGGAACCTTGGCGGAACCAATCTAGGGCTCCGGCAGAGCTGTTCTATCGGGGACACTTCCCTCCGGGAGGGGGAAATCATCACCAACGCTCCTCTCATCGGGAGAGGGCAATCTCCATCAACATCTTCACCAGCACCATCTCATCTCCAAACCCTAGTTCATCTCTTGTATCCAATTCTTGTCTCCAAGTCCGGATTGGTGCTAGTAGGTTGCTAGTAGTGTTGATTACTCCTTGTAGTTGATGCTAGTTGGTTTACTTGGTGGAAGATCATATGTTCAGATCCTTTATGCATATTATTACCCTCTGATTATGAACATGAATATGCTTTGTGAGTAGTTACGCTTTGTTCCCGAGGACACGGGAGAAGTCTTGCTATTAGTAGTCATGTGAATTTGGTATTCGCTCGATATTTTGATAAGATGTATGTTGTCTAACCTCTAGTGGTGTTATGTGAACGCCGACTACATAACACTTTACCATTATTTGGGCCTAGAGGAAGGCATTGGGAAGTAATAAGTAGATGATGGGTTGTTAGAGTGATGTGCTTAAACCCTAGTTTATGCGTTGCTTCGTAAGGGGCTGATTTGGATCCATATGTTTCATGCTAAGGTTAGGTTTACCTGAATACTTTTGTTGTAGTTGCGGATGCTTGCAATAGAGGTTAATCATAAGTGGGATGCTTGTCCAAGTAAGGGCAGTACCCAAGCACCGGTCCACCCACATATCAAATTATCAAAGTACCGAACGCCAATCATATGAACGTGATGAAAACTAGCTTGACGATATTCCCATGTGTCCTCGGAGCGCTTTTCCTATTATAAGAGTTTGTTCCGCTTGTCCTTTGCTACAAAAAGGATTGGGCCACCTTGCTGCACCTTATTTACTTTTGTTACTTGTTGCTCGTTACAATTTACCTTATCACAAAACTATCTCGTTACCACTTATTTCAAGATTTGCAGAGAATACCTTGCTGAAAACCGCTTATCATTTCCTTCTGCTCCTCGTTGGGTTCGACACTCTTACTTACCGAAAGGACTACGATAGATCCCCTATACTTGTGGGTCATCAATACTCTTTTCTGGCACCGTTGCCGGGGAGTGAAGCGCCTTTGGTAAGGAAAAAATTATTTAGTGTGCTGAAATTTCCTGTCACTTGTTACTATGGAAAGTAATTGTCTGAGGGGCTTGTTCGGGGTATCTTCACCCCGTCCAGTAGAGCAAAGAGTTGCTCCTCAACCTACTGAACCTATTGAAAATGAAACTCCTTTTGAATTTCCTTCGGGTATGATGGAAAAACTGCTGGCTAATACTTTTACAGGAGATGGAACAAAGCATCCAGACGAGCATCTACGCTATGTGGATGATATTTGTGGACTATTTAAGCTTGCAGGTATACCCGATGATGTTGTTAAGAAGAAGGCTTTCCCTTTATCTTTGGAGGGAGACACATTGACATGGTATAGGCTGTGTGATGATACGAGATCATGGAACTATAAAAGAGTGAAATTGGAATTTCATCAAAAATATTACCCTATGCATCTTGTTCACCGTGATCGCAATTATATATATAATTTTTGGCCTCGCGAAGGATAAAGCATAGCTCAAGCTTGGGGAAGGCTTAAATAAATGTTATATTCATGCCCCAATCATGACCTCTCAAGAGAAACAATTCTTCAGAATTTTTATGCTCGGCTTTCTGATAACAATCGCACCATGCTCGATACTTCTTGTCTTTGGCTCTTTTATGATGAAGACTATTGAATTCAGATGGAATTTATTGGATAGAATTAAACGCAACTCTGAAGATTGGGACCTCGACGAAGGTAAGGAGTCAGGTATGACACCTAAGTTTGATTGTGTTAAATCTTTTATGGATACCGATATTTTCCGTAAGTTTAGCACTAAATATGGACTTGACTCTAAGATATTAGCTTCTTTACGTGAATCTTTTTGCTACTTATGTTGATCTCCCTAAGGAGAAGTGGTTTAAATATCATCCTCCCATAGAAGTAAAAGTAGCTGCACCTATTAAAGTTGAAGAAAAGACTATCACTTATAATGATCCTATCATTCCCACCTCTTATGGTGAGAAACCACCTTTCCCTGTTAGAGTAAAGGATCATGCTAAAGCTTCAACTTTTGTTCTTAAAAGCAATACTACAACTTATACACCTCATGAGCAAGTCAAAGTATTACCTAGTATTGCTATTGTCAAAGATCTCTTGTCTGATAATATTGACGGGCATGTCATTCAATTCTCTGGTGAAACTGCTAGAATTGCTAAACCCTGTGATAGAGATAAACATAGACCTGTGGTAGGCGTGCATGTTATTTCTGTTAAAATAGGAGATCATTGTTATCATGGCTTATGTGATATGGGTGCTAGTGCTAGTGTTATACCCATTGACTTCTATAAAGAAATTATGCATGATATTGCACTGCTTTGAGTTAGAAGAAATTGATGTCACAATTAAGCTTGCCAATAGAGATACTATTTCACCAGTGGCAATTGTTAGAGATGTTGAAGTCTTGTGTGGGAAAACTAAATATCCTGCTGATTTTCTTGTTCTTGGTTCTCCACAAGATAGCTTTTGTCCCATTATATTTGGTAGACCCTTCTTGAATACTTTTAATGCTAAGATAGACTGCGAAAAGAATGTTGTTACTATTGGCTTGGATGATATGGTTCATGAGTTTAATTTCTCTAAATTTAGTAAACAACATCGTGAGGAAGGATTGCCTAGTAAGGATGAAATTATTGGTCTTGCTTCTATTGTTGCATTCTCCTAGTGATCCTTTGGAACACTATGTGCTAGACCATGAACATGATATGTTTATGAATGAAAGAAGGGAAATAGATGAAGTATTCTTTAAACAAGAACCTATTCTGAAACACAATTTTCCTATTGAAATCCTAGGGGATCCTCCTCCTCCCAAGGGTGATCCTGTGTTTGAGCTTAAACCGTTGCCTGATAATCTTAAGTACGCTTATCTTGATGAAAAGAAAATATATCCTGTTATTATTAGTGCTAACCTTTCAGAGCATGAAGAAGAAAGATTATTGAAAACTCTTAAGAAGCACTGTGCCGCTATTGGATATACTCTGGATGATCTTAAGGGCATCAGTCCCACTCTATGTCAACATAAAATAAATTTGGAAGCGGATGCCAAACCAGTTCGTGATCCTCAACGACGTTTGAATCCCAAAATGAAAGAAGTGGTAAGAAAAGAAATACTCAATCTTCTGGAGGCAGGTATAATTTATCCCGTTGCTGATAGTCAGTGGGTAAGTCATGTCCATTGTGTCCCTAAGAAGGGAGGTATTACTGTTGTCCCTAATGATAAAGATGAATTGATTCCGCAAAGAATTATCACAGGCTATAGGATGGTAATTGATTACCGCAAATTAAATAAAGCCACTAAGAAAGATCATTACCCCTTACCTTTTATTGATCAAATGCTAGAAAGATTATGCAAACATACACATTATTGCTTTCTAGATGGTTATTCTGGTTTCTCTCAAATACCTGTATCGGCTAAAGATCAATCAAAGACTACTTTTACATGCCCTTTTGGTACTTTTTCTTATAGACGTATGCCTTTTGGTTTATATAATGCACCTGCTACCTTTCAAAGATGCATGATTGTCGGGGAGGCTGATCGTACCCACGAACACCTATGGGGCCGGCGGACCAGGCCCCTTTGTGGTTCGGAGGGGGGAGGCGGAGATCGCACGAAGAGCGGATTGAGGCGAGGCACACGAGCAGTTTACCCAGCTTCGGAGCTCTCCGGAGAGATAACACTCCTACTGCTGCTTGTTTGATGTATTGTGTTCTTGCTAGGGAGCGTCTGAGCTACCAAACCTAGCGTGAGCGTATCTGGTCTCTAGTGAGTCGAATGAACCGAACCTCCCCTACGCTGCGCATGGGCCTCCTTTTATATGCTCAAGGGGTCTCCGACAGGTGGCAACATAGGCGAGGGTACAAATGTAAAAACAGGAGTTGGTACACCTACTCGAACAGTGTATAGTGCAAAATACCTAACTCGACGGCAAGGGACAAAAGCAATAAATGCCCGTCGGTGTCGCCCAAACAGCAACAGAGACCGTCAGTGCGCCACCGCCGCCACGATGGCAAGCTTGTCGGCGCCGCTTATCGCTGCTCTCCGCTGGCTGCACAGCCTCTTGACACTGTGGCGCATGGACTGGTCCCATGGCGACACGTTGTTGGATGAGCTGGAGCGGGGATGGAGAGATTGCTTGCCGCTGCAAGCGCCTTTGCCACGGCCGAATCCTTGTCGCGTCCCGGAGGCTTGTCGCGCTCGAGCCTTCCCGGCAAGCGCCTCTTGACGGGGCCTTGTCTTCTGCATGCCTTGAGTGGCCTTCCCGGCAAGCTCCTCTTGCCGGGGTCTTGTCTTCTTAATCAAATACTTTGTTCTTGAATGGCTCCAAAGGAGCCACGGAGGATCTTGGCGGTGACGAGGCAAACCCTCGCCACAGGTGAAGAATCTGTCTGCGGCACGAGTACGGGATACTAGGGTACCCCTACTTTAGTACACCGACAGGAGCCCCCGGGCCTGGGCCGTACACGGTGCCGAGCGCTGTCGGGCCAGACCCAAAACAGTGCACGGTCACACGCGGACTTGATCACGTCGTAACTCGCCCCAGACCCACCACGACCCCCACTAACGGCACGCACCGAACGTGGCGTCGTGCGAGAGATCGTGGGCGTGGTCGTGGGGGTTTCTTTATTAGGAAAAGCGGGCGTCCGCCCCTCCCCTCTTTATAAGCGGAGGAAATCAGGGGCAGGCCGTCCACTCTGCCATTGTTGTCTTGTCAAGAAAACCACCACCGCTCCCCCCTTCTTCTGCAGTGCGAGGAGAGCAGCGCCCCGCCCCCTTTCGCCACAAGCGCGCTTACCGCCGTCGGCCTCCTCCGCCGCCCTCGCCATGGCTCCGAAAGCCGACAAGGAGAAGGGCGTTAAGTCGGCCGAGGCGCAGCGGCTCGCGGCGCTGCGCAAGGAGCGGGCCATCTCCCCCCCCAGCTCGGCGCAAAGGAGCTGCAGGATGTCTTCTATCTCTTTTGGTCGACGGAGACGCGTGCGCATCCGCGCACGAAGGTATTCCCCGCCTCCGCTTCTGATTTGGCCCCAACTGGGTACCCCTTCTTTGCCCTTTTCTTCTATTGCGGGCTTTGCCCGCCCTTTTCTGAGTTCTTCTGCGATATCATGAACACATATGGCCTCCGCCTCCTTGATTTCACCCCCAACGCCGTCTTGACCATGGCAGTTTTCGCGCACCTTTGCGAAAATTTTGTCGGAGTCCACCCAAACGTGGCACTCTTCCGCCACTTCTTCGTGCCCCGCGTCGAGAGAGGAGAGCCACTTGCCGGAGGGATAGCTTGGGTCTCCAGGATCGGCAAGAAAGAAGCCTATCTGGAAGGAGAGTTCCGCAACAAGTGGGAGGAGTGGAGAGCCAATTGGTGTTGGGTCGTAGAGGAGAACCCGCAGCCCTTCACTGCCGTGCGCCAAACCCCAATAGTACACGGCAGAGATTGGAGTAACTTGGCGCCGGAGGATGCTAGGTTGAAGATAGCCGTGACCCGGATTTTGCGCCTCAGGCTTGCCGGACTAATCAGAGCGCGGTTGGCGCAGACTTCCTTCGCCGCCAGACGCTTCCCTTGCAGGAGAGGAGGAGGCCTGCTTGGGAGTTCCAAAATGCGGCAGAGACATCATGAGGTTGCACCCGGCCTGAATCTGGAATTTCACCGTCTTGGAGTTGGATGCGATCTTGCTAGAGCTGTTCAAGAACGACCGATCACCCCGAGTGGTTTAGGTTGCCGAGGGGGTCGTCCCACAGTGCAACAACCCGGCGCTCGACCGCATCCGTGCCATGATGCCGTTGTGCGATTCCCATGGGATCGTTCCAACCTGGCAGGCGCCCCCCGACGAGGTCGTGCAGCAGTTCTTCGACGACTTGGAAGAAGTGCCGATCCACTCCGACAAGTAGAAAAGGCTCACTCGTGACACTACCGACGAGGAGATGGCGCGTATTGCCACCAGGGTGGAGGAGGCGGCAGCAGCCGCTGCCGCTGGAGCTTTCGGATATACCGTGGAGGAGGCGGACGCGAAGGGCGGCAAGCCTTGCCGAGCGAAGGGAGATCGCCGGCGAGGACGAGCTTGTCGAGCCCGAGGCCGGGTCGAGTGGACCCGCCGAGGGTGCTTCTTCTCCACCACCCAGCGATTTGCCGCCATGAGTCCCCGGTTCCGCCAAGAGGCGTTTCCGCAAGGACGGAGACGAGTCGGGCGGCAGATCTGCCTACAAAGAAGGCTGCGGCGACAAGACTTTCACCGCTGCAAGCAATGTTGCAGCGGAGCGCCACACCGCTGCGACAAGCTGGGCGTAGGTCTTCAGTGCCACCGCCGACGCCCGCTTAAGCGGCCAAGAGACCCACTCCCGCCTCGTCGCACGGAGGCGAGCCGAGTTTGACTTCTCCGCGCCAGCTCGAGGAGGAAGGCGAAGAGTAAGCTCTTGATATTGTGCTTGTATTTCTTCAATTTTATTGCTTCATCTTGAATCTGATTTGCTTCGTTCTGGGCTCTTTCCTTTTCAGGACGCTGGCCCAGAGAGCGTCAAAGAGGGCCATGATCCCGACGGTCGTCGTTGAGGACGATTCTCCCGTGGCAACAGGGGACGCGTCCGAGACCCCCTTGCCGGACCCGGCAACCCTTCCTCAGAGCAGCCCCCAGCACAGCCCCCAAAGTAAGTGTGCGGTTTTCTCCTTACTATTAGGTGTGTAGGGGTGCTCCTTCTTCGTTGATACCTGATTGTTTGCTTGTGTAGGAGCAGAGCAGCCTCATCAGGAGGGCTCGGAAGCCGCCCCCGAAATCCTGTCTGCGCCACTCGCCGCCAAGGGAGGATTCTCCGGCAAGGGCGCCCTCCGACAAGGGAGGCCACTCCGGCAAGGAGGCTACCCGGCAAGGGACAGGCGCCGGTGACCCTCCAGGTGGTCGAGGCCGTGGCTGCGGATCCCGTTGCAGGTAATTTCCTTATCTGAAAATCTCCCTTGGGCTTGTTTTCTTTTGTTTCTCTTTTTGAACATTTGCTTATTTGCTCTTTCTTCGTCGGCCTTGAGCCGATGGAGGTCGAGGCTGCCGGGCGAGGAGGAAGCCAGCGGCAACACCGACGAGGCCGTCGTGGAAGAAGAGGTCGTTCTTTGTGGAAGAAGAGGTTGCCGGCGCAGCCTGTTGGCGAAGGCCACCGAGGCTGCCGACGCAGAAGCCGGGCGAGGGGTCGGGCGATCGTGACCGACGGCCCCGAGGCCGCAGGAGCACCAGCGCTACACCGACAAATGACTCCCCTGGCCGCTGCAGCGTCAGGCTCCGAGGAGCCCCAGCCCGGCGCCTACCTGAAGGCCGGCGAGGGTGTCTTCATCATACTCCCCTGGGAACCGAGCTCCAGGGCGCCGGTCGAAGGAGATACCTTCGACGGCGAGCTACTCGCCTCTACTGGGCTGACGCTGGTGGACGCGCCAAGCAGCAGCTGGCGAAGTTCGAGGAGGAGCAGTTCTTGAAGAAGCTTGTCGCTTACCGCGCCCGGCAAGCCAAGTTGGAGTCGGGAAGCACTTGTCGCGAGGGCAGGCGGACATGGAGAAGCGCACATAAGAGCTCCGTGGCGCCAACCAAGAAACCCTTCGCGACGTGAAAGGTATGCTGGGGCAACTTGCAGAAGAGCGCACGGCCTTCATCCTTGAGAAGGCCACAGCTGAGGAGGAGCAGCGGCTGGCTGCCGAGAAGCTCTCCGCACAGGAAAGCGAGCTGGCGCAGCGGAAGGTCAACCTGGACAGCCACGAAGAAGACCTTGCCGCTGAGGAGTCACTTGGCGGGGCGCTTAAGGAAGCGAAGGATGCTGCCGCAGCCGCCGAGGCCGCCAAGGAAGAGTTGAAGGCGAAGGTGGCACAGCTGGAGGCCAGCCTCAAGAAGAGCGGCGAAGAGCTTGCCGCGCTCAAGCATGAGCGCGAGAAGGACGCCTACACTCTTGGCGAGCTGCAGTCGTCTCACTGATAGGGGCAAGGAGCTCGGCGCCGCCAAGGACTCAAAGGCGGATCTTGAGATGAAGCTGACCACTCGACGCAGACGCGTTGGGACGGCGCCAGGGAGCGGGAGGTGGGCTTGTTGGAGACGATCAAGGCCAAGGAGGAGCTGCTAGTGAATGTTGCCTCCACCCAGAGCGCCTTGAGGGAGAGCGTGGAGCACTGGACTGAAGGTCTTGTGGACACCGCCGCCGACATCCACAACGAGCTGATGGAGCTGGGGATGACGGACCTTGCATACTCCTCCGACGAGCATCTCCAACCCAGCGCCAAACTCAGCTTATTCTTCAAAGGCGTAGTGACGGGTCTCCAGCGACTCGAGAAGAGGTCCCAAAGCGGTGGCCTAGGAATCACGCCAGATCTGTGTCAGAGCCCTCGAGAAGGTGTTGATAAAGGTGGCCTTCCGCAATCCGGGCCTCAACCTTAACGGCGTCCTCAGATCCTTGCCGCCAGATGCCAACATGGAGGAGCTCAAAGCCCTTGTCGCACCCATTGTGGACAAGGTGAACAAGATCAAGCGGATCGATGGCGACCGCGTAGACTAGGCCCCCAATTTTATCTTTCCCTTGTCGCTGCCGATCATGTTTAGAACACTTTGTTAGATCAACGACAAGTTATTTTGTAATATACTCTATCTTAGGCGATCAATGCAACGTTATTTCCTCTACTTGATTCCTTCCTTTGCGTTTACGCCTTACGGCGTTTGGGGACTTGTCGGTGCGGGCACCTTTGTCATGAAGCGCTGAAAAGTGCGAACGTCAAGAGCTTCTTGGCGGTGCCGCCTCCGACAAGCAACCTTGTCGCGACTAGCCGCATCTCACTTAAGTTGTTGAGCGGACTCGAAACAAAGTAAGGGCGCGACTAGCTGCGAGTTGGTTCCTCTGCGCACATGTGTTTTCCATACAAAGTACTATCGCTCGAGGAAGATAACTTAAAAATTTAAAATTGATTGCTCAAACTTTGGCAACTTAGCTTTTACGTCTCTTGCTTCCGATGAGGCGAAACTTCCTCGAGCGGTGCACGGTCCATAGTATTATCTTCTCCTTCCCTGGTTAACTTGTGCGCGAGGGAGCCTTCCTTTCTTTGAGAAAAGAAAGATGAGGAAATAAAGTTATGGAGCCTAGCGGCTCGATTTTGCTTACCGGGTGTGGTTGCTGCACAAAGTGTTAGTCAAAACATGCAATAAAACGATGAAAGCATGAATTTGACAAGTCGTGCGCAACACATGAGCTTTACTGACGCACGGGGTCTGCGCCCGGCTTTGTACAAAGGATTACATGCAACAGCGGCAAGACTTGTACAAAAGGTGGTTGCCGGAACGGGTTCCGACAATCGCACCCTATGGTAAAACTTATGAAGATGCTCAATGTTCCAGGAGTTGCTCACCGGGATGCCATCTTCGGTCTCAAGGCGGACAGCGCCAGGCCTAGTGACTCGTTTCACCCGATAAGGGCCTTCCCACTTCAAGGCCAACTTGTTTGAATTCTTGGCGGTCTGAACGCGGCCGAAGAACAAGGTCGCCTTCCTCGAGGCTTCGGCACTAACTCTGCGGCTATGGTAGCGACGCTAAAGCTTGCTAGTAGCGAGCAGCTCGCCTGACAGCTTTGAAGACGATCCTCCTCAAGGAGCAGCGCGTCATCTTGTCGCAGCTGCTCTTTCTCAAGCTCATCATAAGCGAGCACTCGAGGCGATCCGTATCTGAGTTCCGTGGGGAGAACTGCCTCTGCTCCATAGACTAGAGCAAAGGTGTCGGCGGTGGCTCGATTTGGCGTCGCCCTGATCGACCAAAGAACCACCGGCAGCTCCTCGATCCAGTTTCTTCCGCACTTGTGCAGCCTGTCGAAAGTTCTGGTCTTGAGCCCACGCAGCACTTCAGCATTTGCCCTCTCTGCTTGACCGTTGCTTCTCGGTGAGCAACGGAAGCAAAGCAGACCTTGGCGCCAAGATCTTGGACGTACTGCATGAAGGTGCGACTCGTAAATTGTGTGCCGTTGTCGGTGATGATCCTGTTAGGGATTCAAACGGCAAACAATCGACCAAGAACTTGATCTTGTTGTGCCGTCACCTTCCTCATCGCTTCCACTTCCGGCCACTTTGTGAACTTGTCGATGGCGACGTACAAGTATTCAAAGCCCCGACAGCTTGGGGGAAGGGGCCGAGGATGTCGAGCCCCGGACCGAAAATGGCGTGGATAAATGGATCGTCTGGAGAGCCTCGAGCTGGTTGGTGTATCTGTTTGGAATGGAACCGCACGCTTCACACTTGGTTACTTGTGCGATTGCATCACGGAGGGCCGTCGGCGAAGAAACCTTGCCGGAAAGCTTTGCCGTAAGTGCTCTCGCGCCAATGTGGTGACCACATATGCCTCTCGTGTATCTCTCGCCAAAAGCTCATCCATCTTCCACAGGAATACACTTCAATTTCACACCGCTGAGTCTTCTTACATGCAAAGTATGCTGTCGACAAACCGGTACATACTCATTGCCGGGCTACTCTTTCCGCTTCTTCTCGCTCTTCGGAAGTTCTCTGTCTGAAGGAAATGGACAATCTGCTGCGCCCATCTTTGGAGCTATGCGGCTCGACAACAAGGACCAAAGGCACATCAGGCTGCTGCGGAGCATCGGCTTCTACGGCAAGAACTCGCGGCTCTGCCGAGCTTGACGCTCCCGGCAAGCTTGCCGGAGGAAAACTTGTCGGAAGCGTCGCTTCAACGAAACAAACCTCGGGCTTGTCGGAGCAGGCGCCCCTCGCCTGTTGGTGTTGATCTTGGGGACCTTCGCAACGACGGCTTCGAAGCTCTGCGGAAAGTAGTTACCAGAGATCAACTTCCTCTTCTTGCTTTGTCCAGATTGATGGTGTTACGGTTGGGTTGAGTCAGCTTGAGCACGAAAATCCCTGGTTCCATTGTGCAACTTAAGTGCAGCGACTTTGATAGGCCGTCGACAATATCATTACGAGCTCTTGGAACATGTTCCATTTGCAGCCGTCAAAGTGCTCTTCTAGCTTCCTCACTTCATCAACGTAGGCTTCCATCAACGGACTCTGGTAATCTTTTGTTCACTTGGCGGACGACAAGTTGCGAGTCACCCCGACAATAAGCTTTTTGATCCCAAGGTCCACTGCGATCTCGAGACCGGCAAGCAAACCTTCATACTCTACAAGATTGTTTGTTGCTTGCTCCTTGGGAAAGTGCATCCGGACTACGTGCTTGAGGTGCTCTCCGATTGGGTGCGATAAGCAGACGCCGCACCGGCGCCTTTGCAGCGAGAAGGCACCATCAAAGTACATCAGCCACTCTTTGCTTGCTTCCTTGACGGGAATGCTCGTCTACGGATTCTCTTCATCTGGCTTTGGTGTCCATTCTGCTATGAATTATGCAAACGCTCTGCTTTGGATAGTTGATGTGCTTTCAAACTTGAGACCAAAGCTTGACAGTTCCAATGCCCACTCGACAATCCTGCCCGTTGCTTCTGGATTCTGCAGCATCCTCTTCAGCGGAAAGCGAGTGACAACTGTGATCTCATGTGCTTGGAAGTAATGGCGCAGCTTTCTCGAGGCCATGAGGAGGCCGAAAAGCAATTTCTGCACACCAGAGTACCTTGACCTAGCCTCCTGCAGGAGGGAACTGACAAAGTAAACTGGGCGCTGCACCATCCTTTTCTCGTGATCTCGTCATGCGTCAAGGCGGATTCGGCCCTTATCGGGACCAGAAGCTTGTTGGCGAAGCCCCACCTTGTCATTGGATGTGCTTGCCGTGGTTGCTGGCTCGTCATCCGCCTCCCTCTCCGCTACTAACACAACACTAACCACTTGATTGGTTGCGGCTATATATAGCAGCAACTTCTCTTGTGGTTTAGGTGCGACAAGTGTTGGAGTGGAGGACAGGTATCTCTTTAAGTCCTGCAGCGCAGCCTCCGCTTCGGGAGTCCATTTCATTGGACCTGCCTTTTTCAAAATCTTGAAAAAGCGGCGAGCGCGCTCAGCAGAACCTAGAAATAAACCTCTTTGAGAGCGGCTCACGAACCGGCAAGTCTTCGTGACATCCTTGACGCTTTGGTGCTTCAATCTGCTCAATGGCCTTGATCTTGTCGGGATTAGCTTCAATCCCTCGTTGAGACACGAAGAACACGAGAAGCTTGCCGGAAGGGACTCCAAACACGCACTTCTCGGGGTTGAGCTTGAGGTTGATCTTGCGCAGATTTGCAAAGGTCTCGTCCAAATCTTGAACCAGAGTTGCTTTGTCCTTGCTTTTGACCACTATGTCATCCATGTAGGCTTCTACATTTCGTGCATTTGCGGCTCAAAAGCGTCATGGACTACCCTTGCAAATGTTGAACCAGCATTCTTCAAACCGAAAGGCATCCGTATGAAAACAGTATGTGCCACATGGTGTAATGAATGCGGTCTTCTCCTCATCTTCTTCAGCCATGAAGATCTGATGGTATCTCGAGTATGCATCAAGAAATGAAAGCAAATCACATCCAGCCGTGGAGTCAACAATCTGGTCAATGCGCGGCAAGGGAAATGGATCTTTGGGACAAGCTTTATTAACATCCGTGAAGTCAATACAAAGTCTCCATTTTCCATTTGCTTTCTTACGACTACAAAGTTGGCCAACCACGTAGGATGGAGCACTCCTCGACAAGGCCTCGCCGCTTCCGGTTCTTGATCTCTTCGCTATGAATTCTTGGCGTTCCAACGCTTGCTTCCTCGACTTTTTGCTTGACGGGCCGTGCATGAGGACAAACGGCCAGGCGGTGCTCAATCACTTTCACAGGAACACCGGGGATGTCGACGGTTGCCATGCAAACACGTCGACATTCGCCCGAGAAAGCAACGAGCGCGCCTTCCTATTTAGGGTCGAGAGAGGCACTGATGGTAAAGGTACCGCCAGTGCCGTCCTCCTTGGCGGGCACCTTCTTGGTCTTTGGTGGAGCTACCATCTTCTTGCACTTGCCGGTGGAGCTCGATGGTGCGTCCTCGACGGTAGTGCAGCACTCCGAAGAGGTGCGCTTGCCGGAGTGAGCATCAGAGCTCTTGCCGGACTTGGACTTTGTTTTCTTCCCCCCGGGAGCTTCAGCGGCAAGTGTTTGGCAATCTGTCGCGGCTGTTGCATCCCGGTAGATCTTGTCGGCACAGATAAGGGCATCCTTCTTGTCGCCATGGACAGAGATGACGCTTATCGGGCCTGGCATCTTGAGTAAGTTGTAGGCGTAGTGAGAGGCTGCCATGAATTTGGCGAGTCTTTGGGCGGCCAAGTATCCCATTGTAAGGCAATGGGAAATCGGCAACGTCGAATGTGACCCTCTCAGTCCTAAAGTTCAGCTCACTGCCAAATGTTACCGGCAACGTAATCTTCCCTTTCGGCTTGCTCCTTCCCGGATTGATTCCTTGGAAGGTGCGGTCTCTTCGAGCTTCATTGTCGAGGATTTGAAGCTTCTGGAGCACCGCGGAGGAGATCAGATTCAAACCGGCCCCGCCGTCAACTAGCATTTTGGTGACCTTGAGGTTGCGGATGGTTGGTGAGACCAACATCGGCAAGCACCCGACCGCAGTTATGCGATCAGGGTGGTCCTCAATATCAAAAACGATAGGCGTGCTGAACCACTTCAGAGGCCTGCGTGACTCTACGGATGGTTCCGCTGCATTGACCTCCCGTGATCCATTGCTTGAGTTGGCGGTGTGAGGTATGCAGGAAGCACCTCCGTCAACGCAGAGGACCTCTGTGGCTTTCTGAAACTCCTGCTCGCCGGCGTCGCTGCGTCTTCCATATCTTCGTCGTCGTCATCATCTTCATCCTTGTCAGCGCGGGAGGTCTGTCTCCTTGCCGTTGCTTGGCCTTGCTGGCGTCCCTCCCGGCCGGACGCTTTCTTGCTTGCTCCTTCAAAGCACCTTCTGGGCCTTCTCTTTGTCGCGCCGCTCGTACTCAGCCCTCTCGCTGTTCAACAAGCTGCTCGACCTTCTTGCAGCTCTGGAGGTCGTGGCCCTTGGTGCGGTGGATCTTGCAAGATCGCTTGCGGAGCCAGCCTGCTTGAGCCGGCCGCCACCGACTGGTGGTGGGCGTCAGCGGCAACCTCCTTGCCGGAGCCACCAGCCTTGGCGTTCTTGTCGCCACCTCCGTTGCCGGACTGCTCAACAGCTAGCACTTCTCTACCTTTCTTCTTCCTGTTGCCTCGCCGCCGGCCCTTCTTTGCCGGGGCGGCCTCCTCACTGTCAGAGCCTGCTTCCGCATTCTCTCCTGGGAGTCTCCTCCCTTCCTCAGCGCGTGCACACTTGTCGGCCAAGGCGTACAACTCACTGACGTCCTTGACTTTGCACATCGCCATCTCTCCTCCTCATCCTGCGGTTCCGCACATTACGATGAAACGCTACCGATCACCACCGCAGGGTGGACATCCGGGATGTTGTAGTGCACACGGCTGAATCTCTGAATGAACTTGCGCAGGTACTCTCCTTCCTTCTGGGCGAGCAGATGAAGTTCACTCTCCTGGCCATGAGGCTTGTGGCCGCCTGTGAAGGCGCCGACAAACTGATGGCACAGATCTGGCGAAGAGGTTATGGAGTTGTCCGGCAAGTGCATGAGCCAAGATCTCGACGTTGGGCTTGAGCACGGCGGGAAGTAGTTGGCGAGGATCTTGTCGTCCCGTCCCCCCGCAGCCTGCACCGCGATGGTGTAGATGCTGGGAACTCCGACGGATGCGTCCTGCCATCATACTTCTCCGGCACGTCTGGTTTGAAGTTTTTCTGGCTGGGCCACTGGACTTGCCGCAGCTCACGAGTGAACGCAGGGCAACCTACCGCGTACGGCAAGTCGCCTGGCTCCTCTGGCGCGCGTACGTCAACAGAAAGCCCAGCGTGCTTGTCGGACTGACGTCGCGCTTCTCTCCGGCGCTCGATGCGAGTTCGAGCGTCCTCTTGTTGTCGCTCATGAAGAACTTGGCGCTGATCGCGGCGAAGCTCATGGATTCGGCGACGGTGGAGTCGCTGTCGAGGTGGATCCGGTGAGTCGGGCGATCTTGGCCTTCGTGGCGGAGAGTGCATGGTGGTTGCACCTCCGGCGGTTTAAATCGCCACCGACTCGTGCCTTGTCGTCTTGCCGCGGCAATGATGGCGTTGGTTGCCGCGGAGCGTCGCTGTTGGCAAAGCCGATGAGGCTCTGGATAGTGGCCCTCCACTCGTCGACCTTGTTGGCCATTGGAGGGTAGTCGAGGAGCAGCTGAGCTCTCGCCAGAGCTTCTGCTGGAGTAGTGGGTGGCATTGGCGAACGGTGCGAGGAGTGGGATATGCTCGGACTTCTAACTACGTTAGAAGGAGCAGCACCCCGTCCGAGCGACCGTATCTCACTCGTGCCAGCATGTTGGCGCGCATGCTGGTCTTGAGGGTCTCGATCCAACGAACGTATGGCATTGTGAATGCCATGCCATTGTTGGTCCCGCGTCTCCTGAGATGGGCGCGGGGGATGCGCGGACGCCGAGGTTTGCGGGGCCTTGTCCTTGGACTTGGCAACGTCACGAACACCTTCGTCGGCGCCCGTTCCTCTGCCAGCGTCTGCCCCACCACCCGTTTGCTGCGGTGAGGGTGGGTACAACGCGGACGGCTCTGCCGCCGCTGAAGCCTTCTTCTTTGGTGGCATGTTGAGGAAGATGTTGAGGACGCTGCTCGTGTGAACGTCGGATCAGATTCACACGGCCTCGACGGCCCCCTACCTGGCGCGCCAAAGATGTTGGGGAGGCTGATCGTACCCACGAACACCTATGGGGCCGGCGGACCAGGCCCCTTTGTGGTTCGGAGGGGGGGCGGAGATCGCACGAAGAGCGGATCGAGGCGAGGCACACGAGCAGTTTACCCAGCTTCGGAGCTCTCCGGAGAGATAACACTCCTAGTGCTGCTTGTTTGATGTATTGTGTTCTTGCTAGGGAGCGATGCGAGCTACCAAACCTAGCGTGAGCGTATCTGGTCTCTAGTGAGTCGAATGAACCGAACCTCCCCTACGCTGCGCATGGGCCTCCTTTTATATGCTCAAGGGTCTCCACCGTGGCAACATAGGCGAGGGTACAAATGTAAAACAGGAGTTGGTACACCTACTCGAGCGATAACAGTGCAAAATACCTAACTCTGACGGCAAGGGACAAAAGCAATAAATGCCCGTCAGTGTCGCCCAAACAGTGCAACAGAGACCGTCAGGTGCGCCACCGCTCGCCACGATGGCAAGCTTGTCAGCGCCGCTTATCGTTGCTCTCCGCTGGCTGCACAGCCTCTTGACACGCGCGCATGGAATGGTCCCATGGCGACACGTTGTTGGATGAGCTGGAGCGGGTATGGAGAGAGATTGCTTGCCGCGGCCGAATCCTTGTCGCGTCCGGAGGCTTGTCACGCTCCGAGCCTTCCCGGCAAGCTCCTCTTGACGGGGCCTTGTCTTCTGCATGCCTTGAGTGGCCTTCCAGGCAAGCTCCTCTTGCCGGGGTCTTGTCCTCTTAATCAAATACTTTGTTCTTGAATGGCTCCAAAGGAGCCACGGAGGATCTTGGCGGTGACGAGGCAAACCCTGCATGGTGTGGTGCAGAATCGTCTGCAATCAGTACGAGATACTAGGGTACCCCTACTTTAGTACACCGACAATGATGGCTATATTCTCTGACTTTTTTGAAAAGATTTGTGAGGTTTTCATGGACGACTTCTCCGTCTATGGTTCCTCTTTTGACGATTTCTTGAGCAATCTTGATCGAGTTTTGTAGAGATGTGAAGAAACTAATCTTCTCTTGAATTGGGAAAAGTGCCACTTTATGGTTAATGAAGGTATTGTCTTGGGGCACAAAGTTTACGAAGAGGTATTGAAGTTGATAAAGCCAAGGTTGATGCTATTGAAAAGATGCCATGTCCCAAGGACATCAAAGGTATAAGAAGTTTCCTTGGTCACGCTGGATTTTACAGGAGGTTCATTAAGGACTTCTCAAAATTTCTCGGCCTCTGACTAATTTATTACAAAAAGATATACCATTTGTCTTATTGTGTAGAAGCATTTGAAATACTTAAGAAAGCATTAGTATCTGTACCTGTTGTTCAACCACCTGATTGGAATTTACCCTTTGAAATTATGTGTGATGCTAGTGATTATCTTTGTAGGTGCTGTTCTAGGGCAAAGAGTTGATAAGAAATTGAATGTTATCCATTATGCTAGTAAGACTCTAGACAATGCTCAAAGAAATTATGCTACTACTGAAAAGGAACTCTTAGCAGTTTTATTTGCTTGTGATAAATTCAGACCTTATATTGTTGATTCTAAAGTAACTATTCACACCGATCATGCTGCTACTGAATATCTTATGGAAAAGAAAGATGCTAAACCTAGACTTATTAGATGGGTTCTATTGTTGCAAGAATTTGATTTGCATATTGTTGATAGAAAAGGAGCCGAGAACCCCGTTGCAGACAACTTATCTAGGTTAGAGAATGTTCTTGATGACCCACTACCTATTGATGATAGCTTTCCTGATGAACAATTAAATGTCATAAGCACTTCTCGTAGCACTCCATGGTATCTTGATTATGCTAATTATATTGTTGCTAAATTTATACCACCTAGCTTCACATACCAACAAAAGAAAAAGTTCTTTTATGATTTGAGACATTACTTTTGGGATGACCCACATCTTTATAAAGAAGGAGTAGATGGTGTTATTATACGTTGTGTACCTGAGCATGAATAGGAACAGATCCTACGCAAGTGTCACTCCAAAGCTTACGGAGGACACCACGCCGGAGATAGAACTGCCCATAAGGTATTGCAATCCGGTTTCTATTGGCCTACTCTTTTCAAGGATAACCGTAAGTTTGTTTTGTCTTGTGATTAATGTCACAGAGTTGGTAATATTAGTAGACGTCAAGAAATGCCTATGAGTTATTCACTTGTTATTGAACCATTTGATGTTTGGGGCTTTGATTATATGGGACCTTTTCCTGCTTCTAATGGATACACTCATATTTTAGTTGCTGTTGATTACATTACTAAGTGGGTAGAAGCTATTCCAACTAGTAGTGCTGATCATAACACTTCTATTAAAATGCTTAAGGAAGTTATTTTTCCGAGGTTTGGAGTCCCTAGATATTTAATGACTGATGGTGCTTCACACTTTATTCATGGTGCTTTCCGTAAAATGCTTGCTAAATATGATGTTAATCATAGAATTGCATCTCCTTATCACCCTCAGTCTAGTGGTCAAGTAGAATTGAGCAATAGAGAGCTCAAATTAATTTTGCAAAAGATTGTTAATAGGTCTAGAAAGAATTGGTCCAAGAAACTTGATGATGCATTATGGGCTATAGAACTGCATATAAAAATCCTATGGGTATGTCTCCGTATAAAATGGTTTATGGAAAAGCATGTCACTTACCTCTCGAACTAGAACATAAGGCAAATTGGGCTATTAAAGAGCTCAACTATGATTTCAAACTTTCCGGTGAGAAGAGGTTATTTGATATTAGCTCACTTGATGAATGGAGAACCCAAGCTTATGAAAATGCCAAGTTGTTTAAAGAAAAGGTTAAAAGATGGCATGACAAAAGGATACAAAAGCGTGAGTTTAATGTAGGTGATTATGTATTGCTATACAACTCTCGTTTAAGATTTTTTGCAGGAAAACTTCTCTCTAAATGGGAAGGTCCCTACGTTATCGAGGAGGTCTATCGTTCCGGTGCCATAAAAATCAACAACTTCGCGGGCACAAATACAAAGGTGGTAAACGGTCAAAGGATCAAACACTATATCTCAGGTAATCCTTTAAATGTTGAAACCAATATTATTGAAACCGTAACCCCGGAGGAATACATAAGAGACACTTTCCAGAACGTTCCAGACTCCGAAAAGGAATAGTATGTGGTACGGTAAGTAAACCGACTCCAAAACAATTTTAAGGCAATATTTCTCCGTTTTGGAATATTTAGAAAAATAGAAAAATAAGTAGCAGTCCGGGGAGGACACGAGGCCTCCACGAGGGTGGAGGGCGCCCTACCCCCTGGCGCGCCCCTGCCTCGTGAGCACCTCGTGTGCCCTCCGGAGTCCGTTTTCTTGCACGATACGTATTTTTGGTCGGTAAAAATTCATTATATATTCTCCCGAAGGTTTTGACGACCGTATCACGCAAATATCCTCTGTTTTCGTTTCGAGCTGTTTCCATTGCAGATTTGAGGATTCCGGAGACTCGATCATCCTTCTATGAGGGTGAGCCTATGCCATGGAAGGTGGACGACAAGCCCGCATCATCAACAATACCTCCACCTCCTTCACCAGCAAAGGAGATATAATCACATGCGTGTGGGCACTCCCCTTGGCAACTTCCAAGCTTGGGGAAGGTGCCCCGGTATCGTATCACCATCACAACTCCTATCTTTACCGTTTTTCTTAGTTTGATCCTATTAGTAGTATCTTGATTTAGTAGAATAAAGTATCGAGTCCGTGAGTGATATATATAATAAAGATTAGTGTTGAGTCAAGGGCTTGATTACTTTGCCATGATCTTGTGTGAATAAAGAAAAGAATAAAAAGAAACAAAGAGTTCATATTGATCTTATTGAGAGTAATGACTTCACATAAAAAGAGTATGATGATTAAAAGTTGTTGGGAGTTGGCAAATATAGCTTTGGTCATCGTTGCAATTAATAGGAAGTAATAAGGAGAGAGAGGTTTCACATATAGATATATTATCATTGACATCTTTTATGATTTGGAGCACTCATTAAAATATGACATGCTAAAGAGTTGATGTTGGACAAGGAATACAACATAATGAGTTATGCTTTCTTATATCCGAGATAAAGTATGTTGTCATGGATCCTCTAACATGTTGAGCTTGCCTTTCCCCCTCATTCTAGCCAAATTCTCAGCACCAAGTAGAGATACTACTTGCGCTTCCAAATACCCTTAAACCAGTTTAGCCATGAGAGTCCACCATATCTACCTATGGATTGAGTAAGATCCTTCAAGTAAGTTGTCATCGGTGCAAGCAATAAAAAATTTCTCTATAAATATGCATGACTTACTAGTGCAGCGAAATAAGCTTTGTACGAACTTGTTGTGGAAGTAATAAAAGCGACGGACTACATAATAAAGTTCCACATACAAGGGGCAATATGAAGTGACATTCTTTTGCATTAAGATTTTGTGCATCCAACCATAAAAGCGCATGGCAACCTCTGCTTCCCTTTGCGAAGGGCCTATCTTTTATTATTACCTTCTACCTTATGCAAGAGTCACCGTGATCTTCACCTTTCCTTTTTCATTTTATCCTTTGGCAAGCCCAGCATGTTGGAAAGAACATGATATATATATCTAATTGGATGTAGGGGAGCATGAATTATTATTGTTGACATTACCCTTGAGGTAAAAGGTTGTGGGGCAAAACTATAAGCCCCTATCTTTCTCTGTGTCCGATTAAAACTCCGTAACCACAAGTATTGCGTGAGTACTAGCAATTATGAAGGACTAAGTGATAGTTGAGTATGTGGACTTGCTTTTAAGCTCTGACATAGATTCTTTCCGATGTTATGATAAATTGCAATTGCTTCAATGACTGAGGTTATAATTTGTTAGTGCCCAATAAGGTTTCTGATTCATACTTTTGCATTGTGAAAAGTTCATATCTTGAACATAAGTAATCATGTGACAAATCTATATATGTTGCTGTTACGAAATAATCATGATGCCTTCATGTCCGTATTTTATTTTTATCGACGCCTCTACCTCTAAACATGAGGACATATTTATTGTTATCGGCTTTTCGCTTGAGGACAAGCGAGGTCTAAGCTTGGGGGAGTTGATACGTCCATTTTGCATCATGCTTTTATATCGACATTTATCGCATTATGGGCTGTTATTTCACGTTATGTCACAACACTTATGGCTATTCTCTCTTATTTTACAAGATTTACCATGAAGAGGGGGAATGCCGGCAGCTGGAATTCTGGCTGGAAAGGGAGCAAATATTGGAGACCTATTCTGTGAAACTCCAAAAGTCCTGAAACTCCACGGAATATCTTAAAATAAATAAAGAAAAATCATCGCCAAATATGAAGGCCAGGGGGCCCACACCCTGCTCACGAGGGTGGGGTGCGCGCCCTCCCCCTGGGCGCGCCCCCTACCTCGTGGGCCCCCTGGTGGCTCTCCAACGTCCATCTTCTCCTATATGAAGTCTTTGGATGAGAAAAAAAATCATAAGCAACCTATCGGGACGAGACTCCGCCGCCACGAGGCAGAACCTTGGCGGAACCAATCTAGGGCTCCGGCAGAGCTGTTCTGCCGGGGACACTTCCCTCCGGAGGGGGAAATCATCGCCATCATCATCACCAACGCTCCTCTCATCGGGAGAGGGCAATCTCCATCAACATCTTCACCAGCACCATCTCATCTCCAAACCCTAGTTCATCTCTTGTATCCAATTCTTGTCTCCAAGTCCGGATTTGTGCTAGTAGGTTGCTAGTAGTGTTGATTACTCCTTGTAGTTGATGCTAGTTGGTTTACTTGGTGGAAGATCATATGTTCAGATCCTTTATGCATATTATTACCCCTCGATTATGAACATGAATATGTTTTGTGAGTAGTTACGTTTGTTCCTGAGGACACGGGAGAAGTCTTGCTATTAGTAGTCATGTGAATTTGGTATTCGTTCGATATTTTGATAAGATGTATGTTGTCTAACCTCTAGTGGTGTTATGTGAACGTCGACTAGATAAAACTTCACCATTATTTGGGCCTAGAGGAAGGCATTGGGAAGTAATATGTAGATGATGGGTTGCTAGAGTGACAGAAGCTTAAACCCTAGTTTATGCGTTGCTTCGTAAGGGGTTGATTTGGATCCATATGTTTCATGCTAAGGTTAGGTTTACCTTAATACTTTTGTTGTAGTTGCGGAAGCTTGCAATAGAGGTTAATCATAAGTGGGATGCTTGTCCAAGTAAGGGCAGTACCCAAGCACCGGTCCACCCACATATCAAATTATCAAAGTACCGAACGCGAATAATATGAACGTGATGAAAACTAGCTTGACGATATTTCCACGTGTCCTCGGGAGTGCTTTTCCTATTATAAGAGTTTGTTCCGGCTTGTCCTTTGCTACAAAAAGGATTGGGCCACCTTGCTGCACCTTATTTACTTTTGTTACTTGTTGCTCGTTACAATTTATCTTATCACAAAACTATCTGTTACCACTTCTTTCAGTATTTGCAGAGAATACCTTGCTGAAAACCGCTTATAATTTCCTTCTGCTCCTCGTTGGGTTCGACACTCTTACTTATCGAAAGGACTATGATAGATCCCCTATACTTGTGGGTCATCAGCGATACAGCCCCCGGACACCGTCAAGCGAGTCTGGAGTAACCTGCAACAGGATCGCCTGGCACACTCAGAGCTCGCCTAGCAATTCGGCCCCCGTCCTAGTCCCAGTCAAGCGACGAAATATGTGCCGCGCGTACATAATTACACACTGAAAATACCATGGGCATAGGCGGGGGCACGATCAGGGCACATCCCGCAATACGGCTCAACCGTGCTAGTGGCTGCTTACCTTTATCATTTTTCCCTTTCAGGACCTTACTCTCTGGAAGCCCTTTCCGGCAGTATTATTGCTGGACACATTACGGGAAGAAACAACCAAGGAGGCAAGAAGCTAAGTCGTACAAGGGAACCTCTAGGTGGTCTCTAATAACAATCAACATACCTGTTTTTAATACCCATACGCAGCCTGCCCTTGGATAGGACATGTCAAATATCCCTATTTTTTTGCTTATTGCACTACTTGTATGAGTACGCTTCGACGTATTATCTAAATAACAATGCATAGCATTAGTCTATTATTGCATTATCCATCCTTTTCTCTTATATGTTTATTTACGACAATTTGCACCCATACATTCTGCACGGCCAAGACGCATGGCTTTCAGATATACCCCATAATACGACGTGAGAAGTCCGAACACTTTCGACAGTGCGACACCCCGAACTTATAGCATTATATGCTCAGCTCCGAATCATGTCTTGGGTCAATAGTTGGGTTTGCCCGGCTCCCATGTTTTGGTACCTTACGTTCCGCTATATCGCCTAAGGTAGCGCTAGGAGAACTACTGCGATTGTGTCCCGGTTCTTCCGGACGAGCACCTCAGTAGAGAAAGCCAAAAACTGACTATCATGATAAGGCGAGAGCTGGTCGCTGTTCGAGAGGTCTCAAGTCCTTAAAGACTTCTTCCGCTTGCAGGGAGTCTGCCTTGCGACTTAGGCGTATATAAGCGCCCCAAATTCGCCTTCGAATACTAGGGGCTTCGCATAAAAATTTAATATTGTAGACTTCTATGGCTAAGTGAGAGTGATAAAGCCTTATAGTCCGATTGCCTGGTTCGTTGTCTTTGAACACCTCCTCAAGGATCCAAAATTGGGAAAAAGAGTGCTCAGGTTTATCTTGAACACCCCAGTACTAGTTACATGGGGGCAGAAGCCAACGCCTGGCCAACTCTCAGATTTTATAAACGGCCGCACAGAAGGTAATATTTTAAATTCCAAAAAGCGTTGCACAACGCAAATGAACTAGTTTCACATTACAGGATCACATGAGCACGTTCATTCAAAAATTACATCTTTAGCACATTCCTCCGCCACAAGGCGGGAACCCTTCAGGACACTGTCATAATAAATCTCGGGGTGGCGATGCTCCTTGCCCTCCGGAGGCCCCTCCTTCACCAGCTTCACGGCGTCCAGCTTCGCCCAGTGCACCTTCACCCGGGCAAACGCCCGGCGCGCACCCTCGATGCAGATGGACCGCTTTATGACTTCAAGCCGTGGGCATGCATCTACAAGCCGCCTCACCAGACCGAAGTAGCTGTCAGGAAGGGGATCGCCAGGCCACATCCGGACTATAAGACCTTTCATGGCATGTTCGGCCGCCTTGTGAAGCTCGACCAGTTGCTTCAGCTAGTCACTCACGGGTATTGGGTGTTCGGTCCCAGTATACTGAGACCAGAACAACTTTTCCGTCGAGCTCCCCTCCTAAGCTCGGTAAAACTCCGCGGCATCCAACATACTGCGGAGAAGATCTGCGAACGCTCCTGGAGAGCTCCGAACTCGGGTAAGTAAAAGGAAAGTTTCCTTTACATGCTTGCTTTGCATAATGAATGCCTTACCCGCTGCCACCTTCTTCACCACATCAATCTCCTGGAGGGCCTTGTGGGCTTCAGCCTTGGCGTTTTGAGCGCTTTCGAGGCCCTTCGCAAGCTCGGACTCTCGCGTCTTAGAGTCAAGCTCCAAGGACTAGTGTTTTTTGGCGAGAGCCTGGAGCTCTTGCTGCACCTCGCCTACCCGGGCTTCTTGCTTTTCTCGCTCAATGCGCTCCTTGGCCGCTTTGTCTTCGGCCTCGGACATCGCCTTCTTCAGGGTCGCCACTTCGGTCGTGGCCCTTGGCAAATTCATGATGATCCTATTATTTTACAACCAAATTTCTTTTTAATATATAGGCAAGGTATTGCTTACCTTTGCTCTCCTCGAGCTGCCTCTTGGCAAGGCCGAGCTCTTCCTCGGACCGCTCAAGGTCCTGCTTTAGTGCAGCGACCTCCACAGTACGTGCGGCGGCGGCTAGCAGTGAAGCCTGCATATGCACATAGACATATTCTGATTAGACTCCTAAGTCATTATTTGATCCTCTATTCGGCCTTTCTTCGCGAATGCCAAAAAGAGCATCAGGGGCTACTATCTATGCGGCAATATTTTCCTATATTTTGATTACTTACCTGAAAGCCTGTTAGGAGGCTGGCACAAGCTTCAGTTAGTCCGTTTCTGGCGGACTGAACCTTCTCGATCACCGCACTCATGATAGTGCGGTGCTCTTCGTCAATGGAAGCGCCGCGAAGCGCTTCCAGCAAGTTGTCCGGTGCCTCTGGATGGACAGAGGCCACCGGCATGGGCGGCTTGCCCCTCTTAACGGGGGGTCGCCTACCGGAGTCCAGAACCACTGGAGGTTCCGGCGCAGTGTTCGGCTGGGGGCCGAACTTGGAGCGCATGGGAGTCTTGCTCCCTTTGCGCCTAGGGTCCGGAAGGTCGCCTTGAGGCGCCTCCAGGACTACATCCCCTCGGCTCAGTGCCCTTTGAGACAACACCTCGACGTTGTCCGTAGGGCGAGGGGTGGAGGCGGCCGGAAGTGTATAAATATTCATATCCGACGGGTCCAAGGAACCATCCGATGAAGATACATCTATATGTGCTCGGGACGGACTGCATAATCATGTTCTGCGTAAAGAGAAGCGGTGCAATAAAACATACCATGAATTACTATGGTATCCGAATACTTACGACTGCGCCAGGGGCTTGTCCCTGGGTAGCCACTCGTCATCGCTCGGCCGTCGTGGAGCAGTCCGGAAGCAGGGTCCTTCCCTTCTTGGACCCTTTGGCCTCCCCGGTTGGGGCGGCCTTCCTTTTCTTGTCTCCCCCGGCTGGGGGGGGGGGGAGAACTTTCCTCTTCCTCCTCCTCGTTTTCGTGGGAGGAGTGCGCCTTGGAGTTATCGGACGGTGAGTCCGATATAACTGCACCGGAGACC
Source organism: Aegilops bicornis (assembly GCA_021605145.1). Classification (NCBI taxonomy): domain Eukaryota; kingdom Viridiplantae; phylum Streptophyta; class Magnoliopsida; order Poales; family Poaceae; genus Aegilops; species Aegilops bicornis. The sequence continues at coordinate 82,891,235 of CM038669.1, forward strand.
CTTCGGGTCCCCGTGGCCTTCTTTCTTGGCCTTCTTCTCGGCACCTCATAAGGCGTCGGGACCCAACATCTCCGTTAGGAGAGCATCTGCTGGATCTTGAGGGAGCCGGACAATCGATCCGCTCATTGCCGCTACCAATCTGTAAAATAGCGTAGAGACTTAGATCCCGCGCGTAGTTATACTGGGGAAATGAACTTCTTATAAGATATAAAAGAATTACCGGATTCGCAGGGCGCTTTGCGCTGAGTCCACGGTCCTCGGTAAGGGGAGGTGGTACCTCGGCGCCCTTAAACAGCACCCTCCAGACGTCCTTGTGCGTCGTGTCGAAGAGCTCTCGCAACGTCTGGTGCTCGGCCGGGTCGAACTCCCACAAGGTGAATGCCCGTCTTTGACACGGGAGGATCCACCGAAAGAGCATGACTTGGACCACATTGACGAGCTTGATTTTCTTGCTCATCATGTTTTTGATACATGTCTGGAGTCCGGTCAGCTCTACCGGGGAACCCCCAGGATAGGCCCTTGTCTTTCCAGGAGGTGAGCCGCATGGGGATTCCGGATCGAAATTTGGGGGCCACCACCTAGTTGGCGTCGCGCGGCCCGGTGATGTAGAACCACCCCGATTGCCACCACTTTATGGTCTCCACATAGGAGCCTTCGAGCCATGTGACGTTGGGCATTTTGCCCACCATGGCGCCTCCGCACTCCACCTGCTGGCCGACCACCACCTTCGGTTTAACATTGAAGGTTTTCAGCCACAGGCCGAAGTGGGGCGTGATGCGGAGGAAAGCCTCGCACACGACGATAAACGCCGAGATGTTGAGGATGAAATTTGGGGCCAGATCGTGAAAGTCCAGCCCGTAGTAGAACATGAGCCCACGGACAAACGGGTGGAGCGGAAATCCCAGTCCGCAGACGAAGTGGGTAAGGAAAACCACCCTCTCATGGGGCTCTGGCGTAGGGATGATCTGCCCCTCATTTGGAAGCTGGTGTGCGATATCCGCGGCTAGATATCCGGCTCCCCATAGCTTTGTGATGTTCTCCTCCGTGACGGAGGAGACCATCCACTTGCCTCCCGCTCCGGACATGCTTGGAGTGGTTTGAGGGGAAAAACGCGAACTTGGGCGCTGGAGCTCGAGTGCAAAAGAATGGATGAGCAAGGAGGAAGAGGGCGTGGGTGAAAAGAGTAAATCCTTGTCCCTTTATAAGGGCGAAAGAGGCGATGCGCCTCCCCGCTCACCTGGTAAAATCACTTATCCCCAAGCTCCATAATTGATGGCGCGGTTGGGTTACCCACACCCGTACTGACGAGAATCTCGTGATAAGGGGACACGATCTCTGCTTCGACAAGACATGCCAAGGAAACCACCTCGCAATATGTGCAGTGGCTGGTTGTGAAAAAATGGTTCGAATAATGACCGGGCTGTGGTGTGATGTCATGCCGCAAAATGCATCAGCAGATTAGATTTGTAGAAATATTATTCTCTCTACGGTGGTACGTGGAATTTGTTTTGCAGAGCCGGACACTATCCTTGTGTTCAAAATCTTCTATGGAGTATTCGGAGAAGGAAACCGACTTGCAATGTCGAAGACAATTTGCGCGCCGGACTGATCATCATTGAAACCTGGTTCAGGGGCTACTGAGGGAGTCCTAGATTAGGGGGTCTCCGGACAGCCGGACTATATCCTTTGGCCGGACTGTTGGACTATGAAGATACAAGATTGAAGACTTCGTCCCATGTCCGGATGGGACTCTCCTTGGCGTGGAAGGCAAGCTTGGTAGTACGGATATGTAGATCTCCTCCCTTGTAACCGACTCTGTGTAACCCTAGCCCCTCCAAAGTGTCTATATAAACCGGAGGGTTTAGTCCGTAGGGACAACAACAATCATACCATAGGCTAGCTTCTAGGGTTTAGCCTCTACGATCTCGTGGTAGATCAACTCTTGTAATACTCATATCATCAAGATCAATCATGCAGGAAGTAGGGTATTACCTCCAACGAGAGGGCCCGAACCTGGGTAAACATCGTGTCCCCCGCCTCCTGTTACCATCCGCCTTAGACGCATAGTTCGGGACCCCCTACCCGAGATCCGCTGGTTTTGACACCGACAATGGCCCCTGGTAAAACTGGCCCGTAATGAACAATGTATCACTTTATACCCATTAACGGCCCATTATTCAGTTGGGCCATTTCCAGCCCATGTTATCTTTTGGCCTTCTCAGGGCCCATTTATTCTTGGGCTCATTTCCAGCATTCGTTTACTTACGTCCCGTTACTGTCATTTTCTGCTTGTGGGCCAAATTCAGCCCGTGGTTACAGTCGGCTCGTTAATATGTTGGGCCATTTTCATAGCATCATCAAATACGGCCGATTAACGACGGCCCGTTATGCTCGGCCCATGAACGGACGATTTCAACTCTATCCCATTTACACCCATAATGTGGTCTGTTATTGGCCCATGTTTGGTCAACTGATCATACGACCCGTAGAAGGCCCATTGATGATACGGCCCGTAGAAGGCCCATTGTGTCTACGGCCCGTATAAGGCCCATTGTTTCTATGCCCCGTAGAAGGCCCATTGTTTCTACGGCCCTTAGAAGGCCCATTGTTTCTACGGCCCGTAGGAGGCCCATGTTAACTACAGTAAATATGTAGCACATGGTTAATGTGGCCTAGTTTTAAAAAATAGGTTATTGCGGCCACTAGCAAACCGCGGAAAAAGAACTACACTGACTACAAGAAAACAAATAAACAAGACAATAAGAAATAAATAAGCAAGCAACTTACGCTAGGCTATCACGGTTATTACACATATTACATCCACTGGGCATCAAAGTTCGCCACCAGTGCAAATATAGGGAACACCCTACACTATAAAAAAATGGATTGCTGTTTTCTTCAGCCGGTGGCTGCACGTTAAGAACATATTTTGTATCGCACCAAAAAGAAATTACAACTATAAAACAAAAGGAAGGTTGGCATAAAAGTTAACAGTCTAGCAGATAAATGCAACACCAGAAGTTCAGAAGCTCAGTTCATTTGACCTGACTGTTACGTTTTCATGTTGTATTGTCTGATGGAGCACCATAACCTTCGCCTTCAGTTCTCCTAGGCTCCTGAACAACATAGAAAATGTCTGATAGTCTGGTTTCAAAACCATGCATATCTTGACAACATCGAACAATGTCTCTCCTTGTTTCACAAAGGGTCTCTGTTAGGGAATGGACTTGTGTCTGGAGCGCAGATACAACATTGTTTTGAGATTGCATATCTTGACCATGAGGCAGTTTGGACGAGATTGCCTTTACAACCAACCCAGTATTACGCAGGAACGTGCTTTTGGCACTGTTAGTGGACAGGTACTGACCCACTGCAGCAAGAGTTGACATTGCCATTATAGTTGCCTCGCCACCTTCAGAAGGTGGCGGTTCCACCATTTTTCCATAACTCACTGAAAAGTTGAGGTTTTACATTAGTAGTACCAGAACATAAGATATTAAGGAGGCAGCAAAACCAAACAAAATAGCTTTGGTCTATATACAAAACTTATTCTAGTGAACCCATGTAAAATATTAGTTGTATTTTATTGCAAAGTACATAATAAAACCAAGTTCCAAACATATGACCATGTACCATCGCTAATGTATTGTCTATTTCTTCACACTGTATTGAGGGCTAAGGATAAAGAGACGAAGTTTATAATACGGTAAGCATAGTATGAAATCATTCATATCACAAAACAACTGAGAACAGACAAACATGCAATTGTAACATTGTGTGGGCAAGTCCAGCACGGAACTAGCTTACAGGTCAAGATCAAAGGAACGTCACTCCTCTCTTTTAAACCTTGTAAGGTGCAATGATACGCTAAGACAATTGTGTATAAAATTGAAAAGAGTAATAGACATTGACTGCAAACCATGTAGTTCAAGGCACAAGTCAGAGTAAGTAGTAGTTAAAAGGCATGAGGATTATGGACTTACAACAGCGGCTTTGACTGGTGTAGACATGCCCTTCTTCTTGCTGGTGTGACAGTCCTTGAAGATTTCCATAGCATTTGGTTCAGGTACTTTTTGGTCCTTGCAGGCTTTCCTCTGCATTTGGAACAAAGTCAATATAGATCTAATAATATGGTACAGCGAAAAGAGTGAAACAACAGCTAATTACAAGAGCCTTGCAGTGTGCAATATAGCTACGAGATCTGTTTGATTTTCACTTTCGTACAGTTGGCCTTGTTCTTTGAACAGTTCACCTACAAGAAGATAGATTTGTGTGGCACATGCGTAAATAGGACTTCAACATGTGATCTGATCACATATATATAATGTACCTGATACTTTGGATCGGACCCGGTGTTTAAGGAGGCCTCTCCGGTCTTCATCGGATATATTTTCCACTTGAGATGTTTGGGCAAGAGTTCCTTTATTAGCCTTGCCTTCAAAGTGAGTTTTCCTCAAGTTATACCGATAATGTCGTAGAGCAGACTTGAAAACATGGGTGCAAGCTTGTCTGGTTGCATCATCTTGGCTATCCAACTTGGATCTCATCTGTTGAAAATTATGGGAGTCTCATTATCAGCAACCTAGAAGGTATTGGACAGAGCAAGACAATATTACTAGTTTCCATACATAACCATACTTACAGATAAATGGTCGAGGAAGGTGTTGAACTAGGTTTCGTCTTTGTAATTCCTGTACTGAATCCATGTTGGGAGGATACGTACATGACACCTAACAACAACCGCTGCCTCTGATACTAACTTGGCTGACTCTGTAGCATCACGTGGCCTTTTTAAACCTACGTCAAAACGGATCTCCATTCTTCCTCCTCTAGATTTAGTTAACCTATCGAGCATTATCCCTGATGTTTGTTTCCTCTTGTGCCTAGGTGCTAGCCCAACAACAAACATAGGAAGTGTTAGTGTACATCAAACTGTGAGACTACATATAAAGAAGCATGCAATAACTTGACTCAAACAACTACCTTCTTGCTGTTGAAGCTCACAAAGTTCATCTGATCTTGCCAACTCATCTTGTGTCAAGAGTGCTTTGGAAGTAGTGTCAGGTGGCAAGGGAGCTTGGGAACATGCTGCTAGCTGAGTTGACCAACGAGTAAATGGTGCAGCTGGTGGTACTGTGGAAGGTGTTGCAACAACTATGGTTATCTCTGCTTGTTTGGTGGCAACTATTTGTTTCTATTTGGCTTGTTATGCAGATCGTGTGGCACGGGATACCCTGTCGGTACAATTTTCCGCTGGACTGTCAGAGTTATTGGCGACGGGTATCCCGAAGATGGCAAGACGATATTTCAAGACATCGGGGGTAGCAAAGCCCCTCAGTCCAACTACCCGACCGGCTGTCTTTGGCTTGGCTAACTCCATCAGCCCGGCCGGCCGATTGCTCCACCAGGGCGGTTCTTGGCTGCCGATCGCTTCCACCTGGCCGGCTTGGCTGCCGCCTGCCGGCGACCCCTGCCGGTCGGCTGGCTGCCGACCAGCTGACGCCGCCGGCTCTTTGGTGGCGCTCCAACCAGCCGGCTGCCCGAAGTCAAGCTGCAGCTCGACGCGACCTGACGTGGCCCGTGCAGCCTTTGTTCACGTGTCACCCCAACCATCATGTACAGTGTCCCTTGTCCCTGGGCACTATTTATGAAGTGACCCAGGGGACAAGGATGACACCCACCATACCTTGCCCATGCCACTACCTAGCTTACTCTCTAAGCTACCCCCATGCCTATATAAGGGCACTCATCCATCCATCCATCCAGGAGACAAGACACATTCTCACATGCACTCACACATGATCACACACATGCTCACGGCCACGAGCCATGAGCATGGCCGGCAGCTAGAGCATGCCACATATGAGACATATACAAAGCCAGATGCATATGGCACTGAGCTTAGATACATCTCAAGGAGCAACTCTGTGATATACCACAAATACTCAGACATGCAGGAGTAGGGGTGTTATCTCTCCGAAGAGCCCCGAACCTGGATAAACTAGCGCGTGCTACTCGCATACCTGTCCCTGGATATTCTAGCACCAGTATTGCCCTCACACGAAGCCACTCCATGGCATATGTCGTCTTGCACCCCCCGTGAGAATACCACGACATTTGGCGCCCACCGTGGGGCGGTACTATGCTACCGCGCTGCTGCTGGTTTCATGATCCGGGCGGGACCCTTTTCATCATCATCACGCCACAGGCGTCGCGCCCGTCTCTCGGTGGCGCTCGGGGCTCGACCGACATGCCCCAGGCGGCCGCGAGGCGGCTGCGTCCTGCCGTCCGCCTCTTCGTCTTCACTGCTTGTTGCGGCGGACTTTGTCCGTCACAGCAGCGGCCCGTCTTGTGAGGCCTCTCTTTTGTCGGTCGTGTCCATCCACGCGCCGCTCGTGTCTGCTTCCCCCCGCGTTACGCCCTGCTCCGGCCGAAATGCGCATTCGCTCCTCCACATACCATCTTTGCGAGCTAGCTAGATGCAAGTCATACAATGGTCAAAACATTGGCCATACACGCTAGCCAGATGCGCCCCAGATAATTGCCATACATGCCTTGTACACGCCTCATACAATAGCCGGATATTCCTCGGATAATGGCCATGCACATCTCGCCTCTGCTCTTCTCCTGTGGGTGTGCGCAGCCGTGCTGGCTCACCTCCGCTCCTTCGCCACCGGCCTCATCCTCCTCCGCGCCCGCGCGTGAGCTAGGACCTGAGCCCCGCTGCTTAGCCGCCGGCTTCCTCAAGCTCCCTGCCGGGCTGATCCTCCACGGACAAGCTGTCGACTGGTCCGCCCCGCCTCCGCCCATGACCAGTTGATCTCCCATCTGGTCCACTCAGCTTGGCCGCCTGCTCCACGCCCGCAGCCCGCGGCTCCGCCCACATTGCTCCTCCCGTGCAGTCCCGGCCTCGGCCTCGTACGGGCTGCCTCGCGCCGTGCTAGCTTCCCCCTGTGCCCGCCTGTGCCGGCGGCACCCTGCTCTACCTCCGCTCGCCGCTTGTGTCCGCCTTGCGCATGCCCGCGCCCGCTCTAGCCTGCTCCGAGCACCCGTCGGGTCGCTTCTGCCCATGGCCGGCGCCGGGTCCGCTCCGCCCGGCCTGTTCGCACGCTACTAGGGATGGATCCCCTCGCGTCCGCTCCCCAAGCGCGTTGTGCCGGCTCGTCGCGGCTCTTCACCAATCGTGCCACATCATTCACGCTCCCCTCTTTGTCGTGCCGGGTCTTCCTCGTACCGCCGCATCCAACCGGCTGCGGCTCCGGGACGGCGTCCTGCAAGTCGGCTCCGCCCTGCGCGCCTCGCGCCTCTGCGCCTAGTCGGCCTCCGCTCCAGTCGGCTTCCCTGTGTCTGCTTCTTGGACATCCCCGCGCCGGCTTCCGCGCGCCCTGGCCGGCTCCAGCCACCCGGCTATGGCTCGTCCCGCCGCCCGGCGTCCGGCCTCCCCGGTAATCTTGCCGGGTCCGCCCCACACCGCTCCTCGCCGGCTCCAGCGCTTGTCGGCTTGCTGCCCAGCGCTAGCCCGGCTCCACGCGTCTACGGGACTCAGCCGGCTCTGCCTCCGACCCGGCCCGCCGTCTCCGCTGTCGCTCCGCGTCCCGGCCACCGGCTGGGCGTGCTAGCCGGCCTCCACAGCGTCCCGCTCCTGCCGACTGCTCAGGCAGCGAAAAGAAGATACATGAGAAAATAAAAAAAGGCCAAATGCCCGATCCGGCGGAGAAAACAAAGAAGAGGCCGGCTGGTGTGCTCCCACTGCGGCCGCCTGCTGCGGTCGGGTGCCCGAAGAAGAAAAGAAAAAGAAAAGCAAGATGAGGTCGGGTGCTCGGGGTAAATAAAAGAGGCCAAGTGCCCAATCCGGCTGAGAAGTGGCCGAGTGCCCCCAAAAAGAAAGAAAGGGGAGCATAAATGCGAGCCGGCTGCTCGTTTCAAGACGGCTGACTGCCCAGCTAGATGAAAAAGAAATGTGCGTCCGGATGCCCACAGCCGGACAAAGAGAAGAAGAAACAAGACAAGGTAGTTGCCGGGATATTTGGCCCGACTGCTCAGCAGTCGACCTGAACCGGCTACACCCAGCGGGTGCGCTGATGCGCCCCCGCGAAGAAAGAGAAGACAAGGTAGTTGCCGGGAGATTCGGCCCGGCCTTGTGATTAACTTTGAATCTCGGGAGGCTACCAATGAGTCTTGCGCCCAGCGAAGAAAGAGAAGACAAAGTACTTGGGGAGATCCGGCTGACTGCTCAGTGATCGGCCCGAATCTCGGGGCTACATTCAGCGGTGCACCGACGCTACTTCATGAGAAAGAAGACAAAGTAGTTGCAGGGAGATCCGGCCCCCTGCTTAGCAGTCCGCCCGAATCTCGGGGGCTATACCCGGTGGGTGCGCTGGCGCGCCCCCATGGAAGATTGCAAGAAACAAAAACAAGAGACAAGAGAAGAGTTTTGTCCGGCTGCCAGCAGCCGACAGAAGAGAAAAAAGAAGAAAAATGGCGCTGCAAGATGCCTCGCCGCTTGGCCGGTCGAGCCTGACCGACAAGGACCCCCTTCGAGCACCCGGGGGCTCGAAGGCTACAGTGTGTGCGCCTGCGCACTCCGCGAGCATCGAGCCGCGCCAGCTGTCTTCGGCGAACTCAGCCTCGGCTACACGAAAATCAATGTGAGCTCCTCACCCGCATATTTTGCACCACGAAAGCACGGATAACCCCGAGCGTTGCTCGGGGGACTATCTCCGCATTTCATTATAGTTGCATCACTGTTCGCCCCAGCGCCAGCCAGAGTTGGCCCGGGGGCTGGCCGCAACTCGAGGCGTTAGTTCCGTGAGACGGCTTAGTAGCGTGCACGGTACCAAAGGCCCACTCTTAGTCACTGCACCCAGGCGGCTGTCCGGCTAGCAAGAGTGAACGCTGGAGGCCACCCACGCGAGAAACCTCCGGGAAGAAAAACGGTTCGGGCAACCCGGGCATTTCCTTCACAAGTATCTGCTCGGTCGTATCTGCTCCAAGACTCTGAGTACTGTACACTCCACTTCGCGGCCCACTCTCAGCCATAGACCGCAGAGCGGCTGCCCATCAAGCGAAGGCACAAGCCAAAGAATGGAGGGAACACGAAAAAGATTAAGGGTGCTCGGACGAAACCGAGTCGGCACCCTCCGCATAAAAACTTGCAATGCTAAAAGCAAACATTTGATATATCTGCATGGGCTAACTTCATCTTTTTGCATGATCATTTCCGTGGGGAACCCCCCTCCTCGCTCGGAGGCTCGGAGACTACATTAACACCTGCCAAGGAACCTCCGCCCAACTTTGCCAAGTTGCCCGGAGGCTCGGGGGCTACTGTCGAAGTTATTGGCGACGGGTATCCCGAAGACGGCAAGATGATATTTCAAGACATCGCGGCTAGCAAAGCCCCTCAGTCCAACTACCCGACCGACTCCTGGCTGCTGGCTGCTGACTGCTCCATTAGGCCGACTGCTGGCCGCCGACTGCTCCACTAGGCCGGCTGCTGGCTACCGACTGCTCCACCAGGCCGGCTGCTGGCTGCCGAATGCCCGGCCACCATCTGCTAGCCGCTGGCTGCCGACTTGCCGGCCGTCCCTGTCGGCTGCTGGCTGCCGACTACTCCACCAGGCCAGCTGTTGGCTGCCGACTGCTCCAACCAGCCGGCTGCCCGAAGTCAGCTATGACGCGACTGACGCGTGACACCATATCCGGCACTGTTCACTTGTCACCCCAGCCATCATGTACAGTGTCCCTTTTCCCTGGGCACTATTTATGAAGTGACCCAGGGGACAAGGATGACACCCACCATGCCTTGCCCATGCCACTACCTAGCTTACTCTCTAAGCTACCCCCATACCTATATAAGGGCACACATCCATCCATCCATCCAGGAGGCAAGACACGCTCTCACATGCACTCACGCATGAGCACACACATGCTCACGGTCACGAGCCATGAGCATGGCCGGCCGCTAGAGCATGCCACATATCAGACATATACAAAGCCAAATGCACATGGCACTGAGCTTAGATATAGTTGCAGGAGCAAATCTGTACCAGATATACCACATATACTCAGACATCCATGAGTAGGGGTGTTATCTCTTCGGAGAGCCCCAAACCTGGGTAAACTACCGCGTGCTACTGGCATACCCGTCCCTGGATATTCTAGCAGCAGTCTTGCCCTCACACGAAGCCACTTCGTGGCATATGTCGTCTTGCACCCCCTGTGAGAATACCACGACATTTAGCGCCCACCATGGGGTGGTACTATGCTACCGCGCTGCTACTGGTTTCGTAGTCCGGGCGGGACCCTTTTCATCATCACCGCCCGACGTCGCGCCGTCTCTCCGGTGGCGCTCGGGGGCTCGACTTCGACATGCCCCCGGAGCGGCCGCGAGGGGAGGCGCATCCTCGCCGTCCACCTCTTCGTCATCACAACCGTTGCAACGCCGACTGTCCGTCCGCGCGCGCGCCACACGCTGGGCCTCGCTTCGGTCGGACGTGTCTATCCACGCGCCGCTCGAATCTGCTCCCCTCCGCGTTACGCCCTACTCCGGCCGAAACGCGCATTCGCTCCTCCACATACCATCTTTGCGAGCTAGCTAGATGCAAGTCATACAATGGTCAAACCATTGGCCATACACGCTAGCCAGATGCGCCCCAGATAATGGCCATACATGCCTTGTACACGCCTCGTACAATAGCCAGATATTCCTCGGATAATGGCCATGCACATCTCGCCTCTGCTCTTCTCCTGTGGGTGCTCGCAGCCGTGCTGGCTCGCCTCCGCTCCTTCACCACCAGCCTCATCCTCCTCCGTGCCCGCGCGTGAGCTAGGACCTGAGCCCCGCTGCTTGGCCGCCGGCTTCCTCAAGCTCCCTGCCGGGCTGATCATCCACGGACGAGCTGTCGACTGCTCCGCCCCGCCTCCGCCCATGACTAGTTGACCTCCCACCTGGTCCACTCCGCTTGGCCACCTGCTCCACGCCCGCGGCTCCGCCCGCATCGCTCCTCCCTAGCAGTCCTGGCCTCGGCCTCGTACGGGCTGCCTCGCGTCGTGCCAGCTTCCCCCTGCGCTCGCCTGTGCCGACGGCACCCTGCTCTACCTCCGCCTGCCGCTCGTGTCCGCCTTGCGCACGCCCGCACCCGCTCTAGCCGGCTCCGAGCACCCGCCGGGTCGCTTCTGCCCATGGCCGGCGCTGGCTCCGCTCCGCCCGGCCTGTTCACGCCACCAGGGACGGATCCCCTCGCGTCCGCTCCCCGAGCGCGTTGTCCCGACTCGTGGCGGCTCTTCATCAACCGCGCCCCATCACTCACGCTCCCCTCTTCGTCGTGCCGGGTCCGCCTCGTGCCGCCGCCTCCAACTGGCTGCGGCTCCGGGACGGTGTCCTGCAAGTCGGCTCCGTCCCGCGCGCCTCGCGCCTCTGCACCCAGTCGGCTTCCCTGCGTCCGCTTCCCGGACATCCCCGCGCCGGCTTCTGCGTGCCCTGGCTGTCTCCAGCCACCCGGCTGCGCTTCGTCCCGCCGCCCGTCGTCCGGCCTCCCGGTCATCTCGCTGGGTCCGCCACGCCGCTCCTCGCCCGGCTCCAGCGCGCTGCCGGCTTGCCCGGCCAGCGGCTCCCAGCGTCTCGCTGACTCAGCTGCTCCGCCTTCGACCCGGCCCGTCGTCTCTGCTGTCGCGCCGCGTCCCGGCCGCCGGCTGGGCGTGCCAGCCAGCCTCCACAGCGTCCCGCTCCTGCCGACTTCTCAGGCAGCGAAAAGAAGATAAAAGAGAAAATAAAAAAAGGCCGAGTGCCCGATCCGGCAGAGAAAAGAAAGAAGAGGCCGTCTGCTGTGCTCCCACTGCGGCCGCCTGCTGCAGTCAGGTACCCGAAGAAGAAAAGAAAAAGGAAAGCAAGATGAGGTCGGGTGTTGGGGGAAAATAAAAGAGGCCAAGTGCCCAATCTGGCTGAGAAGTGGCCGAGTGCCCCCAAAAAGAAAGAAAGGGGAGGATAAATGCGAGCCGGCTGCTCGTTTCCAGACGGCCGACTGCCCAGCCGGATGAAAAAGAAATGTGCGCCCGGCTGCCCACAGCCGGACAAAGAGAAGAAGAAACAAGACAAGGTAGTTGCCGGGATATTTGGCCCGGCCGCTTTCGTGATCGACCTGAACCGGCTACACCCAGTGAGTCTGGCGCGCCAAGAAAGAGAAGACAAGGTAGTTGCCGGAGATTGCCCGACCGCGTGATCGGAATGAATCTCGAGGCTACCAATGAGTGCACCGACGCCCGTGAAGAAAGAGAAGACAAAGTAGTTGCTGGGAGATTCGGCCCGACTACTCAGCAGTCGGCCCGAATCTCGGGGGCTACACCCAGCGGGTGCACTCACGCGCCCTCGCAAGAAAGAAGACAAAGTAGTTGCCGGGAGATCCGGCCCGACTGCTCAGCAGTTGGCCCGAATCTCGGGGGCTACTCCCAGTGGGTGCGCTGGCGCGCCCCCAAGGAAGATTGCAAGAAACAAAAACAAGAGACAAGAGAAGAGTTTTGTCCGGCTGCCAAGACGGAAGAAGAGAAAAAGGAAAAATGGCGCTGCAAGATGCCTGCCGCCGCTGGCGGTCGAGCTCGACCGGCGGGACACCCTTCGAGCACCAGGGGCTCGAAGGCTACAACGTGTCTTGGGCGCGCCTCAGCTAAGCGCCGAGCAGCTGGCTGTCTTCGGCAAACTCCGCCTCGGCTACACGAAAATCAATGTGAGCTCCTCACCCGCATATTTTTGCACCACGAAAGCACGGATAACCCCGAGTGATGCTCGGGGGACTATCTCCGCATTTCATTACAGTTGCATCACCGTTCGCCCCGGCGCCAGCCAGAGTTGGCCCGGGGGCTTGCCTCTAGGCCTGAGACGTTAGTTCCCGCAGACGGCTTAGTAGCGTGCGCGGTACCAAAGGCCCACTCTTAGTCACAGACCGCAGAGCGGCTGTACGGCTAGCAAGATTGAACGCTGGAGGCCACCCACGCGAAAAACGTCCGGGAAGAAAAACGGTTCGGGCAACCCGGGCGCTTCCTTTACAAGTATCTCGCTTTCGATTCTGCTCCCGGACTATCTTTGTACACACTCCACTTCGCGGCCCACTCTCAACCACAGACCGCAGAGCGGCTGCCCGGCAAGCGAGAGCACAAGCCAAAGAATGGAGAGAACACGAAAAAGATTAAGGGGGCTCGGACGAAACCGAGTCGGCACCCTCCGCATAAAAACTTGCAATGCTAAAAGCAAACATTTGATATATCTGCATGGGGAACCCCCCTCCTCGCTCGGAGGCTTGGAGACTACATTAACACCTGCCAAGGAACCTCCGCCCAACTTTGCCAAGTTGCCCGGAGGCTCGGGGGCTACTGTCGGTGTTATTGGCGACGGGTATCCTGAAGACGGCAAGACGATATTTCAATACATCGGGGCTACAAAGCCCCTCAGTCCAACTACCCGACCGGCTGCTGGCTGCGGACTGCTCCATCAGGCCGACTGCTGGCCACCGACTGCTCCACCAGTCGGCCAGTTCTTGGCTGACCGCTCCACCAAGCCGGCTACCGGCGCCCTGCCGGGCGGCTGGCTGCCGACTGCCCACCCCTGCCCGGCTACCGACTTCTGGCCGCCGCCGGGCTGCTGGCTACCGTTGCTCCACCAGTCGGCTGCGGGCTGCCGACTGCTCCAACCAGCCGGCTTCCCGAAGTCAACTGTAGCCTGACGCGACCCCGACGTGACGGCCGTACCCGGCACTGTTCACGTGTCACCACAGCCATCATGTACCGTGTCCCTTGTCCCTAGGCACTATTTATGAAGTGACCCAGGGGACAAGGATGACACCCACCATGCCTTGCCCATGCCACTACCTAGCTTACTCTCTAAGCTACCCCCATGCCTATATAAGGGCACACATCCATCCATCCATCCAGGAGATAAGACACGCTCTCACATGCACTCACGCATGAGCACACACATGCTCACGGCCACGAGCCATGAGCATGGCCGGCCGCTAGAGCATTCCACATATGAGACATATACAAAGCCAGATGCATATGGCACTGAGCTTAGATACAGCTCCAGGAGCAACTCTGTACAAGACATACCACATATACTCAGACATGCAGGAGTAGGGGTGTTATCTCTCCGGAGAGCCCCGAACCTGGGTAAACTAGCGCGTGCTACTCGTATACCCGTCCCTGGATATTCTAGCAGCAGTCTTGCCCTCACACGAAGCCACTCCGTGGCATATGTCGTCTTGCACCCCCCATGAGAATACCACGACATGGACTTTGACCTTCTATTGCACCATCAGTACCAGCAGAATCTGCAGGATTCTTCCGCTTCCCTTTCCCTGTCATTCTGTCTTTCTTCCTCTTTCTCTGCGCCATGTTAAGTCAAGCCGACAAGAAAAACGAATAAAAATTTAGTTCTTCAGAACAAATTGATGTGTGATACAGACGAACTGAACTTTGATGGTAGACAACCACATGATAGGAGGATGTAATATGTAAGAAAAATAGGACGGCATGAGATAACTAGAACTATGATGTGTAAACTAAGCAGAAGCCATTTCACTAAATTAGAAGCAATGCAATGGAAGGTAGACACCATATGAAAGAGGCTACAAATATCGCTCTGCCAAGTTAACAGTGTCTCATCATAAATGTTGTTTAAACAAATGTGAAGCATTACAAGAAATAAATCATATGCAAGATGCAAACAACATCACACTATCAAGTTAAAGGTCCCTCGTCATTAGTGCCATTGCGTATTCACAGCATTGCATATTCACAACTTATGATGTGTAAACTAAGGAGAAGACATTTCAACAAATTAGAAGCAATGAAAGCTAGACACCATATGAAAGATGCAACAAATATCACTCTACCAAGTTAAAACTGTCTCGTCATAAGTGCCATTTCAACAAATTAGTTGTACAAGCTAGAAAAGAATGCGTGATGTAACCTATATCACACTCCGAAGTCAAACGTGTCTTATGATAAGTGATTGTTGCAGGTTACACAACAGTAGTAATTAGATGTAAGAACATGGTGTGATAGACAGATATTGTATGTTCTAGAAACAGGAACACGTGTCTTATTCAAGTATAATGTGTAAAGTAAGCAGATGGAATTCAACAAAATTAGAAGCAATACAAGCTAGACATCACACATAACACACAACCACATATAACAGTGCCAAGTTAGAGGGAGGAACAGTGATGGTGCACTTGGGGAGACGTGCACATCATAAACACAACTACGTTGAGTGTCTATGCATGTGTTGTCTTGGAAACCATCTTGGGGGGATGGAGGAGTAGAAACCGTAGAGGCCCTCCGTTTGTAAGGAGCACCTTTATCCACTGCCTTGCTAACTTCCTTCTGCTTTATTGATTTTGAATTGTCAAGTAAAACCGATAAGAAAAAACAATAAAATTCTCTCTTCAGAACTCATTCATGCATGATACTGACAATCACTACTTTGACGTAAGTCAAACACATGATACCAGGATGGAATATGTACGAAAAACAAGACGGCATGGCATGTTCACAACTGTTTGTGTAAACTAAGCAGAAACCATTCCAACAAATAAGAAGCAATGCAAGCTAGACACCACATGAAAGATGCAACCAATATGACTCTGCCAAGTTAAAGCGTCCCATCATAAATGGAATTTCAACAAATTAGAAGCAGCGCATGCTATAAATCATATGAAAGATGTAACTAATACACACTGCATATACTAAAGGTGTCTCGTCATATTGATTGATGCGGGATACAAAAAAACAATAGTTTTATGTAAGGGCATGCTTAATAGACAGATGCACTATGTACTAAATACAGGAAGGCATGTCACATTAACAGGTATAATGTATAAGCTAAGCAAAATAGCACATGCAGTTTAACCAGATTGGAAGAATTACAATCTAGACACCATATGCAACATGCAACCTCATATCACGCTGCCAAGTTAGAGCAGGCACCTGCGATGCTTGTGTAGGGGAAATGCGGTAATCAACTCTGAGTAGCCACGTTCACTATCTTCATCTAGCCTTCTTGTTTCTTGAGAATCATGTCGGAGGCCGACGCTGCATTCTTTAAATGAGGAGTAGTCCACTTGCTCGACCGCCTCATCATAAGTGATTGATGAGGGATACAAAAGAACATTAGTTTGATGTAAGAACATGGTTAATACGGATGTACTAGTATGTACCAAAAACAGAAAGGCATGTCATATTCAAAGGTATAATGTGTAAGCTAAGCAGATGCAATTTAACCAAATTGGAAGCAACACAAGCTAGACATCCGGCTGAAATGGTGAGCATGATCATCTAGGACCTAAGAGCCTGGTGGGAGGCGGGCTGCTTCGCCACCATCGTGGCTTTTTAGTTGGCTTCCAGGTGATGCCTGTCTTTGCTGGGCTTGTCACTGGCTCGACCAAAGGCCCCCGACTAGCTATTTGTCTTCCGGTGCTCACGGGATGGTGGTTCATGTAAAAATATCTTTCCTTATCTTAATAAAGACCGACTTCGCCTTCGAATACAAGCTAGACACCATATGGAACATGCAACCACATATGACACCGCGAAGTTAAAGCAAGCACCTGGGATGGTGGTTCATTGCAAGCGAGGTCACACACAACATGAACTATACTCACGTTTATATTCGATTGCTAAAGCTATGCATTGTCTGGAGTTCAAAATACTAACTATGTGGATCAGTTGAGTCGAATAATAACATAGACATGCTCAAATTCGATAGAATCTAGATGTCTGATGGATCAATGACCGTTCCTTACGTGAATTGCAAATATCATGATCCCATCCTAATATTTGGATACAATTTATATCTTTAATCAATGTGTACATCAGTCTTTTACGTGTAGTTTCACTCTCCATCGGTGGTCTCTCACACACTCTCCCCCGAGGTGTCTTTCTCGCACACATGCTCTCTATATAACCCTGCCTCCCTCTCGTAACCATTTACGACTGTTTTCACTAACCTTTATCACAAGCACTCTTCCTCTCGCAAGCATACACACGCACAATCCCCATCGACCCTTTCTATATACATAGACCTGCCTATGTGTCTCCTCTACGCACATTATCTATAGGCCTGTCCCTCACGCATTGTCTCACACCTCTCTTCCTAATCGACGAGTATGATTCTAGCAGAGCATACTGTAGGATGCCCCTTAAAGTTAGGTTTGATGAGTAGTAATATCAGAGATAAAGGGGTTACCTTAGTCCGAGAACCTAGGGTTACAAATCCTAGCCGGCTTTGTCAGTGGACACAGAGTCCTTCACAATTATGCTATCTTTGTCTTGTACGACTAGTCATCCATGGGTCTCCCTAAATGCGTCACGGGCCGACCAATGTGGCGTAGGATGGAACCGAACAAAAGGCCTCACCTCGACCCACGGGACCTCACGCGGTGACACACCCTCTGCCCCCACGTCTCGTTATCTTCTCACACACACACACATACCAACGCAGACACCACACACAAAAAAATTATTCTCCCGGTGCCTCTATCCACTGCCCCCTTTCATATACACACTCAAGGGAATCTCTCGCCGCGACGTCATATTCGTCTCTCTCTCTCTAGACCACTCTCATTTCTCGTGCTATCTCTCCCACGCCCCCTCCCCCCGCCGGCCCCTCTATCCATGCCTCTCTCGAATACGTAAAACACACACATACCTCTCTAGGCCCTGCCAAATGCATCAACTACACATTCACACATGTTACATCACATACCCCATTGATCTAAAAAGCCCTCTCTTCATGTTTATTTCGCATATAACATTCCTTTTGAATAAAGTGTGACCAAAAAATTATTTTAGAATTTCTACATATATACAACATTACAAAGTTATATGGAGCACTATGAACGCTAATTTGCATTGCACGGAGCCCACTATGATATTTATTCCACACTGCGAATTTGTATATTTTTATACTATATATAAAGTTAGTCATAGTAAAGAGAAACAAGAGCATCTCCCTCTCCATCGCATACCCCCCTCTACGCCCCTTTCACGTACGCACACAAACTATCTCCAGGTCTTCTAAAAGTAAGCCCCCAGCACATTCACACATGTTTCATCTTTCTCTCGCGATATATACAGTGACGATCATTGTATTTGAAGCGAAAGCACGATACATACATTGGACTTCAGAATCCACTCATTACGGTCACCATTTATGTTTTGTGGTTACTATACAGTCACGGGCTCACCGTACAACTCTGCATTTGCTCAAGACACAACTAGTTGACCAGTTAAACGCTCCACGTGGCACCTCTAGTGTCGCGTCACATTATCTCACTGCCACCGGGTCCACCTGTCGGCTTGTATCTACTCTACATCTATACTCTTATAAAATATAAAATACACTCTTATAAAAACAGAGTTGGTGATGATGGTGTTCCTGCCATCCTGCAATATAGGTCGTCCGATTTATATCTGACGGATAGGAAAGAAACTATGACAATTTTGCAAAGAGGTACCCACACACCTCTCCACATTTGCAAATAAGGCATTCCCTCGTTCATCCTTTTCTCTCACAAGATAAACTAGTCATACAAATGCATCTTGATGTTACGTGCAACGCACGGGCATCTTGCTAGTAAGAATGAAAACAAACGACAAAAAAATATTGGACGGTGGTTCGAACTCATGACCGCGGGCTCAACGGACAAGGTGGCCTTGTATTGGTATGCTGAGCCGTCTGTTGTAACACACATGAGCTGGTGTGGTGATTATACACACATGCACGCATGCACACAGACTGCATGCACGCAACACTCACACGAACACAAGCACCCACGGACGCACGCAACACTCACACGTACACAACACTCACACACACACACGCACGCATGCATGCACACACCAGTACACCACACGACCAACACACACTCTCATGCTCAAGTGCTCAACCTACACGTGCATGCGCACACATCAGGCCCTGACAGACACATACACAACCAGCTGATTCCGCGCCCGGGTTGGATTCTTGTCGCGCCTGTGTAAATTTGTGTTTATATGACCTTTTCCCTATGCGAACTGACAGGTGGGACCTACAAGGAACGTGGTCAATTTAACTAGTCAACATGGTGCCACATAGACTATTTGGCCGGTCAATAGAGTGTAATCCGATGCTGAACCGTGAGCAAGTGACCGTATAATCACTGCAAACGTATATAGTGACCGTAATCAGCTTATTCTGAAGTTCGGTGAACATATTACGCTTTTCTCTCTGTAGGCCCTCCAAAACTATATCTCTACACGTTCTCGCATGTTACATCTAACAACTATGCAACACATCACTACTACTACACTCTAACACAATAAATCATATGTGTTTTTAGTTTTACTAGATATCATAATGTTACTTAATTATTCAGTTTGCATACATTAAAATTGCCTTTGAAATGTATGGCCAGTATCATATACCGCGCGGAAAAATCCCGCCCTTTCCTATTTAATCGGGTTTGTATCGATGGATCATGCGAAACAACAAAACTATAGTACTATACAGTACAAGTGACAGTTCACTCGGCCGTTGTGTCGTGTACTCCTCCGTCGTAAGAGTGGAGCGCTCGCTTTCATAAATCTTCTAGTCCCTTTCGCCTACATGTGGGACATCAAGCTACCGGGTCCACGTGTCATACCGGAATACAATGCAGAGCAGCCGGGGCGAAGCACCCAGTCATGGCGCCGGCGTAGTAATGAGCAATGAGGCGTCAAATCACAAAGCTGCACCTTTCTCGCAGTTAAGTTGGAGGGACGAAGTAATAATGCTAAAAAAAGAAGTTGGAGGGACGAAGCAACCATCATTTCACTCGTTGTTGAATCCTCTTCTCCCTCATCCTCTTCAAGTTAACCACGTGTTGCTTCTGCCGTTGTTCTGCCTCATGTGGGAAGCAGATCGGCTTGGTAAAGCACTGACACGTGGGACCGCATGTTAGCAAACCGCTAGGACAACGTCCTCTAAAAATAAGAAACCACCCCACCATCCGCGCGGCAAAATCACCTCCTTTTTACTAATCTTGATTCTATTTTTTTTAGAACAGTATAATTGAGATTTGTATAGATAGCACACAGGAGCAAAACCAAGTGGTACGGTTAAGGGCATCCACAATGTGTAGCCAAATGTGAAAATAGCTTTTGGCGTCGTGGAAACCATTGTGGACGGTGTTGCCAAAGCCAAAATGATGGAACCGAAGCTCCCTGATTGATTGATTGAAGGAATAGAAAAATGCAACGTCTCTCCTCTTTCTCCCGTGCTTGGATTCATGTACAGTATAGAGCACATAGTCTACTCCCCTGTCCCTTCTATCACAAATCACAAAGCAGTGAGGCATGAAATCCCAAAGCACGGACGAAGCAACCATCATTTCACTCTTCGCTAACTCCGCTTCTCCATCGTCTTCTTCGAGAAACCATCTCACCGCACTAAGCTGGACGGACGACACTATTGTGTATGAGTAGTACTAGTACATTTACGCGTCCTTTGGTTCAACGAACTTCCTGGATGCAAATAAGGCAGTTGTCTCGGCTTGCAGGCGGCACTTCATGCGAATCCATTTCATCCGTGGTCTCCCTCACTCGGTGTTCTCCGTCGATCGCACTTCTCCAAACCACTATGTTATAGATATCATCGACGTCAACGCATTGGGGTAGGAAGTCAAATATAGTTACTACCTCCATTTTTTGTACACAAGGCCAGTATATCAAAATTACAATTTGCAAAAGGCCACTAACACTAATCGAGGCAAAAATGATGGGGTTTGCCTCGTACTAGCAACCAAGGACATTAATATCCCCTGCATATGCGGAAGTGAGAAGGTCGGTGTCGGTATCAAAACCGGCGGATCTCGGGTAGGGGGTCCCGAACTGTGCGTCTAGGCGGATGGTAACAGGAGACAAGGGACATGATGTTTTTACCCAGGTTCGGGCCCTCTCGATGGAGGTAATACCCTACTCCTGCTTGATTAATATGGATGATATGGGTAGTACAAGAGTAGATCTACCACGAGATCAAGGAGGCTAAACCCTAGAAGCTAGCCTATGGTATGATTGTTGTTCGTCCCACGGCCGAACACCCGCCAGTGTATAGAGACACCGGATAGGGTTAGGGTTACACAGTGTCGGTTACAATGGTAGGAGATCTACATATCCGTATCTCCAAGCTTGCCTTCCACGCCAAGGAAAGTCCCATCCGGACACGGGACGAAGTCTTCAATATTGTATCTTCATAGTCTAGGAGTC
Organism: Aegilops bicornis; assembly: GCA_021605145.1. Lineage (NCBI taxonomy): Eukaryota > Viridiplantae > Streptophyta > Magnoliopsida > Poales > Poaceae > Aegilops > Aegilops bicornis. Next base: position 82,912,505 of record CM038669.1, read on the forward strand.
CGGCCAACGGTGATAGTTCGGCTATCCGGACACCCCCTAATCCGGGACTCCCTCAGTAGCCCCCAAACCAGGCTTCAAATGGCGATGAGTCCGGCGCGTAGATTGTCTTCGGCATTGCAAGGCGGGTTCTTCTCCAAATTCCATATACTTGTCGAATAGTGTCCGGCTTCTGATAAATGCTGCGCTCCTTGGCTTCTACGCCCAATAATGGCCATCTTCCACGTGTTTGAATGAACGCGAAAAGCCAGGGTATTTTTACACTTACCCCCTGGCTGCGTAAATGAGCCACCTATAAAAGGGACGAGGATCTAGATCTGAGTCACACCATCCCCCCTCCGCAAGCTTTCATCGGAGCGCCTCTGACAAAGACCCATTTCATCATGGACAGTCGACGCGGCACCTCTTCTCGCGCTCCCAGCCCTCAGCCCGGAAATTGGGAGAGCTGCTCAGTCCCGCATAGCGAGCTAGTTATACTCCAAACCAAGGGCTTTCTTCCCCCGGCCTTCATGGTTCCGGTTCGAGCCGGACTTGCCACCTACAAGGGCAGAAAGCAAGTGGAGAGTGTCCCCGATCCCTCTAAAGGAGAGCGGGTATGCTTTATCTCTTATCTAGTAAGAGGACTCGGATTTCCAATCCATCCGCTTTCTCCGGGGCTCTTGGAGTTCTATGGCCTCGGTTGCACCACCTTACGCTTGCCTCCATTTTGCACATCGCGGCTTCGTGGCCCTGTGCGAACTATTCTTGAGCATCGAGGCTCATTTTGCTACTGTGGAAGAGATTATTCTGCCTAGTACCCCGTTCTCATGAGGGGTCAATATATCAAGTGGGCGGAGCCGAACTATGGCGCATCGCCGGGACCGGATAGTTATCCGGAACCCCAAAGAAGGCGTCCGAGGACTGGCCTTCAGAATGGTTTTACATGGAGGACGTCCCGCTGCCAGATCCTGTTCGGATCGGCCTTCCGGAGTTTAGCAACACTCCTCTGAAGAAGCGCCTAAGCTGGCGCTCATGAGCCCCCAGAGGGAAAATGACCGGGACATCCTTTACTTGATGAGCCGAATAAGATTACTGGCTCATGCCGGATTGACCATGATTGGAGTCATGGCAATCTGCATTATGAGGGGAGTGCAACCACTCCAATATAGGGGCCACCCCATGTGGGACTTCAACGGGAGGACGATGCCACCGCCATGGACGCAAAGGGCCGGGATCGGTCACCGAATCGGTGAAGACCTTGTCCGCCATGTACAAAGGGGAAGAGGAGGATTTTCTCCGCGTCAATCCACTGAGCGGGTTTTCTTCGAATAATCCTCGAAGTTGGGTAAGCAAATATCTTTGGGGCCTGTCCGATCCTTGTTCCCGTGGTTAAACATCCCATTTAATGGTTTCTACGCAGGAACTGCGCCGGGCCGTGGAGAAGATACACAGCCCGGCCCCACAACCCGAGGATCCGGAACGTTCCCTCGATCCGGCCTCCGAAGAGGACCCGGATATAAAGGTGGATCTGATCGACGGGGTGTTCCACCAACTTAGCATCGACAATGCTTTGGTTGCCATTACGGCTGACTACCCCAGATTATTTCCGGCCTCCCAGGTAACCGTGACCGAAGTCCGGATACCATGACCCACCCGTGCTTTACTTCTAATCACCACGTATTTGATGGTGTTTCGCAGGGGTGCCTTGAGGCGGAGGCCGAGCAGCGGCGGCTAGCCAACAAGGGTCAAGACGGCTCAGTGCTAAAAAGAAGTGCGGTCCGGATCGAAACTCCGCCAAGAACGGTACGGGCGTGTCACCATATTCCCGTGATTGATTCTGGAAGGCGTATTAACGTTGGTGCTCTTTTCAGAAAAAGAGCGCTCGCCGGACTGAGTCCGGAGAGGTTGCCAATCGAACCTCCGCCAGCCAGGCTCCAAAGCCGGGTCCGGAAGCGGAGGCGAGCACGAGGCGTGCGTCGGATGCTCCTCCGACAGAGGATGCCGACAGATTGTCCGCCACCAACTCCGAGGTGGAGAGCGCCATGAATCACAGGCGCCGCCGGACAGTTCTTCGTGATGCATGTTTCTCCAAGAGGCCTTGAATGCCTTCAATTCGGGAGATGCGCACCTCCGTGCCGCTCAAGATGGTCTAGCCAGAGCCACGGAGCAGTATGTAAAGGACATACGGGTGAGGAAATTTGACAGTTATGTATGCCAGTAGCCCCCGAGACTTAAAATAGTTAGAATAACTGATTTAAGGACCATTTGTTATGCAGGATCTTACAAAAAAGAATACCCGACTGTCCCAGGAAGTTGAAGAATGCAAGGCCCAACTTGAGGCCGCACTAGCCGCTACAGGGGGAGCTACAGAGACCCCCTCTGGTAATATATGCTTCAAAAGATAAATAGTTTATGAAGTGCGGCGGGTGTGTAAATCTGACAATAATATTGCAGATGGCGCCGGACTAGATCCGGACAAGCAAAAGCTCCTGCGCCAACTAAAGGCTGGCGAGGCGTGCTTACAGGGTGCGCCAGAGAAAAATAACCTCCAAGATGCCAACACCCAACTGGGTGAGGAACTAAAGGATGTTCGTGCGGTTGTCCGACTCCGTAAAAGGAGAATCGACGGCTTCGTCGCGGCATTTTCAAGAAGTGCTTGAACGAACTTTGAAAGAGTTCGGTAGGAAGGCGACTAACATAATCATGTATGTAGGTTTGCTCACTGTGTCGCCCCTAAGGAGGAGATGCCCAGTTCTTGGGTGATCTTCTTCCCGAATCGGCTACCGCACGAACGAAGTTCGGCAGGTGATGAAAGGCGTCGTTCAGGCCTTGTGGCCATCTATCTCCCTGCCCGAAGGCATTGGGGAGCTGGCAGAGCGGCTTCAAGGAGCACGGCGGCGCTTCCGACTATGGAAGATATCGGCCTGCCGTCAGGACGCCAGGGAGGCCTGGGCCATGATAAAGACGCGGTACACGAAGGCTGAAACAAACCACATGGCCGAGGTCGGACCTGTGGGGCCTGATGGGAAGGAGATCCCTGTAAGGTTAGTGTACGGCCAAGTAGAATTGGACGCCAAGTATTCCCAGCAAGATTGTAAATCAGATAACCTATTAGATGGCATTGAGGAGGAATACAATGAGTCGAGTTGACTATGTAATTGAATATGACATGAAAAATGTCTTCTAGCCGGATTGTAGATCGTTTGTCATAGCGGACCTTTTCGCTTAGACCTCGGGACCCAATAGTCCGGAGTGTGTCCGAATACCCTCGCGGTTATATAAGAACCGGGCATGCATGGAGACAAGGCGAGGGGGTCATTATTGCTGTATCGAGACAAGTGCCCAACTAGTTATGTTATATTACATGGATAGTAAGAAACATCTTCCGGGAGAATAGTTCCGTTAAGGGTTCCTTTTCATTTGGGAGGCATGCCCTAAATTGCATGTCCAAACTGCTAAGATAGCAGAAAATCATCTGGGGGCAGATGGATAAGTAGTTAAAAATCATCTTTCAGTTCACCGACCGAATATTCCCTTAAGAAAGCTAGCTTTCGGCTTCACCCAGTCTGAGGTACACATCCGGCTGACCCGGCAGTGACAATTGCAGAGGTGCTCCCTTTACCACCTAGCCGAACAATCGGGAATGTAGGGGTAAGCACAGGAGCCAGGCAACCTAGCTTGGCCAAAACTTAAGTAATATCGATGCATATAATGGTGAATAAAAGGTACATGCGGAAGTTTGACACATGTGTTGGGCATGAAGCCCGTATAAATAAGCTTCATTAAAGAAGCCCCAGTATAATGAGCGCGGACAGCGTCAAATATGTGCTAACAAAGCGCAAACGAGCCTCTAAAGGCTTCAAGAAGAAGGAGGAGGAAGGAGAGAAATAAAAGACAGCAAAAATAGAAAATGTGGACGGAGGAAGGAGACGAACTTGGAGTCCGGCGCTTAGGCGTAGAATATTCGTAGACGGGCTGCGTTCCATGGGTTTGGCTCGAGTTGGTTATCCGATGCGTTTCGCAGACGGTATGCTCCGCCGGTTAGGACCTGGTCGATGATGAAGGGACCTTCCCATTTGGGCTTGAGTTTGTCCTTTTTCTTTTTCGGCAGGCGTAGAACTAGTTCGCGAACGTTATAAGCTTTGGCCCGTACTTCCCTGCTTTGATATCTTCGAGTCTGCTGTTGATAAAATGCAGAACGAGGTTTTGCCACGTCGCGCTCCTCCTCCAATGCGTCCAAACTGTCCTGCCGATCGAGCTCGGCTTCTATTTCTTCATACATGCGCATGCGAGGTGAGTCATGTATTATGTCGCAGGGCAAGACTGCCTCTGCGTCGTACACCATAAAAATGGTGTGAATCCAGTAGTACGATTCGGCGTGGTCCGCAGCCCCCAGAGTACGGAGTCGAAGCCTCAACCCGGTCGTGTTAGATTCCTTGAGGGACCGCACTTGTCTGGGTTTAATGCCGCTCATGATTAGACCGTTTGCTCGCTCGACTTGACTGTTGGTTTCGGGGTGATAGACTGAGGCGTAATCAAGCTTGATGCCCATGTTTTTGCACCATAATTTGACCTCATCAGCCGTGAAGTTGGTGTCGTTATCAGTGATGATACTGTGGGGGAGGCCATAACGGTGCACTACCCCTGATATGAAGTCTATCACCGGCCCGGATTCGGCCGTTTTAACGAGCTTGGCCTCTATCCATTTGGTGAATTTATCCACCATGACCAATAGGTATTTTTTCTTGTGGGTTCCTCCCTTAAGAGGTCCAACCATGTCAAGCCCCCAGACCGCGAACGGCCGGGTGATGGGTATAGTTTTGAGGGCGGTGGGTGGCATGTGGCTTTGGTTAGGAAAAAGCTGGCATCCGACACATCGTTGGACTAAATCCTGCAAGATCTGCCTCGGGCCGTCACCAATAAAATCCTGCACGGAAGGCCTTGCCTACAAGGGCCCGGGCTGCGGCGTGGTGCCCACCAGTCCGGCATGAATTTCAGCCAGAGGTTTCGCCCTTCCCTGCTCGGAGATACACCTTTGAAGGACTCCTGTTGTGCTTTTCTTATATAGCTCTCCCTCATGGACAATATAGGCTTTGGATCGCCGTACTATGCAGCAAGCCTCATTTTGGTCTTCGGGGAGTTCCTGCCTAGTTAGGTAGGCTAGGAATGGTTCCGTCCACGGGGCGATAACCGCCATTATTTCGTGGGCGGAGGATGTTATCTCGTTGGCAGAGCCTCCGATTGTGTCAGAGTGTTCGGTGTCAGACAGTGCGGCTGGGTCCGGATTGTTATTTCCGGACTCCCCTTCCCATAGTACGGATGGTTTGAACAGCCGTTCCAGGAAGATGTTGGGCGGGACAACATCGCGTTTTGCACCGATGCGTGCCAATACGTCCGCCGCCTGGTTGTTATCCCGGGCTATATGATGAACTTCGAGCCCTTGAACTGCGGCCGACATTTTTAGGACCGCATTGCGATACGCTGCCATTCGGATCTTTGGCATCAAAGTCTCCGTTTATTTGAGATATCGCGAGGTTCAAATCCTCGCGCACCTCTAGGCATTTAATGCCCATAGAGATCGCCATCCGGAGGCCATGCGAAGGGCCTCAGATTCGGCTGCGTTGTTGGAGTCCGTATACATTATCTGAAGGACGTATTGGACTGTGTCCCCGGTTGGGGACGTCAGGACGACGCCAGCCCCCAGGCCGGCCAACATTATGGAGCCGTCAAAGTGCATGATCCAATTGGAGTATGCGCCGTACTCTTTAGGGAGTTCGGCTTCGGTCCATTCGGCCACGAAGTCGGCCAAAACCTGCGACTTAATAGCTCGTCGTGGCTTATAGGTTATGTCGAATGGAAGGAGCTCTATGGCCCATTTAGCAATCCGGCCCGTCGCATCACGGTTGTTTATAATGTCGTTAAGAGGTACTTCGGAGGCTACCGTTATCGAACACTCTTGAAAGTAGTGTCGCAGCTTCCGGGATGCCATGAACACCGTGTATGCTATCTTTTGATAATGTGGGTACCGGGACTTGGAATTTGACTATTTCATCCGCTGGTTTAAAAGAGGTGGACTTGGATCTTTTATCAAGTATCACATCATCCCTGTTCACAGTGGATCGCATCGCAGTTAGTTCCTCGGCCGCTAAGGCTTCGGATAGTGCCTTGAGGGCTAGTGCGGTTGTCTTGTTTTCGCTGGAGTGCTATGTTCGGATCACTAGCGAGAGTGATGATTCCGTTAGGTCCGGCATTTTAAGCTTCATGTACCCATAATGGGGTATAGCTTGAAAAATTGTGAATGCCTCTTGCCCTAATAAAGCGTGATATCCGCTGCTGAACGGGCCACTTGAAATGTGACCTCCTCGGACCTGTAATTGTCCGGGCGAGCGAACACTACGCCCGTGTGATTTTTCCTGTTCAACATGCTTCACGGCTAGGGATTATTCCTCTAAAGGTTGTGCTGCTTCGCTCAATGCGGTTCCAGTCTATTTCCATTTTTCGGAGGGTTTCCTCGTAGATGAGGTTTAGTCCGCTGCCGCCATCCATGAGTACCTTAGTAAGGCGAAAGCAGTCCACTATTGGACTGAGAACCAATGCGACTGGTGCTCGGGCTGTTCGGAATTTGGGTTCGTCACTGGCATTTAAAGGTAATAGCCATGTCACTCCATGGATTTATTGTTGCTACTTGGTAGACTTCGGCAAGGTTGCGGAGTGTTCGTTTCCGCATATTATTTGATGCGAAAGTCTCGAAGACTGTGAATACCGTACTGGTGTTGCTGGGCTGGGATTCTGAGGCTAGAAGCTCTTCGCCACTTTTGGCCACCTGCCGTAGTATCCAACATGCTCGAAGGCTATGAGTTGGAGTGGCGCCCTCTGTGCTATGAATTTTGCAGGTCCGCTTAGCCAACCCTCGATCGTTCCGCACCCTTTAGGGGGTTTTTGTTTTTGTTGTATAACCCAGGTGCTTGGTGATGATGCACCCTTTTATTAGGACTAGGGCTGTATTCGGGGCGGATTATCCCAAAATTTACTTTCGGTTTTCCAAGCACTCTCCATCGCACAAGATTTTTGTACTATGGTTGCCAAGTCAGCAAAGCGTGTAATTTCATGACGACTTATGGCATTTAGGATTCCCTTGTCCGTGCAATTATTACAAAAAGTGAGATTTCGTCCTCCTCTCGGCAGTCCTTTATCCTGCCCATAACCAGGAGGAATCTGGCCCAGTAATGATGTACTGTTTCAGCGGGCTCTTGCCGAATTCGGGATAGATCGCTAATGTTTGGGTGGGCGGGTGGAACTAGATCCGGAACCCCGTCCAATTTAAGACTCAGGGGCCGAGAAGTTTCCGAACTTGGAAGTTTGGATTTTTGAATGCTATCCAATGAATCCAACCCGCCGCCTGACTTTAAGTTCAGGGCTTGATCGACATCCGTCCCTCTGCGGGAATCCGGCATGGAGGGATCGCGAATCCGGACGTAGCTAGTCCTTAAGATAGAAGAAGAATCGCCGTATTGCTCCTCTATCACAGCAACATGATTGGTAGCCTGGGGAGAGTTGATCTCTCTCAGATCGGTTTTAGGCCCGATCCGGTCGTAGTCTGTGGCGACTCCCAGGGCGGCGATGTGATCCAAGAGCTCGTTTACGGAGGAGAGCTCGATCGGATCTAACCGTTCGGCAAGTTCCAAATTAACATGAGGATTGGTTTCGATGACTCGAGAAGTCATCGTCGGCGCGGTGGCCGAACTGGCGGTCCTAAGAAAACCACCTAGCCGAAGAGTCTGACCAGTGGCCAAGGCTCCTTTGGCGATAGTATCGTCTCTAAAGACGGGTTGAGGCATCCTTCCTGACGGCAACGACACAGAGGAACTCTCAATGAAAGCACCAATGTCGGTGTCAAAACCGGCGGATCTCGGGTAGGGGGTCCCGAACTGTGCGTCTAGGCGGATGGTAACAGGAGACAACGGACACGATGTTTTTACCCAGGTTCGGGCCCTCTCGATGGAGGTAATATGCTACTCCTGCTTGATTAATATTGATGATATGGGTAGTACAAGAGTAGATCTACCACGAGATCAAGGAGGCTAAACCCTAGAAGCTAGCCTATGGTATGATTGTTGTTCGTCCTACGGACTAAAACCCTCCGGTTTATATAGACACCGGATAGGGTTAGGGTTACATAGAGTCGGTTACAATGGTAGGAGATCTACATATCCGTATCGCCAAGCTGCCTTCCACGCCAAGGAAAGTCCCATCCGGACACGGGAAGAAGTCTTCAATCTTGTATCTTCATAGTCTAGGAGTCCGGCCAACGGTGATAGTTCGGCTATCCGGACACCCCCTAATCCGAGACTCCCTCAGTCGGTTTGCATGGTGCTGCATTAATCAAGCGATGAGGAGTGAGATGGTTAGCTCTTTGGACTTTGTAGAAAAACATACGCATGAATTGACACGTGAAATGAGGATTTGTATCGATTAATCTCGTGAAGGAAAACCCCGCCTTTCTTTTTTAACACTAGTACTCCTAGTACATAGTACATACTTATCCTGTTTGGGTCTAGGCCTTGCATTGCCATACTTCGCAACACAGTTTTGCCAAGCTTGCCTAAAGTTTTCAAAATGAAAAGGAGGTACACTTGCGACGATCGTCATGAGACTGCACCCTCACACGGTTGCTCACACGCCATGGTCGCACCACACCCTCACACGCCGCTTCCTGCACGCTGCAAACCCAACCAAGGAACGCACCCTCATCGACACGTCTTCGCATGTGAACAAACCAAACTCAGCCATCCTACTGCTGATACATAATTTTCGTTCGTAGAGTATGTTTATCCAAGCGCATGTTGGGGAGTATCCGTACGGCCCATGCGGTGGTCTGTTGGGGAAGAAGAAGAGGTGAGGAAGAAGGGTTAGGAGGTGTAGGATATTCATCCAACCGCCTGAAATGGTAGACTGGCCCAAGTCAGGCGACTTGCATAACAATATATGTTTTTACACATCAAAAGAGCCACAACATAAAGAAAAACTATCATTGCTCGCGGAACGAGATGGCCTCGTCGTCTTTGGCTGTCGGCGCGAACCAGCCGTAGCTGCCGACGTGTGTCTCCGCACCGCGGTTGTCCTCGGCCTCCAGCTACTCGTTCACACAGAGCGTGCGGGCGCTATGCATGGACGAGAGCACCGCCCGGTTCAAGTCGAGGACGTCCGGTTCCGCCTGCAGGAGGGCCTCGATGGCAGCGACATCCACGCGCTCCGCGTCGAGTCGAGCCTCCGCTGCCCGGTTCAAGTCTAGGACATCCGGTTCCGCCTGCAGGAGGGCCTCCACGAGAGCGGCATCTGCGCACTCCGCGTCGAGTTGAGCCTCTGCCACCCGGTTCAAGTCCAGGACGTCCGGTTCCGCCTATAGGAGGGCCTTGATGGCAGCAGCATCAACGCACTCCGCCTCAAGTTGAGCCTCCGCCGCCCGGTTCACATCCACGACATCCGGTTCCGCCTGCAGGAGAGCCTTGATGGCAGCGGCATGCTCGCGCTCCGCATCGAGTTGAGCCTCCGCCTCCCGATCCTCCTTTAGTATCGCCAGGTTGAACTGCTGGTCCGCCTGCACCATGGAGGACTCGGACGCTGGCACGAAGTCGATGTCCATCGTCTCATACACATCGGGGGCCTTCTGCGCCACGACCTCCACCATGAACATTGGATCGGCTTCCTTCTCATCTTAGCTTGGCTCCAGAGAACTTGGGGATTGGCCCGCCGCAAAGCGAGCTTGGGAACGGAGGTCTGTGGCGCCGACCGCCGGCGCGATTTCTGCGTGATGCTCTGGCGTCAGCATCTTGTAGTACGTGATCTTGCGGCGCACCATGGCTTTCCGGCGAACTAGGGGACGCTTGATGCGAGCTAGGGGATCGAGAGGTGGGGGAAGGGGCTGGAGATTACGTTTGGTTTTAGGGCAGTGGCAGGCGTAGGCCGAGCAATGAAGGTTCTGGTGTGAATAGTGGTTCTGGTGACGACCGGTCAATCGGTTTTGATTGCACATCGCTCTTGTTGCGTTCGCGTTGCAGCCCGGCACGCTGGACCCTCCACGTCGCTCACCGAATGGAACGCGCTTCATCTTTCGTTTTCGCTCGCTTGTGGGACCGCAATTGAGAGCAAACCTCCATTTTATGCGGAGTAAATAAAAACAGAGGGAGTATACTACGGATGAGGATCCCCTGACGTGGTTGAACCCATTGAGTAACTGATATTCGGGGCCTAGCAAGCATGGGGTCCGCCAGTAAGTGACCGAAAGGGAGGGTAAGGCGGGGATACCTACGTCAGAGGATCCACTTCCACTACTACTCCCTCCTTCCATTTACTATACAGGGCCTAATGCATTTTTCAAGGCTAACTTTGACCAAATGTTAGAGTTATAATATATGACATGCAACTTACACAAAGCATATGGTCAAATTCGTATGTGAAAGGAGCTTCCAATGATATAATTTTCACATTATACATCTCATGTACTATTAATCTTGTCAATAGTCAAATGCGGTTTTGAAAAACGCATTAGAGCATGGTTAATAATATAGCTACCGATGGCTATAAGAAATCACATGTCATCTATAGCCATCACTATTATATGCACTCATACAAGAGTGTGGGCTATAAGGTTGGCTATTTCCCGCAAAAAAATTATAAGGTTGGCTATTGTATTAGTACTTTTTTCCATCTCCTCTCCATCTCTTTCTTCATATTTATTGTATTTAACTAGGAATGTGTATATAGCTAGGCTCTTGCATGAGAGCTCACTCCCCTTAATTTTTCCCATCTCTTTCCTCCACATAGGCCCTATATAAATGGAAGGAGGTAGTACTACTATGAGCACTGCATACTCTAGTATAGATGTTGTCAAGATTACTCACTAGTACTATTGGACAGGGGAGCTTAAAAAAGTTACTATTGGACTGGCTATACGTGGCGAAATCCTAGTAGGAAGATCATGCGCGAGAACAAGCAAATTCACGTGGTTGAAAACAAATTGGAAACCATCTCGAGTACAAATCTAGGAGTACGTACGGATCTAACAATATTGATTGGGCGTTGTTGAATGTTGATACTTTTTTATCAAAGTAGAGATACTTTGAATACACATAAAACTTATATGTAAACTAGAAAGGATAGGAGGGAGTATATTGTACGTTAAAAAACGAAACGAACATTGAATACCCTTTATATATGATTTGCGGATGCTATGATCACCGGTTCAAAATTTTGAATCCGCCTTAGGTATCACACATGCCCCCACTCGTTCTCTCTCAATTTCATCTCGGGGTCCGGAGATCGATTGAAAGAGGACTAGGGTGGGGACAATACGTTTATTTCTCTTATGAACGTACAATATACTCCCTCTGATCCCATAGACCCCCTGGGTCATTTCAATCATAGAAATAGACCAAACCTTTATCTCCTTGCACGACACACAATTGATCTCTGAACATCAATCGATCTCGTCAACATGTGTCGGGGCATGAACCGAATGGGATGTCAAAACTAAGACGCAAAGCGACACGTAGTGGAGGCAAAGTGAAACTTTAAAAGAACCGTTTGTTTGTATGCATGTCGGACAAATTACAAAACATTGGAAATACAAGCATGGTCTAGGCCCACATGCAAATGATAATTGGCGGAATGTTCAAATGAGGCATGCAGGAGGATGGACTCGACCGGAGGGCGGCATGATTGATGGAGAAGAGGGTTGGAGAGGAATGAGAAATAAGCAAACGCCACATGATTATACTTGAACGGCTCAAATAAACAATAAGTTGTCTCGCTTGGCCTACATAGTGAAAGGTCTAATGCGCAACGCGGAGCACTGGCGCTCGAATATGGCCGGGAAAACAGGGAAACTGACCTGTGGGGCACAACTGTCGGGATGACATAGCGCAGACTAGTCCAATGGATGAGCTGGCCCACGACCTCCTCGCCACCGGCAACCGTTCGTGTGGGTCGTGGGGGCCAGCAACGTGGCGCAGCTCCAGCACCACCTCTGGACACGGCGACCACGGTGAGCGACATGCTCATCGTCGCTAGACATGGTCGGTTTCAGTGTGACGAGGGTGGTGCTAGTGCTGTGGCACGACCAACAGTATGTTTGGTTTGTGCCCAAGGTTGCCCCATCAAAGCATTGGGTAGCCAAAATTTTGGTTGAGGTTTTGGTTGCCCATGATTTGGCCAACATTGGCAAGAAAAATGAAATAGAGTTGGCTAGAGTTTGTTGGCATGCCAAAAAATGGCAACCATCCAAACAAAGACCAATCTTTGGGTTATGACCAAAATTTTGGTAAGGTGCACTTTGGCCACAATCCAAACACACCCCAAAACCCGGCTCGTCGAGGATGCACGGGGCGCCGGGACGCGTCCGCGGAGTGGTGTAGTGCAGCCAACTGCATCCTCAGGACCTGAGACCATGCCGGGTCAGCTTGCTTTTTCAATGACATGTGTCGATCGCATGTGAGCAAAGGGCATCTCCAACGTTGCCACAACCGCAACTGACTACCCTGGCACACCAAAAAGCCTCGTCCCTCGCGCCGTTGCACGGTGTGTTCCCAGTCGGCGGCAGCTACTGTCATTCATGTTGTCCGTCCGTATGCCGTCATTAAGAGGCTCGGTGCCCGAGAACCAACTCCGGCGACTTAATGACGCACCAGGATGCTTGGCCTCACCGGAATGTGCTACTCAAAGCGGCAACGCCCAACTAACCTCCACATCATAGCGCATCGTCCTCCTACCTGGCACCACATCCGCCATGACCGCAAGCGCGAACGCTCTGCGGGAGAGCTTGTCTTCAGGGATGAAGCTCGAGGTCGCCGCCCTCGCTCAAGTCACCTCTCGCGACGCAATAGTGGCGTAGCCAGACGTGGACGCGACGGCACAAGCGGTGGCCACGCTGGCGGCCGACGACGGGAGCACCGTCAGCCACGTGTCCTACTTGCCGCTGTCTAACGTCTGGCACCGCCGAGGGGGGGGGGACTCCTCCGAGGATGAGTAGGGCATGGGAGGCGGCAGGGCATGGTGTGCCAACTGGCCGGTCCGTATCCCGTGTTCTACTCTTCCTCGCCGGAGACCGCACCTTCACTTCACGGGTCTTGAACTCCGCCCCCTTACATAGAGATCGCAGATGGAGGACGTCGGTCGCCACCGTAGAATAGGTTTAGGGTCGCTTTTCTTTTATTTTTCTGTCCTATAAAAGTTCGAAATGTAATGAAAATCTGTCGTGTTTGCATTAATCTTGGCCGGTGTATATGAACTTTCACAATAATATAGTATATTGTAGGAGTACTAGCAAGATGCCCGTGCGTTGCACGGAAGATCAAGATCTTATGGGAGAAAAGGATGAATGAGGGAAGGCCTTATCTGCAAATGTGGAGAGGAGTGCGGGTAAATTGTCATAGTTTCCTTCCTATCCGTTAGATATAGATCAGACGGCCTATATTGCAGGATGACAGGCACACCATCATCACCAACTTTGCTTTTTATTGAACCGAGACAAAGCTAACATGCGAAGTAAAATAAACACATCGGGTCTATACATACACAATCTATCTTAGGCACTCCAATAGTACATCCACTACACATTCACGCATTTCACATCTTTCTACATCTACGGGAACCTACAAAAGGGTTAACGTAAATTGCCTCTCTCTCTCCTCCCCTGATTTTCATGGTGGTGGGCCCTCCTCCCCAATCTACAATCAACAGCTCACACGTTTCACATTATGTTAATTACGTAACTGGGATTACGTAGGTGTAGCATTACTCGTCCTAAAAAACCAACTAAGCCAACCTCCCAGCATATCGCGCGGGAAAAGACCCGGCCGCGCCATTTTCGTCAGGATTACCGGATTACTAGTAGTAGTATCGATGGATCGCACGAAGCAACAAGTTTATTTTTTGAGGGGGCGAAGCACCTAGTTTAAAAGGAAAAAGGCGGTACACTCATAGCACCCCTGTCGCGGTCGCATTGCACCCCACACACGTTCGGTCCTGCACACAGCTTACGCAAACGGAATGCGCTTCACTTGCCTCTTCAACGACACGGGACTGCACTTGGAGAAACCGACCATGCGCCAAACTCCCCGCCCATCGCGCCAAAATCCTCCCCCCCACCCAAAAATTCCCCCCAAATCCTAGATTCAACCGCCCTTCGGCCAACTAGCCAATAATATACCCCAAACCCCATCCCCCCGTCCCCCTCCACTCCATTCGCTCCACCAAAGCCGCCCTCCCCATCGCGCCGATACGTCGGCGCCGCGGTTCGTCGAGGGGGACACATGGAGATCCTCTCGCTCCCACAGTACGCTCTCGTAGAGACTGCCGTCCTCTAGCCGCGCCGCCATCACCGGGCGACATTCTTGTGGAGGCGACGGGCGGTCGGCGCCTTCACCGGGCGACGTTCGTGGTGGAGACGCGACGGTCGACTTCTCCCATGGTACGCGCATTCTAGACTGAGGCCACGTGCATGTCGGTGTAGCACATAATGTTAGCTGATAGACGCTGTTAATCTCACTGTTTGCCGAAGTAGTTTACAGTCAATATGCTCTGCTTAAGAAGCTTCCTTGCCCTATTCTGCACTCAATCTACTTAGCTGAGATGGCATGCCAAGGCCGATTAGTTGCTAAAATATCCTGCCATATATTTATTGTGACGTAGATTGCCATGGTGTAGTAGCTAATCTGTTAGGTGAAATAGCTCTACACCGTTTTATACTCGATCTTTGTTGATGCGATGGCCTTCGATAGTTCGATGGCTGTGTGCTCGGCCTCATTATTCTTTGAAACAGCCTGCCATAATTTAGCACTCAAATCTGTTTGCTGAATTAGCTTTACATATATTTCGTTACTTAGATCTGCTCATACAAATATCTTTCCATAGCTTTAGACATTGACCTAGGTATTTTTTCCTAGACTTCATAAAAAAGCATATATATTTTTCCTGTAATATCTAGTAGAAGAACTAATTTGTATGTCTAACAGATGGACAGGACTTGGATAACTTCTGCTCGAAGATTCTCCTCTGCATATGTCGAGGGGGTTGAAAACTTCATGAACTTTATCAGAGCTGAGTATGGTGGTCCGAAATCAGATGTGCTCTGCCCGTGTAGAAGTTGTATGAATTCAGTTACAAGACCCCAATCAACTGTGCAAAATCATATACACTTGTATGGGATGTTGGTCACATATAATAGGTGGGTTCATCATGGTGAAGCTGTGAACGTCAATGTTATTGACTACGTGGAAGCAGCAGATCACCATCTTGATCTGCCTGATGCTCAGGTGGAAGAGGAGGAGGAGGAGGTGGTGGTGGCGGAGCCAATGAGTTTGACCAACATTGAAACAATGCTACGAAATGCTCGTGCATTCCGTGAACTTTCACCTGCAGAAGAAAAATGGTGGGCCCGCATGTTGGAACAATGCAACATGGCTGTCACCCCAGGAAATAAGTTGTCAGTATTCTCGGCTATGGTCACCTTTCTTCAGGTGAAGACATCTGAGCGGATGATCAACAAATCAGTCGATGCGATGTTGGCTGCTTTCCGCAAAGCTCTCCCAGATGCGTCTAAGCTGCCACACACCTACAGTAAAATGAAGAATTTCCTTCGTGCAGTTGGAATTGGATATGATATGATCCATGTTTGTAAGAATAATTGTGTTCTATTCCGGAAGGATTATGCCAACTTAAGTGAATGCCCGAAATGCAAATCATCAAGATGGAAAGATGGCGATCTTTGTGAAGAGGATTCCTCATAATGTTCTGAGACATTTTCCAATTACACCAAGATTGCAGAGGTTGTTTCAGGATGCTGAATCAAGAGAGGATGTACTGTGGCATTCTAGGAACCAGGAGTATAGAAATCAGAATGTAATGAGCCATCCATCACATGGTAGTGAGTGGGAAAGCTTCAATCAGAAACACAAAAAGTTTGTCAATTCGAGAAACATTAGACTTGGCTTAGCTTGGATGGATTTAACCCATTTGGCCACCAGCGCCACATATAGCATGTGGCTAGTGCTTGTTATCCCTTACAACATGCCTCCAAATGTCTGCACCAAAGAATCAAACTACATGATGGCCTTGCTCATCCCAGGTCCAAAAAGTCCTGGAAAGGATTTCGATTTGTTCATGGAGCCTCTTGTGAAGGAACTTCAACAGCTATGGAGGGGTGTTCTCACTCGAGACCTATATAGCAGCCCACCAACTGATTTCTTTCTGCGTGCTGTTATAATTTGGCGCATCCGTGATTATTCAGATTTGGGCACTATGTCAGGGCGAACGACCTAAAAGGGTCAAATGTGAGACACATTAGTCCCGGTTTGTAACAGAACCGGCACTAATGTGGCCATTAGTGCCGGTTCCAACAGCTAGCCGGGAGGAGCTCTTTAGTACCAGTTCGTGGCAAAGCTTTAGCACCGGTTCGTGCCACGAACCGGTACTAATGAAAGTGGTGGCAGGATGTTGTCAGAATGGGGCCCTTCCAGCACCTTTAGTACCGGTTCGTGGCACGAACCGGTACTAAATGTCGTCCTATATAAATCCTTCATCCACTCGCACTCTGTTCTTCCCCCTTTCCCCTCTCCCTCTCCTCTGTTCTTCCCTTCTTCCTCTCTAGTTCATCACAAAATTTGCCCCAAATTTGTCAAGATTTGCAGGCCCTCATCCATTCAAATGATCACCAAGGTTAGAAACTTTGTCCTTTCATCTCTCATTGCTAGATTAGCTCTTGCATTGGTTTATATAGTGATTAATTGTGGGTTTTAGTAATTTGGGAGGAATTATATATGGTAGTATTTGATTTATATGCAATTTGAGGTCAAAATAACACTTAGTTTGCATATGTAGGTGTGGTTTACTTAGTGCCTTCTAAATCTACGTCAGAACCACCGCCGATCGCCTCGCATCCGTCGCCGGCACCACCTTGTGGTTAGCCTCTTGTTCCATGAATTTTTATATAAAAAATTGATGTTTGTGTGATTTGGATATATAGTTACTCGTATAATAATTATCTTACCCGTACGTTGTTTGTTATACATAGTGCCATGGTTTTGATATCCGTCCCCGTCGGCCCTCGTCCTTGTTATGATTCGGATGTGGTATATTCTCTTTTAAAACTATTTGTTGCATTTCGTGTTTATGACAAATTATGCCCATCAAGTTGACATAGATATTTTTATCTAGGAGGTATGTGAACCGGAAATTCCAACTGACCTTATTGTCGAGAGGTTAAATTTAGTTGAAAGAGAAAACGAGTACTTGAAAGAAAAATTGAAAAGAATTGAGGGGGAGAAGATGGAATTGGAGTTGCATGTTGCCGATGTCGTTGATGATCACAAGATCAAGATGGAGAAAATGCGCTTGAAGATTAGAAAGATTAGAAAATATGCCATCGATAGTGAGGTTTGATATCATTATGCTGTTGGATCAATTGTTACCTTAGTTGCGATCTTGATCGCATTTGTTGTTGCATTTAAATGCTTTAGCTAGAGAGTTATTTGTTTGTTGCATTTAAGTGTTGTATGAACTTTATGTATTAACTTGTATTAATTTGGTCTATTCGGTGTTGTGTAATGAAGATGAGCCTGCAATGGATGTCACGATGACCGATGCTCTCCCCAATTCGTTGAGGCGTGCATACTTTTACGCTATGCGGCTGAGGCAAACAAGCGGGCGGATGGTTTTATGCCTTGTCCATGTGCTGGCTGTAAGAATGGTCGCATTACTCTCGCCAAGAACCATTCACGCCGACCTGTTTGAGTCGGTTTCATGCCCCACTATAATGTTTGGACCAAGCACGGAGAAAGAGGGTTTATGATGGAAGACAATGAAGAAGAAGAGGACGACGACAGCTATCCTGGCCGTGGGTTCCTGAATACGATGATACAACAATGGGGGAAGAAGCTGAGCCAAGAATGCGGAAGAAGCTGGGCCGGCAATGCGGGAAGAAGCTGAAGAAGAGGCATCAGATGAGCCCGTTGATGATCTAGGTCGGGCCGTTGCCGATGCAAAGAGAAACTGCACAAGTGATTTGGAGAAGAAGAAGTTGCAGCGCATGTTAGAGGATCACAAAAAATTGATGTACCCGAATTGCGTAGGTGATAAGAAAAAGCTGGGCATCACACTGGAATTGCTGCAATGGAAGGCAGAGAATGGTGTATCTGACAAGGGATTTGGAAAGTTGCTGGTAATGATAAAGGATATGCTTCCAAAGGACAACGAATTGCCCGAGAGTACGTACAAAGCAAAGAAGGCTGTCTGCCCTCTAGGGTTAGAGGTGCAGAAGATACATGCATGCCCTAATGATTGCATCCTCTACCGCGGTGAGTACGAGGATTTGAACGCTTGCCCGGTATGTGGTGTATTGCGCTATAAAATCAGCCGCGATGAGCATGGTGATGTCAAGGGCGAGCGCCCCAGGAAGAATATTCCTGCCAAGGTGATGTGGTATTCTCCTATAATACCACGGTTGAAACGTTTGTTCCAAAACAAAGAGCATGCCAAGGCGATGCGATGGCACGAAGAAGACCGTAAGAAAGACGGAAAGTTGAGAGTACCGGTGACGGGTCACAAGTGGAGAAAAATCGAAAGAAAGTACGGGAAGGAGTTTGCGAGATGACGCAAGGAGCGTATGGTTTGGTCTAAGCGCAGATGGCATTAATCCTTTTGGGGAGCAGAGCAGCAACCATAGCACCTGGCCCGTGTGACTCTATGTTTGTATAACCTTCCTCCTTGTTTGTGCATGAAGCGGAAGTTCATTATGATGCGTGCTCATCCAAGGCCCTAAGCAACCCGGCAGCGACATTGATGTGTACCTAAGGCCATTAGTTGAAGAACTCTTACAACTGTGGAATGGAACAGGTGTACGTGCGTGGGATGAGCACATGGGGGAAGAATTTGACCTAAAGGCGTTGCTGTTCGTGACCATCAATGATTGGCCTGCTGTCAGTAACCTTTCAGGACAGACAAACAAGGGATACCGCGGATGCACGCACTGTTTGGATGCTACCGACAATATATATTTGAATAGTTGTATGAAGAATGTGTACCTGGGACATCGTCGATTTCTTCCGAGCAGGCATCCCGTAAGAAAGAAAGGCAAGCATTTCAAAGGTGAGGCGGATCACCGGACGAAGCCTCACCACCGTACTGGTGCTGATGTACATGATATGGTCAAGGATTTGAAGGTAATCTTTGGAAAGGGTCCTGGCGGACAACCTATTCGGAAGGACGCTTACGGACGTGCACCCATGTGGAAGAAGAAATCTATATTTTGGAACCTGCCCTATTGGAAAGACCTAGAGGTCCGCTCCACAATTGACATGATGCACGTGACGAAGAATCTTTGCGTGACCCTGCTTGGCTTCTTGGGCGTGTATGGGAAGAAAAAAGA
Organism: Aegilops bicornis; assembly: GCA_021605145.1. NCBI lineage: Eukaryota > Viridiplantae > Streptophyta > Magnoliopsida > Poales > Poaceae > Aegilops > Aegilops bicornis. The sequence continues at coordinate 82,931,901 of CM038669.1, forward strand.
TACACCTGAGGCACGGGAGGACCAGCAACGTATGCACGGAGAAGACGGCATATATCGTGGTCATGCAAGCTACGCCTTACCAAAGAAGAGAAGGAAATCTTCTTTGAATGCCTGCTTTCGATATTAAGGTACCGTCGGCTTCAAATCGAATATAAAGGGAATAATAAACATGGGAGAAAAAGTTCCGTAACCTAAAGTCTCATGACTGCCACGTGACTATGATGCAACCGCTTCCGGTTGCATTGAGGGGGCTTCTACCGGAAAACGCTCGATTAGCCATTGTGAAGCTATGTGCATTTCTCAATGCAATCTCTCGAAGGTAATCGATCCAGAAATCATACCAAGGTTACGTAATGATTTGGTGCAATGTCTTGTCAGTTTCGAGTTGGTGTTCCCACCATCCTTCTTCAACATCATGACGCACGCCCCTAGTTCACCTATCGAAGAGATTAACGTTTTGGGTCCTGTATTTCTACACAATATGTTCCCTTTGAGAGGTTCATGGGAGTCTTAATGAAATATGTTCATAACCGTGCTAGGCGGAAGGAAGCATCTCCAAGGGCCTTCAAAATGAGGAGGTCATTGAGTTTTGTATTGACTTTATTCCTGACCTTAAGCCGATTGGTGTTCTGAATCGCGGCATAAGGGCGCATCGATGGAAAAGGCACGCTAGGAGGGGAACAAATAATATGTATGGACGGACATTCTCTCATGAAGCACACTACACAGTTCTATAGAATTCCGCCTTGGTGGCTCCGTATATGGATGAACACAAGAATTTGCTACGCTCCAAACACCAAGCGGTCGATGACCGGATTACACGTGAACAAACCAGGAGTTTCGCCACTGGTTGCAGACACGTACCATGCATGACACCTCTATTGAAGATGACCTGTACTTGCTGTCCCAGTTACCATGTTCGAATATAATGACTTTCAAAGGGTACGAGATAAATGGTAATACATTTTACACGATCGCCCAAGATAAGAAGAGCACCAACCAAAACAGTGGTGTCCGTTTTGATGCAGAAACCAAGACGGGAAAGGAAACATATTATGGTTATATACATGACATATGGGAATTTGACTATCGACGTGGTTTAAAGGTCCCTTTGTTTCGGTGCAAATAGGTCAATATGACATGAGGCGGGGTAACGGAAGACCCGCAGTACGGAATGACAACAGTGGATCTCAACAATCTTGCGTATGCAGACGAACCATTCGTCCTAGCCAATGATGTGGCACAGGTTTTCTATGTGAAGGACATGTCTACCAAGCCAAGAAAAAGAAAAGATAAGGAAGCGAATGCATCGTACGATGAGACAAAGCGGCACATAGTTCTTTCTGGAAAGAGAAACATCGTGGGAGTGGATGACAAGACAGACAAGTCAGAAGATTATGAAAATTTTGATGAAATTTCTCCATTCACAGTGAATATTGACCCGAGCATCCCGTTAAATGATGAAGATTTTCCATGGTTACTGGCGCAAAGGGACACACGTGAAGAAAAAGTTTCACACCCAAAGATCTGGGATGTGATCGGCTTCACTATCATCACTTTCTTCTGTGTTTCACACCCAGAGGGGAATCTCTGTAATAGATAGGGTAGTTATGTGTTTTGGCATTTGAAACACGAAGAAATTTTATGTGCAAACAAATTCTTTCACGCCTTTACTGATTTTTAAAGTTAAATTATTCACAAACTAGTGATTCACACTAATTTCAAATAATTCAAAATTTAAACTATTCAAATTTGAAAACTACGGGCACTAACAGAAAGTTTGTAATTTTTGTACCTAAAGCAAAAATATTCACAAAGAAACTCTAAATACACAAAAAACAACACAAAAATAAATAAAGAAAAATAAAATAAAAAAGCTCGCCTACTAGGCCAGAGCGGCTGCATATGACTAGAAACCCAACCTGTTGTTGGGCGGTGATGCAGGCCCGCAAGAAGGCCAGTGGGCCTGAGCAACAGAAGAACACGTAGGCCCAAGAGGGCCTGCTTTGGAGAGGAGCTCGAGAGAGCGGCGCACGGGGTTTATAAACCCGGTATGGTCGCCCCTCGGCTAGCGAGTGGGACTAAACTTGTCAAGACAAAGACTGCGCTAATAAGATTTCTTTAGTACCGGGTCGTGACACAAACCGGTACTAAAGGGGGGCCTTTAGTACCGGGTTTGTGCCACCACCGGTACTAAAGGGGTCGCTTCGCCGCTTGGGCTGGCCAAAACAGACCTTTAGTACGGTTGGTCGCTCCAACCGGTACTAAAGGTGCCTTCTATATATACAACACTTGAAAAATTTCATTCTCCTCTGTTTCTTTCTCTGTTTCCTCATTGAACCGCCCGTGATCGATCGACGCCGTCACCGACCCGTCACCGTCGCCGCCCGTTGCCGTCGCCGCCTCGTCCCGTCGCCGTCGGCCGCCTCGTCCCGTCGCTCCGTCCCGTCGCCGCCCGTCCCGTCACCGTCGCCGCCCGTCCCGTCGCCGTTGAAATAGTAGAAATGTTAGAAATTTTAGTTATCAAAATCCAATCATTAAAAAAATATTACTTTTGCGGGCATATAGCTAGTATTTGTTCTCGACGATGCCCGACCCGCATCCTCGCCGTTGACCCGTCCGCGACGACGTCCAGCCGATCCATGTCCGGGACTGGGCTCCGCCGGCTGGCACGGGAGGTGCTGCTGGAGGGCGCGCCGCTTGATGAGGAACCCGGCCCGGGTCCCGTCGTCGACTCGATCTCGTTTGGTGGCGTTCGCGTGGGCCAGTTTCGGTGCGGAGGGACCCGGCCTCGCCGGAGGAGGTATGTCACCGTGTCAGGGAGGAGGACGAGCACGTCCATCGCTACCTTGTTGCGTTAGAGGGCGGCAGGTTCTCCAATACCTGGCAGTATCTTCAGGGATCTCACTTCAGCTATGATCCTGTGAGGGTTCCTTCTCTTTGGGTGTCCACCGCGACATACGTGAACCGCGAGTGTCCTAGATTCTTCTGTAGTATTCGATCTTTAATTAGCTAGCCAGTGATGTACTATTCAATATTATATATTATTCAAGACGATGTATTCGAGATTATATCTATTATTCTAGACGAAGTATTCGAAATTATATCCATTATTCGAGACGATGTAATTTGAATACTAAATTGTTTTATATTTCTTTTGAATTAGTTAAATAAAAGCTATGGCAGACAATACCGACAGAGAGGAGAGAAACAGACCATGTTCGATATGATACGCGGGCCAGATGATAATCAGAATGAAGAAGATTATGATGGCTCCGAATTTCTAAACAACATCGGAGAGGGTGATATGATATTCGATCGCGACGACCGAATTTATGAAGTCATGAACTACGATTATGACAATGACGAAGAACATGTTGATTCTGAAACAACAAAGACCGGCGAGGTATATATATTTATATAAGCAGGTATCTGGTGATCATCACATGTTTTAAATGACTTGAAGATATATTAACGAATCGATCTTTGTTCTTTCAGGCATCCGGATCGAGCAAATCTTCAGGCAAAAGGACGAAACAAGGCCCGAACAAAAAGTTGAAGGAGGGCGTAAAGTATAATATCGAGGCGATCGGACCTAATGGCGAACCATTAGCGCCTAAGAAGATTGCGGACAAGTTCATTCGTCGGCGGAGTTCTTGTGAAGGACCAACTCCCGATCTCCCTTCAAGAATGGAGAGAACCATCAAAAGACAAAGGACAAAAAGGCAAAGAGGACGCTGCTCCCCGTCCAGATGTTACTTTTGTCGACAAGAATCAAAAACATCTGCTTTGGGATACTCTCATGGAACATTTCACCCTACCAGATCATTTCACAGAAGCAGATGTGCAGAAAGTCAAGGACGCTGCTCTTAGGAAGATGGCTGTTGCATTCAGGAACCACAAGAATCGTGAATGGGACAAGTACGTCAAGGGAGGAAGGAAGACTCCAGTATTCGAGGGAACACTAGAGAACCAACGTGCTCATTGGGACGATTTCGTGAAATTCAAGGATTCAGAATTAGCTAAGGAACGGTCGAGAATAAACAAGAAGAATGCCGAAAAAAAGGATAAGTTCCATAAGCTAGGGCCAGGTGGCTATGCGGTGGCAATGCCTAAGTGGGATAAGTCTGAGAAAGAGATGGAGGATGCAGGTGCCACTCCGGTTACTAAGAGCTGGCCCCAGTCGGGACTTGGTTCTATGCGCATGGGGGCGGTTGGACCCGAAGACAGGCAATGTTTCGACGAGGGCAAGTGCGAAGGGAGCCGACGATGCGATACTTGTTGCAATAGAAGAGGCACGATCGGGGTGTTCCAGCCCAACAGAGAGAACGACGAGCTTACGCTGGCGTTCGGGAAATCCTGAACACCGGGGAAGAACATGAGGCAAGGGCGCTATTCCGTGGTATGAGGGGTTTGACCGGAACACCGACTACGTAACCCGTGCGAGAAAGAAGATTGCGGAGGAGAAGAAGAGGAAGATGGAGGAGGAGAAGAGGAAGCGGGACTATGAACGCCTTCAAGGCCTAGAAGCAAGTCAAGCGGAATTGGTAGTCAAATTCAGCCGCGGCAGGAAGCAGATCGACTCACTTACCCAGCAAAGGGGTCTCGGAATGCAACAGCTAGCGAATGATCCAGCATTGGATAGCACCGCCCCATCCATGCCGAGAAGCAGCATGGGTTCCGTCCCGGACGATGCAATGCTGGGTAGATACCCCGTGGATGACATCACGGAGAACACTAGCTGCGAGCTACACGTCAAAATGAAGAACATATCCATGAAGGTGGCGGACGGCGTTGCTTTTCTAGTTACCCCCAAAGCAACCTACCATCACATCCCGATTCCAGAGGGCTATGCTCGTGTCATGGTTGACGAGGTGGTGCACCCATATTCGGGGCTAGAGCTTGACATTCCTGGAGGTGACGACGATCGCTTTCTCGGAGACGCCAACCATCGTATCATCCTATGGAAAAAGGATTGCATCATCTTTCGAAGGCCACCGACACCGTGTCATCCGACTCCTCGTCGAAGTCCGCCACCGAGTCAGCAGTCTCCCGCTCCTGCAAGTCCACCAAGTCCGGCAAAGTGTCAGGCCACTCCTCCTCCTAGTCCGGCAAAGTGTCAGGCCACTCCTCCTCCTCCAAGTCGGACACAGAGTCAGACGTCCACTCCTCCTCCAAGTCCGGCACAACCTCAGGCCACTCCTCCTCCAAGTCCGGCACAGCTTCATGCGGCCACTCCTCCTCGTCCAACTCAGCCCCGTCAGCCGCCGTCTCCGCCGCCTCAGCAATCGCAGAAGAGACACCCCGCAGCTATGGTGCGTGTGATGCAGTCGAGGTAGTACAGGAAGTACAGGCGGAGGCAAGCGATATAAATATGGTCCAAGCCTCACGCCTCTTCCGCAGAGGTCTTATGACATGTCCTAGGAGGAAATCGCAGCCATATCGAAGTCCGAGGTGGAAGCCCATTTTGCACTGAAACCGCCACCGCCGCCAAGGGAGAAAGTGCACGAGGAAGCGATTGACCACTTCATTCGTATGGCTTCAACCACCAGCTCCCAAGCCTGTTGACACAGACTATGAGCGCCACATCAGAAGTTAAATTGAGCACGTCTACGTAAGGAGGCGAGCTCGGGATAGAGCAAACAAGAAGCAGCTGTCAAAAATGCGAAAACCATTCCCAATTGGGAGAACAGCGGCACAATCGATCCCTCGCTTGTTGTGCCAAAAACACGTGATAAGACGCTACCAATATTATTGTGGGCAAACAGTTTACGTTCTGAGGTGGGCAATGTGGTAATAACGGAGGACCATATAATGCAGGCTGAAGTTCTCAAAATCACTGTTGGACAACTCCTCGAGATCGAGCCCATGCCTGTGCTTAGAGAGGATGAAATAAATCGGAAGTATGTCCGGGGCCAACCTTTGGTCGAGCCAGACAAGGTCAAGAACCTCCCAACGAGAATGTATGAATTGCATCAATGGTACATGAACATTACCAAGATTTCCGATCGATTGTCCCTCATGGTGAATGTCAAGTAGGAGCATTACTTCCATGAGAAAGCTGTGTCCGTTGAGTATTCTGAACTGTTTCAGTTATACAATCAAGACGCACTCGACAAATCTATCGTCGATTGCTATTGTCTGTAAGTGATTTCTTTACGTAATTTAAGTCTCAAGCTAGCTGTACTGATTTTTGATCAATCATTACCGTAATTATCTACTATATTCTTTTACGTGGTATTATATGCAGGATGAAGATATATGAAATGAGAAAAGGTGGACGCTTTGGCATTGGGTTCATTGACCCAAACACCGTTAATGAATACACATGGAAACTAAATCCACGTTATCAAAAGGACGTGAGGACAACATGCTAGAGTTCTTGAAGCGCCTCAAATACAATGAAGATATACTACTTCCTTACAACTTCCAGTGAGTCACACTGTCTTGTACTACAAATTCTCTATTTTTGCCTACTAGCTAGCTACATGTTTTTGCTTTACATATGCCCGCTTAATTAAGACATGCAAACGTGTGTGCATGCAGATTTCACTGGGTCTTGTGTATCATTAAAGTTGACGCCTTGAGCGGTTGAAATCTTGGACTCACTACTCAAAGAAAAAACTGACTATAACATCTTGTTTGGGATAGTCAACAGGTAATTTCAATCATTATTAACTATATATCTCGGCCTATTTAGTTCGTCATTTTTTATGATATGAACTATTTAATAACCCCTTTATTCATTTTCTTTGTCGTGAGGCAGGGCTTGGGCAAGGTTCATCGGCGTGACCCGGAGAATGGAAACAAAAGCTTAAATGGTTTCGACCCAAGGTAAGTAATTATAGTACTAGCTAGCTAGCTAGCTGCCATCTCTTTAATTATCATGCTTGATTAATTATTATCTGATCAAATTCCATTCTCGTAAAGGCCACGAAGCGGTAGCGAGGACTGATCTGTGTGCATTCTGCGTTTGCGAGAACATTCGCATGATGGCGTCCGAAAGGAGCAGATCTCAAAGACAGGAATGGGTACGCTTGTCAAAACACTATTCACAATTTTTACACCATTATCGATATCTAGTCACACAACTAATACACATGCATATTGATCTCCTTCTTAACAGTTCACAGAGGTGCGGAGAAGCTCCTAGAAAGCGGAGCGCGTAGAAGCACTTCAAGAGGAAATAGCGGGATTTTTGCTCGACCAGGTCATAAATCCGAAGGAGAATACTATTACCCGCTACCGCCCCCATCGTGCTCAAGGCACCAATTAGGCTAATGCCACTGGCTCAAGGCAACATGCATATGTAGGAGAAATTTTATATAGCTATACATGTGTGTATGTGTGAATTAATTAATATGATGGTTTGTGAGACTCTGATGATATATATATATATATATATATATATATGCATGATTGGTTCTACTAGAAATTATATATATATATATATATATATATATATGAATAACGTGTACAATGTGTATAATCGTAAAATACAAGCAAACTAAAAAGAATTAAATAGATAACACAAATTTAATTGAAAAATAAAAATAAAACAAAAACCCACAAACATTTAGTACCGGTTGGTGTTACCAACCGGTACTAAAGGGCTCCCGGCCCCCGGAGCTCCCTCGTGCCACGTGGTTGGCCTTTAGCACCAGTTCGTGCTGAACTGGTACTAAAGGGGGGGGGGGCTTTAGTGAAAGTTGTGGAACCGGCACTAAAGGGCCTTACTAACCGGTGATATTGCCCGGTTCTGCACTAGTGGACACATGGTTACAATGCATGTGTTCGCTGTGACAGGAATCCGCTGTCATACGCAATACTTAGCAATATCTGTTACATTGGACACCGTCGTTTCCTTGCCAAGGACAAGCCGCATCCTAGAAAATACCGAAGACACGTGTTCAATGCAAAGCATGAAAACCGTCATACGCCAAAGAGGCTCACCGCCGATGAGTTGCAAGTGGAATTAGAGAAGGTCAGACATATTACACCAGGAAACCATCCTGGTAATGGTAGCGTGAAAAGGAAGTTTGGCATGGCAGAAGAGAGATTATTGTTTACCCGCAGGTCCACTTTGTGGGACTTGGAGTATTGGAAAGATTTGGATCTGCGGCATAATGTTGATGTGATACACATCGAGAAAAATATATGTGACAGCATTATCGGCACACTTCTTAATATTGAAGGCAAGACGAAAGTTACCTTAAAATCTAGGATTGATTTGACACACCTGGGTATCAGACAGGATTTGTAGGTGCAAGATGAAGGTAAACCACGGGATATGGCACCAGCTGTGTACGTCTTGGACAAGGTAAAAAAGAAAATAATTTTGCGAGGTCCTGTAACGTGTGAGATTCCCACATGGATTTGCTTCCAACCCTGAAAGGAGAGTCAGTGCAGATGGAAACAAGGTACAAGGGTTGAAAACTCATGACTGCCATGTCCTACTTCAAAGGGTTTTACTGTTATCCTTAGAGGATTGGGCCGCCTGACTAATCTGAGCGATTGCGAGTTGGGACAATTCTTGAGGGAACTCTGCAGTAGAAATATCAGGATATATGCTTTGGAGCGTCTTAGAGACAAGATACCAACTATCCTATGCGACCTTGAGAAGATAGATCCTCCAGCCTTCTTTGATGTGATGGTGCATTTGGCTGCTCATCTACCTGATGAGGCACTACTTAGAGGTCCAGTACAGTATGGCTAGATGTACCCTATATAAAGGCGGCTAGGCACTTTCAAGGGCTATGTTAGGAACAGAGCTAGACCCGAGGGTTCCATTGCAGAGGCCTATATTGCTACAGAAGCGTTGACATTCTTCTCAAAATACATTGAAACAGCTGATCAGCTTAGCAAAGAGGTGGATGAAGACAATCCCAAGCTCAATGTTTTCGATTATTCTGTTCAAGTTACCAAGAAGAGTTGACAAGAGGACAAACCTAAAGATTTGGACAAAATGGTTTGGTATGTGTTGAATAACTGTCCGGAGATACTACCTTATCTCAAGTAAGTGTTAAGTACTGCAGCTTATACATCGTAATCTACTAAACTTGCAGCACATTCTTATATATTTAGATGTTTAATTTGACACGATTACTATGTTGTGCAGCATCTACAAAAAGGAGTTACTGGCCACAAAATCCAAGAAACATTGACAAACTGGTTATGGCAGGATTTGTGAAATGGTTCAAGAGCCATGTAAGATTTTGAATTGCACTGTCAGTTTTTTTAATATATTGAGTACATAAGATGATCAGCTTGTCTATTTTCTAACCATAGGTTAAGAAGATGGAGGAGGATGCACTACAAAAAAAGACACATTTGTGACATTTTGGGCCGAATGAATTTTTTTCTGTCATACTTATGACACTTCTATGACGATAATTGTGACAAAACATGGTATCATCATAGATGTGGTGTGGTCCTACTTCTATGACAAAAATTCATGACAGAAAATGGTATTTTCGTCTTGGGCGGGCCATAGATGCACCTGCATGACATTCTTTGGCCCATCCATGATGGAAAAAAACGTGGTAGAAGCAAGGGCGAGGAAAATATTGGGGTGTTCCCGGTTACGGTGGGTGGTCGTACGAAGCGATGCGCTGCTTCTCTCATACACGCACGCTGCGTGCGAGGCGGCGTTGGGCTTTAATCGAACCCGAAGCGAGGCGTTGGGCTCTAATTGAACCCGGCGATTGCACCGCAGTTACGCGTTATCGAACCCGAGCGATCGATCGATGGCTGTTAATCGAACCCGATCGAGCGATTGCTTCGCCATCGCCGCTAATCAAGCCAATCGACATCGCCTCGGGCCGAATAGTGAGCGTTCCGTGGCGCCCTGATTCAATCAGACACTAATCATACCCGCAAAGCGTGTACAATTAAGATCGAGGACTCACGGAAGATATCACAACACAACTCTAAAACATAAATAAGTCATACAAGCATCATAATACAAGCCAGGGCGTCTAGGGCTCGAATACAAGTGCTCGATCATAGACGAGTCGTGGAAGCAACAATATCTCGAGTACAGACATAAGTTAAACAAGTTTGCCTTAAGAAGGCTAGCACAAACCGGGATACGGATCGAAGAGGCACAGGCCTCCTGCCTGGGATCCTCCTAACTACTCCCGGTCGTTGTCGTGGGCTGCACGTAGTAGTAGGCACCTCCGGCAAGAGGAGTCGCCGTCGACGGTGGCGTCTCGCCTGGCTCCAAAGATCTCGGGTTGCGACAACCAGGTAGAGGGAAAGGGGGAAAAGAGGGAGAAAAGCAACCATGAGTACTCATCCAAAGTACTCGCAAGCAAGGAGCTACACTACATATGCATGGGTATATGTGTAAAGAGGCAATATCTGTGGACTGAACTGCAAAATGCCAAAATAAGGGGGGATAGCTAGTCTTATCGAAGACTACGCTTCTGGGAGCCTCCGTCTTGCAGCATGTAGAAGAGAGTAGACTGAAGTCCTCCAAGTAGCATCGCATAGCATAATCCTACTCGGTAATCCCCTCCTCGTTGCCCTGTTAGAGAGCGATCACCGGGTTGTATCTGGCACTTGAAAGGGTGTGTTTTATTAAGTATCTGGTTCTAGTTGTCATAAGGTCAAGGTACAACTCCAAGTCGTCCTGTTACCGAAGATCACGGCTATTCGAATAGATAAACTTCCCTGCAGGGGTGCACCACATGACCCAACACGCTCGATCCCATTTGCCTGGACACACTTTCCTGGGTCATGCCCGGCCGCGGAAGATCAACACGTCGCAGCCCCACCTAGGCCAACAGAGAGGTCAGCACGCCGGTCTAAACCTAAGCGCACAGGGGTCGGGGCCCATCGCCCTTAGCACACCTGCATGTTGCATGGGTGGCCGGAAGCAGAACTAGCCTCGTTAATACAAGAGCAGGCTTACGTTCCAATCCGGCGCTCGCCGCTCAGTCGCTGACGTCACGAAGGCTTCGGCTGATACCACGACGCCGAGTGCCCATATCTTTCCCACATAGTTGGTTAGTGCATATAGACCAAATGGCCAGACTCAGATCAAATACCAAGATCTCGTTAAGCGTGTTAATGATGTAACCGCGGACACCGAGCAATGCCAGGCCCACCTCTCACCCAGGTAGTCTCAACCTGCTCTGACGCTCCGCCACAAAGATCCACACAGAGGGCCGTTGGGACAAAGGTCCTTTCAGCCCCCAATCCGTGAATCGCTCGCGGGTGCTCCACGAGCCGACCCGACTTTACTCACCACATGTATCAGAGTGAATTGCAAAAAACATCAACACTTCAGGCTAGGTTTGCAGGTACCACACATATACGAAATTGTGCCAAAAAAACTAATTTTTTTCATAATTTTTTGCAAAAAACACTAGTTGCTTGTTTGGACCGCTTTAAGTGCGTTTATGACAAGGAGGGCCCGCATCCGTCGACGTGGCAACACTGTTCACGCGGCAATGCCGTTAGACGGTGTTACATGCCGCTAGCGCACCGGTTCGAGCCGGGCGGGTCAAACACCCCGAAGCGGTGCAGGCCCCACCCCCAGCCCTCACTCTCTCCCGTCCTTCTCCCTCTCTCTGTTCCCGCTCATTCGCCGCCGCCGCCCCCTCCCACATCTCTGACCGCCGTCGCCGCCGCGTCACCTGGTTTCGGTGCGATGATGACAAGAGCGAGAACTCTCACCAAGATACCGACTCAGCTTTTGACGAGGGCATCATCAAGGTGAGTTGCTCGGTGAAGCTAGGGTTAGGGTTGCGATTTGGGGATTTTTCTGTTGAGCTTGATCTGAAGTTTTGTTGCATTTTCTTTGCACCTCCGCATCCACGAGACCATCGATGACTCGATTTCGAGGAACTGAACACGATGTTTTGTGTAATGAACACTCTCTACCGCAGAGAGGCGTGTTGCTTTCCAGGGCATCCATACTGGCAGGAGGTTCTTTGCTTGTGCTGTGAAGGTATGTGCCAAATTTATGCTAAGCTGGTCAATGTTTAGTACTGTAAGTGCATCTAGTGCCCCTTAGTGATTTTGGTGTATTGAAGACTTATAGGTTAAGAAACTAATGTGTTTATGAGTGTACACAGGTCTATAAGTCTGTGAGGAGTTTGATATTTACAGAGAAAGTCGAATTCTAAAAATGAAGTTCTTCGACTGGAGACTTTGATATTCTGAAGACTTTCTGAAGACTTTGAAAGTGAAGAAATTGGTGTGACCTTGAAGACTTGGTATTCACTTGAGGAACATGAAGCATGAAGACTTTTGTTTTCATAGTTTTGTTTTTCTCTTTCTTGAGTCACAGGAAACACCGTACTGTTAAAGGGGGTCGAGGAAATACTAAGGAAAAATTTCCATGTGATGCTCAACTCAAAATCCTACACCTACCAATACCTTCGAGTGAAGCCTTTGGAAATCTCATACAGTTCAGTCAATTTCTTCAGTGACAGAGACGAAGTTCTTCCGATCACGAGGAATTTGTTCGACCGAGGAGTTAGGAATTCGCCGTCTGGATTGCCTACACAAAGGAGGAACATGATAGCCCCGAGGAATTTGAGATTCAAATTTCCGACCGTTCTGTCTTTGGCGCCACCTGTCCCAAAATATCTTATCCACCTAACGATCATATCATTGAAGGGCATTTATGTCTTATCATGTCGGGCTGCTCCCTAGGCTATAAATAGCCGCCCCCTACAACCACTAGCTGGTTGGCTGCTCTGAGAAAACTTGACACTTGTCATTTGAGAGCAACCCATCCTCCGAGGACTTTGAGCGAAAATCATCAAGTGAGGAAAAACCCAAACACCAAACCCCTACAAACCCAAAGTGATTGAGCATCACTAAAGAGATTGATCCTACGTGGATCCGACGCTTGTTACCTTTGAAGACTGTGCTTCTTCCAGACGGTTAGGCGTCATGGTCTAGAGCATCCAAGAGGAATTGTGGATCGCCGAGTGACCAAGTCTGTGAAGGTTTGGAAGTCGCCTGAAGACTTACCACAAGTGATTGGACCAGGTCTGTGTGACCTTAGTTCAAGGAGAATACAGTGAGGACTTGGTGTCCTGAGCTGCGTGCTCAGCGACTAGGTGTCCGGGACTGTGTGTCCTCGAGTTTAAATACTCAGCCGCTTCCAACCAGACGCATAACCGAGACAAAGAAGTGGAACTGGTCTACCAAATCATTGTCTTCACCAACCTACCTGGTTCTATTTCCTCAACCCTTTCATTTCCTCATTCTCGTGTTGAGTGGTTGTTCATATCTGTGCTTGAAGACTTTGATCAAGACTTTCTCAATTTCCTCGGTTCAATTTCTTGATCTGTTTGTCTTCATCTTGTGCTATCATGTGTTTACGCTCGTACTCTTTGTTTGTCTTCATTTCATCATGATGACCATGCCCGCGATTCTGTTATGCTTACTTACGAGTACTTATTCCGCTGCAAGTAGTTCTTCGCTAAGGAATTTTCTCACCGCAAATTCCTCGTTGAAGAATTCATAAAAATCGCCTATTCACCCCCTCTAGTTGATATAACGCACTTTCAATTGGTATCGAGCAAGGTACTCCCTTGTTCTCGTGTGATTTTGGTTTAACCACCGGAGTTTTAGTTATGTCGACCGCAGGTATGATCAAAGTCTCGGCAGGTGTCCTACCTTTGATGGGACGGACTACCCCTACTGGAAGAACAAGATGCGAATGCATCTTGAGGCAATTGACAACGATCTCTGGTATGTTGTGGAAAATGGTGTTCCTTCAGTCACACCTTCTCTGAATGCTGCCGATGTGAAGAGATTCAAGCAACTCGATTCTCAAGCGAAGAATATCATATGTGGCCATCTGAGCAAAGGACAATATGGAAGAGTGAATTCTTTGGAAACTGCCAAGCTCATCTGGGATAGGTTGTCCAAAGTAAATGAAGGAGTCTCAACTCAGCGTGACTCTCGAGTTGATGTTCTTCGCAATCTCTTCAATCGCTTCAAAAGACTCGACAACGAAAATGTTCAACAAACCTTCGATCGCCTCACTGACATCTCAAATGAGCTTCAAGCGCTTGGTGCCACTGACATCACCACCATGAGGTGGTGAAGAAATTGTTGAGATCGCTTGATTCCTCATTTGATACTCCGCACCGATGATACAAGAGCGTCTTGACTACAAGTCACTTGATCCGGTGATATCCTCGAAAGGATAAATACTCATGAGTTCCAGCTTGTCAAAAGAGAGATCTCTATGGTTCTAGCTATGGAAAACACGTGCCTCAAGGCCAAGGTCAGGTCTGCGAATCTGAGTGTGAAGACTCTGGTAGTAGCCTCGGAGATCCTGAAGAATTAGGCCAGGAGCTAGCACTGCTCGTGAAGAAATTCCAGAAGTTCTCAAGACATGGTCGCTTTGGAAAATCCTCAAGAAGCAGTGATTCCTCATCCAGTGACTATAAGAGAAGACTTTGCCACAAATGCAAGAAACCTGGTCACTACATCCAAGATTGTCCTTAGTGGGAAAAGGAATTAAAGAAGAAGAAACACAAGGACTACAGTTCTGATGACGCTAAGAAGAAGAAGAAATCATCGAAATCTTCATCATCAAAATCCTCAAAGCCTTCTTCTCACAAGAAAAGCAGCTCCAAAAAGGCTCGGGCATTCATTGGCAAGGAAATGGACTCAAGCTGAATCTGAGGAACATGAGGAAGAGGAGGCATCGGAAGAATCTGAGTCCGTGTGGCGAGTCTAGCTCGCCATCGCTTTCGTCGACAAGTCCATCTTCAACTCAAGAAAATGACCTCACCAACAATGCTGATGAAGATAGTGATGACTAAGCTCCCACCTATTGCTTCATGGCAAAGGGTGCCAAGGTACTCAAATATACCTCCTCTGAATCTAGTGAAAATGAATCTGATGAAGATCTAAAGCCCAGTTACTCAAAACTTGCTAAGATTGCTATAAAACAACAAAGGGCTTTTGAAAAGGTTCAAAACATGCTAGATAAGAGTGATGATATGTTAGGTGAAGAAATGGATCGCACTAAAGCCCTCGATCGAAAATCTTCAGAGACTTCAGCCTAGGTTTGACAAATTTTCAAGGTCATCATAACACTCTCTTATCTGATCATGAGAAACTTTCTTATGAATTTCTTTAAAGAAAGCAAGATCTTGAGAAGCTAAGAGTGAGTTATGAAGATATTAAGAAGGAGCGCGATTCATTACTTGCTCAACAAATCAGCGCTTCTCAGGAAGAATTTGTTCCTCCATGCTTAAAGTGCATTGAACGTGAATCTGCTAATTCTTCACCTGAATGTTCAAATGCTTCAACTGTTACTAATTCTTCACATGCCTCTGCTATCACTAATTCCTCATCTGAGGACATTGCTAGTATCACTGACGATGCAGGGCTGAAGGAATTGTACATGACAGGCATGTACAAAAGCCTCAAAGGGCATCCGACTCTTTGTGATGTGCTTAAAAGGCAGATCCTCAACAGGAACCCTAGGAAAGAGGGTATTGCCTTTGAGAGGAAACTCAATGCTGATGGAACATATTGGAAGCCCGAGCAAGATCCCAAAACCTCATGGGTTCTTTGCAAAGGGACCTCCAGTTGATCCAACTAACTTATCTGGCTTTACATGCGAATCTCCTCATTCTTCTGATGAGTCATTTGACTCCAACTATAAACTGTTCAAAAATCAGAATGGTGAAGTATTTGCTAGATATGTTGGCACTGACTGCAGGAACGGTTCCCCTATGAAGAAAATCTGGGTTCCCAAGAAGTGCCTTGAAAGTCTTCAGGTGAATGTCCTCATGACACCACATGTGAAGAATAGGAACCCCAGATCAAATTCTTCATATGGACCAAATTCTTCATATGGATCCAAGTCCTCATACGGACCTAATTCCTCACGTGGATCAAATTCCTCAAAAGGATCAAAGTCCTCACATAATTATCATCGTGCTAACAATTCTGTCTCGCAGGGTAGAGCTAAGGGCTATGAATATGTGCATTATTCTTCAAACCAATATGTTCATAAGTCCTCGAAGAATTTCTCTGCTTATTCATATGCTTACCCTAAACCCTCTTATGTGAAACGAAATGGTTTGGCCTCTATGCCACCATTCTCATATGGTGCTCGCAGAGTGATGAACTCTTTGCCACCCCTTCAGATGTGGGTGGTGAAGAAAAGAACTAACCTCTTCTGCAGGGTCGTCTCCGCACGTGCTTTAAACGTCTCAAGAATTTGCCGGGGCCCGACAAAATGCACGAAAGGACGCAGTTAATCATGATGAAATGAACTTTCATTTCACACGCCCTCATCTCGCTTATCTGTTATCTTTGTCGATGAAATTCATCTGATGAACTTGATATCATATTCTTCACTGATGAAGTATATGAGATCGTAAGTTGCACTAATTCATCTGCAGGATGGTCAACCCAAAGCCACTGAATGGGTTCTCGATAGTGGATGTTCAAATCACATGACTGGTGACAAGAATCTATTGATGGATGCTCCCTTATCACCGTCACATCTGAAGCATATCATCTTTGCTGACAAAGGCAAAAGTCAGGTATTGGGTCTCGGTAAGGTTGCGATCTCTAAGGACATACACATGGACAAAGTCATGCTTGTTGAGTCCTTAGGATACAACCTCATGTCTATCTCAATGCTTTGTGATCTTGATATGGTTGTTATCTTTGGCAAGTATCGTTGTGTTGTGATTATGGAAGCTGACAATTCCAAAGTCTTCGAAGGCTTTAGGAGAGGAGACTTGTATATTTTTGATTTCTCTACAGGACCACAACCAGCCGTGTGTCTACTTGCAAAAGCTTCGTATATTGGCTATGGCATCGGCGACTTGGTCACGCAGGCATGAGGAATTTGCACACGCTTCCAAAGAAGAAGCATGTCATTGGCATTGAGAATGTCAAATTCCTCAAGGATCACTTGTGTGGAGCCTGTGAAACTGGAAAAATGACCAAGGCCAAGCATCCAGCGAAGACTATCATGACCACTACTCGTCCCTTCGAATTGCTTCACATGGACCTCTTTGGTAGTAATCATTACTCAGCAGTCACTAATGATGCATCTCTATATGGCTTTGTTATTGTTGATGATTACTCTCGTTACACATGGGTACACATTGTTACTTACAAAAATGAAGTGCAGGAAGTCTTCAAACGATTTTCCTCGAGGGCTTCGACTAACTTTGGTGTGAAGATCAGACACATCAGGAGTGACAATGGAACTGAGTTCAAGAATTCCGGTCTTGATGCCTATCTTGATGAACTTGGTATTACTCATGAGTTATCTGCTCCCTATACTCCTCAAAGAAATGGCGCCGTGGAGCGCAAGAATGTAACTCTTGTTGAGATGGCTCGCACTATGCTTGATGAATACAAAACGCCTAGTCGCTTTTTGGATTGATGCAATTGATACTGCGTGCCACATCATCAACAGAGTATATCTTCACAAATTCTTCAAGAAGACTGCCTATGAACTCCTCAACGACAAGAAACCCAATGTGAGTTATTTCAAAGTCTTGATTGCTAAATGCTGGATTAGAGATCCTCATCACAATTCTAAATTTGCACCGATAGCACATGAAGGTTTTATGCTTGGTTACGGAAGGACTTCAGACACCTACAGAGTCTTCAACATTGCTCTTCACAAGATTGTTGACATCAGTAGATGTGCGGTTCGATGAAACTAATGGCTCACAAAGAGAGCACCTACCTTACGTGTTAGATGAACCAGCTCTGAGGAATCTTTCAAGTTCAAGGCAACCGAGGATGTCATTCCTATTGAAGAATCTGCTGAAGAATTCATTCTCAGACTGCGAAGAACGCCGAAATGATGCACTGAAGATAATGTCAAGACAATGGTGCTTTGAGGAAAATGATCAAATTCCTCGACGACAACCAGCTCATCCTCGCGTTGCAAAAGAAGTACAAGTTGACAAGATCATCGATGACATTGAAGCGCCAGGTCCTCTCACATGGTCAAAAGCTTCACATTTATCTAACTTTTGTGGGCACTATGCTTTTGTCTCTATCACAGAGCCCACTAAGGTAGATGAAGCATTTCTGGAGCCTGAGTGGATTCAGGCCATGCAAGAAGAATTACATCAGTTCGAGCTTAACAATGTCTGGGAACTGGTCAAACGTCCAGATCTCGCAAGCATAATATCATTGGCACAAAGTGGATCTACCGCAAAAAGCAAGATGAAAATGGCCTAGTGGTGAGGAATAAGGCACGACTTGTAGCTCAAGGCTACACACAGGTTGAAGGAATTGATTTCGATGAAACTTTTGCTCCTGTTGCTAGACTTCAGTCTATTCGCATATTACTCGCCTATGCTAACCATCACAATATCACTTTATATCAAATGGATGTGAAAAGTGCATTCCTCAATGGTAAGCTTGAGGAAGAAGTATATGTTGCTCAACCCCCAGGTTTTGAAGATCCAAAGAATCCCGACAAAGTCTTCTGACTCAACAAGGCCCTCTATGGTCTCAAACAAGCCCCTCGGGCGTGGTATGATACATTGAAGGAATTCTTCATGAAGAATGGCTTCACACCCGGTTCACTCGACCCTACTCTCTTTACTAAATCATATGATGGTGAACTGTTTGTGTGCCAAATATATGTTGATGATATTATCTTTGGTTGTACTGACCAACGTTATAGTGATGAATTTGCCTATATGATGAGTGAATAATATCAAATGTCTATGATGGGAGAGTTGAAATTCTTCTTAGGTTTTTCAAATTCGTCAACAACACAATGGCATATTCATATCTCAGGAGAAATACCTCAAAGATGTCCTGAAGAAATTCGGCATGCAAGATTGCAAAGGCGTCAAAATTCCTATGCCCACAAATGGCCATCGTAATCGATGAAAATGGTATTGACTTCGATCACAAGGTATACCGCTCCATGATTGGTTATCTATTGTACTTATGTGCATCTAGGCCAGATATAATGCTTAGTGTTTGCATGTGTGCCCGATTTCAAGCTACACCAAGGAATCACACCATAAGGTGTGAAGCATATTCTTCGATATCTAGCTCACACACCAACACTAGGATTATGGTACCCCAAGGGCTCTACTTTTGATCTCATTGGATATTCGACTCGACTATGCTTTGGTGATCGTGTGGACCGCAAGTCAACATCTGGTACTTGTCATTTCCTCGGACGATCTTTGGTCCGTTGGTCCTCGAAGAAAGCAGAACTGCGTATCACCGCTTCATCGCGGAAGCTGAATACATTGCTGCTGGCTCGTGTTGTGCTCAATTGCTGTGGATGAAGCAAACTCTCAAGGACTACGGCATTAACGTGAAGAATGTGCCACTCTACTGTGACAATGAGAGTGCCACCAAGATTGCTCACAACCCGCTTCAAAGACTTTCAAGACAAAGCACATTCAAATTCGTCATCATTTTCTTCGTGATCATGTGTTGAAGGGCTTACATCTCCATCGAAAGCATGTGAAGACTCAAGAACAGCTAGCTGATATCTTCACTAAGCCCTTGGATGAGAAGAGATTTAGCAAGTTGCGGTGTGAGCTAAATATCTTAGAATCTTCGAATGTTCTTTGAAAAGGACACACATCCTGACACTTATGCAAAATTGATGACTTAGATGTGCAACACATCAAGAAACATTTTTCTTCAATCAATGAAGAATAACACTCTAAGTGTGAAGAAATTAACGAAGAATTTGATTCTCAGAACCCTACGACAATTGTACGCGGTGTCTGAAATCATCTTTCTTATACGGTGGGTCACGCCACCACCAAAGTTGAAAATCTTCAATTTGAGTTTTTCCTCAGTTTCGAAATTCTTCAGTTTCTCAAATTGTTCAACTTTTCAAAATCTTCACTGTTTCCGTCGTTTTTCTTCATTGGCTATATATATATATATATATATATATATATATATATATATATATATATATATATATATATATATGGGTTTATATCCTCTACAAAGATTCACTTATGGCTATTTCTTCAAGTCGTTTTTTACGCTAAGTGAATGTGATCGGACCCTTCCCTCTATGCTATACTCAACCCAATCTATTCACAAATTCTTCATGTGCGTTCTATTTGAAACTCGTTCAAAATCTTCACCGATTCCTTGTCACCAAGAAATTGCGAACGGAACTTTAAAACTCATCTTATCCAAACTTTCGGTTTTGCCGCTCAAACCGTTCCGGATCCCACGATGCATTATTTTATTCACCCACGATCGTACACGATCTCCACTACACAGTACGTGCGTGACACATGTCGTGAGAAGGAGAATGGTCAGGGGCATGTTCGCCCTAAATCTTCGGGCGAACAGTTTTTCACTGCCTCTATAAATACCCCTCTTCCCATCCTCACTTCTTTTACTCTGCTCGACCTCTCTCTCTCTCTCGCTCGAGCTCCTCAAACCCTAGCGCCGCCGCTACTCCATCGTTGCCGGTGAGGAAGAGCTTCATTGCCTCGACCTCGTCATAGCGATACTTTCAGCGCCGACCATGGAAATCCTCACTCCGCCGCCAGTAGATGTCTTCCTCCGCCAAGTTAGGGCGTGGAAGATCTGAATCGATTTAACTTCCCAACTGTTCTTCTTAATTCATCGTGTTCTTCACTTCGGGTAATTAAAAATTACTTTTATTACTCGCTTTGATTCTCAAACCTACCTGAAAATCTTCAAAGGTGTTTATTCTTCTAATCTTCACACATATGAACACCTCAAACAAAATATGCTCTTGATTCGTTTCTCTAAGCAATGGTTTTCTTCAAGATTCCTCAATTGTGTGGATCCTCGATCTATACAACTCTGGAACCTAAGACAAAGATCGCTTAGTGAAATTCTTCAAGGCTCATCTGGTCAAATTCCTCAAAACTTGTTGTTTTGAAAAACCTTACGAGAACGCATTGACCTCTCCAAATTCCTCGCAACTATACTCTGTTCACTGGTACTCATGTCCGCTGCTGAATCACTAGGTTCTCATCAACTTAACTCATTTGCAGCGTTCCTCGAAGAAAAGTTGCATACTTCTTCAGAGAATTCATTTGTTCAACTTAACTCATATGGCAGAAGGAAAGAAGCCACAGAAAGGAGGAAAGAGGCCTGAGGTCATGACTGCATTCGAAATCCCTGAGGAAATATATGCTGATTATTGCACACCTGATGAAGCCGAGTTCGGCAAAGAAAACAAAAATCAGCGCAAGGTGCGCATTCAAAGGATTGAACGGAGATGGGCAAGGGAATGGAGGGAGTACAGATATGTAACTCCAAATTACATGAAGAAATTTGCACTCAATCCTCCATGCCCAAGAGCTCCATTGGCACCTGGTCAAGAAGTGACCCCACCAAAGATCAAGCGTGGTGAAGACTTTCTCTGAAGAATGGGCCAAGCGCCAAGCCAAATTGGCAAGACAAGCCAATGAGGCAGTGAGGAAATTCAATGAGGACTCTGCTCACTGTCGCCATCGAGGCCTCTGTCAAGCCAAGAAAATCTATGGCAAAGAAGCCCGCACACAAGCCAAGTGCTTCTCCAACAGTGCCCTCACGGCCAAGTTCCTCAGCAGTGCCCTCACGGCCAATTCCTCATGCTGCTCCTGCTCCTCCAAAATCCTCAGCTCCCTCAAAATCCTCAGCAGCTCCTCCCAAGTCCTCAGCAGTTCCGACAAAGTCCTCACCACCTGTGCATCTGGCCACATGCCAAAGGACCGCAGGCTTCTCCATTGCTTCTGGTGTCTCAGCAAGTTCCTCAGCTGCACCAAAGTCTTCATCTGGCCCGACTCTGCTGAAGACTAAGGCCACAGCTGGACGAGGTCCTCGGCCAAGTTCTAAGAAGAAACAGGTCGCTTTCCAAGAGCCACCTGAAGATGATGAGGCTGATGATGATGAACTTATGGAAATCATCGAGACCGCCAAGAAAGGGCCGCTAGAGCCAAAGGCACATCTGTACATCGCTGTTGGTTCCGAGGAAAATCCTCAATTACATTGATCTTCGGCACAAGGATCAAAACACCCCTATGCGACTTTCATCTAACTCTGGACAAAATCATGTCAATTGACCCATTTCATCATCAAGAGAAATGGAAGTTTGAAAAGGCAAGAGAGATCAAGAAAGCTCAATACGAAAGGAGAAGTTCCTCAAGAAAACGCGTTGTCAGAATGACACCTGAGGAACTTCTCAAGGTCCAGACTGAAATCCAAGACCTCAGCAAAAACTTCGATGCTTATTATGCTGATTGGCAAGGAGCCAAAGTCAGATTCGTCAACCTGACGAAGAAATTCACCAATGTTGCTGCCCCAACAAAACATGAAATTTCTCAAGCTGGAGCCTCAGCTCAGCAGACTGAAGAATATGCCAGCACCGCTCATGAAGTTCAGGCTGCTGAAGAAAATGCTAGTTCCAGGGCTGATGATCCCATTCGAGCCGCTGAAGAAATTGCCAGGGCATCCACTCGTGGTGCGCCTGAAGAAACTGAACAAGACAGGCAATCGATTGCGCCATACCGAGGAAAATCAACCAGATTCCTCAGCTCCTCCTGCGCCAACACCAACTCCAATTATTCCATCTGCCTCTGATGTGAAGAAGACCAAGGCTGCAGAACGAGCTGCAGTGAAGAAACAGAAAGCATCAGTTGTGTCAAATTCTTCGGCTGTGAAGAAATGAAGCCAATGACCAGCTCCTATGAAAATCCTATTGATGCTGTTCCAATTTCCTCAATTCCATCAAAGGACATTGTTCCTTTTGATGAAGATTATGTGATCCCAAGCGGATCTGATGAAGAAAATCATTCTCGCCGCTTCGCCGAGTAGATTGATGAAGAAATTGAAGTGGAAGCAATCCCTTCAACCCCAATCATTTCCTCGCCTATGCCTGAGTTCACAGCTGAAGAGGCCGGTGTTGAGGAAATTGAAGAAGATGTGGATATTGGAAGTACAACGCCAGTGATGAACGATGACTTTTGGGAAAGTCAGCATCCAAATTCTCCACTCTTCACCCCAATCCAACAGATACCTCCCCCTGCTCCAACTGTTCAAATGGGCTCTGAAGAAACTCATCCCACTTCATCTGTCCATGAAGAAATTCCAGCCACTAGCGCTGATGAACCTGGTGCTGCTGATCCTCAGACTGCAGCTGTTGAGGAACAAGAAATTCCTCACCCTGAAGAACCTGAGATTGCGATTCCTGAGGTCGTGATGCAACTCATCGACACTCCACCGCCAAAGCCAAAAATCCCTTCTCAACAAAGCAAAAGTTCAAGGCTGAAGACTTCTTCATGAGCATGTATTCTTCATCGACATAATCCATATGATTCTCGCTTGCATAAGGAAGAGGCGTTTACGGACTGCCACCAAGCCAATTTCTATTCCTCGGTGCTCTTCAACAAAGACAAAGTCTTCGATCATGCACATATTCCTCATGTGGACATGGAGTCTACGCCAGCTTTGAGCCAGTCCTCGGTGTTCTTCACGACGCAAGACTTCAATTTCAGACCGACATCTGTGGATTGGAATGAAGAACTCATTCTTCAATTCTATGCAACATCGCACATCACCGGAGACGCCAAGACGTGAACTCATGGGTATTAGACTGGATGTCCGAAAATACTCACTACAAGGCACCAAAGAATCGAATTGCTTCGTGCCCTACCACTCAGTCCTCCACTTGATGGCGCTCGTTGTATCTACAACGAACCGTAACTTTCAAATCACTATATGCAAGTGTTGATGAAGCCTTTGAAGCCGTGGAAGGCCCTAAGAACCAAATTCCTCGTCAAGGAATTATTGTATGTGCCTCGGACTGTCTATCGGATTCTGACGAAGACAATGAGTCCTATCAAAGGCCACGACTCAAATGATGAAGAAGTCGTTGGCATCATGAAGAATATGCTTTTCAATATCATACATGGCGTTCCTGTCAACTTCCATGATTTCTTCATGAGGACTCTGGCAAACATTGCTATGTCACCATTTGAGCTGAAGCCTTATGCGCCTTGGATAATGAGATTCATCAGGACAAGGTCTTCACTCAATTACAAGGATGATACTAAGAACCACTGCAGCTACTTGCCCTCGATTGAAGTCCTCAAACGGACATTTACCTCACCGATGACAAGGACAAGGCTCGGCTGTGATCGATGAAGGCATTCGTCCATTGGATGGACAGCCAAGCAAAGCAGCATCCTACTCCACCAATGATGACTTCGCCACACATGACTCTGCCGCCAAATACCTCGGCTAAGCAAAGTCCTCAAGCCACAAAGACCTGTGGTGATGACCGATCGTGAGTTACTCCTCGCCTTCATCGGAAGGTTGATCGCAATCATAATTGGGTCAAGCGTCCGCTTGGTTCAATTCTTCACAACATGACCTCAACACACAATGCGGTGAAGAAAAACCACTACTACCTCCATGAAACCTTCAAACGCACTGGCTGTTCTTTCAAATGTCTACAACACGGAAGAACTGACGACAATGGGTCTCAAGGAAGAATTTGACCGGTCTGCACCGCCTCAGAAGAAATACAAGAAGGTCAAAGTTCCTTCCTTGGTGGCTAGCTCCTATTCTTCATTGCGCCGACATCGATGAAAATGAAGACTTGGGCGACACTGCGGCAGGCCCTACTACAACAACCGACCCTAACAACGCCGGGCGCTCCTTCTTCAACTTGAAATTCTTGAGGCGTTAGTCCTCAGTTTCGATCCTTTTGGTCATTCGATGACAAAGGGGGAGAAATTTGAGTTAGTCTTCAAGCGGGTCTATTATATGGGCAACTTTTGTTAAGTTACAACTCTCATTCTTCTGAAACTTTTATTGGATCGAGTTGTAATCTTAAACCCGATGGTGCTTTGATACTTTTGATGCACTGTGCTCTGGCACTATGCTCTGATACTTCTGATGCAATCGAGCTACTGATTCTCTTGAGCTCGACACGTTATTTTGATGCGTTATTTTGCATGCCTGCTCCTCATTAATGTTATTGCACGCATGCTGAATTTCATCAAGCACCATATTTCATCATGCATTTCAAATTCTTCATATTATATGTCAAATGCGTGTATGAATTACAAGATATAGGGGGAGATCTCCATGATTCAACTCTTCAAATGTGCATTGCCTCAAAAGCAAATTCCTCACTATGCACATCTTCGTGGGGAGTTCTTCTATATCTTGCAATCAAATTCCTCAATATCAGTATTTACACTTCATATGTTTATCCCCGTTGAAAACTTAACCTATATTGTCATCAATCACCAAAAAGGGGGAGATTGTAAGTGCATCTAGTGCCCCTTAGTGATTTCGGTGTATTGAAGACTTATAGGTTAAGAAACTAATGTGCTTATGAGTGTACACAGGTCTATAAGTCTGTGAGGAGTTTGATGTTTACAGAGAAAGTCGACCCCTAAAAATGAAGTTCTTCGACTGAAGACTTTGATATTCTGAAGACTTTGAAAGAAAAGAAATTGGTGTGACCTTGAAGACTTGGTATTCACTTGAGGAACATGAAGCGTGAAGACTTTTGTTTTCGTAGTTTCGTTTTTCTCTTTCTTGAGTCACAGGAAACACCGTACTGTTAAAGGGGGTCGAGGAAATACTAAGGAAAAATTTCCATGTGATGCTCAACTCAAAATCCTACACCGACCAATCCCTTCGAGTGAAGCCTTTGAAAATCTCATACGCTTTAGTCAATTTCTTCAAAGGATGTGAGACGAAGTTCTTCCGGTCACGAGAATTTGTTCGACCGAGGAGTTAGGAATTCGCCAAGGCTTGGATTGCCTACAGTGAGGAACATGATAGCCCTAAGGAATTTGAGAGTCAAATTTCCGACCGTTGCTGTGCTGCGCGCGAGCTGTCCCAAAATATCTTATCCACCTAACGGTCATATCATTGAAGGGCATTTATGTCTTATCATGTCGGGCTGCTCCCTAGTCTATAAATAGCCCCCCCTACAACCACTAGCTGGTTGGCTGCTCCGAGAGAAACTTGACACTTGTCATTTGAGAGCAACCCATCCTCCGAGGACTTTGATCGAAAATCATCAAGTGAGGAAAAACCCAAACACCAAACCCGTACAAACCCAAAGTGATTGAGCATCACTAAAGAGATTGATCCTGCATGGATCCGATGCTTGTTACCTTTGAAGACTGTGCTTCTTCCAGACGGTTGGGCGTCATGGTCTAGAGCATCCAAGAGGAATTGTGGATCGCCGAGTGACCAAGTCTGTGAAGGTTTGGAAGTCGTCAAGACTTACCACGCAGTGATTGGACGAGGTCCGTGTGACCTTAGTTCAAGGAGAATACGGTGAGGACTTGGTGTCCCGAGCTGCGTGCTCGCCGATCGGGTGTCCGGGACTGTGTGTCCTCGAGTTTAAATACTCAGCCGCTCCAACCAGACGTACAACTGGGACAGCAGTTGGAACTGGTCTACCAAATCATTGTCTTCACCAACCTACCTGGTTCTATTTCCTCATTACTGTGTTGAGTGGTTGTTCATATCTGTGCTTGAAGACTTTGACTGAAGACTTTCTCAATTTCCTCAGTTCAATTTCTTCAGTCTGTTTGTCTTGATCTTGTGCTATCCTGTGTTTACGCTTTCTGTACTCTTTGTTTGTCTTCATTTCATCATGATGACTATGCTCGCATTCTATTATGCTTACTTCTGAGTACTTATTCCGCTGCAAGTAGTTCTTCGCTAAGGAATTTCCTCACCGGCAAATTCCTCAGTGAAGAATTCATAAAAATCGCCTATTCACCCCCCTCTAGTCGATATAACGCACTTTCAAGTACTGATTTTATAGTTAGCAGATCTGGTGTGCTAGTTGCTCAGTGAGGTCATTGTTTATATGTGAGCATGTGCAGAGTGTTGTCAGCAGATCTGGCCTGTTAGGTAGGTTGCTAATTAGTTATGTATTTTCTGTGATATAGTGGGTTAGGGAGGTCATTGTTTATATGCGAGTATGTGCATAGGGTTGGGAGCACTGATTGAGACTTCTTACTTTATAACATGTGGATTAGTGAGCACTGTAATTGTTTAATTCATTGTGTCATATGGCTAGCTCATACATGTTTGTTTAACTCATTATGTTACTTTATACCTGTTTGTTACTTTATAGCATGTGGATTAGTGAGCACTTTACACCATTTTTTACTTTGTAGCATTGTGTTACTTTATACCTGTTTAACACTAAAATTACAGGAGGGAAGAAACTATGGGCTAGTTGAATGGGTTGATCCATTTTGGCCAGCTACAATGGAGAATGCATTGACCAAGTTGTGGAATAAGTATGAAGAGTGCAGGAGGAGCAAGATTGAGGACAATTTGGAAAGCTCATTTGCTGTTCACAATCTGACACAACAGAAGATAAAGCTGCAGGCAAGTTATGAGAGGTTGGTTGAAGATATCAACGGCCTTTTGGATGCCCAGGAGCAGAGGGCCTGGGATGGAGAGAGGTAAGATGCGAGAACAAACCTGATGAGAGCAAGCTGCAGGAGAAGTATGACATGCTCAAGAACTGACAGTTGCTCAAGCCAAAGTCATTAGGAACATGAAGTTGAAGCTTGCTGAAGAGAAGATTAAGTTGCAGGCCCACATTGATGAGCTTGAGAAGGTTGCCGAGCAGACCAAGCTGAAGCTGAATGGGATCAAAGCCATCTTAGATGAATGAGCAGTATAATGTAATATGCTTCTTATTAGTAACACCAGCATGGTTATGGGATGATGAGTACTATAATTATGGTTATGTAATGACTACTATTAGATGAATTATCTAGTAATATCTGAATTATTGTTATGTAATGTACCTATTTAGCATTAAGCACTACCGTGTAATATGGTACTTATTAGTTATGATTATGTATGAATCTTCCAGTTATGCTGAATCTGATGTCGTTGGTTGGTTGGTTTTGTCAATGCCGATAGACCCTAGACTCACTTTGGTGGGTTTCTCGACGCCGAGTGACCCTAGACTCACTTTGGTGGGTTTTTCGACGCCGAGTGACCCTAGACTCACTTTGGTGGGTTTTTCGACGCCGAGTGACCCTAGACTCACTTTGGTGGGTTTCTCGACGCCGAGTGACCCTAGACTCACTTTGGTGGGTTTCTCGACGCCGAGTGACCCTAGACTCACTTTGGTGGGTTTTTCGACGCCGAGTGACCCTAGACTCACTTTGGTGGGTTTCTCGACGCCGAGTGACCCTAGACTCACTTTGGTGGGTTTTTCGACGCCGAGTGACCCTAGACTCACTTTGGTGGGTTTCTCGACGCCGAGTGACCCTAGACTCACTTTGGTGGGTTTTTCGACGCCGAGTGACCCTAGACTCACTTTGGTGGGTTTCTCGACGCCGAGTGACTCTAGACTCACTTTGGTGGGTTTTTCGACGCCGAGTGACCCTAGACTCACTTTGGTGGGTTTTTCGACGCCGAGTGACCCTAGAATCATAGTAAGCATCATCAGTATCCATCTAAGCCAACATCATCACCAGAATCACCAGCATCACAACCAACATTTTCAGGTTCTCACATCCATCTAAGCCAACATTTAAGATAAACATCCAAGTTCTCACAACCAACAATGGTTCAAAGCCAACATAGGCATCATAGGTTCTGAAAGCCAACAAAGGCATAATCTAGTTGAAAGCCAACATAGGCATCATAGGTTCTGAAAGCCAACAAAGGCATAATCTAGTTGAAAGCCAACATAGGCATCATAGGTTCTGAAAGCCAACAAAGGCATAATCTAGTTGAAAGCCAACATAGGCATCATAGGTTCTGAAAGCCAACATAGGCATCATAGGTTCTGAAAGCCAACAAAGGCATAATCTAGTTCACAACCAACACATAGACATCACATGCCAACAAAGAAAACAAAGACAAAGGCATCTAGTTCCCAGAAGCATAGAAGTACTCTTTCAACTTGTATGAAGAAGTCCTTTTTCTTCCACTCTGTCTTGGAGCTTGAAAAGTTGACCTATTTCCTGTAGCAGAGGTAGATGATGTACCAGCATTGGTAGCTTTCTTCCTGGGAGACCTCCTTGGAGGAGCAGCAGGTGTAGTGGCAGCAGGTGTAGCTTTCTTCCTAGGAGACCTCCTTGGAGGAGCAACAGGTGTAGTGGCAGCAGGTGTAGGAGCAGCAGTTGATGGAGATGGCCTCTTCCTTGGTGGTGCAGCAGCTATAGATGCATTTGTTGTTGAAGTAGAAGCATGTGACCTGTTTGGCTGCATTTCAAAAACAGTTAAGGCTTGTGAGTTACAATGGAGACAAAATAAAGAGAACTGAGGTGCTATTATAACTAACCTGATGCTGGTTCATTCTCATAGAAAGAGCTGCCTTGAGGGGCTTGGAGCAAACATTGTATCTATGTCCTACAAGTTTGCAGTTGCTGCAAGTAATAGATGCCATCCTAGATGTATCTCTTGGTGCTGGCTTTTCAAATTGGTTTTTCCTCCTCTTTGTTTGTTGCTTCCCAACCTTGTCTTTGAATACTGGAGGCTCTATGTCCCGAGTTCTTGTCCTTGGCCACAGGTTTGGACCAGCACGTGAAATATGATATGTGCAAATGCTTTTTATACATTTCCTTTTTGAAGAAATCAACAACAAAGTCCTCTGGCTGCAACTTAGCTTTCACTATTGCGTAAACTGCATGATGGCAAGGCATAGAAGTCATATCCCATTTCCTACATCCACATGTTCTCATCCAAAGAAGTTCACCGAGTAGGTGTTTTCTCCACTAGTCACTTGGTAGATGTTAGGACCAGCCATCAAAGTCTGGCACCACCTTGAGTTGTACTTTGTGTCCTCTAACATTTCAGCATAGGTAGGGCAAATCTCCCAATTTGCTGTCTCTGTCTTTGTTCTATTCTTGTTAAATTTGACCATCAATTTTTTCCTAATTCCTTCAATCATGGTCACTATTGGCTTGCCTCTGACATCTAATATCATTTTATTAAACACCTCACTGATGTTGTTCACTACCAGGTCAGTTTTGCAATTAAAATCCATAGCATGCCTAGCCCAAGTATGAACAGGGATTTTGTGAAGCCATGTCCAAGAAGCCTTACACTCTCTTTTCAAAGCATTCATTGCATCAAGGTGTTCATTCTCAAGATAAGAGTAGCTAGCTGCATCCATGTGTTTCTTTAATTCATCACCTCTAAAACCAGCAGTTTGGAAATTCTGGTAGATATGTCTAAGGCAGAATCTTTGTGGACAATTGGGGAAAACATGGTTTATTGCATTTAAAAGCCCATGTTTGAAACAATGGGAAATAAAGCTAGGCATTGGTCCTATAAACAATGAAGCTATAGAAATGTGCATATGAAACCATGAAACCTAGTGCAATATTGTATGAGAAGAGAAGTTTACCTTCTGCCTATCAGAGATGACGGTATAATGACCAAACTTCCCACTTTCTCCACCAAGTGCATCTTTAACCTGTGTTAAGAACCAGGTCCAGCTGTCTTTGTCCTCTTTGTCAACAACTCCAAATGCTATAGGGTAGATATTATTGTTCCCATCCCTTCCTGTTGCAGCAAGGATCTGTTGACCTGTTGACAGCTTGATAAAACAACCATCTACCCTCGCAAAGTCGACAATTGTGAGAACATAGTGTATGTAATGTGAGCACATAAATAATTCACAACTTAGTAAATGAAATGTAACCTATGAATGGTCTGCATCCATTCAAAAACCCTTCTTTGCAAGCACTTATACAGAAAAACAGGCCATGAAACCTAGGGTTTTTGCTTGGGTGCTCTGGTACATGCCTAGTAGTAACAATACATCTAGAGCCTGGGTTTGTATCCAACACAGCCTGCAAATAATCTCTTATTCTAGTGTATTGTCCTCTCTGATCTCCTTGGACAACCTTCAATGCTTGCTTCCTAGCCCTGTAGGCCATATGGGCGGACATCTCTACTCCATATTTCTTCTTCAGTGTCTGCATTATTGTGGTGACTGGTGTGCCAATATCAACTCTCATCATTGCCTCACACTGGTGTGCAACCCATTTTGCAGTGACCTTGGTATTCTCTCCTACTGCTGGACATGTGTGCACAAAATTTGCCTTCCTTATGCAAAAAGTAGTCTCATTTGCAACAACAGAAGCTGCAATAAAGAAAGGGCATTTCGCATTTGTGCACACAACTATGATGTTGTCATTGCAGTTTCTGTGGAACTCATAATTCCTATTCTAAGTTATGTGCAACGTCTGAATTGCTCTCCTAAACTGATACACATTTAGGAAACAAAGTTTTCTGCAAAACTGCTCCTCTGGGTTCTCTCTCTCCTAACTGTAGCAGATCCTTGGCAAAGATCTCACTGATCTGCTCTTCCTTCCATTGGGCAGAACAAATTGTACTTCCTCAGCTCCATCATCATATTCCTGCTTCAAAACACCAAGATCTGGCTCCTCATCTGATGATGGTGCCCAAACATCCTCAAATCTCTGTTCCAAGCTAGAATGTGACCTCTCTGTTGGCCCTTTTCTAGCTTTCTTCTTCTTTCTAGGCACCTCTTGGTGCTCCACCTGCTCATCTTGCTCCACCTCCATATGTTGCCCTTCCTCATCTTCCTCATACAGTTCATCCACATCAGTGTCTCCATCAAAATGAATGAGTGGATCCTCTCTTTGCTTGCTCATCTCATTAAGCCTCTGAAGATAGTCCTCATCTGCATCCAGATCTGAATCATCTTCGCTAGAAGAATTGGTAGCTTCTGCTTAACCTTATTTACATGCTCAGCTACAATCTTATGTTTCCTAAATTTGGCAATCTTTGTTCTCCTCTTGAACTCCATTAATGTCTCCAGTTCATCCTGATCTGCTGCATTGGATTGGTCCATGGCAGCATTTGTATCTAGATCATGGTTTGTGCTCATTGTGTAGTGTAGAACTGCAATGGCTCGCTGACTCAGATTATACTTTTTGGTGGCGATCTTAAGAGAACACTAGAAGGATTTACTACATACACAGGGTTCTCTCCTATATGGCTCAAAGGAACCTGCTCCTCAACCAGATAGCCTGAGTTCAAATCTGCAGGTCTTGGATCAGTGCCCCTAACCATCCAAGTTCACTACATGTCGATCATTGTTAGCAATATGGTCAAGCATTTCATCCACCTTATCATCATCACAAATTTCATCCATTCCTGTAATCCCCACACCAGGATCCCTCACAAAATACATGAAATCATTAAGCCCATATCCCTCTTTCTCTATTAGGGCAACCAAATTATAATATGTTATGTCTGAAATGCAAACTGATCTCCCCAAGTTGTCTCTATCATGGAAGTGCATTCTAACTTCCCAAACATCATCATTCAAACTACACACAAATAATTAAAATAGCTTAATTAACAGAGCACCAATGTACTATAAAAAATGCATAATTCCTAAAACAGAGCACTGATGTACTGTAAAAAATGCATAATTCCTAAAACAAAGCACTAAAACAGAGTAATCAACATTATAATTGCTACAATACAAAGACAGTACACTCCGAAAACAACAAACACCTTCTAAAAACCATCACAAGTTCTCAAAACCAGTCAACTTCACCACAAACCAATGCAAACCAGTCTCTCTAAGTACGGTACCACTGCTAACTACTCACCGACTACATCATCAACTAGCTACTCATTAACTACTCACAACTAGCTACTCTGTTAACTACAAATCAATCACAACTAAATCACAATTAAGAGAGCACCAATTAACAGAGCCAAAAAACCTAACCCTAACCCTAGAATCGATCTAGAGGAAGAGGGAAGAGGGAAGAGGGAAGAGGGAAGAGGAAACTCACTAGACGCCGCCGAATGACGAGGCAATCTGGTGACTCTCCAATGGATTCTCCTTCACTGCCCTGGCCAAAGATCTTGCCGCCGCATATTCGAGAAAGTGCTGGGGGCTCTGGCTGGGGCTGCTCATATCCGACGGCCAGCTAGGGTTTGAGCTCCCGCATATATCTCCCATAGGTGGACCATCGTCTCCAACGCCGGCAGACCCACCGCAGCTGCCGCTCAAGGCCGACAAATTGCCGCCATGACTGAGAGGAGAGAGTGCGGGGGAGGAAAAGAGAGTGACAGGAGCGGACCGGGAGGGGTACGGCTCGAAGACTACGCGGCCCGGCTCGAACCGTTGCGCCAGCGGCGTGTAACGCCGTCTAACGTCGTTGCCGTGTGAACAGTGCTTCCACGTCGACGGATGCGGGCCCTCCTTTTCATAAACGCACTTAAAACGGTCCAAACAAGCAACTAGTGTTTTTTGCAAAAAATTATGAAAAAAATTAGTGTTTTTTTGGCACAATTTCGTATATGTGTGGTACCTGCAAACCTAGCCTGAAGTGTCGATGATTTTTGCAATTCACTCCATGTATCATGTATAAAGTATATAGTATATACCCGTGACCACCTCCCTAGTGATCACGACCCGATAGTATAGCATGGCAGACGGACAAGAATGTAGGGCCACTGATGAAACACTAGCATCCTATAGTAAGCATGTAGGATTGCAGGTAAAGGTAACAACAGTAGCAGCAAGGACATGCTATGCATCAGGATAGGATTAACGGAAAACAGTAACATGGTACACTACTCTAATGCAAGCAGTTTAGAGAAGAATAGGCGATATCTGGTGATCAAGAGGGGTGTGCTTGCCTAGAAGCTCAGCCAAGAAGGAGGGGTCGTCAACACCTTAGTCATACTGGGTAGCAGCGGCGTCGGTCTCGGTGTCTAGCGAGAGAAGAGGGGGAAGAAACAATAAATACAATGCAAACATATGCATAATGATGCATGACAAAGCAAAGCGTGATGCTAGGCGTGCCCAATCACGGTAGTAGGTGATACCGGCGAAGGGCGGAAACATCCAAAAGTATTCCCGGTGTTTCGCGTTTTCGGACAGATGAATCGGAGGGGAAAAGTTGCGAGTTTGCTATGCTAGGGATGTGTGGCGGACGATCGGGCTGCGTATTCGGATTCGTCTCGTCGTTCTGAGCAACTTTCATGTACAAAGATTTTCCATCCGAGCTACGGTTTAATTTATATTAATTTTCAAAGTTTTAAATCATTTTTGGAATTAACAGAGTTAATTTAATTAGGAAATGCCATTATGATGTCAGCATGACATCAGGGTGATGTCAGCAGTCAACAGTCAGTTGACTTGGTTAATCTGACGTGTGGGTCCTACATGTCATAGGCTTAGGCTAACTAAATAGGTTTAGTTAATTAAATAGGTGTTTAGGTTTATTAATTATGCTTATATTACCTTAATTAATTAAGTAATAATTATATATATTTTTAATTATTTTTTTCTTAAAAAATGTTTTAGGGGGCAGGGCCCCCTGTTAGTGGCTAACTAGGGGGGGGGGGGGTTAGTGCTAATCTAACCCCCAATTAACATGGCCTGCCCAATATGGCAGAGGTGCAGCCGGCAGGGGCTACGCCCGCGCGCAGACGGGGGCTGCCAGATCGGCGGAGAGCGGCGCGGCATGGGAGCATGAGGGACGGGCGCGGGGCTGCGCAATCGCACGCGGAGGGGCGAGCTCGCGCGGGGGCGTCACGGCGGGCAAGCGCAACCAGCAGCAGTCGTAGCGGCGAGAGAGGAGGCAAGGCCAGGGCGCGGAATTGAGTTCCGATGCGAGGACGGCGAGTAGTGCGGCTGCGGGAGCTGGACGAGCCCATCTCTGTAGTGGGAGAGCGATCGAGCCAGTGGTCTCGCTAGACCCGTACGAGACCGAGGAGTACGGTACACGGCTTGGGCGTGAGAGGGGCTAACGGTGGCGACACGAACGGCTGCAGCAAGCTCGCGGGCGCGACTGCGAGGCTAGCCACGATAGTAAAACAGAGGGGGAAGGAGAGGGGAGCGTGCACTGGTGCTCACAGCGTTGACGAGAAGGGTCGTGGACGCCCGAGGAGCTCGATGCAGGCTCAGGGAGGACCGGAGCGGTGGTGTTCGCCGGGGATCGACAACGGCCGAGGCGGAGAGGAACAAGGCGATGGTGGCACTGTAGGGGTTCCCGATGCTGATCCGGTGATGTAGACGACTGCGACGAGCCCGGGGGTTCTTCTGGACGCCTTGGAATGGCTAGCGGTGGCCGGTCGCCACGGGGACGAGGAAGGTGCGACGATGGCCGCGACGGTTGTGCGCTCGGGAGAGAGTGGCGGCGAGAGGAGGAAAGGGGAGAGGGGGTAGGGCGCTAGGGTTCGTCAAGGGAGGGAGGAGGGCGTCGGGGCCGCCTTGTAGACGACGGGGAATCGCGGGATGGCCGCCACGCACTCACAGCCGTGGCCATGGTGGTCGGGTGCGTGCCAGCACCTCTCGTGAACAGGGAGGAGCAGAGGGTGGGGTAGGTGGGCCGGCCTAGCGGACAAGTGGGCTGTGGCCTAGGGGGGGCCTTTTCTCCTTTTTCTATATTTTTTTGTTGTTGTTTTGTTTTTAGTTTTCTTTTACTATTTTATTTTATTTTAGTGCACTAAAACACTTTATAAAATGTTGGTTCACCACCATAATTACTTCTGGAATATTAGCCACAGTTTGTACATTTTAGTTTTTACATTTGAAAACTTTTGATGTTTGTCATTAATTAAATTTTGAATTTGAATCGGTTTGAACTAACGCCGGTCTATCAAGAGTAACTGCAGTTAACATGGCACCAGTAACCGAGTTTTACTGTTTCTTAATTATCCGGGTGTTACAATTCTCCTCCACTACAAGAAATCTCGTCCCGAGATTTAAGAGGGGAAGTGACGGGGAAGGGATTTGGTTACGAAATTCTAACAAGCGTTCTCGATCTTGGTTGCTCTTCTCGAAGCGGTCGATCCATTAGGTTGATGTCTTCATTTCTCTTCTTCGGGTCATCATGATGAAGTCGGCATCCTTTCTTTAGGAACTCCATCGTACTTACAAATAAGTAAGGGGGCAGCTCGGCTACGACAGAGTGCTTAGGAGGGAAACAATCTGGGGTTAACCCATGAATGAGCATAAGATTATCTCTTGAGTTGAACATATAAAATACATCGAGAGTAAGTATGAAGGTACAATAAGAGGTTTCAAGCGGATAGATAGTTGCTTGAAGTCTGAACCAGAGTGAGAAAGGGGTTCAGAGTGTCGGTGTACTAGAGTAGGGGTACCCTAGTATCCCGAACTCGTGCACGGGCAGTTGCAGCACCCCGCGGCAAGGGTTGCCTGGTCACCGCCAAGATCCTCCAGGGTTCCTTTGGACCCATTCAAGAACAAAGTATTTAACCAAGAAGACAAGGCCCCGGCAAGAGGAGCTTGCCGGGAAGGCCACTCAAGGCACGCAGAAGACAAGACCCCGGCAAGAGGAGCTTGCCGGGAAGGCTCGGAGAGCGACAAGCCTCCAGACGCGACAAGGATTCAGCCACGGCAAGGCGCTTGCCGCGGCAGCAACCTCTCTTCATCTCCGCTCCAGCTCATCCACCAACGTGTCGCCATGGGACCATTCCATGCGCGCGTGTCAAGAGGCTGTGCAGCCAGCGGGGAGCAGCGATAAGCGGCGCCGACAAGCTTGCCATCGTGGCGAGCGGTGGCG
The DNA here is from genome assembly GCA_021605145.1 of Aegilops bicornis. Classification (NCBI taxonomy): domain Eukaryota; kingdom Viridiplantae; phylum Streptophyta; class Magnoliopsida; order Poales; family Poaceae; genus Aegilops; species Aegilops bicornis. Next base: position 82,968,434 of record CM038669.1, read on the forward strand.
CACCTGACGGTCCCTCACAGCCTGTTTAGGCGATGTGGACGGGCATTTAATGCTTTTGTCCCTTGTCATTAAGGTTAGGTAGTGTACATCAGACAATCGCATAAGTAGGTGTACCAACCATCGCTTTTTCCATTTGTACCCTCATCTACGCTGCCACACTGTCGGAGACCCCTTGAGCATATAAAAGGAGGCCCATGCGCAACGTAGAGGGGGTTCGGTCCGTTCGACTCATTCGAGGCCAGAGACACTCATGCTAGGTCTTGTAGCCCTCATCGCTCCCTAGCAAGAACACAATACAATCAGACAAGCAGAGGTAGAGAGTATTATCTCTCCGGAGAGCTCCGAAGCTGGGTAAACTGCTCGTGTGCTTCACATCGATCCGCTCTTCGTGCGATCTCCGCCCCCCTCTGAACCAAAAGGGACTCGGTCCGCCGGTCCCATAGGTGTTCGTGGGTCCGATCAGCCTCCCCGACATCTTTGGCGCGCTGTAGGGCGCCGAGGCTGTGTGAACCTGATCCGGCGTTCACACGAGCAACATCTTCAACATCTTCATCAACATGCCACCGAAGAAGAAGGCTTCGGGCGGCAGCCGGAGCCCGCTGCCGAACCCACCATCGCCGGAGTGAACGGGTGGTGGAGCGACGCTGGCGGAAGAACTGGCGCCCGGCGAAGGAGTTCGTGACGCTGCCAAGTTCAAGGACAAGGCCGCGCATACCTCGGCGTCAGACATGTACCGCGCCTGCCTCAAAGAAAGCGCTGGGACCGACAGTCATGGCATTCACAATGCCATACGCTGCTTGGACCGAGATCGAGCCGGAGGATCTCGTGACGCTCAAGACCAGCATGCGCGCCAACATGTCGGCATTAAAGCGAGACGGTCGCCGGACGGGATACTGCTCCTTCTAACATAGATAGAAGTCCGAGCATATCCCGCTCCTCGCGCCGTTCGCCACTACCACCCACTACTCCAGCAGAAGCTCTGGCGAGAGCTCAACTGCTCCTCGACTACCCTCCAACAACCGACAAGGTTGACGAATGGAGGGCCACCATCCAGAGTCTCATCAGCTTTGCCAACGGCGACGCTCCGCAGCAACCATCTACATCATTGCCACGGCAAGACGACAAGGCACGAGCCGGTGGCGACGAGACTTGTGGAGGTGCAACCACCATGCACTCTCCACCCCGAAGGCCAAGATCGCCGACTTCACGGATCCACCTCGACAGCCGACTCCACCGCCATCGGATCCACGGGCTCGCCGCGATCCGCGCCAAGTTCTTCATGAACGACAATAAGAAGGCGCTTTCGAACTCGCATCGAGCGCCAAGAGAAGCGCGACGTCAATCCGACTGCCGCTACTGGCCTTCTGCTGACATGCACGCCAGAGGAACCAGCGACTTGTCAGACGCTGTAGGTTGCCCTGCTCACTCGTGAGCTGCGGCAAGTCCAAAGGGCCCAAAGAAGAAAAACTTGCCGACGTGCGTAGAAGTACGATGGCGTGACGCATCCGTCGGAGTTCCTCAAAGCATCTACACCATCGCGATGCAGGCTGCGGGGACGAGACGACAAGATCCTCGCCAACTACTTCCCACCGGTACTCAAGCCCAACGTCAGTCCTGGCTCATGCACCCGCCGGACAGCTCCATATCCTCTTGGCAGATCTATGCCATCAGTTTGTTGGCGCCTTCACAGCGGCCACAAGCCTCATGGCCAAGAAAGTGACCTTCATCTGCCGCCTGTAAGGAAGGAGAGTCCCCGCAAGTTCATTCAGAGATTCAGCCGTGCACTACAACATCCAGATGTCCACCACTGCTGCGGTGATCTGCGTTTCATCGTAACGCTCGAACCGCAGGATGAGGGAGGAGATGGCGATGTGCAAAGTCAAGGACGCCGCTGAGCTGTATGCCTTAGCCGACAAGTGTGCACGCTACTGAGGAAGGGAGGAGACTCTCAGGAGAGAATGCGAAGCAGTGAACCGACAAGGAGGAGACCGCCCAAGCAAAGAAGAGCCGCGGCGGGCAACAGGAAAAAGAAAGGCAGAGAAGTGCTAGCTATTGAGCAGTCCGCAATGGAGGTGGTGACAAGAACGCCAAGGCTGGTGGCTCCGCAAGGAGGTTTCACCGGCACCAACCACTACCGGTGGCCGCCGACAAGGTGACGGCTCCGCAAGCAAGATCGCAAGATCCACCGCACCAAGGGACATGACCTCCAGAGCTGCAAGAAGGTCGAGCAGCTTGTTGAACAGCAGAAGGCTGAGTACGAGCGGCGTGACAAGGAGAAGGCCCAAGAAGGTGCTGGGGGAGTTAGCAAGAAGCGACCCGGCCGGGGAGGACGCCGAGGCAAGGCCAAGCAGCGGCAAGGAGACAGACCTCCCCGCGGCCGCGACAAGGATGAAGATGACGACGACGATGAAGACATGGATGATGACGACGCCGATGAGCAGGAGTTTCGTAAAAGCCACGGAGGTCCTCTGCGTTGACGGAGGTGCTTCTCGCATACTTCCCACCGCCAACTCAAGTAGTGGATGCGGAGGTCAATGCAGCGGAACCATCCGTAGAGTCACGCAAGCCTCAAGTGGTCCAAAGACGCCTATCATCTTTGATATTGAGGACCACCCCGATCGATAATCATGCGGTCGGGTGCTTGCCGATGTTGGTCTCACCAACCATCCGCAACCTCAAGGTCACCAAGATGCTAGTTGACGACGGGGCCGCTTAAACCTCGATCTCCTCCAAGGTGCTCCGTAAGCTTCAGATCCTCGACAGCGAGCTCAAGAGACCGCACATTCCAAGGAATCAATCCGGGAAGGAGCAAGCCGAAGGGGAAGATCACGTTGCCGGTGACATTTGGCAGCAAGCTGAACTTTAGGATTGAGAGGGTCACATTCGACATTGCTGATTTTCCATTGCCTTACAAAGGAATACTTGGCCGTCCAGCACTCGCCAAGTTCATGGCGGCCTCTCACTATGCCTACAACTTACTCAAGATGCCAGGCCCGATAAGCATCATCTCTGTCCATGGCGACAAGAAGGATGCTCTTATCTGTGCCGACAAGATCTACCGGGAGGCAGCAGCTGCAATGTAAAGCAAAACACTTGCCGATGAAGCTCCCGGGGAAGAAGACCAAGTCCAAGTCCGCAAGAGCTCGATGCCCACTCCGCAAGCACACCTTCGGAGTGCTGCGCTACCGTCGAGGACGCACCATCGAGCTCCATCGGCAAGTGCAAGAAGACGATGGCAGCTCCGCCAAAGACCAGGAAGGTGTCCGCCAAGGAGGACGGCACTGGTGGTACCTTCACCATTAGTGCCTCTCTCGACCCTAAATAGGAAGGCGCGCTCGTTGCTTTCCAGTGGGCAAACGTCGACGTGTTTGCATGGCAACCGTCTGACATCCCCGGTGTTCCCAGGAAAGTAATTGAGCACCGTCTTGCTATCTGTCCTCATGCGCGACCCGTCAAGCAGAAAATCAGGAAGCAAGCAGTGGAGCGCCAAGAATTCATCGCAGAAGAGATCAAGAAATTGGAAGCAGCAGGCCTTGTCAGAGGAGTGCTCCATCCTACGTGGTTGGCCAATCCTGTAGTTGTGCGCAAGGCAAATGGGAAACGGAGACTTTGTATTGACTTCACGGATGTTAATAAAGCTTGTCCCAAAGACCCGTTTCCCTTGCCGCCAAGATCGACCAGATTGTTGACTCCACTACCGGATGTGATTTGCTTTCATTTCTTGATGCATACTCAGGATATCATCAGATCTTCATGGCGTAAGAGGATGAGGAGAAAACCGCATTCATTACTCCATGTGGCACATATCGCTTCATACTGGATGCCTTTCGGTTTGAAGAATGCTGGTTCAACGCTTGCAAGAGTAGTCCATGACGCTTTTGAGCCGCAAATGCACAGAAATGTAGAAGCCTACATGGATGACATAGTGGTCAAGAGCAAGGACAAAGCAACTCTGGTTCAAGATTTGGATGAGAACTTTGCAAATCTGCGCAAGATCAACCTCAAGCTCAACCCCGAGAAGTGCGTGTTTGGAGTCCCTTCCGGCAAGCTTCTCGGGTTCTTCGTGTCTCAGCGAGGAATTGAAGCCAATCCCGACAAGATCAAGGCCATTGAGCAGATTGAAGCACCAAAGCGCCAAGGATGTACGAAGACTTGCCGGTTGCGTGGCTGCTCTCAAGCAGGTTTATCTCTAGGTTCTGTTGAACGCGCTCGCCATTTTTCAAGATTTTGAAAAGGCAGGTCCAATGAAATGGACTCGAAGCGGAGGCTGCGCCGCAGACTTAAAGAGGTACTGTCCTCCACTCCAATACTTGTCGCACCTAAGCCACAAGAGAAGTTGCTGCTATATATAGCGGCAACCAATCAAGTGGTTAGTGTTGCGTTAGTAGCGGAGAGGGAGGCGGACGATGAGCCGCAACCATGGCGTATACATCCAAATGGCTGCTGTGGGGCTTCACCGCAAGCTCGCCTCGACAAGGACGGAGCTGCGCAGGCATGCGAAAGCAGATGCAGAAAAGGATGGTGCGCCCAGTTTACTTTTGTCGTTCCCTCCTGCAGGGGGCTAGGTCAAGGTACTGGTGTGCACAAATTGCTTTTTCGCCTCCGATGGCCTCGAGAAAGCTGCGCCATTACTTCCAAGCACATGAGATAAGAGCCGCCACTGCTTTTCCGCTAAAGAGGATACTGCAAAATCCAGGTTTACAAAGTGATTGTCGAGTGGGCACTGAACTGCCAAGCTTTGGCCTCAAGTTTGAAAGCACATCAACTATCCAAAGCAGAGCATTGGCAGAGTTCATAGCGGAATGGACCCCAACACAAGATGAAGAAATTCCAGAGACGAGCATCCCTGGCCAAGGAAGCGAGCAAAGAGTGGCTGATGTACTTTGATGGTGCCTTCTCGCTGCAAGGCGCCGGTGCTGGCATGCTGCTTATAGCACCCACCGGAGAGCACCTCAAGTACATAGTCCAAATGCATTTTCCCAAGGAGCAAGCAACAAACAATACAGCAGAGTATGAAGGTTTGCTTGCCGGTCTCAGGATTGCAGTGGACCTTGGGGTTAAGAAGCTTATTGTCAGGGGTGATTCACAGCTTGTTGTCCGCCAAGTGAACAAAGATTATCAGAGTCCATTGATGGAAGCCTACGTTGATGAAGTGAGAAAGCTAGAAGAACACTTTGACGGCCTACAAATGGAACATGTTCCAAGAGCTCAGAATGATATTGTTGATGGCCTGTCAAAATGCGCTGCACTTAAGTTGCCTGTGGAACCAGGGATTTTGTGCTCAAGCTAACTCAACCAACCGTAACACCATCAACTCGGACAGAAAGCAAGAAGAGGAAGTTGATTTCTGGTGACTATTTTCCGCAGAGCTTCCCGGCCGCCGCCAAGAAGGTCCCCAAGATCAACACCAATAAAGGCCGAGGAGCAGTCTGCCCGACAAGCCCTGTGGATTTGTTTCGCTGAAGCAGACGCCCCGACAAGTTTTGCTCCGCAAGCTTGCCGGGAACGCCAAGCTCCGGCTGAGCCGCAGTTCTTGCCGTGGAAGCCGATGTTCCCGCAGCAGCAGATGTGCCTTTAGTCCTTGTTGTCGAGCCGCAAGCTCCAAAGCATGGGCGCAGCAGATTGTCCATTTCCTTCAGATGTGAGAACTTCCCGAAGAGCAAGAAGAAGCGGAAAGAGTAGCCCGGCAGTCAAGTATGTACCAGTTTGTCGACAACACGCTATACAGAAGAAGACTCAACGGTGTGAAATTGAAGTGTATTCACCGGGAAGACGGACAAAAGCTGTTGGCAGAGATACATGGAGGCCTATGTGGTTACCACACTGGCGCCAGAGCACTTGCCGGCAAACTGTTCCGGCAAGGTTTCTTCTGGCCGACAGCCCTCCCGGATGCAACTGCACAAGTAACCAAGTGTGAAGCGTGCCAGTTCCATTCCAAACAGATACACCAGCCAGCTCAAGCTCTCCAGACGATCCCTTTAACTCGCCATTTTCGGTCTGGGGTTTCGACATCCTCGCCCCTTCCCCGAAGTTGTCGGGGCTTTTGAGTACTTGTACGTTGCCATCGACAAGTTCACAAAGTGGCCGGAAGTGGAAGCAGTGAGGAAGGTGACAAAGACAACCAGTCAAGTTCTTTCAGCCGATTGTTTGCCGCTTCGAATCCCTAACAAGATCATCACCGACTAACGGCACACAATTTACGAAGTCGCACCTTCATGCAAAGACGCCCAAGATCTTACGCCAAGGTCTGCTTTGCTTCGTTGCTCATCCGAGAAGCAACGGTCAAGCAGAGAGAGGAAATGTTGAAGTGCTGCGCGGGCTCAAGACCAGAACTTTCGACAGTCGCACAAGTGCGGAAGAAATCGATTGAGGAGCTGCCGGTGGTTCTTGGTCGATTAGACGACGCCAAATCGAGCCACCGGCCGCACACCTTTTGCTCTAGTCTATGGAGCAGGCAGTTCTCCCCACGGAACTCAGATACGGGTCACCTCGAGTACTCGCTATGATGAGTTTGAGCAAGAGCAGCTGCGACAAGATGACGCTACGCTTCCTTGAGGAGGATCTGCCTTCGTGTCTGTACGAGCTGCTCGTTATCAGCAAGCTTTGCGCCGCTACCATAGCCGCAAAGTTAGTGCCGAAGTTCGAGGAAGGCGACCTTGTTCTTCGCCGCTCAGTCCGCCAAGAATTCAAACAAGTTGACGCCTAAAGTGGAAAGGCCCTTTATCGGGTGAAACGAGTCACTAGGCTCGGCGCTGTCCGCTTTGAGACCGAAGATGGCATTCCGTGAGCAACTCCTGAACATTGAGCATCTTCGTAAGTTTTACTCAGAGGGCGCTGTTTAACCTGTTCCGCAAGAACCACCTTTTGTACAAGTCTTGCCGCTGTTGCATGTAATCCTTTGTACAAAGCCGGGCGCGGACCCCGTGCATCAGTAAAGCTCATGTGTTGCGCACGACTTGTCAAATTCATGCTTTCATCATTTTATTGCATGTTTTGGCTAACACTTTGTGTAGCACCCACACCCGGTAAGCAATATCGAGCCGCTGGGCTCCATAACTTTATTTTCTCTTCTTTCTCTTTTCTCAAAGAAAGGAAGGTTCCCCCGCGTACAAGTTAACCAGGGGGGAAGGAGAAGATAATACTATGGACCAAGCGGTGCTCGAGGGAAGTTTCGCCTTACCGGGAAGCAAACAACAAAAAAGCTAAGTTGCCCAAGTTTGAGCAATCAGTTTTTAAATTTTTTTAAGTTATCTTCCTCGAACGATAGTACTTTGTATGGAAAACCTGTGCGCGGAGGAACCAACTCATGGCTTAGTCGCCTCTTTACTTTGTTTCGAAGTCCGCTCAACAACTTAAGTGAGCTGCAGCTAGTCGCGACAAGGTTGTTTGTCGAAGGCGGCACCGCCAAAGGTTGCCGACGTTCAAGACTCAAAGGTTTCACGGCAAAGGTGCCGGCACCGACAAGTTCCCTAAAAGCATAGGGCAAAAACGTACAAAGGAAGGAATCAAGTAATGGAAATAACAATGCAATCATCGCCTAAGATAGAGTTATATTACAAAATAACTTGTCGCAGATCTAATAAATTGTCCTAAACATGATCAGCAGCGACAAGGGAAAGATAAAATTGGCGGCCTAGTTCACTGGTCGCCATCAACCCGCTTGATCTTGCCCACCTTGTCCACAATGGGTGCGACAAGGGCTTTGAGCGCCTCCACGCCGGCATCCGGGCGGCAAGGATCGAGGACGCCGTTGAGATTGAGGCCTGGATTATGGAAGGCCACCTTCATCAACACCTTCCGAGGGCTCCTGCACAGATCTGGGCGCGATTCCTCGGCCAGCTGCTTTGGGATCTCTTCCCGAGTCAGCTGGAGACCCGCCACCACACCCTTGAAGAATAAGCTAAGCTTGGCGCTTGGTTGGAGGTGCCTGCTTGAGGAGTATTCGAGATCCACCATCCCCAGCTCCATCACTGCTAGGATGGTGGCGGCAAGATCCACAGACCTTCAGTCCAGTGCTCCACACTCTCCCTCAAGGCGCCTGGTGGCGACAAAGATTCGCCAAGAGCTCCTCGCTGGCCTTGATCTTCTCCAACAGGCTCACCTCCCGCCTCCTGGCGCCTGGCCCAGCCTGCATCGTGGTGGTCACTTCAGCTCAAGATAATCCTTGGCGCGCCGAAGCTCGCTGTTCTCCTCGGAGAGACGGCCCGCAGCTCGCCAAGAGTGTAGGCGCCCTTCAAGGCCAGTGTTTGAGCGCAGCAAGCTCTTTCGCCGCTTTATGGAGATCGGCCTCCAGCTGCGCCACCTTCGTCTCCAACTCTTTCTTGGCGGCCTCGGCGGCGGCAAAGCATCCTTCGCCTCCTTAAGAGCCCCGCCAAGTGACTCACGACAAGCTCTTCCTCATAGCTGTCAAGATTGATCTTCCGCTGCGCAACTCGCTTTCTTGCGCAGATATCTTCTCAAGAAGCCTTTTGCTGCTCTCGACCTCAGCCTTCTCAAGGATGAAGGTCAGGCGCTTTCAAAGAAGTCGCCTCGCTTCTTCCGCTATGTTCGAGAGTTTCTTGGTTGGCGCCCGGAGCTCTTCTCGCTTCTCCATGTTCCGCCCCGCCTCGCGACAAGTTCTTCCCGGACTCCAACTTGGCTTGTCGGGCGCTGTAGAGCGACGGCAGTTTCTTCAAGAGCTGCTCCTTCGCACTCGCCGCTGCTTGGCGCTGGCCCACTGCGCCAGCCACCAAATGGAGGCGAGCAGCTCTCCGTCAAGGTCTCTCTTCGACCGGGCGCCTGGAGCTCGACGCCTGTGGGAGTTTGATGAAGACGACGCCGCCGCCTTCAAGTAGGCGCTGGCCGAGGCTCTTCGAACTGACGCTGCAGCAGCAGCTGGGAGTCGGCGTCGGTGTGGCGCTGGCGCTCCCTGCGGCCAGGTGGTCGGTCACGTCGCGACCCCTCGCCCGGCTTCTGCGGCGGCAGTTCGTGGCCTCCCTCGGCAGGTTTCGGCGTCACGGGCCTTCTTCTTCCACGACGGCGGCTTCACAAGAGCTGTTACAGGCGTCTCCTCGCCAAGCGACCTCGGGCCCATCGGCTCTGTGGCGGACAAAGAAAGAACAGCCAAGCAAATATTCAAAGAAAACAGAAGAAAACAAGCCCAAGGGAAATTTTCAAGAAGAGGATTACCTGCAATGGGATCTCGCAGCCATGGTCTCGACCACCGGAGGATCATCGTGCTGTCCCTTGCCGGAGTAGCCTCCCTTGCCGGAGGACGCCCCTTGCCGGAGAATCCTCCCTTGGCGACGTAGTCAAGCGCATGTAATCTCGGGGCAGCTTCCGGGCCCTCCTGATGAGGCTGCTCTGCTCCTACACAAACCAACAGTCAGATATCAATGAAGAAGGAGCACCCATGCACACCTAACAGTAAGGAGAAAGCCGCAAACTTACTCTGGGGGCTGTGCTGGGGGCTGCTCTGAGGAAGAGTTTCCGGGTCCGGCAAGGCTGTCTCAGACGCGCCTCCTGCCGTCGCAGTAGGTTCGTCCTCGACGACGACCACCGGGGTTTTGGCTCTCTTCGACGCTCTCTGGGCCAGGATCCTGAAAAGGAAAGAGTTCAGAACGAAGCAAGTCAGATTCAAGATGAAGCAACAAAATTGAAGAAATACGAGCACAATATTGAAGCTTACTCTTCTTCCTCGTCCGAGCTTAGTGCGGAGAGATCAAACTCCGGCTCGCCTCCAGTGCGACGAGGCGGAGGGGTGGGCTCTCTTGGCCGCTTGGCGGAGGCGTCGGCGGTGGCCTGAGAGGATCCCGCCCCAGCTTGTCGCAGCAAAGGTGGGGTGCTCCGGCAACATCGCTTGCCGGTAGAGCGTCCGCGCGTGCTGCGTCAGGCCCGTCTGCCGCCTGCCTCGCTCTCGGCCTTGGCGGAACGCTTCTTTGGCGGAGCCGGGGCTCCGCTTATGCAAGCTGCTGGATGGTGGGGAAGAAGCGCCTCGGCTGGTTCGCCGACCGGCCTCGGGTTCGCAAGCTCTTCCTCACCGCAAACTCTTCGCCGGCAAGGCTTGCCACCTCGCTGCGTCGCCTCCTCCACGGTGTACCGAAGACGCCCGGCAGAAGCCGCCGCCTCCTCCAACTCTGTGGCAATGCGCACCATCTCTTCGCCGGTGGTGTCGCGGTGAGCTTCTTCGCTCGCCGGGCGGATCGGCACTTCTTCCAAGCTGTCGAAGAACCGCCGCGACGATGTCGCCGGAAGGCTCTTGCCAGTTGGAACGATCCCATGAGAATCGCACAACGGCATCATGGCGCTGGATGCGTCGAGCCGAAGAGTTGTCAGACAATGGGACGACCCCCCTCGGCAACCTAAACCACTCGGGGCGATCGGGGTCATTCTTGAACAGCTCTAGCAGCATCGCATCCAACTCCAAGACAGTGAAATTCCAGTTAAGGCCCAGGCGCAGCCTCATGATGTCCGCCGCATTTTGGAACTCCCAAGCAGGTCTCCTCCTCTCCTGCAAGGGAACGATGCGACGGCGAAGGAAATCTGCGCCAACTGCGCCTATGGTGAATCCAGCAAGCCTGAGGCGCAAAATCCGGGTCACAGCTATCTTCAACCTAGCATCTTCCGGCGCCAAGTTGCTCCAATCGTTGCCGCGCACTATTGGGGTTTGGGCGCAGGCGTTGAAGGGTCATGCGGTTCTCCTCAACGATCCAACACCAATTGGCTCTCCACCTCCCATTTGCTATGGAACTCTCCTTCCAGACACGCTTCTTTCTTGCCGCACTCGAGACCCAAGCAATCCCTCCGGCAAGCGGCTCTCCTCTCTCAACGCGGGGCATGAAGAAGTGGCGGAAGAGGGCTACGTTTGGTGGATCCCGACAAAGTTTTCGCAAATGTGTGCGAAAACTGCCATGGTCAGGACGGCGTTGGGTGTGAAATCAAGGAAGTGGAACCCATAGGTGTTCATAATGTCGCAGAAGAATTCAGAAAAGGGCGGGCAGAGCCCGCAATAGAAGAAAAGCGCAAAGAAAGGATACCCAGTTGGGGCTAGTTCCGAAGCTATGGCGGGGAGTACTTTCGTGCGCGGATGCGCACGCGTCCGTCGACCGTAAGAGGTAGAAGCCCTCCTCAGCCTCCTTTGCGCCGAGCTGGGGAGAAGATGGCCCGCCTTTCAGAAGCGCCATGAGCCGCTGCGCCTCGGCCGACTTCACGCCCTTTCCCTTGTCGGCTTTCGGAGCCATGGCGGAGGCAGTGGAGGAGACCGACGGCGTTGATGGCGTTGTGGCGAAAGGGGGCGGAGCGCTGCTCTCTTCGCACTAGAGAAGAAGGGGGGAGCGGCGGTGGTTTTCGAGATGAGACAGCAATGGCGAGGTGGGCGACCTGCCCCTGTTTCCCCTGTTTATAAGGAGGGAGAGGGGGCGGACGTTCCGCTTTTCCAAATAAAGAAACCCCCCACGATCTCTCCCACGATGCCCACGCTCGGGCGCGGTCGCTCGTGGGGGACGTGGTGGGTCCAGAGCAAGTAACGGCGTGATCAAGGCCGCGTGTGCCTGCTCGCTTTTTGGGCCCGGCCCAACAACGCCGCAGACTGCAGGTGGCCCGGCCCGGGGCTCTGTCTGCTGTAGTAGAGTAGGGTACCCTAGTATCCCGAACTCGCACGGGCAGTTGCAGCACCTCGCTGCAAGGCTTCTGGTCACCGCCAAGATCCTCCGTGGTTCCTTTGGAGCCATTCAAGAACAAAGTATTTTTCCAAGAAGACAAGGCCCTGCAAGAGGAGCTTGCCGGAAGGCCACTCGAGGCACGCAGAAGACAAGACCCGGCAAGAGGAGCTTGCCGGAAGGCTCGAGAGCGACAAGCCTCCAGACGCGACAAGGATTCAGCCGCGGCAGTAACCTCTCTTCATCTCCGCCTCCACTCATCCACCAACGTGTCGCCATGGGACCATTCCATGCGCGGCGTGTCAAGAGGTCAGTGCAGCCAGCGGAGAGCAGCGATAAGCGGCGCTGACAAGCTTGCCATCGTGGCGAGCGGTGGCGCACCTGACGGTCCCTGTTGCACTGTTTAGGCGACATGGACGGGCATTTAATGCTTTTGTCCCTTGGTCATTGTGGTTAGGTAGTGTACACTGTACACTGTACAAGTAGGTGTACCAACTACTGTTTTTCCATTTGTACCCTCATCTACGTTGCCACCTGTCGGAGACCCCTTGAGCATATAAAAGGAGGCCCATGCGCAACGTAGAGGGGGTTCGGTCCGTTCGACTCATTCGAGGCCAGAGACACTCACGCTAGGTCTTGTAGCCCTCATCGCTCCCTAGCAAGAACACAATACAATCAGACAAGCAGCAGTAGGAGTATTATCTCTCCGGAGAGCTCCGAAGCTGGGTAAACTGCTCGTGTGCTTCGCCTCGATCCGCTCTTCGTGCGATCTCCGCCCCCCTCCGAACCAAAAGGGACTCGGTCCGCCGGTCCCATAGGTGTTCGTGGGTACGATCAGCCTCCCCGACATAGAGCAGCGAGAGTAAGTATTGCGTCTGATACTAGAATAGAGCACTAGGAAGGTGGCACTTGAATTAAATACGAAGCCAAGCGTGGGGAATAACCATTAGAAACAGGGTTGTACAGGAGAGTCAGGTTTCGATACTGTGGAACTGTGGTTTATGGGCCCATAATGTGATTAAAAGTAGGAAGGGCGTTGACATCTTGCACCGTCATGATAGCAAGACATGTCAGAGTGTAGCCTATCAGTTATGTCGGCAACAATGTGAGTACCAAGGGCGAGGGACGAAGAGAACCATTTTCCTGCTCGTTGAATGAGGCGGACCAATAGGCAAGGTTCTCGTCCATCGGTGGAATGTCATCAACAATAGTAACAGGGTCTTATTGACAGAGTAGTACACCAAGGTGTTTACATAAGCAGTGAATTATTACTGCTTAGATCATATAGATCACAAGAAAGATTAAACAAAATAATGGAAAGGAAAAGGTGATTCATCAGATTAAACAGAACAATGGAAAGGAAAATGTTTTTCAACACATATTTCAGGGGTATATCCTTCCCAAGGGAAAGCAGAGCATGATATCCATGACAGGAAATAACATAGAAAACCCTTTAGTAAAGGGGAGAGAAATTTCATACCATTACCCATACAACGGTGTTGGATAATCGATAAAGAAAATTTAGCATTGTGCTTCAAATGTTTTTATTTAAATTCGGAGTACCACATACATGCTTCAAGATAGCATTGACATGGTCTTCAAGCAAAGGTTAGACTTCAGATACATGAAGGATCCATTAGGAACAACTTATAGAATAAGTTTTACAATTTCCTCATGGAAGAATGGATAGCCTTGCTAAAAGGAAAATTATAACAATAGGTCCTCCGGTCAGGTGTGCTAGGCACGACATCACCTTACCGGGTCACATAAACGCCAATGTTATAACTCTTGGAAATATGTTCCAACCATCATATCTGACCGAGATTCAGGTCCGATTGGTGTCACAATACCTCAGACTCATGATGCCTGAGAAGAAAGGTGCAACACAAATTTTGACGAGGTGACACTGTGAGATTCTCGGAAATGATCTATGGAAGCGAGTTCTGAAACAAGAGTTCATCATTAAACCAAGGAGAGGATGAGGGGGTGGCTGAAGAACTAAACGATAATTCATCGAGATTTGCAAAAGATGGATTTCCACAATCATGTGAACAAGGAGATAACATTTGTCCGATAAAATGATATAATGAGGTATGCTCGAGGAAAACATACTCAATTAAACATTGTTGGAAAGCTGCACCCAAAATATGGGCTTAGGTGGTATGATCAATGTTGGAACGGTGATTCGATAACCAATAGTCTAAGAATGAACTATCGACCATTAACTCCAAAGCAATAGGATTGCTAGAAGTTTTGAATTCACGCATCATAGTTCAATTGCCAGTATTCGGGGTAGAAACAACACGGGATCGAAAGCGAATGGAGATGGCGAGAAGTATTACTATATCGAGAATTCTCAAGAGGTGGAGCAATTCTCACGATATCCTTGACATAAAAGAAGGTAATACTCCAAGGTAGAACATAACATAAGCTGGTTAGCAAGGAACTCAAGGTATAACTCAAAACACAAACAAGTTTGTGTTGGAGGGAAGGCAGTAGAGTGATCGATGATAACACTAATCATCAAGGGCAAGGATGGTCTTTCTCAACATAAATTCAATTGATATCCTGGAAAAGCTCTGATGATGATCACGACACATTAGTAGAGAGATTTCAAGATGTAATCGATCGGCGATGACATCAAGTCAAAGGAATGGTGAAGCGAAAGGTTATTAGAACCAAGGGTACTACACAAACTCGGAATCAAGCTTGTTGTCTGAGGTGAAACGGTAAGACAAGGAAGATCGACGTAAGCTTAGCTCATCCTCGAAAGTTGTGCTCTGGGAATAAGAACCAGGTAGCACAGTTAAGATCGCCAAGAAGGCTAGGAATGACGTGATTGAGTTCAAACTCGTAAGTAATGAAGGTTACCAAGAGTTGCTTAATCGCAATCGGACTCGAGTCAGTTATCAGTGTCTTTGAGTGTTTAATAACTCAGAGCCCGTGAAAAATTGGAATCAATGAGAATGTAGCACTTGATGAAGAACTCATAAGAAGTTATGCAGTTTCGTGATAATCTTGAGATACCAGGGGGGTAATACTCGACGATAAATCAAAGTAGAGGTTGGAATGGGGTATTACTCTACAGAAGACAAGTGCTTAAACTTGCATGAGAAATGGTATTTAAAGGAGAACATGGTCGGAAACCTCAATTATAAATGATCGAACCACGGATACAAGATGAACTTATAACAAGGGGGTAACTATTTTTACGAGCAGCTTCCATGATAAGTTATACACCGTGTCCATGGGCATGAACACAAAGTTCAAGGTCGACTCCCACTTCTCCAATGCATAACATTTCATTCACTTCTCACTTTTCGAAAATAACATTAGTTGTTGAAAGTTTGTACCTTGTGCAATACCAGATAAGTATGCCACGTGAAATCTTTCAGGATCACACAGATTAAGAAAGACATAGGTTCAACCCATCGGTGCATCATAGAAACATATACCACAAACTTCAGGAGTAAATAACACAAGATTGAAAGCAGAGCATGGTTGGTCAATCAGAGGATAGGATTTACCAATGGAGAAAGAACTTACAAAATGATTGAATATGAAGGGCACTCTCGGATAAAATCCAACAAAGGATCTGCCGGCCCACAATGGAGCTGATGTGAGCATCGACACACAACCAGAGGAAGTAACAATGCAAAGGCGTTGGATTATAGAAACAACTGACTAATTCAGAGCTCAAATGCAAAGGAATTATGATTATAAAATCAAGGGATCAGAAGCAATGTTCTGATTAGGGATGGATAAGTTGAATAGCCTTAGGGGTACAATCCATGGCAATTGGATTGTTTGAGAACCAGCTCACGTTTAAAATGACGTCTGAGCCAGAAAGATAATTTAAAAGGATCAATTGATGATTGCGTGCATTCGCACTCATGTTGAATCAAAAGGATCAAAATGATAGTGCCTAAGGATACTAACGAATATTACCAGACATATGGAAAGCATCCATCATGCAAGTAGACAAGTATTGCAGAGCAATAAGCTACTAAGGATTTTTGGAGCATCGAATAGTATTTCGAAGACCATTGTGAAACACATGAACAACTGGGGGATGAGCGGATACTCGATAAGTCCGAGAATTATCCGTAGGGGTATTCAGGTGACAAAGAACAGCAAGGCAGTAAGCTCAAAGGATTATCGAAACAATGACGAGTATTTTGGGGTATCTTGTAATAACAAGACCAACTGGGGATGAATGTAAGAATAACAACTGCAAGTAGTTATCCATAAGGGTTGACGATGGAAGGGGAATTGTAAACGCGATTGGCACAAGGTCTTGAGAGAATATCAGAAGGTATCTTCAGAATCCTTCGGTGCACCAAGTAATCATCTGGACTGAAGAGGCTCTCCGGGAGAAAGTATTACCGAGAACCTAGAGTCAGAGTTAGTAAAAATCGTTTAACCCGAGTAGAAGAGAGTTCAGAGTCCCAGATTAAAGATCGAGGAGTAAAAGATCATAATACCACCCAATGGAGATGTCGGCCCGTAAGCCACACAACCATGTTAGTAAAAGTTTTGCAATTGACTAGACTCGACTTCGGCCAAGGAGTTTGGAAGGGGGGTGATTCCTACAGGCAGTCGGCTCTGATACCAACTTGTGACGCCCCCGATTCAATCATACACTAATCATACACGCAAACGCAATGCGATCAAGATCGAGGACTCATGGGAAGATATCACAACACAACTCTAAAACATAAATAAGTCATACAAGCATCATAATACAAGCCAGGGGCGTCGAGGTCTCGAATACAAGTGCTCGATCATAGACGAGTCAGTGGAAGCAACAATATCTGAGTACAGACATAAGTTAAACAAGTTTGCCTTAAGAAGGCTAGCCCAAACTGGGATACAGATCGAAAGAGGCGCAGGCCTCCTACCTGGGATCCTCCTAACTACTCCTAGTCGCCGCCGGGCCGGCTACACGTAGTAGTAGGCACCTCCGGTGTAGTAGGAGTCGTCGCCGACGGTGGCGCTCGCCTCTGGCTCCAAGATCCAGTTGCGACAACCTGGTAGAAGAGAAAGGGGGAAAAGAGGGAGAAAGGCAACCTTGAGTACTAATCCAAAGTACTCGCAAGCAAGGAGCTACACTACATATGCATGGGTATATGTGTAAAGAGGCAATATCGATGGACTGAACTACAGAATGCCAGAATAAGGGGGGATAGCTAGTCTTATCGAAGACTACGCCTCTGGGAGCCTCTGTATTGCAGCATGTAGAAGAGAGTAGACTAAAGTCCTCCAAGTAGCATCGCATAGCATAATCCTACCTGGCAATCCCCTCCTCGTTGCCCTGTTAGAGAGCGATCACCGGGTTGTATCTGGCACTTGAATGGGTGTGTTGTGTTTTATTAAGTATCCGGTTCTAGTTGTCATAAGGTCAAGGTACAACTCCAAGTTGTCCTGTTACCGAAGATCACGGCTATTCGAATAGATAAACTTCCCTGCAGGGGTGCACCACATGACCCAACACGCTCGATCCCATTTGGCCAGACACACTTTCCTAGGTCATGCCCGGCCGCGGAAGATCAACATGTCGCAGCCCCACCTAGGCCAACAGAGAGGTCAAGACGCCGGTCTAAACCTAAGTGCAGTGGGTCCGGGCCCATCGCCCTTAGCACACCAAGACGCTGTATGGGCGGCCGAAGCAGAACTAGCCCCTTAATACAAGAGAAGGCTTACGTTCCAATCCGCGCGGCGCCGCCATTCGGCCGACGCCACGAAGGCTTCGGCTGATACCACGACGTCGAGTGCCCATATCTTTCCCATGTAGTTGGTTAGTGCGTATAGACCAAATGGCCAGACTCAGATCAAATACCAAGATCACGTTAAGCGTGTTAATGATGTAACCGCGGACACCAACCAGGGCCAGGCCCACCTCTCACCCAGGTAGTCTCAACCTGCCCTGACGCTCCGCCACAACGATCCACACAGAGGGCCATTGGGACAAAGGTCCTTTCAGCCCCCAATCCGTGAATCACTCCCGGGTGCTCCGCAAGCCGACCCGACTTTAGTCACCACATGTATCATGTATAAAATATATAGTATATACCCGTGACCACATCCCTAGTGATCACGGCCCGATAGTATAGCATGGCAGATGAACAAGAATGTAGGGCCACTGATGAAACACTAGCATCCTATACGAAGCATGTAGGATTGCAGGTAAAGGTAACAACAGTAGCAGCAAGGACATGCTATGCATCAGGATAGGATTAACGGAAAACAGTAACATGCTACACTACTCTAATGCAAGCAGTTTAGAGAAGAATAGGCGATATCTGGTGATCAAGGGGGGGCGCTTGCCTGGAAGCTCAGCCAAGAAGGAGGGGTCGTCAACACCGTAGTCGTACTGGGTAGCAGCGGCGTCGGTCTCGGTGTCTAGTGAGAGAAGAGGGGGGAAGAAACAATAAATACAATGCAAACAGATGCATAACGATGTATGACAAAGCAAAGCGTGATGCTAGGCGTGCCCAATCGCGGTAGTAGGTGATACCGACGAAGGTGGAAACATCCGGAAAAGTATTCCCGGTGTTTCGCGTTTTCGGACAGATGAATCGGAGGGGAAAAGTTGCGAGTTTTTTATGCTAGGGATTTGTGGCGGACGAACGGGCTGTGTATTCGGATTCGTCTCGTCGTTCTAAGCAACTTTCATGTACAAAGTTTTTCCATCCGAGCTACGGTTTAATTTATATTATTTTTCAAAGTATTAAATCATTTTTGGAATTAACAGAATTAATTTAATTAGGAAATGCCATTATGATGTCAGCATGACATCAGGGTGATGTCAGCAGTCAACAGTCAGTTGACTTGGTCAATCTGACGTGTGGGTCCTACATGTCATAGGCTTAGGCTAACTAAATAGGTTTAGTTAATTAATAGGTGTTTATGTTAATTAATTATGCTTATATTAACTTAATTAATTAAGTAATAATTATATATATATATAGTAATTATTTTTTCTTAAAAAAAGGTTTTAGGGGGCAGGCCCCCTGTTAGTGGCTAACTAGGGGGGTTTAGTGCTAATCTAACCCCCAATTAACAGGGCCTGCCCAATATGGCAGAGGCGCAGCCGGCAGGGGCTACGCCCGCGCGCAGACGGGGGCCGCCGGATCGGCGGAGAGCGGCGCTACATGGGAGCATGAGGGACGGGCGCAGGGCTGCGCAATCGCGCGCGGAGGGGCGAGCTCGCGCGGGGGCGTCACGGCGGGCAAGCGCAGCCAGCAGCAGTCGGTGCAGCGAGCGGGGAGGCAAGGCCAAGGAGCGGGAGTTGAGTTCCGATGCGAGGACGGCGAGTAGTGCGGCTGCGGGAGCTTGACGAGCCCATCTGTCTGAGTAATGGGCCACGGGTAGGCAGACCCGAGCCGCTGGACCTTTCAAAACATCAGGGAAAACTGCGCGCCTCAAGACCCCAAGACGAAGAGCCGCCTTCAGAGTCCCAGAGACGGCCTCAGGACAAGCCGACTCCAAGCCAGCGACCTTCAATGAAGCCGGCTACAGGGAGTCGGCCCGCGACTCCGTCCACTCCTTGCGTGAGCGACTACGAGCGGGATGGGATAAAGCCGCCTCGCGGCCGGTCCCCGCCCCGCTCATAAAGGGCAGGCATGGCCGCAGGGCGCCGTACCGGCGGAGATCTCCGTCCGGCGCGGCACTGTAGCCACGCCGGCCCTGACGTCAGCCCCGTGGGCAGATTCCTGTACCCATGACGGCTTGTCTGTACGACCCGAAGACGGCGGGACCCACCTGTCGACGGGAGTGCAGAAGACGGCGAGAGCGCCCCAAAGACGGACCCGTTGGAGTCGGCCTCCGAGAGTCGGCCGGCCCCTCCCACGGGCCCCAAGCGCCATTAACCAGACGAGACAGGGAATGGCAACAGTGATCGCCCGCCAGGCGGCGGCACTATTGCCATGCCCCCATGACCAAGCTCGCATCATTAGAAACGCTGACTGATGAACTGCAGTCAGAAAAAACCCCGCCCATGGCGGACAAGGGCTGTCGGCCCCATGCTGGACCGCCGGCGGGGCCCACTAGTCGGCGGGCCCCAGGAGCCGGCGGAGAAGACGGCGACTTGAGAGACTGACGGTTGGGACCCGCACCCAGCCGGATTACCATTGTACCCCCGGGGGGTAGGCCTATATAAACCCCCCGGGGCACCCATGCAAAGGGTTGGAACCTACTAGTTTTAGACACACACACATAGAAGGGAGAGAAGAGCTAGCCGTGCCCTTCTCCTTCCTCACCCCGAACAGCTCAAGGAGCATCTTGTACTCACTTTGCCATAGTGATCATGCGGAGATCCCGCAGAGCAGCGAGGGGTGTTATCTCCTCGGAGAGCCACAAGCCGGGTAAGATTCACCGGCGTGCATGTCTTCGCCTCATCCCGTTTCCAGGCACCGGCGACGTTCTATCTCCATGATAAGCCATCCTTTGGCATATGTCGCACCCAACCCCCGACATTTGGCGCCCACCGTGGGGCCAGGTGCACCGTCGTCCAGAGACCTGCTCTGGACGGGAACCCTCTTCCTCCCTGGCGAGCGCAGCCAGCCCGGCACGCCAGACGGAGTCTGCGCTGATGCGCTGCATGGCGCTGAGGTCGCCTGCGCGGCGAGCTGCCTCGCCGAACTTGTCGGCGAGGTTCGCCTCTCCGACGAGCCTGCATCCGACGCAGGCACGGACGGCCCCGAAAGCCTCCTCGCGGGCCTCCTCGAGCAACTCCACGTCGCCGGCGAGCCCGTCGCCAACCTGGAGTCCGTAGGCTCCACCGACCTGATGCTGGTCGACTCCGACACCGCGTCGCTCGACGCGTTCCCCACCAACATGGTGGTCTACGACGAGCCTCTCCCTCGCGCGGAGAGCAGCGGAAGCACCGTCACGGAGGTGCTCGTCATCGGTCACAGCGAGCCTTCCGGCGAGGGAGCTCGTGACCCTCTCGACGCAGTTCTGCAAGACCTGACCGCCCCCAATCCGGAAGGCGCCGATTCTGGGACGCTGGAAGCACGCCGCCTCCAGCTCCTCGTGGGTGCACAGAAGCTGGCAAGCATGAGGCGCTTGTCGGAAGCCTACCAGCGCGAGATGGATCGCGCCGTGGGCGGCTTCGCCCGGCTCCGACCGGCCTAGCCGCCAGGCGCCGGTCCAGCGACGGGCGTAGCTATCGCCAATCTGTTTGGGGATCGCCTGTACGCCACGCCCGCAGAGAACATCCGCGCCGCCCAGGCGGCGGCAGACGAGCTGGATAACTTCGAGGGCGAGGTGCGCCGCCTGACGACGGAGCGAGTCCAGCAGCTCGACGCTGCCGCGCAAGAAGACGGCCGCTGCCGCGACGAGGCGCCGCGACGACAACACGGCGACTTGCCTCCCCGCCGAGATCAAGGCGCGACGTCTCGGACGCCAACTGGCGGCGTCCGCGAAAAAAAACAAGGATCCGGCTGTCAGCCATAGCCGGACTCACATCTCCATCGAGCGCGACGAAGACGGCCGCCCGAGAGCAGTGGAGCAGCGGGACGACTATCTGCCTCCTCCTCCCTGCAGAGAAAGGCGAGTCTCCCCGCCACCCGTCGAGCATCCGACTCTCGGCGACAGCCTTGGCCGCCGAGAGGGAGTCGGAGAAAACGACGCCCGCCACCGGATCGAGTGACTTCACCGATCTCGGCGCTGGAAGAAGAAGACGAAGTTGGGCCTGCCCTGTTTCGACCTCGCATCCGAGACGAGCCCTTCCCGGAGGATTCACACACTCCGAGACACGCCCAAATACACCGGCTCCGTGAAGCCGGAGGACCGACAGTGGACTACTCCACGGCCGTCGGATAGCTTAACGGCAACAAGCGTGTTGCCGTAAAGTATGTTCGCCTCATGCTCCAGGGCACGGCCCGGACATGGTTGAACAGCTTGAAGCCCCGCAGCATCAACAACTGGGTCGACTTCACCGAGGCCTTCGTCCGCAACTTCACGAGCACGTACAAGCGACCTCCCAAGCCTCGTCAGCTGTCCTTGTTCGTGCAAGGCCCCAACGAGTCTACTCGTGACTACCTAACGCGCTGGGCCGAGCTCCGGAACTCCTGCGAAGGAGTGCATGAGGTGCAAGCAATCGAGTACTTTCACCGCCGGTGCGAGAAGGCACCCTCCTCAAGCACAAGCTCCTTTGCGACGCAGCCGGAGACCCTCGACGAGCTGCTGATCATAGCAGACAAGTACACTGACAGCCGACTCCTCCATTAAGTCGGAGATCAAGCCGCGCGACCGCAAGGTGGCTCCTCATGCTCCCAGAACTCCGCTGGCGACGCCCGGCGGCATCGCCACTGAGAAGAATGATCACAAGCTCAAGGCCTGCAGCCGCTTCCAACAGCCGGCGGTGGCGGCTGATCGAAGACCAGCAGCCGAGAGGGGCAGCCTCCTACTAAGCGGCGTAAAGGCGGCAAGTCCAACTGGTTGCCGCCTTCTCTACGAGTAGACTCGACGGACCCTGCAAGTTCCATAGCGCGCCTTGCCGCCAAATCACACCACCCGGAAGTGCCACCGGCTCACCAGATCGCCAAGGAGACGGCCTTGCCCTCCTCCGCTTTGGGCCGCCACTCCACCACCGCCTCATGGCTGTCGGGCCAAGAGGGCGCAGTACAAGACGACTACCCAGAAGAGCATGGTGCCTACGTAGTGTTTACCAGTGTGGCTGACGATCGCCGCAAAGAAAGCGGCAGCAACAAAGAAGAAGTGAATGCGTGAGCATCGGATACTCCAGAATTCATGCATCGGTCCGAGAAGCCCATCGCTTGAGCCGGGCTGATCACCCGTAGGTGATGCGAACCGGGCTCCTACGCCTGGTCTTGGGAGCCACCCTTGCAGCGGATAGGCGGGCCGCTTGCTCGCGAAAGTGCCGATAGACGGAGGCAGCAGCATCAACATCCTGTACAAGGATACGATGGAGAAGTTAGGAATCAAGCAACGAGCGCAAAGACCTGATCGGACTGTGTTCCACGGAATTGTACCTGGCCTTTCCTGCTCACCGATTGGCAAGATTCTGATAGACGTCCTCTTTGGGGACAAGGATCACTTTCGCCGAGAGCCAGTCTGGTTCGAAGTGGTGGACCTCGAAAGCCCCTACCATGCTCTGCTTGGCCGACCTGCTCTGGCCAAGTTCATCATCCGAGGAGATTCTGATCGTAGGCGGCGACTTCAGAAAGTCGTCCGCCTGTGCAGCTGAAAGCAGCCGGCTGGCCGAGTCCCCGTGATCGCAGTGAAGCGACTCTGGATCGGGTTAGGCAATGGCCGCAAGCAGCCGAGATATCGCCCGACCCCAAGGAGTCGTCGAGGGCTCGTTCAAGCCGCCAAAGAGACCAAGAAGATACCCTTGGACCCGGAGCACCGGAGAGATATGCCGTCAGAGGTGCAAACCTCGACAGCAAATAGGAAGGCGAAGCTCGTCGATTTCCTCCGTGAGAATCAGGACATCTTCGATGGTCCCCCAAAGACATGCCAGTGTACCGACGGAATTCGCCGAGCACAAGTTACATGTCCGACCTGATGTGAAGCCTGTCGGGCAGCCCTTGCGCCGCTGTCGGAAGAAAAAGAAGAGTTGTTGGAGAAGAGATAGCCCGGCTCCTCGCAGCCGGTTTCATCATGGAAGTGTTCTTTCCAGAATGGCTAGCGAACCCGGTCTTGGTACTAAAGAAGAACAAGCATTGGCGGATGTGTATTGACTACACAAGCCTCAACAAAGCCTGCCCCAAGGACCCGTTCGCTTTGCCAAGAATTGATCAGGTGATAGACTCCACAGCCGGATGCGAGCTGTTGAGCTTCTTAGATGCATATTCAGGATATCACCAGATCAAGCTGAACCCGGCCGACAGATTGAAGACCGCCTTCATCACGCCGTTTGGAGCCTTCTACTACCTGACCATGACATTCGGCTTAAGGAACGCCGGCGCCACCTTTCAGCGTTGCATGCAGAAGTGCCTCCTCAAGCAGCTTGGCAGAAACGTCCACGTTTACATGGACGACGTGGTGGTGAAGACGGAGAAGCGAGGAACGCTGTTGGAAGACCTCAAGGAGACCTTTGAAAATCTGCGCCGATTCCAGATCAAGCTCAACCTGCAGGAAATGCGTCTTCGAGTACCAGCCGCCAGCTCCTTGGTTTCTGGTCTCTGAACGCGGCATAGAGTGCAACCCCGTGAAGATCAAGGCGATCGAAAGGATGGAAGTACCCGCCGACCGCTAGATGTGCGAAGTTCACCGCTGCTTACGCCTATCACCGATTCATCACCGGTGGGCGAGAAAGCTCTTCCTCTGCATCAGCTTATGAAGAAGACCACCTTCTTGAATGGAACTCCAAGGCGGACGAAGCTTTTCTCCGCTTGAAGAGAATGCTGACTACTCCCCCAGTGTTGGCGGCTCCGACTCCAAAGGAGCCCATGCTCCTGTATATTGCCGCCACCAGCAGGGTAGTCAGCACAGTCATTGTAGTTGAACGCAAGGAGGAAGGCAAGGCGCTACCTGTCCAGAGACCAGTGTATTACCTGAGCGAGGTACTGTCGACCTCCAAGCAGAACTACCCCCACTACCAGAAGATGTGTTACGGCGTGCACTTTGCCGCCAAGAAGTTGAAGCCTTACTTTCAAGAGCATCCAATCACCGTGGTTTGCACGGCCCCACTAGCAGAGATCATCGGAAGCTGAGATGCTTCAGGCCGAGTGGCCAAATGGGCCATAGAGTTGGCCCCCTACATCATCTATTATCAGCCCCGCACCACCATCAAGTCACAAGCACTGGCCGACTTCCTCGTCGTGGCCGAGACCCAAGATACCTGCCGGATGCCCGACTCCACCCATTGGCGGATGCACTTTGATGGCTCCAAGATGCGCACCGGCTTGGGAGCCGGCGTGGTCCTCACATCCCCCAAAGGCGACAAGCTCAAGTACATGCTGCAGATCCATTTCGCCGCCTCCAACAACGTCGCCAAATACGAGGCGTTCATTCACGGGCTCCGGCTTGCCAAAGAGCTTGGCATTCGCCGGATCCTGTGCTATGGCGACTCCGACTTGGTGGTCCAACAGTCATCCGGCAACTGGGACGCCAAAGATACAAATATGGCGAGCTACCGCTTTCTGGTACAACAGCTGAGTGGATATTTTGAGGGATGCGAATTCCTCCACGTGCCAAGAAACGACAACGACCAAGCAGATGCCTCGGCAAGAATCGGCTCTACCCGCCAGTAATACCATCCGGCGTCGCCCTTCAGCGCCTCCTCAAGCCATCTGTCAAGCCGTCACCAGAGTCAGACTCCATTTTTGTGCCGGCTCCCCCTGAAGAAGTCGGATCCGACTCTAAAGCCTCAGCAGACGGCACAAGAATCCTTGAAGACGCCCCCAAGAACGCGGCAGTCGAAGCCGGCCCGGGGACTTCAGAACCCGGCCCGGGGACTGCGGCGACCATTGCAAAGACTCCAAAACTCGGCCCGGGGACTGCGCCAGTCGGCCCGGGGACTTCTTCAACCCAGCAAGCTGCTGCGGACTCCAACCCGCCGCCTCCCAACCCAGCCGCCCTCGTCCAGTAGCGATCTTGGCAGTCGAAGAAATAGCAGCACCCTCATGGGCCCAGCCCATCCTGAAGTTCTTAGTAAGCAGAGAGCTACCAACTGATGAAACCTTGGCTCGGCAAGTGCAACACCGAGCGGCAGCTTACACTATAGTCAATAGAGAGCTGGTCAGGCGCAGTGTCACCGGTGTCTACCAGCGCTGCGTCGAGTCGGAGCAAGGCCAAGCAATTCTCGAAGACATCCATCAGGGCGAGTGCGGCCATCATGCAGCTTCAAGAGCACTCGTCGCCAAAGCCTTCCGACACGGTTTCTTCTGGCCAACTGCCCTAGAAGAGGCCAAGGAATTAGTTCAAAAATGCAAGGGGTGCCAGGTGTTCCGCTCCAAGCCGCTTCAGTCGGCTTTAGCGCTCAAGACTATCCCCATCTCCTGGCCCTTTGTTGTTTGGGGCCTGGACATGGTGGGACCATTCAAAACGGCACGAGGTGGCCTAACTCACTTACTTGTCGCGGTGGACAAGTTCACCAAGTGGATAGAAGAAAAACCCATCAAGAAGTTGAATGGTCCTACGGCAGTGACTTTCATCGCCGACATCACGACTCGGTACGGCGTACCACACGGCATCATCACCGACAACGGCACAAATTTTGCCAAAGGCGCACTGGCCCGTTTCTGCGCGACGCAAGGCATCCGACTGGACTTAGTGTCTGTTGCCCATCCGCAGTCAAACGGCCAGGTGGAGCGAGCGAACGGCCTCATCCTCGCTCGGGCATCAAGCCTCGATCGTCGAACCATTGAGCGTTTCGCCGTCAGCCGCTTGAGGAGTTGCTACCGCCCTCCGGAGTCTGGCAGACGACTCCAAACAAGTCAACTGGCTTCAACCCTTCTTCCTCGTCTACGGTGCCGAAGCCGTCATCCCAACGGATATAGAGTTCGACTCCCCGCGAGTCACCATGTACACCGAAGAGGAAGCAGAAGAAGCACGTCAATACGGCGTCGATCTGCTGGAAGAGTGCCGGCTGTTGGCACTCAGCCGGTCCAGCATCTACCAGCAGACCCTGCGCCGCTACTACAACAAGAAGGTCAAGCCAAGATCATTCCTAGAGGGCAACCTTGTGCTCCGGCTGATCCAGCGAACAGCCGACCAGCACAAGCTGTCGGCGCCTTGGGAAGGCCCATTCATCATCAGCAAAGTGCTGGGCAACGACTCCTACTACCTGATCGACGCTCAGAAGCCCCGAGCACGCAAGAGGGACGACTCCGGCAAAGAGACGGAGCGGCCATGGAATGTGAATCTCCTCCGAAGATTTTACAGTTGATGCAGTATGTACCACGCTACCCTTTGTGTTTAAAGTACCAAGACTCCGGGCCCCCCGAGACGAGCTCGGGGACTGCCCTCTTTTGTTATCTGTATGATAAGAATTATGCCTTTGAGTATGTTACACTTTGATTATGCTTTTTGGCACCGGGCTCGACTAGTCGGCCCGGGGACTCGCCGCCTTTGGGCTATGAAATGCTTCCTGCAGTCAGACAAGTAAAGTGCGGTGCCTAAGCCGTCTCCTTTCAGAAGCCGCAGCTCGCAGAGCGACTGTTTGGTGGGCAGGAGTAAGGTAGAACGGGCGCCCACACGAAAAAATGGCTAAGGACCCAAAGCATAAACATAGTTTAAATCGTCTTCCAGCCCGTTTTGTAGAACCGACTCCTAAGTAGCCAACTTGCCGCTTTCTACCCAACTTGCTTAACGACTCTAAAAAGTGGCCAAGTACTTGCCTTCTCAAAAGTAGCCAAGCACTTGACCTAGACGACAGTCCACAGAGCGGTTGCCCGATGGGCAAGGCGGCATCTAAGGGAAGGCGGCAAAGGAAAAAGCCACAAGAGCAATAAGCAAGGAAAGATAAAATTAGAATAATATTTACACAAGCTTAGGCCCTGGGTCGGATCTTGGATGAGGTTGAGAACACACCCAGCGGGTGGAATTGTGC
The DNA here is from genome assembly GCA_021605145.1 of Aegilops bicornis. NCBI lineage: Eukaryota > Viridiplantae > Streptophyta > Magnoliopsida > Poales > Poaceae > Aegilops > Aegilops bicornis. The sequence continues at coordinate 82,995,596 of CM038669.1, forward strand.
AAATTAACAAGTTCTTTTAAAAAAGACTAGCAAACAGATAAAATAAAGGCAAGGCAGCGGCCTAAGAAGCGTGGATGGGGTTGGAAGGCCGGAGGCGGGCGGCGGCGTCAGGCGCCGGGCGGCTTGGCCGGGCGGTCTCGGCTTGATCATCTTGGCGGCACCGCCGGATAAGCGCGGCTCGTTCGGAGGCTTGTCGGCTGAGCCTGGTCGCCCGCTCCGTCTTCTGGCGCCTCCATGCCGTCTCCGTCCTCAGCCTCGTCTTCATCCTCGGTGCTGGAGTCGATCACCTCCGCCGAGTCCTCGCCGTATTCCGGGTTCATCCCGAACCACTCTGGCGGTGCCTCCCCACCGTCTTCAGCCCACTCAGGGACGAAGACACTGGTGTCCTTGTAGTCGGCGATCGCCGCCGCACGCTCGACGAGGGCGTCCTCCGCGGCCAGCAGCTCCGCCTGGGCTTCTGACCGGAACGCGGCCAGCCGGTCCAGATCCAGCCTTGGATACCACGCCTTGACGAACTCCAGGGCTCGGCGAGCTCCAGCCTGAGCCGCAGAACCCTTCCAAGCCTCAAGACGGCCAGCCGCGACCTCCAGCCAGTCGGCGGTCCGGCTGGGAGTGCGCAGAACCGGCATGTCCGGCCACAGAGCAGCGATCGCCTGGGCACCGACACGCTGAAGACGGCGCAGCATCCGATGGGCCGGCCGCAGACGAGCCTCAATGCTCAGGAGCTGCTCGTCAATGGTCCAGGGGGCGTTGGCTGCGATCTCAGCGCCACCTGCCCTCCGTGCCTCGCGCTCAGCCTCGATGGCCTGATTGGCCGCCTGCGTGTGACCAGGGAAGAAGTCTGCCAAGAAGAAGAAGAAGCAAGTCAGAAAAACAGGAGTCGGCTTGACCCATAGTCGGCAACCCAAACGAAAAAGTAAAAGCAAACTCACCATCGACGATATCTTCGATTTCGTGGAAGCCGGAGGTCAGCAGCGGTACCCTGTCGGTCCAGGCGGAGCGCTCGCTCTCAAATTCGGCCAGGAGAGTGGCCTCTTTCTTCTCCGCCTCAGCCTACGCTGCCTTGACCAGCTCCCTCTACTCCGCCAGCTGCGTAGCCAGCAGGCCGCGCTCTGCGGCGAGCTTGCCGCACTCCTCCTCTTCGGGGCGCAAAGCGGTCTCGGCCGTACCCAGCTGCCCCCGAAGAGCGGCGTTGGACTCTGAAGAATAAAAAGAAGAAGGACGCGAAGTCGTCAGCTAAGAAAGTCGCCAGGAAGATCCGACCCGATTGCGCAGCAGCCGGCCCGAATCTCGGGGACTACAGCGCTGGAAAGCGCCGTACCAAGAAAGAAGAAAACTCACCTCGGCTCCTCGCCAAGTCAGCAGCCCGCTTGCTCAGCTCCTCAACGTTGCGGTTGAACGCAGTAGTGCGGAGGTTGTGATACTCCTACGACAAGAATTCCAGACAAAGGTAAAAAACTTGGAAGTAAGCAAATAGAGTTCCGAGCCACCTGCTCAGCAGCCGGCCCGGAACTCGGGGACTACACGCAATGGGTGCGCTGGTGCGCCCCCACAGAGAAGAGCAAGAAAAAGTTCGAAAAAGAAACATACCCGCACGGCGGATCGCGATGCCAGGTGCGCCTTGGAGAGGTTCTGGATGGCGTTGCCCTCAGCATAACCGCTTCGGACGCCCAGAGCGCCCGTGTTCAGCGGGCCGTGCTTCCTCGCCTCCACCCAACGGGCGCGGCGCTTTGTCGCCTCGGGCGTCGTGGATGGCCGAGCTGGCGGCGCCCGGTCTGCGGGGCGCGGCGCCGAAGTCGCCTTCTCAAGACGGCGTCACGCTGGCGAGGCGACTTGAAGAAGTAGTTGCGCCATGGCCTCATCGTCGGTCGGCGGCACAGGCGGGTCCGCCGGCTGCTTGCCTCGCGCGATCTCGGACTGCGGTGGAGGCGGCGGAGGTGGCGCGGCCGCGCCCGGTGGGGAGACCTCGCCGCCCTCCCTCCCTGTGACGGGGACCTCACCGCCGACTCCCTCCGACTGCCCCGTGAACTCCGGCGGCGGTGGCGCAGAGCTCAACGGGGTGACGAGCAGCGCCGACTGGAGGCGCGCGGCCTCCTTGGCTCGCCTCTTGGCTGCAGCGGCGGCTTCGACCGCTTTCTCAGTCTCCGCCTTCTCCAGACGGGCGGCCTCCTCCTCGTCGCGTTTCTCCTGCGCATTCCGCTTCGTTGCCTCCCGGAGGGCGGCCGCAGGGTCAACCCGTCGACTATTGGCGGACGTCTCCACCGACCCCATGACGGAGGCGGCGGCGACCCTCTCCAAGGTGAGGCGAGCCCTGATGAGAAAAAAGACATGAGAAGACTCGGACAAGATGGACCAGAAGAAAACAAGACAGAATAAAAATACTTACGCGGAGACCAGCGGTGGCTTCTTCACTTCCTTGCGGAAGCGGTTTGCCTTCGCGACCGCCTCTTCGCGCTGAGTCGCGGCGGCCGTTCCCCCGAATTTCTTAGCCCGGCCACCTAGCAGACTCGGCCTGGCCCGGCGCTTCTTCGCGTCGCCTCGACCACCCAAGGCAGTGGAGGAGCTCGCGCCTGGATGGCCGGCTTTCTGCTGGCGGCGGGGGACGACTTCCTTCTCGCCGTCGTCGTCAGGCCAATCGGCGAAAGTGGCCGAAGGCCTGAAGTCGTCGGCCCCTCCTCCTCCCTCGGCGTCGGCCTCCATCGCCGCCACGCCCAAGTCGGGGTCGTCGGCGTCGCTCTCCGCCCGGTCGGGGACGAATTCACGAGCCGGCCCCGCGGCGCCGGCCAAAGGCGGCATGAGGGGATTCTTAATCGGAGAAGACCAAGAAATTAGAGCCTCATTCGGCTGAAGAAGGAAACAGAGAAGCAAGAGACGTCTTACCAATGGCGGGGGGTGGGCGCGCGAGTATGGCTCCTTGCCGAACTGCCAATCCTCCGTGGGGCATGTCTTTGGAGCACAACCGGCTGGGGTCCCGGCGGCCGCTCATCTGACAGATCAGATGAGGTCGGCCTTGAAGAGGGAGAACTCGGCGCGCCACGAAGGCGGCCAGCAAGTCTGCCCCAGTCAGGCCCTCCGACTGCATCATCACGCGGAGCCGTGCGACGGCGGCGTTGCCTGTGGGAGTCAGCGTCCGGGCCCTATAGGACCAGCTGGAGGGTCGGCCCGCCAACTCGCCGCCCACGTAAGGCGGCAAGTTGACCCAGTCGCCCTCGGGGGCGACGTTCTTGACATAGAAGTATGTACGCTCCCACATCTTCACCGACTTGATGAAGGAGATGGCAGGGAAAAGGTTCTCGGGCACCGGCCTCCTCTTGGCGATGAACGTGCCGCACAGAGCCGACACGCGAGCGACGTGGGTCCCGAGCTTGGCTTGGAAGAATTCCCCCCACAGCTCGATGGTGGGGAGAACGCCGAGAAAACCCTCGCATAAGGATGCGAAGGCGGCCAGCAGCACCACCGTGTTGGGGGTGAGGTGGTGCGGCTGGAGCCCGAAGAACTCCAAGAACGCGCGGAAGAAGCCGCTTGCCGGCAGCCCTAGCCCGCGCATGAGGTGCGAGCGGAAAATGACCCGCTCGCCCTCCTCCGGCGCCGGCGTGATTTCACCCTCCGGCGCAGCGCGGGTCCGCACTAGGTGGCTGCCGGGGATGCGGCGCGTTTGACGAAGAAATTCGGCGATGTCGCTGCCGATGATGGAGCCGTCCCACACGCCGGAGCGCGCGGTGGGAGGCGCGGCGGCGGATGAGGATCTCATATCCGCGGTGCGGCGAGGTTCGGCGCAGCGGAGCGAGGAAGAAGACGAGGCAGGGAGCAAGAGGGAGCGGGGAAGAGAGGGTGCGCGTGCATCGCCGCCCCCTCCCTCCCCCCGCCTACTTATAGGCGCCTAGGCTGCGAAGCCGAGGGGGCGGGCGTGGGATTAACTGCGCGCAGTAACGGCGTGGGGAGCCCAACCGCCCGCACGACCGTAGCGGATCCGCTGCGCACTGAGGCGTGGCAGTGGCAGGCCCCGCCTGACGGGCATGTCTTGTCACGCGCGTGGGCTGGCAGACTGGCCCTGCCGCGTGGCGTCGCGTGGCGGGCCCGCAGCGGGCGGCTGCCGGGAAGCTTATCAGGCACGCCGCCCGGATCCCGCTGCGACCTTCGAAACCTTTGAAGAGCAAGACGGCCCCCTGCAAGGCCGACTCCAGCTAGTCGGCTCAAGATGGAGACGGCGGGCCGAGTCCAGATTCTTCTACCAAAGGGATGAAGCTGTCGAGGCTCCTCGACATGTTGCCCTCGGCACCTCACCAGCTTCGGGGACTACTGTCGGAGTAATGGGCCACGGGTAGGCAGACCCAAGCCCCTGGACCTTTCAAAACACCGGGGCAGACTGCGCCCCTCAAGACCCCAAGACGAACAGCCGCCTTCAGAGAGTCGGCGACAGAGTTGCCGACTGCCCCTCTAGGCCGAGTCCCAGAGACGGCCTCACGACAAGCCGACTCCAAGCCAGCGACCTTCAATGAAGCCGGCTACAGGGAGTCGGCCCGTGACTCCGTCCACTCCCTGCGTGAGCGACTACGAGCGGGATGGGATAAAGCCGCCTCGCGGCCGGTCCCCGCCCCTCTCATAAAGGGCAGGCATGGCTGCAGGGCGCCGTACCGGCGGAGATCTCCGTCCGGCGCTGCGATCAGAGCCGCTGCCTCGACGGCCAGCCACTTCTGGGCAGATTCCTGTACCCACGACGGCTTGTCTATACGACCCGAAGACGGCGGGACCCGCCTGTCGGCGGGAGTGTAGAAGACGGCGAGAGCGCCCCAAAGACGGACCCGTTGGAGTCGGCCTCCGAGAGTCGGCCGGCCCCTCCCACGGGCCCCAAGCGCCATTAACCAGACGAGACAGGGAATGGCAATGGATCGCCGCCAGCGGGCGGCACTGTTGCCATGCCCCCACGACCAAGCTCGCGTCATTAGAAGCGCGGCTACAGTAACCTGCAGCCGGCAAGACCCTCCCGCGGAGGACAAGGGCTGTCGGCCCCATGCTGGACCGCCGGCGGGGCCCACTAGTCGGCGGGCCCCAAAAGCCGGCGGAGAAGACGGCGACTTGAGAGACTGACGGCTGGGACCCGCGCCCAGCCGGATTACCATTGTACCCCCAAGGGGTAGGCCTATATAAACCCACCGGGGCACCCATGCAAAGGGTTGGAACCTAGTAGTTTTAGACACACACATAGAAGGGAGAGAAGAGCTAGCCGTGCCCTTCTCCTTCCTCACCCCGAACAGCTCAAGGAGCATCTTGTACTCACTTTGCCATAGTGATCATGCGGAGACCCCGCAGAGCAGCAGTAGGTGTGTTATCTCCTCGGAGAGCCCTGAAGCTGGGTAAGATTCGCCGGCGTGCATGTCTTCGCCTCATCCCGTTTCCAGGCACCGGCGACGTTCTACTCGCCCCCTCAATGATAAGCCATCCTTTGGCACATGTCGCACCCAACCCCCGACACCATCTCTGTAGTGGGAGAGCGAGCGAGCCAGTGGTCTCGCTAGACCCGTACGAGACCGAGGAATACGATACACGGCTTGGGTGCGAGCGGGGCTAACGGTGGCGACACGAACGTCGGCAGCAAGCTCGCGGGCGCGACGGCGGGGCTAGCCACGATAGTAAAACAGAGGGGGAAGCAGAGGGGAGCGTGCGCTGGTGCTCACAGCATTGACGAGAAGGCCCGGGGACGCCTGAGGAGCTCGAGGCGGGCTCAGGAAGAACCGGAGCGGTGGTGTTCGCCGGGGATCGACGACGACCGAGGCGGAGAGGAACAAGGCGATGGTGGCACTGTAGGGGTTCCCGATGCCGATCCGATGCTGTAGACGACGGCGACGAGCCTGGGGGTTCTTCTAGACGCCTTGGAATGGCTAGCGGTGGCCGGTCGCCACAGGGACGAGGAAGGTGCGACGATGGCCGCGACGGTTGTGCGCTCGGGAGAGAGTGGCGGTGAGAGGAGGAAATGGGAGAGGGGGTAGGGCGCTAGGGTTCGTCAAGGGAGGGAGGAGGGCGTCGGGGCCGCCTTATAGACGACGGGGAATCGCGGGATGGCCGCCACGCACTCACAGCCGCGTCCATGGTGGTCGGATGCGTGCCAGCACCTCTCGTGAATAGGGAGGAGCAGGAGGGTGGGGTAGGTGGGCCGGCCTAGGGGGAGGCCTTTTCTCCTTTTTCTATATTTTTTTGTTGTTGTTTTATTTTTAGTTTTCTTTTACTGTTTATTTTATTTTAGTGCACTAAAACACTTTACAAAATGTTGGTTCACCACCATAATTACTTCTGGAATATTTGCCACAGTTTGTACATTTTAGTTTTTACATTTGAAAACTTTTGATGTTTGCCGTTAATTAAACTTTGAATTTGAATCGGTTTGAACTAACGCGGGTCCATCAACAGTAACCGGAGTTGACATGGCACCATTAGCCGAGTTTTACTGTAGCTTAATTATCCGGGTGTTACAGTTGCTGGGGTGGTTTGGATGAACTGTTCCCGGTGGGGGTGGATGAGCAGGACCCTATGGTGTTTCCTCTGGATGAACAGGACCCCGATCGATCGAGCCGGTTGGGGCTGGATGAACAGGACCCCGTGGAGGGTTGGATGAATAGGACCACCCCATGGAGGGCTGGATGAACAGTAGACGGTGGAGGGCTGGATGAATAGTAGCCCATGGAGGGTGGTTGAACAGGAGCCCGTGGAGAGGGCTGGTTGAGCGATGAAGCGATGGAGTAGCGCGGTGGAGGCTGGATGAGCGATCGCCGTGGATGAACAATCGCAGTGGAGGCTGGAGGAGGTCGACGGTGGATGAACAGAGTCTGTGGAGGAGGCTGGAGGGGTCGACGGTGGAGATGAACAGTATCCCGTGGAGTCCCGTTTTGCGGTACGCCACACCCCTCTCGATGAACCTGACCCCCATTTCGACCGTAGCGCTCCAACACAAGTCCGTTTCCTCCGTTTTGCGGTACACCACACCCCTCCCGATCAACAGGACCCCCATTTCGACCGTAGGAGGTCCATTTCTTCCTTTTGCGATGCGCGGACTTCGATGAACAAGATCCTGTTTCAACAGTGGCCGGTCGAACACATGGCCGTTTCCTCCGTTCTGTGGTACACCAGGCCTCGTTTCCATCGGTTGTTCCGTCCAAGCCGGTTGGCTCCCACACATTTCGTTGCCTCCCGATGTACACGACGCATTCCGTTGCCTCACCATGAACACGACAACGAGGCAGTTTCTCTGTTCCGACCTAGCCATGTACACGAGTCGTGGCCGTACGTATGCGCGAGTAGGCATTCGAGACTCCGCCCGTATGTATGTATGTGGCCGTATTTCCTTTCTTGCACACTGGCCGATGTACGTACATGTACATGCTACATGCGCGCCTCAACTACGACACGTGCGCGTTCTACATCGACCAGTATGTACGTACATGTTCGCGACCAGAATGACAATACTACGTACGCTTCGACCAGGTGGGTCCCGACTATCAGGCACTTCCTTGCGTGCAAAGATATAGCTGGTGGGTCCCAGCAGTCAGGGGGCGAATCGTTTTTTTTGCCCGGACGGACTTCCTTGCGCGCGAAGATGTAGCTGGTGGGTCCCAGCAGTCAGGGGGAATCTTTTTTTTGTGAAATACGGTGGCCCGTCTGGTGGGTCCCAGCTGTCAGGTACAGGAATAATTATTTTGCGCGTAATAAGGAGGCATTTCCTTGCGGCTACCATGGACCCACCCGTCAGCCTCTCCACGTATAGTACTCTTTCGATGGAAGTCGGTTGTTGACCACATTGACCATGCCGCGCCGGGAGCACCAAGGCGGTGGACGACGGCGAGGCCTAGGAAGGGGACGACGCGGAGCCAGGGAAGACGCGGCATTGGATGCCCACGCGTAGGGGACTATGAGGGTTCACAGGTTCGCTGTGGTGTGAGGCTGCCGTCGCCGCAGAATAACAGGGGGTGTGGGTGAGTAGAGGGATGGCCTGGCCATCGGTGGGAGTAGTAGGGGGCGGTGAGGCCTCCACTGCATCGCAGTTGGCCACGGGAGGCAGGAGCACGTGGCACGACCGGCGCTGGTTTGGGCGGCTGGAGCAAGAAGACCAGAGGTTGAAGAAGCACTAAAGCCGTTGGATGGACATCGTACAGTCACTGGAGCTAGAGTCGTGCATATTGACTAAGTTGACAAAGCCAACCGTCCCCATCAACTTAGTAGGCCCACATGTCAGCCTGCCACTATACTTGGTCCCAGCTAGCAGGGGTAGTATTCATTTTTTTGTGCGTAATAAGGAGGCACTTCCTTGCATGCGAAGATATAGCTGGTGGGTCCAAGCTGTCAGCGACGGTAACGTTTTTTCGTGAAATACATAGGCCCTTCCGGTGGGTCCCAGATGTCAGGTGGAGGAATCATTATTTTGCGCGTAATAAGGAGGCACTTCCTTGCGTGCGGCCGTGGACCCAACTGTCAGCCTCTCCACGTACAGTCCACTTCAGATGCATGTCGGTCGTTGACCATGTTGACCAGGCCGCGCTGAGAGCACCAAGGCGGTGGAAAACGGCGAGGCCTAGGAAGGGAACGAGACGGAGCCAGGGAAGACTCGACAGTTGTTTCCCACGCGAAGGGGAGTACGACCGCATAAGGGTTTCTTGGTTCGCCCCGCCACCGGAGAATAACTGCAGGTGTGGGTGAGTAGAGGGATGGCAAGGCCAGCGATGGGAGTACGGTGGGGCGGTGAGTCCTGCGCGGCAGCACAGCCGGCCGCGGGGAGGAGGGCGCAGGCAGTCCCGCCGGCGCTTGTTTGAGCGGCTGGAGATGGAAGAGCAGAGATTGAAGAAGCACGACGGCCGTTGGATGGAAATCCAACAGTCACTGCTTGTGCGTCAACCTTTTTTTAGGAAAGCCTCAAATCTGTGGAAAACAGCATACAACCCATCTGCCATTATTTCTAATAATTTACAGCCCATTTGCTAATTCTTAAGGTTTTTTGGAGCCCATATTCTTTTTGTTAGCATTACAGCCCATATTGTGGCCACGGTTAAAAAAATATACAAAATTTTGCATACTTCGGTGCGGTCCGAACTGTTTTTAATCCCGAAATTTTGAGTCACATTCAAAGTGATTTTAAAAATAAATGTCTATCAATATAAAATCAACAAATTGTCCACGCATAAAAATCAATGCAATTTAAAATCTCGAAATAAAAAAAAGAAATTTGAAACTAATTGTCGGTTTGATGTGTTTTAAAAATGTACAGCCCATTTCTCATTACTGATAGGCCATTTTCTCGGCCAGCCGAATGAAGCTCTCCTCGTCTTGAAAGATTTGCAGCCCAAGAGGCCTGACAAAGCGACTTACTTGGCAAATCACAAAAAAACTGGGCTGTGGCCGTGGACCCAGCTGTCAGCCTCTCCACGTACAGTAGTCTTCCGATCGAAGTCGGCCGTTGACCACATTGACCACGCCATGCCAAGAGCACCAAGGCGGTGGACGACGGCGAGGCCTAGGAAGGGGACGACGCAGAGCCGGGGAAGACGCGGCAGTGGATGCCCACACGGAGAGGAGTAGGAGGGTTCACTGGTTCGGCTGCGGTGTGAGGCTGCTGTAGCCGCAGAATAACAGGGGGTGTGGGTGAGTGGAGGGATGGCCTGGCCAGCGGTGGGAGTCGTAGGGGCGGTGAGGCCTCTGCGGCAGCACAGCCGGCCACGGGAGGCAGGAGCAGGCGGCACTACCGGCGCTGCTTTGGGCGGCTGGAGCAAGAAGACCAGAGGTTGAAGAAGCACTATGGCCGTTGGATGGACATTATACGGTCAATGGAGCTAGAATCGTTCATATTGACTAAGTTGACAAAGCCCTCTGTCCCCGTCAACTTAGTTGGCCCAGAAGTCAGCCCCCACTATGGTGGGTCCCAGCTAGCAGAAGGTATTCATTTTTTTGTGCTTCATAAGGACACACTTCCTTGCGTGTGAAGATATAGCTGGTGGGTCTGACCTGTCAGCAGGGGGAACGTTTTTTTCACAAAATACAGAAGACCTTCCCGTGGGTCCTAGCTGTCAGGTGGAGGAATCATTATTTTGCACGTAATAAGGAGGCATTTCCTTGCATGCGGCCGTGGATCCAGCTGACAGCCTCTCCACGTATAGTCCACTTCCGATGGATGTCGTTCATTGACCACGTTGACCAGGCAGCGCCGAGAGCACCAGGGCGGTGGACGACAGCGAGGCCTAGGAAGGGAACGACACGGAGCCCGGGAAGACTCGACAGTTGTTTCCCATGTGGAGGAGTATGAGGGTTTACTGGTTCGTCCGCTGTCCCCGGAGATTAACAGCAAGTGTGGGTGAGTAGAGGGATGGCTAGGCCAATGATGGGAGTACGGTGGGGCGGTGAGGCCTGCGCGGCAGCATAGCCGGCCGCGGGAGGAGGGAGCAGGCAGTCCCGCCGGCGCTTGTTTGAGCGGCTGGAGCAGAAAAAGTAGAGATTGAAGAAGCATGACAGCCGTTGGATGGACATCCAACAGTCACTGCTCTCGTGTGCATTATTTGTAATAATGTATAACCCATTTGCTAATTCTTATGAATTTTTTTGGAGCCCATCTTCTTTTTGTTATCATTACACCCCATACTGTGGCCGCGGTTAAACAGTATACGAATTTTTGCATATTTTGGTACGGTCAGCTGTTTTTAATCCTGAAATATCGATTCACAGTCAAACTATTTTGAAAAATAATTTATATAAATATAAAATCCAAATAATTGTCCATGCATAAAATCAATGGAATTTAAAATCTTGTAATGAAAAAAAATAAAACTAATTCCCGGTATGATGTGTTTTAAAAATGTATAACCCATTTCTGGGCAAACCGAATGAAACTCTCCTTGTCTTGAAAGATTTGCAGCCCAGCAGGACTGATAAAGCAAGTAGGCCTCGTTTGGGTATTTCTTCAAAAAAATAGAACTGGGCTAGCCATTTTCAGCAAGAAAAAAACACAATTGGGCTCATGATGTGGTAAACATAAATAAAACCCTGGCTAGACGGGCCACAGCCCCCGCACAGCCCCATTGTTACCCTGATCCGTCACTAAAACTAGTATAAATAACAACTACTTGTTCCTCAAAAATAAAAACCGCGTGACCTGCTGGGTCCCTGGTGTCAGCCGCTCGTAGTGTAATTCTCTCGTTTATTGACTACATTGACAATGGCGTGAGCCCCAGATGTCCAACCATTAGGAGGAACCATATTTTTGGGCTTGTAATATAGAGGCACTTGCTTGCGTACTGCCATGACGTTGGTGGGTCCCTACTGTCATCCTCTCCACGTACAGTCATCTCCTTGTTCCTCTCTGTTGTTGATGACATTGACAACGCAAGAGGGCGGCGCACCGCGCACGGCGAGCGAACCAAGGCCGCAAGGCGGAGGACGATGTCGAGGCCTCGGACGGAACGAACAGGAGCCGTGGAAGATGTGTCGGTCCAGTCGCAGGCAAGGGGAGTATGAGGGTTGACTGGTTCGGGTGCGGGTGCGTGTTGGGGCTGACGTCACCGGAGAATAACAGGACATGTGGGGGAATAGAGGGAGGGACTGGCCGACGTTGGAGGGTACGTACGGTAGGGCAGCGGAGGCGCAGCCAGCCATGGAAGGTGGGAGCAGGCGGAGCCGACAGGGTGTTTTGGTTTGGGTGGCTGGAGGAAGAAGAAGACAAGAGATATAAGATACACGATAGATGTTGGATGTCAATCCGACGGCTGATAGGCAGAATCGTTTGTTGACTGGCTAGTAAGTCGACACCTCCTTGGATAGGCTATTTCCTCACAGGTCCCAAATGTCAGAATCCAAATCTGTCACGGTCATGCAGCCTTTCCTATGAAAATATATAGCCCATTTGATGTGCTAGTTCTAAATAAGTTTGTGGGTGCTGGTGGGGGCTAATCACTTGGCTTCTGTAATGCACAGTGAGCTCAAGCAGCCGGTGAGAGTGATGTTATTTCCCTTGGTTGGGATTTGTTAGTTGTTACAATATTTCACTCTAAATTAAACGACTGGCAAGCCATTTGCCTTGCTTCAAAGAAAATATGATAGTCACAGCCGAGTTGGAAAGGGGAAGAACATCTAACTCCAGCTTACAAACTATACAAAAGCACGAGGATTAATTGTTCATCAGGTTTACAAAAAAAAACCAGGTTGAAAAGGGCAACAACATCTAACTCGAGCACGGTTTTCGGCAGTCATAGTCAAATGGATTGGTCAGGTCCATAGAATGAACATCCTGGGTCATAAAATTTTTGTATTATGACCACAATATGTTGTAAATAGAACCCCGACACGTTCAGAAGCTCTTTTGCCCACCTAAACTACTTTTTTTGCTCTTCCACATACCCATCCGTCAAAACCATGCTGCTGATAAACTTAAGCCTGATAGACAATAGTAACCTCGCATTCAGCAGGAAGAATGTGACAAATCTAGTGTTTACACGGTTGGCTACATATCGTTCTAGCGTTATTGTCTTCAATAGAATCTCATGAGAAGTGAGAAAATCCTGATGCTTACGAATCCACCGATTGGTTATAACTTTCTTACCCCGTCATGTTGCCTAAATAGACATGAAGATTGAAAACAGTTAAGGTCTAAAAAGGAGTGTCGAAAGAGCAACAGCTGAACGGTTATTCTAGTACACTATATGCGGTCTTCCAATGTGCGTGAAATTATCACCTTTATATACAACTTCTCCAGACATGGAAAGCATTGCAGCAAGCCAATAATCTTGTTCAGATCAAAACTATTCATTTGGATATATAAGATCTTGTAAGAATCCAGCACCATTGATAGGCCATCCATGGAGAAACTCTTCATTGAGCATAGAACATAATATTAGTACAAAATGTGTACTCCAAGATGACATATAACTTATGCGCAGAAATTTAAAATGCAGCTTATGGTTACAAGTGTAGATGATGATGTAAAGTACATGAAGAACTGTGGAGCCAAACACCATATTGAAATGAGCACAGAGATCATGTATTACACCCAAGGTCTCCAGTTTAGGCGCAGAGAGGACGGTTATTTGCAACAGTGAATAACTAGAATCAAGGATCAACCTTTGAAGTGAAGGGGCATCTTGGAAGATGAGCTGCCTTCCATCAAAACAAATTCCAATTCTTACAAGGTTAGGCGACTTTATTTGGAGATAACCGATTCTAATCAGGAAATCAAGCACCAAGCACTCGGCAGGTGGCAACTGGAGTGGATGATGCTGTGCAATGAGGCCTCCGATATACGAACCCGCACAAGTGAAAGTTTCTTGAGAAATGGGAGTCAAAGGTTTAGTACCAGATTGTCTGGTAGGTCGCACAACGCAAAGGTGGCAGCATGGAGAGAGGAGGAAAACCGCAAGGTGAACATCAGTGCTAAGGGCACAGGTAGATGGCGTTCGGTATCTGGTAGGTGATTTCCAGGGGAATAGTAGAACTCAAGCAGCTGTAGTTCTGTGAATTCAGGGGATTTCAGCCAGGTTTCCACCATGCAGGGCATGGTATGCTTGCTCAGGTAGCATGACGGGATGCATAGGCTTTGAACGGAGCCCTGGTGGGAGGAGATGATGGCTCTGGGGATTTCAAAATCATTGAAGAGAGATAGCTAACGACAGTCGAGATTAAGGTGCATGGCACGCCATAGAAGGCGCCACCGAATTGATAGGACTTGGATGCGGCAGCAATCCTGGGTGGGGAGAAGCGAGATGATCTCCCCAAGGACGGCGTTCGGGAGATCGCTGATGCGGTCCAAACGAGATTCTACGGGTTCCTGGGATCTGGTGGGGGCGGGGTCGCCGCTTCTCCCCGCGCTGCCGGGTGCGGGATCTACAACAGGCGTTGCCACTGGAAGGAGCCTCATCTTCTTGGTGTTGGGGGTCAGCCGACTCCATTTTCCTCGAGGGTGTCGCGTCGCGCTGACGGATTTGAGCAGAGTAACGAATGACGAGCCTAGTTGTAGTGTGAGTGAAGAAGAAGGGGAGCTGGGGTTTTTCTGTAGTAGCGAGGAAGAAGGGGAGCTGAGGCTTTCTGTAGGAGTGAGCTGAGGAATTTGGGGGTACGAGTGGAGCGAGCTGACGTGAGGTGGGTGGGAGTGAGGAGGAAGAAGAACACCCAGGTTTTTTTGGGGGGCGGTGTGCTGGGTTGGGTAGCACCTCTCATTCAGTAAATATATGGACTTTTGAATTGATTTTACTATTTACTAGGGTGGATGAGCTGTTTTGTCTTGGGCCCATAGAAACAATTACTACTAGTACAGTGGATACACTCTTCAGCTACCCAGAAAAACAATTACTACTAGTAAAGTGGATACAATATTGCTTCTGGCTCCTCCTAGGTCATCGAAACGTCTCCCTCTACTGAATGCCGTTATACTTTTGTTCACCGACATGCGGGCCATGCAGCGCGCGGGCCTAAATGCCATCCACCAAATTAGAAGGCAGTATGTAGGCGGAGAGTCACCCCGGTTGTAGCGCGGCAATAACGAGCCGTCGTATCACAAAACCCGACCTCTCCGCAGTCTAAGTTTGACGGACGAAGCAACCATCATTTCACTCTTTGCTGAATCCCCTTCTCCCTCACTGTCTTCAAGAAAGGCAACACTCGCATCGGCCATTGTTCTTCTCTCCCAACGAAGGGAAGGTAAGCGGATCCGTGATGTTGGTATATTTTCATTCAGCGAAAAAAACAACTTATGCAAGCAGTAACCGATCCTCACTCTCTTTTTTGTTTCATTGTCATTGCGACTGTGTTTTCCTTTCAGTGGTCTACTAGTATTCGTCAGTTTCATGATGGACCAAGGAGAACCAGGCAAAGATCTGCCAATATTGGAGCAGACGCGGGAGGCTGATCTCAGGAGACAGAGAGCTCCAAGAAGATGGAGGGAGCCACCGAGCCGACCCCAGATACGCTCACATCCACTACTGAGATGGTTAATGCCCCGTTTGAGGTTACAACCCCCGTGGCACTTCAGGAGCAGTTTCCCCCCTTCGACAATGGGTCCCCCCCCCCCCCGCTGAGCTGCCCAAGGTGATTTTCTTCTTCGCCGATCTCGATTGTGTTTTTCATCTAAGCATGTGGTGATGAATAATGCAAAATTTTATTAGCTTCGATGCCATGCTATACATAGTGGTTTAAATAACTTGTGTTTCTTATCTTTGAAAAGTAATTCGGAATTTGTTTCTGTTTCAATTAGAGCCCTGATGCAGACAAGGATTGTGTGGTTGTACATGTCACTCACTATGAGGCGGATGACCTGAATATACACACTGGGAAAACAGAGTTTTTAGGCGGTTGGATCCTGGAAGCCATTTGCGCTTATACCAATGAAGTGTTGTATTCCAACCTCACTGTTGTCAAGCGTGTTGTCCAGGGTGTACTGAAGCACAATAAGTTCAAAGCTACTCCTTCGTTTGTGAGGCATACTGTTCTTGTCAAGCTTACGCAGGAAGATGACATGGCATGCCTCCACAAACAAGTTTATGAGTGCAAGGCCACAAGGTTGTCTTCATGAAGGTTCACAGGATTGAGCTGCTGCCGGACGTCCTCGATGATGTTCATGGCAAGGTCCGTCTTGTGTCCAGCCCAAATTAGATCAAGGCATGAAATACTTGCCCCAGCTAGTGTTTAATAGTAGTTTGGATTCTGTCTAATTATCCAAACCTTGCCTGTTATCGAGCCCTCTGGGGCTAGTACTCTGTTTGAATCCGTCTATGGGAACTGCTGCTACTTTTGTGTGCCTGTGAATCATCGTAATTGTTGCCGAAATAGATGCGTCCTCACTAGTTTTATCATACGAGCAGTGTGTGTTCTGATGAAATAGAGTACTCGTTTGAGAACTGTGCGGTGACGTATACATAAGTACTTGTAAACACTGTTGGTTCTACCCCACTTGTAACCAGTTATGCAAAACATGGCACATTGGCTCAGCTCGCTTCAACACTAGGCTATCGACTAGCTAACAATCAACAATCTACTGTCTGACATATAAGCAACTATGTATCTTGTTACATTGGTTCATGCAGTTAACTGAGGCCACAATGTAAATTCCAAACGTTCACATGCTAGTCCAGCGTTCATGTGGAACACTCACATTAAACTCAGCTTCATAAAAAACTTGAAAAGCATAAGTTAAGCAATTTTATACATCTCAATGATTCATAGAACATAACAAACATATACTAGTTCACAACAAAAGACAAAGTTGTGAGAAGGTTTACAAATCAGGAAAAAACATGCAAGGCTTCTCTGAGCAAAGGGCCTCCCGGCAGGCTTAAATTTCCTGGAGTTCACACTGGTTTTTTCTTGTTGCCGCCATCCAGGGTTAGGTTCTCTCATTCCATAATAACCTATTATAATTGCGTTCTCAGCTGGAATGCTAAACTGAACCATGTAGTGTACTGACCAGCTGAAATTCTTGTGCATTCCACTAAATTTAAGCACCGCTATTTGCAGAAATAAGCAGACCACAATGCCTCTTGTCCGTGCACCTATCCAAAAAACCGCCGTGCAGCCGTGCCAGCTAGTCCTCGGTCCATGGATGAACTGGTAGAAAGTGCATTCCGGACTAGGATGCAGTTGTTTTCGCTCGTCTCTACACTGCAATCAGGAAGTAAAACGTACGGATCAACTTCTTTTATATTGCGTTGGTCATTCTACCTAGTAACTACCAATGTAGGAATACCTGGAAGACGGGTGGTTAGACGACGGCAATGAGGGATAGCTATCTCATTTTCCGTAGTTCTACTAAAACTGAGGTGTGTGCTTTTGATTGCACGGATAGAAATGATACGTAGACAGACATCCTGAAACGATATGGAGACAGACATCCCTGTTTGCGCAAATATGAAATACGGTTATTTAAACAAAGGATGATATTTGCAGTGGCATATGATTAATAGCAGCATCTATTGTGTTATAATTGGCACTAGATTGACAGTATGAAAGTGTCCTTAAGTAAGTAGCATCACATCACATCAACACTGCCACTAGATTAACATGCAGAACAATAACATTAGTATTACTGTCATGAGAGTAGCACATGGTCAGTAAATATGCAATCAAATTTGTGCAGTTCCACTGGGATGAAGCAATGTTAGCGGTGTGAGATTTAAGTGTAACTGCAAAAACACAATTCATGGGAAATAAAGCAAGACGGAAGCACTTCATAAAATGGTGGTGGAATTGCTTCAATTTATCGACGGCACTAGACCATTACTTATAGTGCCATTAGGTGGCATTGCTTAATGCTTCATGTGATTTTACATTAACGGTAGCGATATGGGCGTAGGGACAGCAGGGGCATAAAGTGGTGAGGCAGATGTGGTTGCTGAGAGCGGCAAAGACACAGGCAGCATGTCTGCATTTGTCCCATTTTTTATCTCCTCGGCGACATTTTCCTATGTGAGCACAGGAAATCTAGACCTGCTCATTCTCATTTGCGTTGTCCCCCAACACCCGTCACTTTCTTTCCTTTTTCAACCAAGAGATAGGTCCACTTCCCCCCACCCTTTGCCATCCACCATGCTTTCTTCGTCTTTTCAACCAAGAGACCGGTTGGGTAACCAGTATCTACTACTTTCCCCCATTTCCTCTTAGAACCAAGTCCTAGATTCATGCTACAGCTTTCCCACTTTCTTCCCTGTTTGAACCAACTCTTAGAGTCAACTGTATGAACTAGCTTTACCTCTAATAATAGTAAAAGTCTAGGTGGCTTTGGAATAGCGGACGGAAGTAGAAAAAGATCCACACGAAGCCAAGTGGGGAGCTAGGGCAGTAGAGCAAGGCAGGTTTCAAAGGAATATATACCTGAGGGTCGTCGGCATGTGGCAAAGACGGCGTCGGGAGGCCGCATCTTGGCCACAATACCGCAGGGAGGAAGAAGGGGTCGGAGGCCCTCCAGAGCCAGCGCTCTCTCGAAGAGAACGGCACGACCGCCGATCGGGACGTGCAGGCAGCCGTTGGTCTCCTCCCTCGCCGCCGATGATAGCGTGAACGATGCACCTACACCCTTGCCCCGGTCGAGGTTGTCCGGCCGGATTTGTGACCATTCGTGAGCTGAGAGAGAGTGTGGCCACCTATGTCTTGCTTAGATCTGGAGAGCATAGTAGAGTGAACGAGAGGAACCCTAGTAAAGCAAGTGCTAAGGTTCTGCTTATATATATAGTGGAGTGATTTTGTTGTACCTGCTTCAAAAAAAATGCGCTCCTACGTGTACCGCGAGTGGGTGTGAGATAACTAGTGCGTGCATGCACCTCTTCTCTTCGTGAGAGTACAATATACTATGCCCAAAGAACGTTCGCCACAAGAGTAATAGTATATGTGTGCGACATGTGAGCTAAAATAAAATCTGCGCGAACGTCTTTTGTTTTTTAGAAGTTCGGAGGGTAAGGTGTGAAGAGCACATATGTGTGTGACGTCTACCTAAAGATAGACGATGGGTGCGAGAGGACTCGGGAGGGTGCGTGTGCGTGAGAGAGAGGGGGCACGTATCAATGCAATGCATGTGTCCATAAATCATTATCCGACAAACGTTCACCACAAGCCTTTTCCTGACGAATGACGTAAGAACCGTTAGATCGACATCCGACAGTGTCAGTTTTGCCATGTCATTTAACAGAACAGCCACTCCTCCTACACACAAATCTTCCACATGAGTGTTAGCAACTGCCGTATGCTCCCTCCGTTCCAAAATGCAGTGCATATAGCTTCACTGAAAAATCGAACCTCGCAGCAAGTTTTCGTGTACCAAATTGCACATGTAGAATACCCTGTATATATCATTTCATTCATCTTCGAGAGGTAACTATAAAAATGGGGGAGGAGTCTACAAAGAAAGACCATCGTATCACCTGCAGCAATTTCGACCATCCTTTGGTGTGGAGGAATATCATAGGAACTCTATATGATATGATTTTTATAGGATTTTTTCCTTTAGAGCCTATTGGTTCATAGGAATAGAATCATATACTCCACATTTCAAAGGAAATAAACATGATATCATTTATATAGCTTTAGAGCCACTTGGTTCATATGAATGGATTCCTATACTCCAATAATTTCAAAGGAAAATAAACATTAGCGTATATTCAATAGAAAAGTTCCTATGATATGAACCAAATTACATCTCTTTTCTAATCCCTCCTCATAGGAATTGAGATACATGGCATCTCTAGATTCAATAGAAAAGTTCCTATGATGTCAACCAAATGACATCTCTTTTCCAATACCTACTCATAGGAATTGAGATACTCCATGTCATCTCTTTCCCTAAAACTTCCATGTATACATCTTCTATTCCTAAATAGCTAGTACAACCCACTAGTAGCTTTTTTCCAAGACATGCAACTATGGCACAAGAACAATATAGTGTGCGAATAACTTGAAAGATGGTCGCTGGATGAAGCTAATCCGACAGTGTAGAGATGGCAAATCCGAGCACTACTGGCCGTTGGGTATCATCAATATTCCACCAGATCTGCCACATGTACAATTTAGAAGACTCCATGGTTGAACTTAAGCATAATGCACAAACCTGAAAACACAAGCACTTCTCTTTTGTTCTAGAATTTTCCTTATCATAATTCATTTTTTTCTAAATGAATTGCCATTATTTGTTTTTTACTTTATCTTTACAATGCACAACCCCATGAATCTTAACATTTTTATAAAACTAATTGATTTTGAATGAGATGAACTATAAGAACTAAATGAACATCTACATCATGCATATATGAGTCAAAGCTTTACATGCTATAGTGTGTATTTATTCATAATTTGGTTTCGGAATCTCATGCGTTCAATGCATGTGTACCATACTAGTTTTGAGTAGAGTAGAAAATTTCATGCGGCCCCGGGGTATATCAAAATGCAGGGCCCATGCATCATTGCCTTTCGGTCGAACCTATGTCCAAAAATTTTTGTACGTACTATATCTCCACTGGTCCCCGAACCCATAATGATGCCTCGTTCCCCTAAAACCAAGCGGCCCACATATATTTAAGGCGTCGACTCGAACTCAATCCCTTTCCCATTTACTATGACATGGCCCCGCACGCCCTAGTAGTACTCCTACAAACATTACCGCCGCACGCATCATCGGTTTTCTTCAAGAGGACGAGGGAGAAGCCGATTTGTAGTGGAGGCGCTTTCAAAAAAATGATCTGTAGTGGAGACCCGTACCCTAGGGTGCCCTAGGTAGCTATCGCACGCATCATTGGTTTTCTCTTTTCTTTATGCTCTTGCACCCTAGAGTGAAATGATGGTTGCTTCGTCAAATCCCGACTTAATGCGGGAAAGGTGGGGCTTTGTGATTTGACCCCTCATCGCTCATTTTCTACTACTGCGGCGCTACGACCGGGGTACCTCCAATTCCAACCACTGCTCCGAACTGTAATTTGTTGCATCGCACGTGGAACAAGACGTTGGATGAGCCACATGTCGGCCAAAGGGGTCATGTTAAGTGTGTCGCCATTTCATGTGCGGACTGACCCTGCTTGAGTCGGTACGTGATGTCTACTACACAACCTTCTTCTTGTAGACGTTGTTGGGCCTGCAAGTGCACATGTTTGTAGGATAGTAGCAAATTTCCATCAAGGGGATGACCTAAGGTTTATCAATCCGTAGGAGGCGTAGGATGAAGATGGTCTCTCTCAAACAACCCTGCAACCAAATAACAAAGAGTCTCTTGTGTCCCCAACACACCCAATACAATGGTAAATTGTATAGGTGCACTAGTTCGGCGAAGAGATGGTGATACAAGTGCAATATGGATGGTAGATAAAGGTTTTTGTAATCTGAAATAATAAAAACAGCAAGGTAACTAATGATAAAAGTGAGCGTAAACGGTGCAATGATAGGAAACAAGGCCTAGGGTTCATACTTTCACTAGTGCAAGTTCTCTCAACAATAATAACATAGATAGATCATATAACAATCCCTCAACATGCAACAAAGAGTCACTCCAAAGCCACTAATAGCAGAGAACAAACGTAGAGATTATGGTAGGGTCCGAAACCACCTCAAAGTTATTCTTTCGGATCAATCTATTCAAGAGTTCGTACTAGAATAACACCTTAAGACACAAATCAACCAAAACCCTAATGTCACCTAGATACTCCATTGTCACCTCAAGTATCCGTGGGCATGATTATACGATATGCATCACACAATCTCAGATTCATCCAACCAACACAAAGTACTTCAAAAAGTGCCCCATAGTTTCAACCGGAGAGTCAAGAAAACGTGTGCCAACCCCTATGCATAGGTTCATGGGCGGAACCCGCAAGTTGGTCACCAAAACATACATCAAGTGGCACGTGATATCCCATTGTCACCACAGATAAACACGGCAAGACATACATCAAGTGTTCTAATATCAAAGACTCAATCCGATAAGATAACTTCAAGAGGGAAACTCAATTCATCACAATAGAGTAGAGGGGGAGAAACATCATAAAATCCAACTACAATAGCAAAGCTCGCGATACATCAAGATCGTGCTATAGAGAGAACACGAGAGAGATCAAAAACATAGCTACTGGTACATACCCTCATCCCCGAGGGTGAACTACTCCCTCCTCGTCATGGAGAGCGCCGGGATGATGAAGATGGCCACCGGTGATGGGTTCCCCCTCCGGCAGGTCTTGAACAGGCTCGAGAGATTTTTGGTGGCTACAGAGGCTTGCGGCGGCGGAACTCCCGATCTATCTTGATATTCGATGGTTTTAGGATACGTAGGCATATATAGGCGAAAGAAGTCGGTCGGGAGGTGCTCGAGGTGCCCACGAGACAGGGGGCCACGCCCAGTAGGGGGAGGCGCGGCCTCCTATATCATGGCCTCCTCGAGGATCTTCTGACGTGGACTCCAAGTCTCCAGGATCATATTCTTCCCAAAAATAACACTGCCGAAGGTTTCATTCTGTTTGTACTCCGTTTGATATTCATTTTCCTCGAAATACTGAAACAGGCAATAAAACAACAATATGGGCTGGGCCTCCGGTTAATAGGTTAGTCCCAAAAGTAATATAAAAGTGAATAATAAAGCCAAATATTTCCCAAAACAGTAGATAATATAGCATGGAGCAATCAAAAATTATAGATACCTTGGAGACGTATCACTATGCCAACACGACAGGTGCAGCCTACCACTTGGTTTTGCTCCTTGGTGAATCCCGACTATATTGATCTAAAAAGATACGTACTGAGCTACCCTCTCCATCTCGTTTTTTAGACGTCTCGGTTTATAGGGCGTGCACGTAATTCTAGGTCATCCATTTGACTAACTAAATCTGAGTTACTATGTCACAAAAAGTATATAATTGGATTATTAAGCGGATGTAGTTTGTAAACATATACTGTTCATCACATATATAGCCAGTTAAATTCTCAACCTAGAGCAGCGTGCATGCCATGTAAACCGATATGGAGGAAGTATAGTAGTAAAAATGAGGTGATTTTACCGAGCGATCGGCGGGGAGCATGGCATGTCATGCGGTCCCACGTGTCATGATGTACCAAAGGCGATCTGGCGTGTCCCTCTTGAGGTAGAAGCAATACTACGTGGTTTGAGATGATGGCGAACCGAAGTGTGAAATAATGGTTGCTTCGTCCGTCTGGGAAGGTGCGGCATTGTGATACGTCTCATTGCTCATTACTACTACTGGGCGGTACGACTGGGGTGCGCCCCCCTGCTGTTCTGCACTATTATTTGGTGCTGGACACGTCGACCTGGTTGTTATATGTCCCACATGTCGGCGACAAGAAGTACATAATTCATGAAAGCGAGAGTCGATGGAGGAGTACAAGACACGGCTTGGGTTTTGCTGCTTCGCGCGATCCATCGATACAAACCCAGACTAAAAAAAGGCAAGGGCGAGTCTTTTCCAGTGCGGCGGGCAGGGGAGTTTGGCATAGTCTGTTCGAGGGAAGGAGGTAGGAAGGGAAACAAGCAAATAAAGGTTGAGCGACTTAGTTTTGGGAAAATCTGATTTTACAGAGTACGTACCCACTAGGGTTTATAGGGCTCATCTAAAAAACATTCGTTTTTCCGTTTTATAAGTCTCAATTCTACTACTAGTAGTAGTACCATCACATGTTGGATTTCGAGGTGCGTTAGATCACCCGATGCAAGCAGTGTCAAGAGAAAACTCACCAATGCATGTAGAAGTTCATTGAAATTTAGTGGTCATTCATGCATTCATTCTAATTAATGCCTCAGTAACCATAACTTCTTGAGAAAAACGAGCGTACTAAATACTTGTGCAAAATAGGAGTACAAAATTAATTCTACCACTCACTGTCTACCTTGGTTGGAGAGATTTTGAAATTGAGCCATAAACTGGAAAGGAGGGAGTAGTACTTTTGTCTCGATTACTATTTGTGGCCTTGTATAGATGCAAAATGTATTTTTTTATAGTGGCCTTGTATAATTAAGTAAATGGAGGGAGTACTAAAGGACATATATATTCCAAACAATATGATAATCTCTCTAACCAAGGTAGTAGGGACGAGGATTAAATGGAGGGGGTAGTAAAATTTTCTTCTCATCCTTCGAGCCACCGCCGGCGTGGGCGAGGGAGCGGGCGTAAGGCGTACAATACTACTACTAGTAAGCAAGCTTCACCTCATCCTGCGAGCCACCACGCCCGTGGGCGGGGGAGACGGCATACTAAGCAAGCTTCTCCTCGTTCTGGGAGTTGATGGGACACATCAAAAGTACTCCAGAGTATAGAGCCTTGCCTCTAAGGTAGGCCCCACATGGTTTGCCCCAAATGGCTGATATGACAAGTCTAACAGAGAATTCTGCAGACAATCCCGGGGTGAATCCGGAGGACGTAAGAGACGACGCATCGCATCTCAAAAGGTAGCTGGAGGCTGGCGAGCGCATTCTTACGCGAGTTAGGCAGGAGAAGAACAATCTTCAAGATGCCAACGTCCAGCTGGACGTGGAGTTAAAATATCTCCACGCTCAGCTGGCGGACTCCGTGAAGGAGAACAAACGGCTTCGACGCGGCATTTACGGTAAGTGCCTAGACGAACTGTAGTATAGTTCGGCGAGGACGTATATTGAAAGAATTTTGCTTGCAGGACTGTTAACAAGTCGCCCTGAGGAGGAGATGCCCTCATCTGCAAGTGATTTACTGCAAGACCTTTCGCAGCTGCACGAGCGAGCTCGGCAAGTGATGTAGGGTGTAGCTTAGGCTTTGTGGCCATCAAGCTTGCTGCCGAATGGCATGGGGGAGCTCGTGGATATGCTTCAAGGAGCACGGCGGCGCTTCCAACTGTGGAAGCTGTCCGCTTGCCGGCAAGGCGCAAGAGAAGCCTGGGCTATGGTGAAGAAGCGCTACACCAAGCTGGACCCAAACCATATGGTCGAAGTAGGACCGGCGGGGCCCGATGGGCAAGAAATTCCCGTGAGTCTGGTATATGACCAGGTAGCGTTAGCCGCTAAGTATTCTCAACGGGATTGTAAGCTAGATAGCATGTTGGATGGTATAGAGGAGGAATATAGTCAGTCCAAGTGACTGTGTAATTTAATGGACATGATTAGCCCCTAGCCGGATTTAAATCATTTGTCATGGCGGACCTTTTCGCTTCAGCCCCCGGATCCTACAGTCCGGGGTGTGTCCGAATACCCACTCAGTTATACCAAACCGGGTATGCGTGGAAACAAGGCGTACGGTTCATAAGTGCTTGAACAGACAAGTACCCAACTAGTTATGTTATATTACATGGATAGTAAGAAACATCTTCCAGGGAGAATAGTTCCGTTAGGGGTTCCTTTCCTTGGGTACGCATGTGACAATGCACATGTCTGAACTGCGAACGATGGCGCAGGATACAAGACTTCTGGGGATTTACGTTATAATAAACGAATACATCTTTTGTTCACCGACCAAATATTCTCTTAAGGAAACTAGCTTTCGGTTTCACCCAGTCTGAGTTACACATCCGGCTGAACCGGGCAAGAATAATCGCAGAGGTGCTCCCCTTATGCCCTAGCCGAATTAACGGGAACGTAGGGCATAAACACAAGAGCCAGGCATCCCAGCTTGGCCTCATCTTAAGTCATATCGATGCATATAATGGTGAAGAAAAGGCACATATGGAAACAGAATGCATATGTGATGGGCAAAAAGCCATGTGAGTTATTATTTTTAGCTTCCGTATAGGAAGCCCCCAGGTATTGCTTACACACCTAGTATGGCCGGAGTGATCCGGCACTCCACACTGTATTGAATACTTTGTGTGAAGAGAGAAAAGGTTGAGAAAGGAAAAACGGAAGGATCATAATTAAAAAGGAGGGGTTAGGAGACGAACATTGAGTTCGCCGTTAGGCGTAGAATCTCCGGAGTCTGGCCGCGTTCCATGGGTTCGGCTTGAGTCTGTTATCGGATGCATTAGGTAAGCGGTACACTCCTCCGGTGAGAACTTTGTCAATGACGAAGGGACCCTCCCACTTGGGTTTGAGCTTGTCCTTCTTCTTCTCCGGTAGGCGTAGAACGAGTTTGCCAATATTGTAAGTTTTTGCCCGCACTTCTCTGCTTTGATATCGTCGAGCCTGCTGCTGATAGAATGCGGAGCGGGCTTTTGCGACGTCGCGCTCCTCCTCCATGGTGTCCAAGTTATCCTGCCGATCTAAATCGGCTTCCTTCTCTTCGTACATACGTACGCGTGGCGAATCATGTATTATGTCGCAGGGTAATACTGATTCCGCACCGTATACCATAAAAATGGTGCATATCCGGTGGGCGACTCGGCGTGGTCTGCAGCCCCCAGAGTACGGAGGCAAGCTCCTCGACCCAGTGCGTATCCGACTCTGTCAAGGATCGCACTAGTCTGGGTTTGATGCCGCTCATGATGAGACCATTTGCCCGCTCTACCTGACCGTTTGTTTTGGGATGGTAGACGGAAGCATAATCAAGCTTAATGCCCATTTTTGCGCACCAAGTTTTCACTTCGTCGGCTGTGAAATTTGAGCCATTATCAGTGATGATGCTGTGGCGAACACCGTATCGGTGTACGACCCCGGATATGAAGTCTATTACTAGTCCGGATTCAGCCGTTTTGACTGGTTTGGCTTCTATCCATTTGGTGAATTTGTCCACCATGACCAATAAGTATTTTTTTTCTTACGGATTCCCCCTTTAAGAGGTCCGACCATATCCAGCCCCTAGACCGCAAAGGGCCAAGTTATGGGGATTGTTTGGAGAGCGGTAGGGGGCATATGACTCTGATTGGCAAAGAGCTGGCAACCAACGCAATGTTGGACAAGGTCCTGTGCGTCTGCTCGGGCCGTCGGCCGGTAGAAACCTGTACGGAAGGCCTTGCTGACCAATGGTCGAGCCGCCGTGGTGCCCGCCCAGTCCGGCATGGATTTCAGCCAAGAGCTGTCGCCCTTCCTCTTCGGAGATGCATCTTTGGAGTACTCCGGTAGCTCTTTTCTTGTAGAGTTCCCCTTCGTAGACTTTGTAAGGTTTAGAGCGCCGGATGATGCAGCGTGCTTCATTTTGGTCTTCGGGGAGCTCCTGCATATTTAGGTAGGCCAAGAAAGGCTCGGTCCACGGGGCGATTACAACCATGATTTCATGGGCCGAGGATGTTATTTCGGTGGTAGAACCTCCGACTAAGTCTGATAGTTCGAAATCTGGGAGTGTATTCGGATCTGTGCTAGTATTGCCGGACTCCCCTTCCCATACTACGGATGGCTTGAACAGCCGTTCCAAGAATATGTTAGGTGGGACAGGGTCGTGTTTAGCACCGTTGCGAGTGAGGACGTCCGCCGCTTGATTGTTTTCTCGGGCCACATGGTGGAATTCGAGCCCCTCGAACTGAGCTGACATCTTGAGGACGGCATTACGGTAGGCCGCCATTTTCGGGTCCTTGGCATCAAAATCTCCATTTATTTGTGATATTGCAAGGTTTGAATCCCCGCGCACTTCTAGGCGTTGAATGCCCATAGAGACTGCCATCCGAAGACCGTGCAATGTGAGCCTCGTATTCGGCTGCATTGTTGGAGTCTGTGTATAATATTTGGAGGACGTACTGGACCGTGTCTCTGTTGGGAGACGTCAGGACTACACCTGCTCCCAATCCGGCCAGCATTTTAGAGCCGTCGAAGTGCATGATCCAGTTTGAGTATGCGCCCTACTCTTTAGGGAATTCGCTTACATCCATTAGGCGACGAAGTCAGCCAATACTTGCGACTTGATGGCCCGTTGTGGTTTGTATGTTATGTCGAACGGAAGGAGCTCAATGGCCCATTTGGCTATCCGGCCCGTAGCATCGCGGTTATTTATTATGTCATTGAGTGGTACATCGGAGGCCATCGTAATCGAACACTCTTGAAAGTAGTGCCGTAGCTTCCGGGATGCCATTAAAACCGCGTATGCTATTTTTTGATAGTGTGGGTATCGGGATTTGCATGGGGTTAGGACCATGGATACGTAGTAAACCGGCTTCTGGAGCGGGAATTGGTATCCGTCAGCCTCTCGTTCAACGACGAAACCTTGCGCTTACAACTTGATGCGTTGCAGCTATGTACAGCAGCATAGGTTCGTCAATATTCAGCATTGTTAGTACTGGATTACTGGCCATTAAGGTCTTTATTTCATCCAGTCCGGCCGCGGCTGCATCCGTCCACACGAAGTGTTCGGTGCGCCGAAGAAGGCGGTAAAGAGGTAATGCCTTTTCTCCTAACCTGGAGATAAAGCGGCTTAGAGCAGCCACGCATCCGGCTAGTTTTTGGATGTGCTTGAGGTCTGTTGGTATAGCCAACTGTGACAGAGCTCGGATCGTTGATGGATTTACTTCAATTCCTCTGTTGGAAATGATGAAGCCGAGTAGTTTCCCTGAGGGGACGCCAAAAACACATTTTTCTGGGTTCAGCTTGATGTCGTATGTCCGAAGATTGTCGAATGTAAGCCTCAAGTCATCTATTAGGGTTTCGACATGTCTTGTTTTTATGACCACGTCATCCACGTATGCCTCCACTGTTTTACCGATTTGCTTTTCCAGGCATGTTTGAATCATGCGTTGGTAGGTTGCGCCGATGTTCTTGAGCCCGAAAGGCATAGTGTTGAAGCAAAAAGGGCCGTATGGCGTTATGAAAGCTGTTGCAGCTTGGTCAGGCTCTGCCATCTTTATTTGATGGTACCCAGAGTATGCGTCGAGGAAACACAGCGAGTCGTGTCCTGCTGTGGCATCAATGATTTGATCGATGCGAGGGAGGGGAAAGGGATCCTTGGGGCAAGCCTTGTTAAGGTCTTTAAAGTCGACACATAGGCACCAGATTTGTCCTTCTTTGGTACCATTACCAGGTTTGCTACCCGGTCCGGATGCTTGATATCTCTGATGAATCCAGCTTCGAGTAGTTTGGCTAGCTCTTCCCCCATGGCCTGCCGTTTGGGCTCTGAAAACCGTCTTAGAGTCCGCTTGACCGGTTTGTATCCTTTTAGTATATTGAGGCTGTGTTCGGCCAATCTGTGTGGGATGCCTGGCATGTACGATGGGTGCCAGGCGAAGATGTCCCAATTCTTGCGTAAGAAGTCTCGCAGTGCGGCGTCCATCGCGGGGCTCAGCTGTGTCCCGACGGAAGCTGTCTTCGTGGTGTCCATTGGATGGACTAGGAATTTGACTATCTCATCTGCGGGTTTAAATGAGGTGGACTTGGGGTCGCTTGTCGAGTATCACGTCGTCCCTGTCCATGGTGGCCCGCAGTGTTGTTAATTCTTCGGCTGCTAGGGCCTCACATAATGCCTCCAGGGCTAGTGCTTGATACGTCTCCAACGTATCTATAATTTTTGATTGTTCCATGCTATTATATTACCCCTTTTGGATGTTTATGGGCTTTATTTTACACATTTATATCATTTTTGCGACTAACCTACTAACCGGACCCAGCCCATATTGCTGTTTTTTGCCTATTTCAGTATTTCGAAGAAAAGGAATATCAAACGGAGTCCAAACGGAATGAAACCTTCGGGAGCGTGATTTTTGGAACGAACGTGATCCCGAGGACTTGGAGTGCAAGTCAAGAAGCAGCCGAGGCCTCCACGAGATAGGAGGGCGCCCCCCTATAGGGCGCCCCCTGTCTCGTGGGCCCCTCGGTCGGCCACCGACGTACTTCTTCCTCCTATATATACCCTCGCACCCGAAAACATCCAGGGGCACCACGAAACACAATTTCCACCGCCGTAACCTTCATTATCCATGAGATCCCATCTTGGAGCCTTCGCCGGCACTCTGCCGGAGGGGGAATCAACCATGGAGGGCCTCTACATCAACATCCTTGCCCCTCCGATGAGTTGTGAGTAGTTTACTACAGACCTACGGGTCCATAGTTATTAGCTAGATGGCTTCTTCTCTCTTTTTGGATCTCAATACAATGTTCTCCCCCTCTCTTGTGGAGATCTATTCGATGTAAACTCTTTTTGCAGTGTGTTTGTCGAGATTCGATGAATTATGGGTTTATCATCAAGTTTATCTATGAATAATATTTGAATCTTCTCTGAATTCTTTTATGTATGATTGAGTTATCTTTGCAAGTCTCTTCGAATTATCAGTTTAGTTTGGCCTACTAGATTGGTCTTTCTTGCCATGGGAGAAGTGCTTAGCTTTGGGTTCAATCTTGCGGTGTCCTTACCCAGTGACGGAAAGGGTTGGAAGGCACGTATTGTATTGTTGCCATCGAGGATAACAAGATGGGGTTTATATCATATTGCATGAGTTTATCCCTCTACATCATGTCATCTTGCTTAATGCGTTACTCTGTTCTTATGAACTTAATACTCTATATGCATGGTGGATAGCGGTTGATGTGTGGATTAATAGTAGTAGATGCAGGCAGGAGTCGGTCTACTTGTTATGGACGTGATGCCTATATAAATGATCATGCCTAGATAATCTCATAACTATGCGCTTTTCTATCCATTGCTCGACAGTAATTTGTTCACCCACCATAATACTTATGCTATCTTGTGAGAAGCCTCTAGTGAAACCTATGGCCCCCGGGTCTATCTCTTATCATATTTGCTCCCAATCTAATTCTATTTGCATCTTTACTTTTTGCATCTATATTATAAAATACCAAAAATATATTTATCTTATCATACAATCTTTATTAGATCTCACTTTCGCAAGTGGCCATGAAGGGATTGACAACCCCTTTATTGCATTGGTTGCGAGTTCTCAGTTTGTTTGTGTAGGTGCATGGGACTTCTGAGGAGCCTCCTACTCGATTGATACCTTGGTTCTCAAAACTGAGGGAAATACTTACGCTACACTTGCTGCATCACCCTCTCCTCTTCGAGGAAAACCAGCATAAGCTCAAGACGTAGCAAGAAGGATTTCTGGCACCGTTGCCGGGGAGGTCTTCGCACAAGTCAAGACATACCAAGTACCCATCACAAACCCATCTCCCTCGCATTTACATTATTTGCCATTTGCCTCTCATTTTCCTCTCCCCCACTTCACCCTTGCCGTTTTATTCGCCCTCTCTTTCCCAATCTCCTCCTCTCTTTTTCGCTCGCCTTTTGCCGCTATGTCTGAAATTGGGGAGATTATCGTCGATATTGACAATAATGATAACACAGAAAATCTCGAGGCTTCGGCCGATGAACCCCCTATCTTGCATACTAAAAAGTTTCGAATCGGTAGTGGTAACATCATTGGCAAAGGTGTTATTCAAGATTTATTTACTTGTGCCGGTGCTTTACCTTCCATGGGTTGTTCTATTCTTCATAGAACTAGTAGTCTTGCGGATGCTATCGCTATGTTTGTAGTTGAACTTGAAAGACAATTTATGCATATGCATCCTTGCATACAAAGAATTTTCCTAGAATTCTCTAATATTGAGCACTCTTCTATTAAGCGCGCTATTACTATCTTTTTGGATCATGAGTTTAGATTTATAATAAGAGAGGCCAAAGAAATCTTTGCGCACTATAGGGTGGACGCCGGTCGTCCTCCCATAGAATCGATCCTCTATGATCAAGAGGAAATTAGACGTTTTCAATCTTCGGACTATGTCGGTTTTAATGAAAACCTTAGAAAAAAGGTTCCTACTAATGTCTTGGTTGATTGCATTAATGAGCTTAATAATGATTTTGCCCTTCTAAACAATGAACTAGGATACTCTCTTGAGTATAGGCTCACAAGATTTTGCAAAAAGAATGCTTTTAGTGATGAAATAGTTGTGCACTATGAAGGGCCAAAGGAGGAACCCGTTCCTCCTGTGATTGATCTTGGGGATATTTGTCCCACTAAATTTAGCCCTTTTGATTACTTTTTCTTGCCTCAAAGGAAATTTGCTGCGAACGTAGAGAATATGAAATGAGCTTTCAAGATCTATCTTATTATTACGGCTTTCGTTATATCTATCTTCGCTTTTATGCCTAGCTAGGGCGTTAAGCGATAGCGCTAGTTGGGAGGCAACCCAATTTTCTTTATGTTTTTGTTTTTGCTTCTGTTTAGGAATAAATAATCCATCTACCTTCTGTTTAGATGTGGTTTTATGTTTTAATTAGTGTTTGTGCCAAGTTAAACCTATAGGATCTTCTTGGATGATAGTTATTTGATCTTGCTGTAATTTCCAGAAACTTTCGGTTCACGAAAACAATTGTTAAAAATCACCAGAACGTGATAAAA
Organism: Aegilops bicornis; assembly: GCA_021605145.1. Taxonomy (NCBI): domain Eukaryota; kingdom Viridiplantae; phylum Streptophyta; class Magnoliopsida; order Poales; family Poaceae; genus Aegilops; species Aegilops bicornis. The sequence goes on from CM038669.1 coordinate 83,027,258, forward strand.
TAGTGATTCCAATTTCTTCTGATCAATAAACAAATTGCCTAGGTCGTCCTATGTTGGCTGAATTTTTTTGAGTCCAGAAGTTTGCGTTAGTTACAGATTGCTACAGACTGTTCTGTTTTTGACAGATTCTGTTTTTCGTGTGTTGTTTGCTTATTTTGATGAATCTATGGCCAATAAAATAGTTTATAATCCATAGAGAAGTTGGAATACAGTAGGTTTAACACCAAATTAAATAAAGAATGAGTTTATTGCAGTACCTTATGTGGTGGTTTTGTTTTCTTTCACATAAGATTTTCTATTGAGTTTTGTGTTGTGAAGTTTTCAAGTTTTGGGTAAAGCTTTTATGGACCATGGAATAAAGGGTGGCAAGAGCCTATGCTTGGGGATGCCCAAGGCACCCCAAGATATTCAAGAATAGCCAAAAGCCTAAGTTTGGGGATGCCCCGGGAAGGCATCCCTCTTTAAATCTTTGTTCATTGGTAACTTTACTTGGAGCTATATTTTTATTCACCACATGATAAGTGTTTTTGCTTGGAGCATCGTGTATTATATTAGTCTTTGCTTCTTAGTTTACCACAATCATCCTTGCTGTACACACCTTTTAGGAGAAGCCTATTTGATTAGAATTTGCTAGAATACTCTATGTTCTTCACTTATATCTTTTGAGCTTGATAGTTTTTGCTCTAGTGCTTCAGTTATATCTTTTAGAGCACGGTGGTGTCTTAATTTTGAAGAAATTGCTAGTCTCTCATGCTTCACTTATATTAATTTGAGAGTCTTTTAGAACAGCATGGTATTTGCTATGGTCAAAAGTTGGTCCTAGAATGATGAACATCCAAGTTGGGTATAATAAAAACTATCATAGGAAGTGAATTGGATGCTATGATCAACTTGATACTTGATAATTGTTTTGAGATATGGAGGTAGTGATATTAAAGTCATGCTAGTTGAGTGATTATGAATTTAAAGAATGCTTGTGTTGAAGTTAGCAAGTCCCGTAGCATGCACGTATGGTTAAAGTTGTGTAACAAATTTGAGACATGAAGTGTACCTGGCTTGTGCATCCTTATGAGTGGCGGTCGGGGACGAGCGATGGTATTTTCCTACCAATCTGTCCTCGTAGGAGCATCCGCGTAGTTCTTGATTTTTGATGACTTCTAAATTTTGCAATAAGTATATGAGTTCTTTTGACTAATGTTGAGTCCATGGATTATACGCACTTTTACCTTTCCGCCTTTGCTAGCCTCTTCGGTACCGTGCATTGCCCTTTCTCACCTTGAGAGTTGGTGCAAACTTCGCCGGTGCATCCAAACCCCGTGATACTATACGCTCTATCACACATAAACCTCCCTATATCTTCCTCTAAACAGCCACCATACCTACCTATTATGGCATTTCCATAGCCATTCCGAGATATATTGCCATGCAACTTTCCATCGTTCCATTCATCATCATCATGACATACTTTACTTTTGTCATATTGCCTTTGCATGATCATGTAGTTGACATCGTATTTGTGGCAAAGCCACCATGCATTATTTTTCATACATGTCACTCTTGATTCATTGCACCATCCCGGTACACCGACAGAGGCATTCATATAGAGTCATACCTTGTTCTAGTTTCGAGTTGTAATTGTTGAGTTGTAAGAAAATAAAAGTGTGATGATCATCATTTTTAGAGCATTGTCCCAAGTGAGGAAAGGATGATGGATACCATGATTCCCCCACAAGTCGGGATGAGACTTCGGACGAAAAAAAAAGAGGCCATAAAAAAAGAGAAAAGGCCCGAATAAAAAAATGAGAGAAAAAGAGAGAAGGGACAATGCTACTATCCTCTTACCCCACTTGTGCTTCAAAGTAGCACTTTGTTCTTCATGTAGTGAGTCTCATATATTTTGCTTCAAAGTAGCACCATGTTTTTCATATAGTGAGTCTCATAAGTTGTCTTTTTCATACAAGTGGGAATTTTTCATTATAAAACTTGGCTTGTATATTCCTACGATGGGCTTCCTCAAATGCCCTAGGTCTTCGTGAGCAAGCAAGTTGGATGCACACCGACTAATTTTCTTTTGTTGAGCATTCATTTATAGCTCTAGTGCATCCGTTGCATGGCAATCCCTACTCCTCATGTTGACATCAATTGATTGGCATCTCCATAGCCCGTTGATTATCCTCGTCGGTGTGAGACTTTCTCCTTCTTTGTCTTCTCCACACAACCCCCATCATCATATTCTATTCCACCCATAGTGCTATATCCATGGCTCACGCTCATGTATTGCGTGAAGGTTGAAAAAGTTTGAGATTATTTAAGTATGAAACAATTGCTTGGCTTGTCATCGGGGTATAGAAGTTGGGAACATCTCTGTGTGACGAAAATGAAGCATAGCCTAACTATATGATTATGTAGGGATGAACTTTCTTTTGCCATGCTATTTTGAGAAGACATGATTACTTTGATTAGTATGCTTGAAGTATTGTTATATCTTTTACCAAAATGAACTTTTATTTTGTATTCATTTGGATCCGAACATTCATGCCACAATAAAGAAAATTACATTATGAATTATGCTAGATAGCATTCCACATCAAAAATTCTCTTTTATCATTTACCTACTCAAGGACGAGCAGGAATTAAGCTTGGGGATGCTTGATACGTCTCCATCGTATCTATAATTTTTTATTGTTCCATGCTATTATATTACCCCTTTTGGATGTTTATGGGCTTTATTTTTCACATTTATATCATTTTTGGGACTAACCTACTAACCGGAGGACCGACCCATATTGCTGTTTTTTTGCCTATTTCGGTATTTCGAAGAAAAGGAATATCAAACGGAGTCCAAACGGAATAAAACCTTCGGGAGCGTGATTTTTGGAACGAATGTGATCCCAAGGACTTGGAGTGCAAGTCAAGAAGCAGCCGAGGCCTCCACGAGATAGGAGGCGCCCCCTATAGGCGCCCCCTGTCTCGTGGGCCCCTCAGCGACCACCGACGTACTTCTTCCTCCTATATATACCTACGCACCCGAAAACATCCAGGGCACCACGAAACCCAATTTCCACCGCCGTAACCTTCTGTATCCGCGAGATCCCATCTTGGAGTCTTCACCGGCACTCTGCCGGAGGGGGAATCAACCATGGAGGGCCTCTACATCAACATCCTTGCCCCTCCGATAAGTTGTGAGTAGTTTGCCACAGACCTACGGGTCCATAGTTATTAGCTAGATGGCTTCTTCTCTCTTTTTGGATCTCAATACAATGTTCCCCCCTCTCTTGTGGAGATCTATTCGATGTAATCTCTTTTTGCGGTGTGTTTGTCGAGATCCGATGAATTGTGGGTTTATGATCAAGTTCATCTATGAATAATATTTGAATCTTCTCTGAATTCTTTTATGTATGATTGAGTTATCTTTGCAAGTCTCTTCGAATTATCAGTTTAGTTTGGCCTACTAGATTGGTCTTTCTTGCCATGGGAGAAGTGCTTAGCTTTGGGTTCAATCTTGCGGTGTCCTTACCCAGTGACCGAAAGGGTTGCAAGGCACGTATTGTATTGTTGCCATCGAGGATAACAAGATGGGGTTTATATCATATTGCATGAGTTTATCCCTCTACATCATGTCATCTTGCTTAATCGTTACTCTGTTCTTATGAACCTAATACTCTAGATGCATCTTTGGATAGCGGTCGATGTGTGGAGTAATAGTAGTAGATGCAGGCGAGTCGGTCTACTTGTTATGGACGTGATGCCTATATACAAGATCATGCCTAGATAATCTCATAACTATGCGCTTTTTTATCAATTGCTCGACAGTAATTTGTTCACCCACCGTAATACTTATGCTATCTTGAGAGAAGCCTCTAGTGAAACCTATGGCCCCGGGGTCTATCTCTTATCATATTTGCTCCCAATCTACTTTTATTTGCATCTTTACTTTTTGCATCTATATTATAAAATACCAAAAATATATTTATCTTATCATACTATCTGTATTAGATCTCACTTTCATGAAGTGGCGTGAAGGGATTGACAACCCCTTTATTGCGTTGGTTGCGAGTTCTCGCTTTGTTTTGTAGGTGCGTGGGACTTCTGAGGAGCCTCCTACTGGATTGATACCTTGGTTCTCAAAACTGAGGGAAATACTTACGCTACACTTGCTGCATCACCCTCTCCTCTTCGAGGAAAACCAACGCAAGCTCAAGACGTAGCAGTGTTGCGGTTTTGTTTTCGGCGCGAAGTGCGACGTCCGGATCACTGGCTAGAGTGTTGATTCCATTGGGCCTGGGCATTTTAAGCTTCATGTACCCGTAATGGGGTATAGCTTGAAAGCTTGCAAACGCGTCCCGCCCTAAAAGGGCGTGGTATCCGCTACTAAAAGGGGCCACTTGGAATGTGATTTCTTCGGACCTATAATTTTCCGGGGTGCCGAATTCCACGTCGAGTGTGATTTTTCCTGCACACCGCGCTTCCCGACTAGGGATAATTCCCCTGAAGGTTGTGCCGCTTTGTTCAATGCGGCCTTTGTCAATTTCCATCTTGCTGAGTGTCTCTTCATAGATCAAGTTTAATCCGCTTCCGGCATCCATGAGCACTTTAGTGAGCCGAAAGTCGTCCATGATTGGGCTAAGAACCAGAGCAGCTGGTGCCCGGACAGTCCGTGATCGGGGTTCGTCACTAGCATTAAAAGTTATAGCAGTGTCGTTCCAGGGGTTTATTTTGGCCATATGGCAAATTTCCGTGGAGCTTCGATGAGCTCACTTGCGCCTACTGTTTGAGGCAAAAGTCTCGAAGACTGTTAGTACCGTATTGTGCTCGTTGGCGGGATGTTGTTCTGTAAGAAGATCCTCGCCACTTTTTGCAACCTACCGGAGTATCCAACATGCCCTAAGGCTAGAATTGGTGCTGTGTCCGGAGTGTCGTGGAGTTTACATGGCCCATTGAGCCATTTTTCCAATACGGTTCCCCGCCCTGGGGTGGGCTTTGGTTTCTTGGGGATTGGATCGGCCGACTCACGAGAGTTCGCCCGTTTAGTTCGGACAAAGGTTTTGATGGAAGCCGGACTGTCCCAAAATTTAGCTTGAGTTTTCCAGACGCTTTCCATTGCACAGTACTTTCGTACTATGATTGCTAAGTCTGCAAAGTGTACTATGTAACGGCGACTTATAGCATTAAGGATTCCTTTGTCCGTGCAGTTTTTGCAGAAGAGCGAGACTACGTCCTCCTCGTGGTAGTCCTTGACCTTGTTTAGCGCAAGGAGGAATCTGGCCCAGTAATGATGTACTGTCTCCTGGGGCTCTTGCAAGATATGGAAGAGACGATTTAAGTCCGCGTGGGCAGTTATAGCTGAATCTGGATTCTGATCCGATCTAGCACCCAGGGGCATGGAAGCTTCCGAGTTCAACAGCTCGGCATTCGGGACGCTGCCCAATTTTTTCCGGCCCCGTGCCCGGCTCTAAGTCCGGGACCCGGGTCATACCCTCCCCCGGGCGGGCGCCCGACCCCGGGAGCTCGGCCATCCGGACATAATTCGTCCTCAAAATAGAGGGATATTCCTTGTGTGGTTCCTCCGATACCACTATCTCATGGGTGGCCGGCAGGGATTTAATGTCCCTTTGGTCGGGTTTAAGCCCGATCCGGTCATAGTCCGTTGTGACTCCCAAAGCGGTAATGCGATCCAAGAGCTCATTAAGAGAAGAGAGCTCCATCGGATCCATCTGTTCGGCAAGTTCCGAATTGATGTGAAGTTTATGCGTGATGACCCGGGAGGCCATGACGAAGCCGCCTAGTCAGAGAGTTTGGCCTACAGCCAGAGCTCCCCCTGCGGTAATGTTGTCTCTGATGACGAGACGAGCCATCGAGCCTTGCAGCGACGACACAGAGGAACTCTCAATAAAAGCACCAATGTCGGTGTCAAAACCGGTGGATCTCGGGTAGGGGGTCCCGATCTATGCGTCTAGGCTGATGGTAACAGGAAGCAAGGGACACGGATGTTTACCCAGGTTCGGGCCCTCTCGATGGAGGTAAAACCTTACTTCCTGCTTGATTAATATTGAAGATATGGGTAGTACAAGAGTAGATCTACCACGAGATCGTAGAGGCTAAACCCTAGAAGCTAGCCTATGATGATATGATTGTAATTGTGATCGTCCTTCTAAGGACCAACCTCTCCGGTTTATATAGACATCGGAGAGGGCTAGGGTTTACATGTTGTCGGTTACAAGGAAGGAAATATGATATCCGGATCGCCAAGCTTGCCTTCCACGCCAAGGAAAGTCCCATCCGGACACGGGTCGAAGTCTTGAGTCTTGTATCTTCACGCTTCAACAGTCCGGACGATGTATATAGTCCGGCTGTCCGGATACCCCCTAAACCAGGACTCCCTCACCGAGCTTTTTCTCCGGCGATTCCCACCCCACCGCCCAATCAATGCCCCCCCCCCCACCGTGGCGACTACCAACCAGAGGTCTCACGACTTCGAGTACCCATTGACCATTAGTTTATTACCATTTCTATCCTTCATATACGCACTGACGGGTGGGCCCTATGGTAATGTGCGCTGCTGAATGTGGACCATTTGACTGGTCAATTGATCGTGTCATCAACAAATTACGGAGCTGTATGGTGAGCCAGTGACCGTATGATCACCCTAAAATGTATTTTATTAACACAGTACAGACTCAAACTACCATTTATTTCTTTCATATACGGGCTGACAGGCGGGCCCCACAGTTACGCGCCCCGATGGTGCAACACTAGTTGCGCCATGTGGAACGTTTGACTGGTCAATTGATTGAGTCATCAACAAAATACGAAGTTGTACAGGTGAGCCAGTGACCGTATAATCATGACATGTATTTTTTTAACACGGTACAGACGCAAGGGCTCATATATACGCGGAAGCACTCACCGCTATAAGTGCACACACGCACACCCTACCCCTATGAGCACCTTCAAGAGAGTGAGCCAGCATACGATCTTGAGATTTTACGAAGTCACCATAGGTGCCTCATAGTCGAGTGGAACGTCTCCTCCCACTGAACGCACATCGCCGGAAAATACTGAAATTAACCCAGGATAAATGCGAGTACCAGGACTTTAACCCTGGTGGGCTCGAGAAGCACTATCCTCCTAACCATCCAACCACATGTTGGTTAGCACGACATAATGTATGTGGTGACCGTGATAGGCTTATTCTGAAGTCCAGTGACCATATCGTGCTTTCGCTTCAAATACAATGACCATAAGTGTCGTCACAAAATATGGAGCACGCATCAAATGCAAAGTCCGTCAGTGTCATCAAGAAAATACGAGACGTATCGTGAGCTAGATACTGTATGATCACCACGAGAATGTATACGGTGACCGTAATGAGCATATTCTGAACTCCAGTGACCGTATAGTGCTTTAGCTTGAAATACAATGACCGTCATGCGTGAATGTGTCGTGGGCATGCATACTTTTAGAGGGCCGAGAGATAGTTTGTGTGCGTACGTGAAAGTGGTGTAGAAAGAAGGGATGTCTGGTGGAGACAAGGAGAGATATGCCCTTCGTTTCACTTTCCCGTGACTAATATTGTAGGAGAATACATAAACATTCACAATGTGGAACAAATATTTTTGGATGCACCATGCAATTAAATTTCATGTATAACATTGTACTATTGTATATGCTTATTTTCTTAGTGGCCGATTGCGTGTGTGGTGTGGTGGGCACATCATTTCTAGTTGTGGTGGGTTAACATGAGGACTCATGGGTCGGCTCCATCCTATGCCACATAGGTTGGATCGAGACGCGTTATACGAAGACCCATGTGGAGGACTCGGCGTACAACATGAAGCTAGCTACCAGAGTCGCGGAGGACTCTATCCCCACTGGTGATAAGCCGACTGTGGGAGTCCTGGATTAGGGGGTGTCCGGATAGTCGGACTATAACCTTTGGCCGGACTCCTGGACTATGAAGATACAAGATTGAAGACTTCGTCCCGTGTCCGGATGGGACTTTCCTTGTCGTGGAAGGCAAGCTTGGCGATACGGATATGTAGATCTCCTCCCATTGTAACCGACTCTGTGTAACCCTAGCCCTCTCCGGTGTCTATATAAACCGGAGGGTTTTAGTCCGTAGGACGAACAACAATCATACCATAGGCTAGCTTCTAGGGTTTAGCATCTCTGATCTCGTGGTAGATCTACTCTTGTACTACCCATATCATCAATATTAATCAAGCAGGAGTAGGGTTTTGACACCGACATTGGTGCTTTCATTGAGATTTCCTCTGTGTCGTCATCTTTAGGCCCGATGGCTCCCCCGATCATCAACAACGATGCGGTCCAGGGTGAGACTTTTCTCCCCGGACAGATCTTCGTATTCATGGCTTTGCTGCGGGCCAATTAAACTGGCCATTTGGAGCAGATCGAAAGCTACGCCCCTGGCCATCAGGACAGATTTGGAAGTTTGAACTACATGACTGACGTCCGCGGAGACTTGATCTTCGACGGGCTCGAGCTACAACCCGGCGTGCGGCCTTTATTACGATGGGCATGATCTAGCTCTGCCGCCGAACAGTGCCCTGGAGGCCGCACCCGTGTCCGCTCTGACCCCTAGCTCGGAGCCGACTGCGCCAATCGAGGACGGGTGGCTGGACACCTGTAACGCCCTCGATGCGGCTATATCTCCCATGTGTCGAAGCACGACTTAGAGGCATAACCGCATTGAAAGCAATGTCGCAAGTGAGGTAATCTTCACACAACCCATGTAATACATAAGGGAAATAGATACGTAGTTGGCTTACAGTCGCCACTTCACACAATACATAAATAAACATCCATCATCCAGATTACACTCAAGGTCCGACTACGGAACCAAAATAAAAGAAGACTACCCCAAATGCTACACAGATCCACGATCATCCCAACTGGGCTCCACTACTGATCATCAGGAAACGACACATAGTAACGACCACGTTCCTCGTCGAACTCCCACTTGAGCTCGGTTGCGTCATCTGCATTGGCATCGTCGGCACCTGCAACTGTTTTGGTAGAATCATGAGTCACGAGGGACTCGATAATCTCACACCAGCGAGATCAAGACTATTTAAGCTTATAGGAAGGACAGAGTTGTGAGGTGGAGCTGCAGCAAGCGACTAGCATATATGGTGGCTACATTCGCAAAAGAGAGCGAGAAGAGAAGCAAGGCACGGTCGTGAAGCTAGTAGCGATCAAGAAGTGATCCTGAAACTACTTACTTCAAACATAACTCCAACACCGTGTTCACTTCCCGGACTCCGCCAAGAAGAGACCATCACGGTTACACGCGCGGTTGATGTGTTTTAATTAAGGTCAACTTCGGGTTTTGTACAACCGGACATTAACAAATTCCCATCTGCCTCATAACCGCGGGCACGGCTTTTGAAAGATAATACCTGCAGGGTGTCCCAACTTAGCCCATTATAAGCTCTCACGGTCAACGAAGGATATTCCTTCTACCGAAGACCCGATCAGTCACGGAATCCCGGACTACAAGACATATCGACAATGGTAAAACAAGACCAGCAAAGCCGCCCGATTGTGCCGACAAATCCCGATAGGAGCTGCACATATCTCGTTCTCAGGGCACATCCGGATGAACACTACGTACGGCAACCGAAGATACCCCAAGTTGCCTCAGGGTGGCACCGCAAGTGGCTCTAGTTTGGACCAACACTCAGAGGAGCATTGGCCCGGGGGGGTTAAATAAAGATGACCCTCGGGCTCGCGAAAACCCGGGGGAAAAGGCTTAGGTGGCAAATGGTAAAACCAATGTTGGGCCTTCTTTGGAGGAGTCTTATTCAAAGCGAACTGTCAAGGGGTTCCCATAAATCACCCAACCGTGTAAGGAACGCGGAATCAAGGAACATAACACCGTTATGACGGAAACTAGGGCGGCAAGAGTGGAACAAAACACCAGGCATAAGGTCGAGCCTTCCACCCTTTACCAAGTATATAGATGCATTAATTAAAGAAGATATATTGTGATATCCCCAACAAGTAAACATGTTCCAACAAGGAACAACATCTCCATGTTCCAACAAGGAACAAACTTCATCTTCACCTGCAACTAACAACGCTATAAGAGGGGCTGAGCAAAGCGGTAACATAGCCAAACAACGGTTTGCTAAGAAAGGATGGTTAGAGGTTTGACATGGCAATATGGGTGGCATGATATAGCAAGTGTTAGGTAACGTAGCATAGGCATAGCAAAGAAGCGAGCATCTAGCAAGCAAAGATAGAAGTGATTTCGAGGGTATGGTCATCTTGCACGCAAGGTTCTCGGGGTTGTCGAAAGCTTGATCCTCGTAAGCGTTCTCAACAGGTTCCTCGTCCACGTACTCGTCTCCGGCTCTACCCAAAGCAAGAACACAAACAATGGAACCACAATAAATCACGGGCGATGCACAAACAACATGATGCAAAACATGGCATGATATGCGAGATGTGAGATGCAATGCATATGCGTGCTCCGGGAGGAAAATGATGAACAAGGCATCAACTTGGCAAACCAAGTATGCCGCTGGAAAGGTGAGATGATTTTGGTTGAAATCGATATAAAGATCACCGGAATCGGATGCACGGTTTGCAAATGACAAGCAAAACAAGATTGACACAAATCTGCCATTAACAGCATGATGCCACTTAGCAAGCAACAAGAAATTAAGCTACTGCACCCAAACGTACCAACAAAGCATATGGCAGTGATCTACAGGAGATGCTTGACAAAAGATGAACACTGATCTACGGCTAATTCACACCATAACAGGTCCAAACAAGCATGGCAAAAGTGCAAAATATATCAGCTTCACAGACTTGGTGAAAATACTGAACATGGCAGAAACAGCATCAGGAAGCAATGTTCAGAGCAAGAAAACAAAAAGCTACAGGAACTTATAATAGCAAAACAAGGCATGGCATGAATCTACTCAAAGCATAGAACAAAAGTCCCTTACTGACCAAGAGCCAAAAGGGATCGGAAAATGTAATAGCACCCATGTCAATATAGCAAGTTTCGTTAACAGATTCAGCAAACAGGGCACGACATGAACAGAATTATGAAGGCATCTTCGCGAGCTCGATGCACTCACTACAGAGCATTTCATGATAAACTAAGCATACATCCATCAAGAAGACATGGCATAGAAGCTATACATGGCAAGAACAACATCATAGCATGCAAGGATCAACTACAACAACCTTGGCAAAATTGAATAACATGTAAACAATCTGCCAGAAAACATTTTATAGCAAAAGTAGAGCTCGATTGACTCAAGCTATGGCACTCCATAATTGCAAACAAGGGCATGGATGGATAGAGCATAACCATATGTTCAAAACATCCTTACTGAAGTATCTCAAAATAAGCATGGATCTCTCTGTAGCATCAAGTTTACATGGCATAAAAATACATGGCATACACCCCTGTAAATATGGCATGGCATATTAAAAAACACATGTAGGACTCAAGTTCATAGGGTGCACACATCAATCATGGCAAAAATGACAAAAGTGCATGTTCTGATAAGAATCTGAAACTAACATCACATAGCCCTCTTCTAACAGCATTTCGGGCATCAATATGAGCTCAAATGTAAATGATTCAATGAGATGAAATGATGTACTCGTCGAGGTGAACAATTCGGTATGCTATACTCCCAAAACGGAGCCACCGGTACAGAGTTATGATGCGATGAACATGCAACAAAATTACTGAAAAAATGACTTCGAGGAAAACCGGGGCTCGGGGAAAGTCAACCTCTAGGGATTAGATCCGGCTCGGGCGCGTGGATCGAGGTCGGCCGGCGGCGGCTCGCCGGAGCGGTGCCGGAGAGGAGGAAGGAGGCGAGGTCGGGCCGCCGGGCGCAATCGGATCCGGCGCCGGGCGACGGGCGGAGGCGGCGATCGGGCGCGGGCGGCGAAGCTCGGTCCGGGCGGCGGGCGGCCGAGGCGGCGGAGGAGCGCGGAGCGGGCAGCACGCGCCGGGCGTGGGGAGGCGGCGGCGCTGGATCTGGGCCAGGAGCGGCCGAGCGGGTCGGGCGGGCGGCGGGCGCGTGGCGGCGTACACGTGGCGTGCTGCGTTCGCCGGGCGCTGGCGGCGGACGCGTCCGTTCAGGACGAGTCCGTGGGCGCGGAGATGAGCGGGCTAGGGTTAGGGTGGAGTTGATCCGAATTTCGGGAGGAGGTGTTTTATATGGTAGGAGGAGCTAGGAAGCTCCAAATGAGGTGTAGTTTTCGCCACACGATCGTGATCCGGACGACGGAGAGCATGGAAGTGACTTAGATGGGTTATTGGGCTGTTTTGAAGAGGTGTTGGGCTGCAACACACAAGAGGCCTTCGCGGTTACACGGTTAACCGTTGGAGTATCAAACGACCTCCAAATGGCACGAAACTTGACAGGTGGTCTACGGTGGTGTACCAAGGCCACTTGGCAAGCCTCGGTCCATTCGAGAAAGTTTAGTACCCGCTCACGGAAAAATGTAAAAGGGGACGCCGGGGAACATAGGAGTGCCGGATTGCAAAACGGACAACGGGAAAAATGCTCGGATGCATGAGACGAACACGTATGCCAATGAGATGCACATGATGACAGGATATGAGATGCATGACATGAACAAAATGCAAAACAAAAGACAAAAACCCAACCACGGAGGGAATACCATAGCACAATGCCGAAAATGTCAAGAGTTGGAGTTACAACTACGGAAAAATACATCCGGGGTGTTACAACACTCCACCACTACAAGAGGATCTCGTCCCGAGATCTAGGACTGAAAGAAATCCGGATATTCGGAACAGAGGTGATCCTCGCGCTCCCAGGTGGCTTCTCGGTCGGAATGGTGTGACCACTTCACTTTCAGGAATTTGATTGACTTGTTGCGAGTCTTGCGCTCGGTTTCTTCAAGAATAGCAACGGGTGCTCATGATAAGAGATATCTTCTTGGAGGTCAATTTCTTGAAGTTGATGGTGCGCTCAGAGTCTTGAAGCACTTGCGGTTGTGACACGTGAAACACATCGTGCACGTTCGCGAAGTTGGACGGAAGCTCAAGTTGATAGGCGAGATCGCCTCTTTTGCCAATGATCTTGAAAGGACCCACATATCTAGGGGCAAGCTTCCCTTTGATACCGAAGCAACGAGTGCCTTTCATTGGAGAGATGCGGAGGTAGACATGGTCTCCGATTTCAAAAGCCACATCACGGTGCTTGTCATCATAATAGCTCTTCTGGCGCGATTGCGCGGCTTTGAGATTCTCACGAATGACTTTGCACATTTCTTCGCTTCGTGATCAAGTCGTTGCCAAGAAGTTGGCGTTCACCTGTCTCGGACCAATTGAGAGGAGTACGACACTTTCTGCCATAGAGAATTTCGAATGGGGCCTTGCCCGAACTCGCTTGGAAGCTGTTGTTGTAGGAGAACTCGGCATAAGGAAGACAATCTTCCCATTTCATACCGAAGGAAATGACACAAGCCCTGACCATATCTTCAAGGATTTGATTGACTCGCTCGACTTGGCCACTTGTTTGAGGGTGGAAAGCTATGCTGAAACGAATGTTGGTGCCCATGGCCTTCTGAAAAGAATCCCAAAACATGGAGGTGAAGATGCTGCCACGGTGCGAAGAGATCAATTGTGGAATGCCGTGCAAGGAGACAATTACGGAGGTGTATAGCTGTGCCAACCGAGCTGCTGTGATAGATTCTTTGATAGGAAGAAAATGAGCCACTTTAGTAAGCTTGTCAATGACAACGAAGATAGCATCATTTCCACGCTTGGACTTAGGAAATCCAGTCCACGAAGTCCATCTCGATATGATCAAACTTCCATTACGGAATAGCAAGAGGTTGGAGGAGACCAGCTGGTCATTGGTGTTACTGCTTTCACTCTTCTGCAGACATCACACTCATTCACGAATTGAGCAATTTCTCGCTTCATTCGAGTCCACCAATATGATTGCTTGAGGTCATGGTACATCTTCGTACTTCCAGGATGAACGGATAGAAGGGAATTGTGCGCCTCGTTCATAATGACTTTACGTAGATCACCCTTTGGAACCACAATCCGGTCCTCGTAGAAAAGAGTATCTTTGTCATCAATGTGGAAGCACTTGTATTTCGAAATGCCCTTGTCGATACCACGTTTCACCTTTTTCACCATGGTATCCAGGAGTTGAGCCTCACGAATCTGATCTTCCAAAGTAGGAGAGGCTATGAGGTTGGCAAGAAAGCCTTGAGGAACAACTTGAAGATTCAGCTTGCAGAAAGCTTCACAAAGGTCCGGTTGGAAGGGCTTGAGAATTAAGCTGTTGCAATAAGCCTTCCTGCTCAAAGCATCTGCAATGACATTGGCCTTGCCTGGAGTATATTCAATACTCGGATTATACTCTTGAATCATTTCGACCCATCGAGTTTGCCTGAGGTTGAGGTTGGGTTGAGTGAAGATATACTTGAGGCTCTTGTGATCGGTGAAAATGTCCACTTTCCTTCCCAACAAGAGATGTCTCCAAGTTATTAATGCATGGACAACTGCCGCCAACTCAAGATCGTGAGTGGGGTAGTTCTTTTCGTTGGGCTTCAGCTGACGAGAGGTATAGGCCACAATTTTCTTCTCTTGCATTAACACAGCACCGAGACCTTGAAGAGAAGCATCACAGAAAACTTCGAATGGTTTGGATTCATCAGGAGGAGTTAAGACAGGAGCTATGACTAGCTTCTCTTTGAGGGCGTTGAAAGCAACGTCACACTCAGGAGACCAGACATACTTCACATGCTTCTGGAGGAGGTTGGAAAGAGGCTTTGCAATCTTAGAGAAGTTCTCAACGAATCTTCGGCAATAGCTTGCAAGTCCAAGAAAAGCTGCGAAGCTTCTTGACGATTCGAGGAGGTTCCCAATTCACAGCTGCAGACACCTTCTCGGGGTTAACAGCGATGCCCTTGGCGGAGATGATGTGACCAAGGTAAAGAACTTCATCAAGCCAAAATTCACATTTGGAAAACTTACGCATAGAATTGATGCTCTACGAGCTTGTCGAGCACCAGTCGCAAATGTTTGGCATGATCCTTCTTATTCTTGGAGAAGACCAAAATATCATTGAGATAGACCAAGACGAATTCATTGGTGTAGGGGTTGAAGATGAAGTTCATCATTCGAGAGAAAGTTGGAGGAGCATTGACAAGGCCGAAAGACATGACAGTATATTCATAAGAACCAAAGCTTGTTCTGAATGCTGTCTTGGGAATATCTTGTTCACGAATGCGAATTTGATGATAACCCATACGAAGGTCAAGCTTGGAGAACACTTTAGCACCTTTGAGTTGCTCAAAAAGCTCATTGATTTTGGGAAGTGGATACTTGTTCTTGATTGTCTTTTTATTCAATGGACGGTAATCGACGCAAAGTCGGTCCGTGCCATCCTTCTTCACGGACAAAAGAACACCACAACCCCAAGGAGATGAACTCGGTCCGATCAAACCCAGACGCTCTTGTTCATCGAGCTGTTTCTTCAATTCCTTCAGCTCATTAGGTCCAAGCTTGTATGGACGCTTGCAAAGCGGGTTGATGCCGTGCTCAAGATCGATAACTTGAACTCAAGCGGCGGTGAGGAGGCATTCTGGAAGCTCTTACGGAAAGACATCTTGGTACTCACAAACGATGGAATCGAGAGATAGCATCCAATTCGCCCTTCTCATTGAGAGAAAACAACCGAATGGTTTCATCACGAAGCGGCATAGATGATCACATCGTCGGAAGAGTGAGTCAATTGAATTTCCCTGGCAGCACAATCAAGCTGAGCTTTGTCTTTGAGAAAGCCGATCCATCCGAGAATTAGATCAATATCCGAGTCACCAAGGACAATTGGTTTAGCCAGAAATCTATAGTCGCCCATCTTGATAGAAACATCCGGGACGCAAATATTAGATGTCATTTGCTTACCCGGGGACACAATCTTCAACGGAATAGGAATCTTTTCCGTCACAAACTCATGCTTGGCAACAAAAGGTCTCAAAATGAAAGAAAGCGACGCACCAGAATCAAATAAAACTTTTGCAGGAATATCATTAACTGAGAGATTACCCATTATCACATCAGTAGATTCCTCCGCTTGAGCTGCATTCATCATATTCACCTTGGCATGCTTTGGGTTATGCTTGACCACCGCATTCTTTGGAAGATCTCACACGAGGAGGAGGCGGAAGGCGCCTTTGGTTGAAGCACTTGTTCGGCGTAGTGACCTTTCTGCGACATTTGTTGCAAGTCACCTCCGAGAGCGGACGGTGATAAGGAGCATTTGACCTTGGAGCTTGAGAATTTGACTTGTTACGATAGCTTTGGGTTGGGCGGGTGGGAAGATCCACGACCACCGAGTTCTTCTGGCGATAAGGTGGCCGGAGACGGAGGAGGAGGAGGCAACGAACTTCTGTTGCTTAGCTGCCACTAGTGAGGAAGAAGAAGACTGAATGCGTCCTGACTCTCTTCTTAGAAGCCTCACACTTGAGCTGGGCAGCTTCTTGCTTGATGCCATATTGTAGAATTCATCATACTTTTCCGGCTCAAAAAGCACGAGAGCTAATTGCAAATCTTCTCTCGAGACCACCTCTGAATTGATAGATCATACTCTTTTCATCGAGGACGTCTTGCTTAGCGAAGCGGCGAAGTTTCTGGAACTGGATATTGTATTGATACAGGACATGTTGCCTTGCTTGAGATTGCGGAACTCCTCACGCTTACTCTCAACAACACTTTGCGGAATGTGGTGAGCTTTGAAGTCTCGGCGGAACTCATCCTGTGTAATTACACGACCTCCTCTGGAATCTTTGTATTCTTGACACCACTTTCGGCAGCTTGGTCCTTGAGTTGAAACGAAGCAAACTTGACAAAGTCCTCAGGTCTGACATTGCTACATTCAAAATGTTTGCAGATGTCCACAAGCCAATCGTCGGCGTATGTGGCCTCGACACAGAAGCTGAAAGACTTCGGCTGATTAGCGAGGAACTGATTGAGGGTAGCAAAGTGCGGCTGGTTGTTGCCTTGGCCTTGATTTCCATGGTTGCCTTGCCCTTTGGGTACGCTCTTGCAAGAGTTGCAAAATCATCTCGAGCATTTATGCTGGTGGCTGCCATGATAGCTTGCCATGCCTCCGGGAGGCGGAGGTGGAGGTGGAGGGTCTGATGACTCCCATCATTGCGTTCCGGATTCAGACGCGTTGGCGGAGCCATCCTGAAGAGGGTGACATCCGTTAGCACATTGATAGACAGATAGACAAGTTGAATCAACAGATAGAAATTGCAACATATAGTCTTCACAATAAACATTAGAACAAGGATGAACGAATGAATTCCAAAAGCTAACATCACACGTCCATTAAGGTGAGAAGCCACTTGATAAAGGGTTGATGAAAGAAAAAAAACAAGGTACGAGTGGAACAAATAAGTGGTAAGGATTACCCAATCACAAACCAAATATCTACGGGAAGAAATGCTAAGAGCTACTTGAATCCCACCTATAAACTCCCGAAACTTTCTGGTTATGCAATGCGGTGTTGGGGATACAGGGGGACACAAAATATATCACCCAAACTAACAATACCTAGATCCATTTGTATCCATCCGTCAACACATAACCAAGAAACCTTCGAAATTGTGTACCTCGACCTTGAAAAGCATCCGTTATACGAGTCATGGCAATACTCCCGAGCTCGCCCAAAGATCTTTGGGTTATCGGGGTTATCTCACCAACAACTGTACAAAAAAGATTTTCGATGTCGGCAAAGCTCAGTATTCCAGAATCATGACGATAAAATTGTGACGACAACACCTCGGAGCTCAACTCCCCGGGACACTGCCACAACCCCTAAATGTCAGGAGGCACCAACAACAATGTTCTAGTCACAAAACCATCGGAACGATTCCAAGATACCTGCGTGATCCTAAAATTTGTTTTAGTGAAATTTGAGGAGAGGAGAGTCAAAACTTCTACGTCAGGAGACCTCACCAGAGCGACGAAGGGACTGGGGAGTAAAAAGAATCCTACTCTCCGATATATATAATCCTAAGACTCAAAACATTTTTGTTCTAGACTCAACATCGCCAGCAAACAATCAAGCAGGGGCTCCTAAGTTGGGGATGGCTCTGATTACCAACTTATAGCCCTCGATGCGGCTATATCTCCCACGTGTCGAAGCACGACTTAGAGGCATAACCGCATTGAAAGCAATGTCGCAAGTGAGGTAATCTTCACACAACCCATGTAATGCATAAGGGAAATAGATACATAGTTGGCTTACAAATGCCACTTCACACAATACATAAATAAACATCCATCATCCAGATTACACTCAAGGTCCGACTACGGAACCAAAATAAAAGAAGACTACCCCAAATGCTACCACGGATCCCCGATCGTCCCAACTGAGCTCCACTACCGATCATCGTGAAAAGACACATAGTAACGACCACGTTCCTCGTCGAACTCCCACTTGAGCTCGGTTGCGTCATCTCTGACCGCATCGTCGGCACTGCAACTGTTTTGGTAGAATCTGTGAGTCACGGGGACTCAGCAATCTCACACCATGAGATCAAGACTATTTAAGCTTATAGGAAGGACAGAGTTGTGAGGTGGAGCTGCAGCAAGCTACTAGCATATATGGTGGCTACATTCACAAAAGAGAGCGAGAAGAGAAGCAAGGCACGGTCGTGAAGCTAGTAGAGATCAAGAAGTGATCCTGAAACTACTTACGTCAAACATAACTCCAACACCGTGTTCACTCCCCGGACTCCGCCGAGAAGAGACCATCACGGTTACACACGCGGTTGATGTGTTTTAATTAAGGTCAACTTCCGGTTTTGTACAACCGGACATTAACAAATTCCCATCTGCCTCATAACCGCTGGCACGGCTTTCGAAAGATAATACCCTGCAGGGGTGTCCCAACTTAGCCCATTATAAGCTCTCACGGTCAACGAAGGATATTCCTTCTACCGGGAAGACCCGATCAGTCTCGGAATCCCGGACTACAAGACATCTCGACAATGGTAAAACAAGACCAACAAAGCCGCCCGATTGTGCCGACAAATCCCGATAGGAGCTGCACATATCTCGTTCTCAGGGCACATCCGGATGAACACTACGTACGGCAACCGAAGATACCCCAAGTTGCCTCAGGGTGGCACCGCAAGTGGCTCTAGTTTGGACCAACACTCAGAGGAGCATTGGCCCGGGGGGTTAAATAAAGATGACCCTCGGGCTCGCGAAAACCCGGGGGAAAAAGGCTTAGGTGGCAAATGGTAAAACCAATGTTGGGCCTTGCTGGAGGAGTCTTATTCAAAGCGAACTGTCAAGGGGTTCCCATAAATCACCCAACCGTGTAAGGAACGCGGAATCAAGGAACATAACACCGTTATGACGGAAACTAGGGCGGCAAGAGTGGAACAAAACACCAGGCATAAGGTCGAGCCTTCCACCCTTTACCAAGTATATAGATGCATTAATTAAAGCAGATATATTGTGATATCCCCAACAAGAAAACAAGTTCCAACAAGGAACAACATCTCCATGTTCAACAAGGAACAAACTTCATCTTCACCTGCAACTAACAACGCTATAAGAGGGGCTGAGCAAAGCGGTAACATAGCCAAACAACGGTTTGCTAGGAAAGGATGGTTAGAGGTTTGAGATGGCAATATGGGTGGCATGATATAGCAAGTGGTAGGTAACGTAGCATAGGCATAGCAAAAGAGCGAGCATCTAGCAAGCAAAGATAGAAGTGATTTCGAGGGTATGGTCATCTTGACTGCAAGGTTCTCAGAATTGTCGAAAGCTTGATCCTCGTAAGCGTTCTCAACAGGTTCCTCATCCACGTACTCGTCTCCCGGCTCTACCCAAAGCAAGAACACAAACAATGGAACCACAATAAATCACGGGCGTGCACAAACAACATGATGCAAAACATGGCATGATATGCGAGATGTGAGATGCAATGCATATGCGTGCTCCGGGAGGAAAATGATGAACAAGGCATCAACTTGGCAAACCAAGTATGCCGCTGGAAAGGTGAGATGATTTTGGTTGAAATCGATATAAAGATCACCGGAATCGGATGCACGGTTTGCAAATGACAAGCAAAACAAGATTGACACAAATCTGCCATTAACAGCATGATGCCACTTAGCAAGCAACAAGAAATTAAGCTACTGCACCCAAAGTACCAACAAAGCATATGGCAGTGATCTACAGGAGATGCTTGACAAAAGATGAACACTGATCTACGGCTAATTCACACCATAACAGGTCCAAACAAGCATGGCAAAAGTGCAAAATATATCAGCTTCACAGACTTGGTGAAAATACTGAACATGGCAGAAACAGCATCAGGAAGCAATGTTCAGAGCAAGTAAACAACAAGCTACAGGAACTTATAATAGCAAAATAAGGCATGGCATGAATCTACTCAAAGCATAGAACAAAACTCCCTTAGTGACCAAGAGCCAAAAGGGATCAGAAAATATAATAGCACCCATGTCAATATAGCAAGTTTCGTTAACAGATTCAGCAAACAGGGCATGACATGAACAGAATTATGAAGGCATCTTGGCGAGCTCGATGCACACACTACAGAGCATTTCATGATAAACTAAGCATACATTAATCAAGAAGACATGTCATAGAAGCTATACATGGCAATAACAACATCATATCTTGCAAGGATCAACCACAACAACCTTGGCAAAATTGAATAACATGTAAACAATCTGCCAGGAAACATTTTATAGCAAAAGTAGAGCTCGATTAAGCTATGGCACTCCATAATTGCAAACAAGGGCATAGATGGATAGAGCATAACCATATGTTCAAAACATCCTTACTGAAGTATCTTAAAATAAGCATGGATCTCTCTGTAGCATCAAGTTTACATGGCATAAAAATATCGGTGAGCAGGGGCTGAAATCAGCAACATCATGAAGCCTAGTTTGCATGCTTGTGCTAGTCACCACAGAGATCACAAAAATACATGGCATACACCACTGTAATTATGGCATGGCATATTACAAAGCACATGTTGGACTCAAGTTCATAGGGTGCACACATCAATCATGGCAAAAATGACAAAAGTGCATGTTCTGATAAGAATCTGAAACTAACATCTCATAGCCCTCTTCTAACAGCATTTAGGGCATCAATATGAGCTCAAATGTAAATGATGCAATGAGATGAAATGAAGTACTCGTCGAGGCGAACAATTCGGTATGCTATACGCCCAAAACGGAGCCACGGGTACAGAGTTATGATGCCATGAATATGCAACAAGATTACTGAAAAAAATGACTTAAGATGAAAACCGGGGCTCGGGGAAAGTCAACCTCTAGGGATTAGATCCGGCTCGGGCGCGTGGATCGAGGACGGCCGGCGGCGGCTCGCCGGAGCGGTGCCGGAGAGGAGGAAGGAGGCAAGGTCGGGGCCGGCCGGGGCATGGTCGGATCCGGGCGCCGGGCGACGGGCAAGTGAGGCGGCGACCGGGGCGCGGGCGGCGAAGCTCCGGCCGGGCGGCGGCGGGCATGAGAGGCGGCGGAGGAGCGCAGCGGGCGCCAAGGCCGGGCGTGAGGCAGGCGGGCCTGAGGGGCAGGAGCTGGCCGAGCGGGCAGCGGCGGCGGGCGCGGGCGTGCCACGTGGCGGGCTGCGGTTCGCCGGGGCGCGGCGGCGGACGCGTCCGGCTCCGTACGGACGTGTTCGGCGGCGCGGAGAGGAGCGGGGCTAGGGTTAGTTGTGGAGTTGATCCGGAATTTCGGGGGAGGAGGTGTTTTTATAGGTAGGAGGAGCTAGGAAGCTCCAAATGAGGTGTAGTTTTCGCCCACACGATCGTGATCCGACGACGGAGAGCATGGAAGTGACTTAGATGGGTTATTGGGCTGTTTTGAAGAGGTGTTGGGCTGCAACACACAAGAGGCCTTCGCGGTTACACGGTTAACCGTTGGAGTATCAAACGACCTCCAAATGGCACGAAACTTGACAGGTGGTCTACCGGTGGTGTACCAAGGCCACTTGGCAAGCCTCGGTCCATTCCGAGAAAGTTTAGTACCCGCTCACGGAAAAATGTAAAAGGGGACGCCGGGGAACATAGGAGTGCCGGATTGCAAAACGGACAACGGGGAAAATGCTCGGATGCATGAGACGAACACGTATGCCAATGAGATGCACATGATGACATGATATGAGATGCATGACATGAACAAAGTGCAAAACAAAAGACAAAAACCCAACCACGGAGGGAATACCATAGCACAATGCCGAAAATGGCAAGAGTTGGAGTTACAACTATGGAAAAATACATCTGGGGTGTTACAACACCGCCTCGGGGGCTGCAATCTCTACGGCGATCGAGCCGAACACCAGCCTTGTCCTCTGCGAAGCTCGTGACTCCAAGGTGCCGGACTCCTCTCCGGACTCCGAACCTTCCGCGCCCCTGCCGATCGAATCCGATTGGGCGCCGATCATGGATTTCG
Organism: Aegilops bicornis; assembly: GCA_021605145.1. Taxonomy (NCBI): domain Eukaryota; kingdom Viridiplantae; phylum Streptophyta; class Magnoliopsida; order Poales; family Poaceae; genus Aegilops; species Aegilops bicornis. The sequence continues at coordinate 83,049,776 of CM038669.1, forward strand.
CCGCCGCGTACATCTTTCAGCACTCGCCCTTCGGCGACATTTTGAATTCACTAAAGTCTCTCTCTTTATCAGGAGAGCCCTGGTCGGACTATGGTCAGCAAGGTTGGGATGCGGACGACGAAGAAACTCAAAGCCCACCCACCACCCACTTCGTAGCCACTGTCGATGATTTAACCGACATGCTCGACTTCAACTCCGAAGACATCGACGGTATGGATGCCGATGCAGGAGACGACCAAGAACCAGCGCCTATAGGGCACTGGAAGGGCACCTCATCGTATGACACATACATAGTGGACACCCGAAAAGAAGGGAAGGGCGATGGAACAACGGAGGATGACCCCTCCAAGAAGCAGCCTAAGCGCCGGCGTCAGTGGCGCCGCTCTAAATCCCGCCAAAGCAAAAACGGCGATTCCGGCACGGGAGATAATAACACCCCGGACAGTGCCGAAGACAACCCCCTCCAGCAGGATTCAGCACAGGAGGATGGAGAAGCCAGCCCTCATGAGAGAGCGGCAGACAGAGAGGTAGAGGACGATAATTACATGCCTCCCTCTGAAGACGAGGCAAGCCTCGACGACGACGAATTTGTCGGGCCTGAGGTTCCCGTCGAACAAGAGCGTTTCAAACGCATGCTTATGGCCATGGCGAGCAGCCTCAAGAAAAAACAGCAACAACTTAGAGCTGACCAAGACTCGCTAGCCGACAGATGGACTGAAGTCCTTGCGGCCGAAGAGTACGGACTCAAATGCCCCTCCAAGAGCTACCCAAAGCGCAGGCTGCTACCCCGATTATAGGAGGAACCACCTAAACCTACATCACCAGCGCACGACGCAGCCGACCGGCCACCTCGTGGCCGCGACAGAGAGGCCTCTCGGCCCTCCACTCAAGCCGCACCCCGGTGTCGCTCAAAAAATACCAAGGCACGGGGAAATGCGCCAGACCTGCGAGATATATTGGAGGACAAGGCAAGGCAAACAAGATCGATCTACGGATCGCGTGGGCGCCCAACGACACGTGATTTATAACCGTCATACCGGATATGGCAAATCCGGCTGGGCGAACCACAGTGGACAAAGCTCATTTGAGCTACGTCGTGATATAGCCCAGTACAGAGGCGCCGCACACCCACTATGCTTCACAGATGAAGTAATGGATCATCAAATCCCCGAAGGTTTCAAACCCGTAAACATCGAATCATACGATGGCACAACAGATCCTGCGGTATGGATCGAGGATTATCTCCTTCATATCCACATGGCCCGCGGTGATGATCTACACGCCATCAAATAACTCCCACTCAAGCTTAAAGGATCAGCTCGGCATTGGCTTAACAACTTGCCAGCAGAGTCAATTGGTTGTTGGGTGGACCTGGAAGCCGCATTCCTCGACAATTTCCATGGCACTTATGTGCGACCACCAGACGCCGATGACCTAAGCCACATAATCCAACAGCCAGAGGAACCGGCGAGACAATTCTGGACACGGTTCCTAACCAAGAAAAATCAAATAGTCGACTGTCCGGATGCAGAGTCCCTCGTAGACTTCAAACATAACATCCGCGACGAGTGGCTTGCCCGGCACCTATGACAGGAAAAGCCGAAATCCATGGCAGCCCTCACAACACTTATGACCCGCTTTTGCGCGGGAAAAGACAGCTGGCTAGCTCGTAGTAATAACATGACCAAGAGCCCTGGTAATTCGGATACCAAGGACAACAATGGCAGGGCGCGTTGCAACAAGCACAAGCGCCGCATTAACGGCGACAATGCTGAGGATACGGAAGTAAATGCCGGATTCAGAGGCTCTAAACCCGGTCAGCGGAAAAAGCCATTTAAAAGAAATACTCCGGGCCCGTCTAGTTTGGACCGAATACTCGATCGCTCGTGCCAGATACACGGCACCCCCGAAAAACCAGCCAATCAGACCAACAGGGATTGTTGGGTGCTCAAGCAGGCATGCAAGTTAAATGCCGAAAATAGAGACAAGGGGCTGCATAGCGATGACGAGGAGGAGCCCGGCCGAAAAAATAGGGACGAAGGGCTTCCCCACAAATGCGGACGATGAACATGATATACGCAACCCACATACCCAAAAGGGAGCGGAAGCGTGCACTCGAGGGGCGTATATGCGTTGGAGCGGTCGCCTAAAGTTCAACCCGTGGTCCTCCTGCCCGATCACTTTTGATCGAAGGGACCACCCCACTAGCATCCGCCATGGCGGATTCGCTGCATTGGTTCTAGACCCAATCATTGACGGATTTCACCTCACTGGAGTCCTTATGGACGGCGGTAGTAGCCTGGACCTGCTTTATCAGGACACAGTGCGAAAAATGGGCATAGATCCCTCAAGGGTTAAACCCACAAAGAGGACCTTTAAAGGCGTCATACCAGGTGTAGAGGCCAACTGTACAGGCTCATTTACACTTGAGGTGGTCTTCGGATCCCCGGATAATTTCCAAAGCGAGGAGTTAATCTTCGAGATAGTCCCGTTCCGCAGTGGCTATCACGCCTCGCTCGGACGAACCGCATTTGCAAAGTTCAATGCGGTGCCGCGACCACGCATATCTCAAGCTCAAGATGCCCGGCCCTCGAGGAGTCATTACGGTCAATGGAAACACCGAACGCTCTCTCGAACGGAGGAGCATCTGGCTGACCCTCGCGGCAGAAATCTGAGTAGCCTCTCAAGGCAATTCTCGATCCGTGTATTAAACGTCCGGACACCGTCAAGCGCGCCGAGTAACCTACAACAAGACCGCTGGCATGTTACGAGCAAGCTTAGCAATGCGGCCCCAACCCCACCCTCGCGAAATTGCGAAACCAAGATTACGTGTACATAATTACGCTCTGGAAATACCATGGGCATAGGAGAAGAGCACGACCACGGCATGCCCAAAATGCGGCTCAACCGCACTAGGGGCTCGGTTTTGTCATTCTTTTGTCTTACTTTCAGGACTCCACTCTCCGGAAGGCCTGTCCGGCAGTACAATCGCCGAACACACGATGCAACAGCCAGGGAGGAAGAAAGCTACGTCGAATGTCCAGGAGGTCTCTATAACGAGCTAAATACATGTCTTACATACCGTCTCGCAGCTTTCCCCTGGAGGGGGACATGTCAAATAGTCCCATCTCTTACTTACCACACTATTTGTATCGTTCTGCTTTCACATCAGCCTTTTAATAAACAATGCTCAGCTTCGGCTTATTATTGCATTTTCTATTTATTTCTTTTTCAATACATATGTTCAGTTATGACATGTAGCACCCGTACACTTTGGTACGGACAAATACGCCAGGGGATCAAGTACCCCATAATACGGCGTGAGAAGTCTGAACACTTTTACAAGTGCGGCACCCCGAACTTATAGCATTATATGCATCAGCTCCGAATCATGTCTTGGGTGAATAGTTGGGTTTGCCCGGCTCCTATGTTTTGGTACCTTACGTTCCGTTATATCGGCTAAGGTAGCGCTAGGAGAACTACTGCGATTGTGCCCCAGTTGAGCTGGGTTCAGCACCTCAGTAGAGAAAGCTAAAACTAACCGTCATGATAGGGCAAGAGCTGGTCACTGTTCGAGAGGTTTCGAGTACCTAAAGACTTATGCCGCTTAGAGCGAGGAGTCGGCTTTGTCCGGCCTAGGCGTGGATAGCGCCCCAAACTCGGTCTTCCAAATACTAGGGGCTTCGCCGAAATTTAAAATTATAGTATTCTATGGCTAAGTGAGAGTGATAAAGCATTATAGTCTAATTGCCTTGTTTGTTGTGCTGAGCGCCTCCCTCGAAGGACCCATGAATGGGAACAAGAGCGCTCAGGTTTATCCCGAACACCCCAAAGACTGTGGCATGGGGGCGAAGCCGACTCGCCATCTCTCAGATTTAATAAACGGCCGCATGAAGGTAATATTTTAAATTCAAAAGCGTTTCTTAAGCGCATATGAACAAGTTTTCAGCATTGTGATAACACGAGCGAGTTTACTCAAAATTACATCCTTGGAACATTCATCCGCCACAAGGTGGGCACCCTTCAGGACGCCCTCCTACATCTCGGCTTGCGATGCTCCTTGCCCTGCGGTGGCCCATCTGTCACCAGCTTCTCAGCATCCATCTTCCCCCAGTGCACTTTAACACGGGCAAGGGCCCTACGGGCACCTTCGATGCATACAGAGCGCTTGATGACTTCAAGGCGTGGACAGGCATCCGCCAGCCGCCTCACCAGCCCAAAGTAGCTCCCAGGCATGACCACCCCAGGCCATAGCCGGACTATAAGGCCCTTCATGGCCCGTTCGGCCACTTTATGGAGCTCGACCAGCTGCTTCAGCTGGTTGCTCAAGGGAACCGGGTGTCCGGCCTCAGCATACTGAGACCAGAACACCTTCTCCGTCGAGCTCCCCTCCTCGGCCCGGTAGTATGCGGCAGCGTCGGACACACTGCGGGGCAGATCTGTGAATGTTCCTGGAGAGCTCTGGACTCGGGTAAGTAACAAATAATTCACTTTCACATGCTTGCTTTGCATAAAGAATGCCTTACCCGCCGCTATCTTCTTCATCGCCTCAATTTCCTGGAGGGCTTTTTGGGCTTCGGCCTTGGCAGATTTGGCGCTCTCAAGGGCCGAGGCAAGCTCGGACTCTCGAGTCTTTGAGTCAAGCTCCAAACTCTCGTGTTTTTTCACGAGAGCCTGGAGCTCTTGCTGCACCTCCGCCACCCGCGCCTCCTGCTTTTCTCGCTCGATGCGCTCCACGGCCGCATTGTCTTCGACCTTGGACAGCGCTTTCTTGTGGTTGCCACCTGGGTTGTGGCCCTGTAATACTCACGTTGGTCCTGTCATTTTTGCAACCACATCTTTTTATATACTTACATAAGGTATTACTTACCTTCCTTGTCCTCGAGCTGCTTCTTGGAAAGGCCGAGCTCGTTCTCGGACCGCCGAGGCTCTGCTTCAATGCATCGACCTCCACGGTCGGTCTGGGCAGAGGTCAGCAGCAGCCTGCATTCCCATATTGACATACTTATGTTAGACTCCTGCGTATATCTTTTAGATCCTCGGTTCAGCTTTTCTTCCGAACACCAAACCGAGCATCGTGGGCTACTGTCTATGCGGTAATATTTTTACATATCTTAAATACATACCTCAAAGCCTTGTTAGAAGGTCGGCACGAAGCTTGATCCAGCCCGCTCTTGGCGGATCGAACCTTTCCGGATCACCACACTCATAATAGTGCGGTGCTCTTCGTCGATGGAGGCGCCGTTAAGCACCTCCAAGAATTATCCGTGCCTCCGGTTGGACGGAGGTCACCGGTGTCGAGGCTTGCCCTTCTTACTAGGGGCCGCCTGGGACTCCGGAACCATTGAAGGTTCCGGTGCGGTGTCCGGCCCTGGGCCGGACTTGGAGCCATTGGGGGTTTTGTCCCCTTTGCGCCTGGGGTCCGGGAGGTCGCCTTGCGGCGCCTCTAGGGCCACCTCCTCCTGGCTTGGACCCTTTTGGGACTCCACCTCGGCATCGTCGTGTAGGGGCGAGGGGAGGTAGCGGTCGGAAGCGAATTCACATCCGACGAATCCAGGGAGCCGCTCGACGAAGCGTCAAGCCGGGCCTTGGGCGGACTGCATGATTATATTCGGCGTCAGAAGATACTGTGCAATAAATGAACACCATGAGTCATTTTGGTATCCAAACACTTACGATTTCGCCAAGGGCTTGGCCCTATGCGGCCACTCCTCTTCGTCGTTGTCGGCGTTGGTGGAGTAGTCCGGAAGGAGGGTCCTTCCTTTCTTGGACCCTTCGGCCTCCCCCGTTGGGGCGACCTTCCGTTTCTTCTCTCCCCCCGCTGGGGGAGAGACCTCTCTTTCCTCCTCCTCTTTTTCGTGGGAGGAGTCCGCCTCAGAGTCATCGGACGATGAGTCCGACACCATTAGCGCCGGAACTCTTTCGAGTTCCCGTGGCTTTCTTCTTGGCCTTCTTCTCCGGCACCACATAGGGTCCGGACCCAAGACCCGTCAAGCGGGCGTCAGCTGGGTCTTGGGCAAGGGAGCAGACGGTGATCTGCCGGACGTCTCACCGCCAATCCTGTCAAAGGTAAGGGAGTTTAGATCCCGCATGGAGTCAAACTATGAAAGACAAATATCCTGTAAGAGGTAAAAACAGCTTACCGCGTTGGCTTGACGCTGCGCGCTGAATCCGCGATCCTCGGTAACGGATGCGGTAGCCTCGGCGCCCTTGAACAGCACCTTCCAGGCATCTTCGTACGTAGTGTCGAAGAGCCTGCTCAGGGTTCGGTGATGTGCCGGATTAAACTCCCACAAGTTGAAAGCCCTTTGTTGGCACGGGAGGATCCAGTGGATGAGCATGACCTGGACTACGTTGACGAGTTTGAGCTTCTTGCTCACCAGGATTTGGATGCATGTTTGGAGTCCGGTCAGCTCTCCTTTTTTGCCCCACAGCAGGCCCTTCTCTTTCCAGGAGGTGAGCCGTGTGGGGATGCCCGATCGGAATTCGGGGGCCACTGCCCATTCAAGGTCACGCAGCTCGGTGATGTAGAACCACCCCGATTGCCACCCCTTTATGGTCTCTACGAAGGAGCCCTCGAGCCATAGGACGTTGGGCATCTTGCCCACCATGGCACCTCTGCACTCCGCTTGGCGGCCGCTCACTAACTTCGGCTTGACATTGAAGGTCTTCAGCCATAAGCCGAAGTGGGGCTGGATGCAGAGGAAGGCCTCGCACACGACGATGAACGCCGAGATGTTGAGGATGAAGTTCGGGGCCAGATCGTGGAAATCCAGGCCATAGTAGAACATGAGCCCCTGGACAAATGGGTGGAGTGGGAAGCCTAGTCCACGGAGGAAATGGGTGAGGAACACCACCCTCTCATGGGGCCTGGGGGTGTGGATGAGCTGCCCCTCTTCTGGGAGCCGGTGCGCGATGTTGTTAGACAAGTATCCAGCCTCCCTCAGCTTTTTGATGTGTCCCTCCATGACGGAGGAGACCATCCACCTGCCTCCCGCTCTGGACATGGTTGGAGAAGGTTGAGGTGGGGTGTGCGGACTTGGGCGCTGGAGCTCGAGTGCGCGAAAATGGATAAGCAAAGGAGGAAGAAGGCGTAGATGAAAAAGGTGGATCCTTATCCCCTTATATGGGCGAACGAATCTATGTGCCCCCACCCGCCTGGTAAAACTCGCTTATCTCCCAAAGCGCCGTAATTAATGGCACGGTTGGGTTACCCACGCCCGTATTGATGAGAATCCCGAAATAAGGGGACACGATCTCTGCTTTGACAAGACGTGCCAAGGAAACCGCCTCGCTAAGTGCGTTGAGGTGGGTCAGTAAAAACTATTCGAATAAAGGCTTGGCCGTGGTGTGATGTCACTGCTGAATACGCCAAAGAGTTGGATTTGTGTAAATATTATTCTCTCTACGGTGGTATGTGGAACTTATTTTGCAGAGCCGGACACTATCCTTGTGTTCAAAATCTTCTATGAAGTATTCAGAGGAGGAACCCGCCTTGCAATGCCAAAGACAATCTACGCACTGGACTCATCATCATTGAAGCCTGGTTCAGGGGCTACTGAGGGAGTCCTGGATTAGGGGGTGTCCGGATAGCCGGACTATAACCTTTGGCTGGACTCCTGGACTATGAAGATACAAGATTGAAGACTTCGTCCCGTGTCCGGATGGGACTTTCCTTGTCGTGGAAGGCAAGCTTGGCGTCTGGATATGTAGATCTCCTCCCATTGTAACCGACTCTGTAACCCTAGCCCTCTCCGGTGTCTATATAAACCGGAGGGTTTTAGTCCGTGGGACGAACAACAATCATACCGTAGGCTAGCTTCTAGGGTTTAGCCTCTACGATCTCGTGGTAGATCTACTCTTGTACTACCCATATCATCAATATTAATCAAGCAGGAGTAGGGTTTTACCTCCATCGAGAGGGCCCGAACCTGGGTAAAAACATTGTGTCCCTTGTCTTCTGTTACCATCCGCCCAGACGCATAGTTCGGGACCCCCTACCCGTGATCCGCCAATTTTGACACCGACACCGACTATATATGATTTGTTAGCCTAGGCCCCCGGTATGTTATAGAAGCTTGGGGGCTAGTTCGTCGATAGTATACACACACGCACAATGCCTGGTATTCATGTGTACTTTGTACACACCCCTATCACTAATATACAGTACAAGGAGTAGGCTTTTTCCTCAACTGCAAGGGTCCGAACTAGGGTAAAACTTTGCCTCGTATTACCATCCAACCTAACAGTCAGGGATATCCTACCGAATGATATGATGGAATCATATCTGCCAACTACTAAGAGAGAGGTGTGTCTAGGGGGGGGGGCAATGTGTGCGAGAGAGGCCTAAAGATATTGTGCGTGTGGGAGACACGTAGGCACACACACACACACACACACACACACACACACACATATATATATATATATATGTGTGTGTGTGTGTGTGTGTGTGTGTGTGTGTGTGTGTGTGTGTGTGTGTGTGTGTGTGTGTGTGTGTGTGTGTGTGCATATAGAGGGCTAGTAGAGACCGTGCGTGTGTATATATGCATGTGAGAGAAATAGTGTTTTCCAACTGAGATTAGTGAAAAGAGTGGTACATAGTAGTCAGAAAGAGAGAGAGAGAGAGAGAGAGAGAGAGAGAGAGAGAGAGAGAGATACAAAGAGAGCATGTGCATGAGACTCCCCAACACCCCGAGAGAGATTGTGAGCATGTGTGAAAGAGAATTGCCGATGCATATAAAGTGTGTGCACTTATGCGGTAGATAGAGAGATTTATAGCGCGTTTGTGAGAACGGGCCGAGGCATAGTGCATCTACGTGTAAAAGGCGGTTCTACGCATTAAATTAAAATATAAATGGCATTATTATTTTTGGATGAGATCATGAATTTTGCAAATTGCGTATGGACGAAAATCGGTCTATCAGACACCCATACTTTATTTAATTCTAGCATGTGCATGTGTTTATTTCATATTATCGATCCATAGAGTGAGAGCGGTTTGAAATACAGGCAATGGATGCTTTTGTAATTCATATATAAACATTAATTAGTGCACTCCATGTTGTTAGTGTGAAGCACTTTATACTTTTATCACTTGCATGGATACATTCCAAATTACTAGCTACAAAATATAATACATGTCGAATTCAACATAAAGGGGGTTTCGAAGATTCGAATTCATAGGAAGTGCATTCATCTATTTGAACCCGAGATAATGGCATTTGTAAATCAGATGTAAAATGGGGCATCAATCTTTGTTGTGCGTTTGAACATGCTATATATATTCATACGCATGTCTAGCTTTTCTTTTTGCAACCAAGGAGATTATATCTGGAACCATGCATGAATTGAGGTAAGTTGCATATTTTTTTAATATATACTCGTGTACAATGTATATTCAAATGTACCACCTCCATTCCGAAATAATCGTAGCTTTAGGATTTTCAAGAGTAAAGATTTGTGAAGTTTGACAAATCCTGAATGTTCAATTCAAGAGAACCGAAAACGTTAATGCTTCGCTCCCAAATATTGAACGAAGCGCCAAATAGGCCTCTGGTCACCAAACAGCCTTGAGACTAATGTTTGGTGGTAGGAAATTATCGTCCTGACTCTGGCCCATGTAGCCTACCGGCCCAATGTCCAAAGGTCTAAACCGGGGTAGGTTTGTAACTTCACCAAGACGCCAGTCCCAACTGCCTCCGAGAGGCATTCATACGCCATGGGTGCCTAAACACCCATGCGCTCGGCCGAAATCTATCCCGCCCACATTTGGGACACCTGAGATTACTGTCCTACCCCCAACCCGCAATATGTCCAAAATTTTAGATGGGGGCAAAGTTTGTAACTTTCCCCAAATTTCAAACAAGCGCGTCCCAAACCGAAACATTGTTCCCCCTTAGTTTCCCGCCTCCCTTCATTTCCCCATTCATACTCCGTGGGCGCCAAAACGCCCTCTCCACCAGCCGCGAAACCCAAGCCTCCTCCGTCCTCCACCCCGTAGCGCCCAATCCACCGCCACCCTCCTCTATCACGCCGGAGCCGGTACCCCGACGTCGTCATCCAACGCAACCGCAACCGCAACACCCTCAAGGAATTAGCAGCTAAAGCTGAGGTAGAGCTGCCTCCACGATGTCGACGCCGACGTGCGCCGTACCAGAACTACTCCGACCACACCGTCCTGCGCATCACTACTGCAGCTCCACTGTCGCAACCGTCCACCGCACCGGAGCTGTTCCCGCTACGCCGTCGTTCGTCGCCTCGGATCTGCTTCCCCGCCGCCGACAGACGGCCACCGCACCACACTCAACAACTTGGCCATGGGTTCTTCCAAGGCTGCACCGTCCTCCACAACTTCTCATTTCAAGCGAACCACAAGAAGATTGTTGAAAAAATAGAAGGAGGACACAACACTGCCAGCAGAAAGAGGTACTCCTCTTCCCTTATTCGTGCAAACCTTACATCTCTGCTCACACTATATTCATGCCACGAAAGAAAATAGTTGAGCGCTTCTTACTACATCTTCTTCGTGATACTAAATGCGCAAGGTTTCCTCCCTTTACTATTTCAACTTTGCTAGAGGTCAGTAGCCCGCCTGGATTTCAATTCGGGGTCAGTCGAACCACAATTAAAAGAAGCAGCCCCTGCTTAGGCGCGGGGAGCACCTAGTCCGCCTATTCGCCGGGGAAGCGTCGCATCGGTGTCTATCATAGGGGTGTGGGGCGCAGGAGCTGCTTGCGCCCGATATGGAGGTCGGCGGGGCTTGAATGGATGGCCGGGGGCGGTGCCAAGCACAGCGGTGCGGTGAGGTCGAGGGGAGGGCGCAGGCAGGGGACTGGGCCGGTGGTCGCTGCTGCTGAGGAAGATCGTCAACACTGACTGGCTGGAGGTAGATGAAGGCGATCTGCCCGTTCTTTGTACATCGGACGATGCAGAAAAAATGGACTGACCTATTAGTTTTCAGTCGAATATTAATTTCATACAATCCTGTAGTAATTTAGTGTGCCATGCATGTTGTAGAGCTATCATATGTCTCCCTTCATTTATTTCTCACCAACCTGCTATCTGCTACCTTTACATTGTACTAATTGTACACACACTTCACCCATACTCAAACTATTGTTTTTTTATGCATGGGTATTTCAGACTCTGGCGCGGTGTTGATGAATGCTGAAAAGAAAAGACAGAAGTTGCTCCAGTGTAATTCGAAGATAAGCACTAATATTTTCAGCGCTCTAAAGGATGCAGTGTCAGCAGTTGGAGACACAACCATCCCAGGTGCTTACTTTAATTTCACGCTGTCAAATGTGGTTGCATGTTGCACATGGTGTCTAGCTTGTATTGCTTCCAATTTGGTCAAATTGCATCTGCTTACTTTACACATTATACCTTTGATAATGACATGCCTTCCTGTTTTTGATACATATTACATATGTGTACTAACCTTGTTCATACATCAAACTAATGCTCTTTTGTAAACCTCGTCAATCACTTATGATGAGATAATCACCCGAGTGGGTTACTATGAGACGCCATACTCGTTTAAAGAGTGCAGTGTCATCCTCCCCACATGATTCTCAAGAAACAGCAAGGCTAAATGAAGATAGTCAACGTAGCTCTCTAGTTGATGACCGCAATTCCCCCACACCTCCATCACAGGTGCTTGCTCTAAGTTTGCAGTGTGATACCTGGTTGCATGTTGCATACGGTGTCTAGCTTGTAATGCTTCTAATTAGGGTAAATTGAATCTGCTTAGTTTACACATTATACCTGTGAATATGACATGCCTTCCTATTTTTGGTACACACTACATCTATTTGTTAACCTTGTTCTTACATGAAACTACCTCTCTTCTATATCCTGCATCAATCACTTACGATGAGTCACCTTTATTCATTGCATATTGCATATTATTTCTAGCCTATTGCCATGTATTGCTTCTAATTTGGTCAAATACATTCGTTAGGGCACCCTTTTAATTTGGCAGAGTGATATTGGTTTCATCTTTCATATGGTTTCTAGCTTGCATTGATTCTAACAAGTTCAAGCACCTTGTGCTTAGTTTACACTTTATACATCATACATGTCAATATGTCATGCCGTCCTGTTTTTCATACATATTCCATCCTCCTATCATGCGGCTGCCTTACATGAAGGTAGTGTTCGTCAGTATCATGCATCAATGAGTTCTGAAGAGCAAATTTTATTCCTTTTTCTTGTGGGCTTGACTTGACAAGGCAAAATCAAGAAAGAGGAAGGAAAATAGTAAGGAAGGCGATGATGGTGGTCCTCTGCAGCAACGTAAATGGAGCATAAGATCTGTCCGTAGGGCAGCCTTCCTCACTTACTGGGCCGCACTTTGACCTGAAATGGCGGGTTAGCTTTGCTTTTTATAGTTTTCCTCTCTTGTAAACAAGGTTCTAAGTGCACAGCTGTCGGATCACGGGTTCCGGCAGACCCTCAAGTTTCGAACTCTGGGGTGCGCGCGGAGATCCAACCCTCCGCCGTCTCGTACCTCGCCGAATCGCAGGGACCTAAACTACTAACAAGAACAACACAAGAGATGCAAGATTTATACTAGTTTGGGCCACCGTTGTGGTGTAATACCCTACTCTAGTTTGTGGTGTGTGGATTGCCTGCAGGGCCGACGAAGAACAAGATGCAGGAAGAACAGCCTCGCGAGGGTCTGTTCTTGGTGGGTGTGATGAACTACTAAGTGGTGCCTCGTCGCTCTAGTTTGAGGAACGGGTTTCTCTCTCTCTCTGGATCACGAATGCACGATCCGATCGTCCCCCCCTCTCTGAGTGTGGCTACCCCTATTTATAAGCGAAGGCCCTGGGCCTCTTCCCAAATATTGAGCGGGAAGGGCGCCAACAATTGGCCATTTTGAAGGGGAACAGCGGGTACACTTATCCGACTAAAGTTGGTCCTCGCCGCCAAAGGCTCTGGTGATGACGCCTGCTTGGGCTCCACGATGACTGCATTCCAGCCGTTGGGGCTGGTCTTGGTCTTGTTGCACCGAAACGGGTGCCTTTGCTTGATGCCCTTGTCTGCGCTTGCCCTCTTTGCACCAAAGAGGAAAGGATGACGCTGCGCGGGCTGGCGCCCGACTGGCGCCCTTGGTCGTCATGGCTTACGTCACGGGCACCTCACGAGGTACCCCGCCTTGAGTTCTCCGCCTCCTCATGAGCCTGCCTGACGAGGCCGCGCCTGAGGAAGCTCTTGGTAAATCCGCCTGCGAGGCTTGGCCCCTCGCGAGGGTCTTGAGCTTGTGTTGATGAAGATGGGCCGTCTGGGCCTCCTTCGAGCCACGCCGCGAGGCGAGCAAGTCACAGGGGACCCCGTTCCCTGAATGCCGACAAGAGCCCTGGGCCACGACGCGCGCCGTGCCAGCAGAGAGGCGAAAGGGCAAGTGTGAAGCGTCGTGGGCCCTAACAGCCTGTGGCCTTGGGCGCCGCGTGGCGGTTGATTGGACGTGGGCGCTTCTGCAACCGCGCGGGTTGATAACAGAGCGGCATCTTGCTTGCCTCCTTTACTTTCTCGATTGCTGCTCAGATCCCCTTTCTTGCGCCTCTCCTTCACTGCTTCCAAGACCTTGAGATCCACTCCGCCTCCGTGCCCCTAGCAGGTCATGGCTCCTCGTCAAACCCTGGTCTGAGCCTGGTACTCTCCTGCCTTTGACCCGCCGGAACGTGTCGTGGCGAGCCTTGCTCGGACGCTACCGGCTGGCGGGAGGCGCAGGGCGCTGGAACGGCGGTGTTCAAGGCCGGCTCCTCCGCCCCTGAGGGTCGGGGGAGTACCTTCTACCCGTTCTTCACGGGCGCCATTATTGCTGGTCTGTCGCCTCCCTTCTCTGAGTTCTTCTTCTCCATCCTTCGCCATTAAAACATTCACACTTTGCACCTCCATCCCAACTCCGTCCTTCTCCTGGCAATCTTCGCCTACTATTGCGAGGCCCATGTTGGGGTGAAGCCCTTGGTGGCCTTGCTGCGCCACTACTTCTTCCTCCGATTCTCCCATGGTCCCGTCTCCGCGTGCGCGAGCTTCGTCGCATACGGCGGAGCTATTGCCATTTCAAACACTGGGAAGCGGATTGAGGGCTTCAGGAGCAAGTGGGTCTTGGTGGATGGCGGGCGGATCCACCCTCGACTGATCCTCCCCACGGAGCCCGCCGAGAGCTCCGACGACTGGTCCCGGGCGAAGCTTCGGGATCGTCATGTGGCTAGTCTTTGGAGAGGATGGACGCAGATCTGAAGCCGAACGATGCGCGGCGCGGCGAGTTGACCGCAAGGTCGCTCTTTGAGGGAGTTCCTGGAGTACCAACTGGCTCCGCTCCGCTAGTACTCGCTTCCGATGTGGAGGCCTAACCCAAGCCCCGTGGCCCTGGCCAGCGAGGATCTTGTGACGGTCCTCCAGTCCTTGGTAGGGGGCGATGTGGCGAGACCGGAGGGCGGCCCCGCGCCCCTGTTTCTTCGCGAGGATTGGGAGCAGGTTGTGGGGTCCATGCCCGCCTTCAATGGGGATGGGCTCGTGCCCGCGGAGGCTCCGGAGGACTTGGTGGACATGCCCTCTTCCGACTCCAGCGAAGAGGCGGAGGAGAGGGAGCCAGGAGAGGGGGTTGATTCGGGGCAGTCAAGGGGCTCCCTCCACTGCGGCGCAGAGCCCTGCATCTCTCGCTTCCCGAAAGGTACGACGACGAAGATGAGGATGAGCGGGGATGAAAAAGCCTGCCCCTGATCCCGAAGAAGGACCGGACTGGGCTGGTCCCCCGCGGGTCCGCCCCGGCCCCGGGGCGATCCGCGGGCGCGCCTGCCGCTCCTGGTCCCCTTGAACTCGATCCCTGCATGGGCTTCAAGTATGGCCGGAGGCTGCTCGAGTCCACCAGAGACGACCTGTAAGTGCCCGTCTCCTGTCTTGATTATTGCTTTGTTGACGAGATCTGATGTCCACGCTCTTCGGTGAGGCTTGGCGCTGCGGGCGAAGAAGCTGAAGGGGCTCTGAGGCCCCATCCGTGGTGGTGCCTTTGCCGAAAAGGAAGACGATCCCGACGCCCAGCCTCTCCAGCCGGGCGTCCTCGCGAGGCTCGGCCGAGCTCACTGGGTGAGCTTCAGCCCCTTATCCCAAGCGACTCCCGAGGCGGCCTTGCTGGCGCAGCCCCACCGTCGCCGTGGCGCCGCTGGTTCCGCCAGGCGCAGCGATGGTTACGCCGCCGCCAACTCCCCTACTCCGCCTCTGCTGTCTCTCGACTCCTCCGCGGTCTGGACCGCTCTCTGGCCGGACCGCTGGCGGAGATCTTGGGCGCCGACCCTCGCTTGGTGGCCGGGCGCTGAGCTGGCCTCTGGCTGGATTCGTGCCGACCGATTGACGGCGCTGGTCCAGCTTCGACGACTGTGTGACGAGGAGAAGGTGCTGTTCGCGAGGCGAAGGTAGCCCGCGACGCTGCCCTGGGGGAGGCAGCCAGCATCCGAGGCCGTTGCGAGACGCTGGAGGGTGAGCTAAAGGGCTTGCAGAACCAGCTCGCCGAGGAGGCCCGCCTCCGCCAGGAGCAGGAGGAAGGCATGAAGGCTCGCGAGGCGGCCATCAAGGACCGGGAGGCCAAGCTGAAGAAGTGCCGCGACCGTCTTGACGCGTTGGGGCAGGAACTGGAGGCGAGGAAGGTCGAGCTGACGCCAAGGCGCTGGTTCGCTGAAGACCGTGTGGCCTTCATGGATATGGAGGTGAAGGCTCGCTGGCCCCGCTGAGGGAGCTTTATGACAGCGGCCTGGAGAGCCCACTGGCCGGCGCGGAGGACGGCCCCGCCAAGCTGCTTCCCTTCATGATCCGCGCTCTTGAAGATGTCTCCCTTGGTCTTGGCCCCACGGCTGAGGCCGAGGCGCGGGTCTTGTCTTCTGCGGCACTGACGCGGATCCTCACCCACGTCTATCTTCGACCCAGTGCCGACATGGACAGCCTGCTGGAGCCAGTGAGCGGCGAGCACGCAGCTGCCGCTGCCGAGGCTGTGAAGGGTCGCGCAGAGGCTCTGTT
Source organism: Aegilops bicornis (assembly GCA_021605145.1). Classification (NCBI taxonomy): domain Eukaryota; kingdom Viridiplantae; phylum Streptophyta; class Magnoliopsida; order Poales; family Poaceae; genus Aegilops; species Aegilops bicornis. Next base: position 83,065,799 of record CM038669.1, read on the forward strand.
AGGGAAGTTCCAGGCCTTCAGCACCAAGCCGGGCGCGAGGCGCCGCCTGCTGCTTCTCGAGGCGCCCACTCCGCTGCTCCACCGCCGACAAGTGACTCCGCTATGCTCTGCCTCGCTTGCAATTCCTGCACATGTATCATGCCTCGGGAGGCGTTTAAACTTGCGTTTGGTACTGCGATAACAGTGTGGACTGTAATATTTGCTTTTGAATTCCTTGAAATTTGTGCTTCCTACTTGCTTATGTTCTACGCCGGGCAGAGTCTGCCCAGCACACCTCAGTCATTGCTAGCCCCGACCGGAAACCAGGACGGGACCAAGGGGTGAGGGGCTACGTGGCAAGTTAGGCTCCTGAGTCACGATGCTCATGAGTCCCCCTTGGCGCACGAACAACAAGTAGGGAGGTGAGGCGCAGGCGGATCCACCGTTCTACGTCTGCAAGGCCCGGCCCCGCGCATACCCCAACCACCGTTAGCCTTTCGAAACTAAGGGGTGAGGGGCTACATGACGAGTTAGGCTCCTGAGTCACGATGCTCAGGAGTCCCCCTTGACGCTCAAACGGCATGCGTACCTTGGCTCCGCTCGGGGAGTGGCGTGCGACGAACCAGGCCCGAGGGGCCTGGCTGGGTGGCGTGCATCTGGGCGTGACCCAGGCGCAACCCCCGTGTCCAGCCCCCTCGCGCGGCACTCCCGAGAGGAGGCATTGCGACGAGGCCAGACACTGAGCTCTGGGCTCCCTGAGGTTGACGCGACCCGGAGGCCACCCTCAGTTGTTTATCACCAGCGCGGAACATAGCGCTTCCGCATGCGTACGGGCATAGCCGCTCCTCGACAGTGTCGTCAGCTAGCGCGGAGCATGGTGCTTCCACTGGAACGTGGGAGGGGGCTCCCCTCCGGGAGGTGCCCCCGGGGCGTATACAGCCCCACCCTGACACATGGCTAGCACGGTAGGGCTAGACGAGGTGTATCTGGGCACCCGTGAGCCGGTAGCAGGGACTCACGAGGCCCTACCTCAAGGCGGGTTGCGCTGGCTCTGGGCCTTATCTTCGAGTGTGTTCCTGCAAAAATGGCTAGATGCCGGTTTCACGTCTTGGTCCCGGCTCTTGGGCTGGTCTTCACCGTCGGCCGGCAAGCCAGTCGCGATGCCATGGACAAGACCAGAGGGTGAGGGCCGGAGAGCCGGTAGGAGCCCCGAGTCGCGATGCTCGTGCACCCCCCTTTAACGCTGCAAGGTGATTAGATGACACAACTCTACGTCCTCGGGTCCCGGCTCGGGCTGGTCTCTACCGTCGGCAAGCGGTCGCGATGCCATGGACAAGACCAGAGGGTGAGGGCCGAGAGCCGGTAGGAGCCCCGAGTCGCGATGCTCGTGCACCCCCTTTAACGCGCAAGCTGGGTCGGAGGCAACAACTCTCGTCTTGGTCCGGCTCTCGGGCCGGTCTCTACCGTCGCTGGCAAGCCAGGTCGCGATGCCATGGACAAGACCAGAGGGTGAGGGCCGGAGAGCCGGTAGGAGCCCTGAGTCGCGATGCTCAGGCACCCCCCCTTTAACGTGCAAGCTAGATTGGATGACGAAACTCTACGTCCTCGGGTCCCGGCGCTCGGGCTGGTCTCTACCGTTGCTGGCAAGCCAGGTCGCGATGCCATGTACAAGACCAAAGGGTGAGGGCCGGAGAGCCGGTAGGAGCCCTGAGTCGCGATGCTCAGGCACCCCCCTTTAACATGCAAGATTTCGCCACCCAGGAGAAGGCACCAAATAACAAGCATGCTGGAGCATAATCCTAAGGAAAACGCATGAAGGATACATGCCGCTGGGACTGGCCCGAGCGGCTTGGGGATGATGCAGCCCGAGGGGCGCCCCCAATAGGGTAAGCTAAGGACATGAAATAAAAGGGATACATGCCGCAGGGACGGACCCACGCGGCCTGGGAATAATGCTGACCTCAAGGCGCCCCACCGGAAATAAAACTTAAAGATGTCACCGGTGATGTTGGGGATGAAGGGTTGTTGATGTAGCAGACTCGGTGGGCTGCGGGAGCCGATCCTCACGAGCCCCTGTGCTCGAGGGCCTCGGGAGGCTCGGGAGGCGCTGGGCGGCCCCTCACGGGCCATCTCCATCTCCGCCAGGCTGCGGCGTGCTGACCTCTTGAGCCTCCAGGATGGTCCTCATGAGACGCTGGTGTGCAGCAGCGTTTGGCAGGCCATAAGGCATGCGTACGTAGCTGTGGGGCGGGCCCTCGCAACGTCCCACTCGCGAGGGCCAGAGGCACTCTTGAGATGCGGCTCGGTTGAGCCCTGGTACGTCGATGCAGACGCGCAGCCCACCATCCTCGCCTGGATGGGGGGCCACAGCGGGCAGGCGGCGGCTGCCCCTCATGACCCTTGACTCCTGTAGCTCCTGAATGGCCTTGCTGATGAACTCTTGAGGGTTCTGTTCTCCTGGTCTTGCTCCTGCTTGCGGGAAACGTGCTTTGAAACATGCCTCCACGTGGTGCCCAAGCGCCTCCCTCGAGACCTTGGCGAGGTCGGTGGCCCTCCAGGGGAGAGCACGCGAGCCCTGCCTGAGGAGGGCGCAGGGCGCGCCTTCCTATGCGATGGAAGGAGGCTCCCCCTGGCCCGGCGCGGGCCCTGAGGGGCCTGTCTCTTGATGAGCCGGGCCGGTCGATGTCTTCTTCTTCTTTGGTGCTGCCTCGGGAGGCGCCCTGCTGCTGCAGTCTGGGTCTTCCAGCGATGCAGCCTGAAAAGCTCGCTCCAAGGAGCACACTGCATCTCTCTCTTCACAGGGCACCGTGATGACCCCACCGCTTCCTGGCATCTTGAGGATGTTGTAGCCATGGTGGGTCACAGCCATGAACTTGGCCAACGCTGGGTACCCGAGGATGGCATTGTACGACAGGCGAATGTGGGCGACGTCGAAGTCGATGAGCTCGGTGTGGTAGTTGTCACGGGCCCCGAAGGTGACAGGAAGGCGGACCTGCCCGATCGGGACCGTGGAGCCGTCGGTGACTCCAGATAAGGGCTTGGTTGGCTGAAGCTGGATGTAGGGCACTTGAAGATTGTTGAAGGTCTCCACGGACAGGACGTTGAGCCCTGCTCCTCCGTCGATGAGGGTCTTGGTGACCAGCACGTTGCTGATGATTGGGGAGCAAAGCATTGATAGGACTCCGGATGTGGCTGCGCACTTGAGCTGATCCGCTGAGCTGAACGAGATGGCGCACGCCGACCACCTGAGAGGGCGCGTGGACTCGAGCTTGGGGAGGACTGCATTCACTTCACGGGCGAACTACTTGAAGATGCGGTGGGAGGCTGGGGCTTGGGCTCCGCCCAGGATGCAGGCGATCGCGCGCGCTTCCTGGAAGCCCCCAGCCCCCTCGTCCTGATGACGGTCTTCGATTCTCCTTGGTGGCGGCGGCAGCGGAGGGAGGCCTGCGTTCCCTTGCGGACGATCCTCACGAGGCTGATCCCTCCAGCCCCCCTCGCGAGGTGGGTCTTGCCAGCGGTCCTCGCGAGGTTGGTCGCGCCACCCTTGGCGCGGGCCGCGGTCTTCCCAGCGTCCTGCATTTCTTCCTCCTCCTCGGCCGTAGCCCCGGTCGCTGCGCTCAGGGCGTCTGCCGACCCTTCCTTCGCGCACGGCCCGGAGCTCTTGACATTCATTGGTGTTGTGGGTGTGGAGGTCGTGGTACACGCAGTACCGGCTGCCCTTGGAAGACTCGGGCTGATCTCTGCCCTGCTTGATGTCTGGTTCGGCCGCGAGTACGGCAGCCCCCTTGCGCTTTACGTCCTTGGCCTTGGACTTATTCTCTTCGGGATCCACGGTAGGCAGCTCGAGGAGGGAGAGGTGCCCCTCCTCAGCCCTGGCGCACTTGGTCGCCAAGTTGAACAGCTCCAGGGAGGTGCATAGATCTTCATGCATCGCCAGCTCCTCCTTCATCTTGACGTCGCGCACGCCGTCGGAGAAGGCAGAGATGATGGCCTCCTCCGTCACCCTGGGGATCTTGAGGCGCGCGTTGTTGAAGCATTGGATGTACTTTTGCAGGGTTTCCCCTGGCTGCTGCTTGATTCGACGCATGTCGCTCACGGCGGGTGGCCGGTCGCGAGTACCTTGGAAGTTGGCGATGAAGCGGGTGCGCATCTCGGCCCAGGAAGAGATCGTGCCTGGGGCCAGATTCACAAGCCCCGTCCTTGAGCGCCATGGGAAACCAGTTCGCCATGACCTTTTCATCTCCGTTGGCAGCCTCGATGCCCAGCTCAGAGCTGGAGGAACTCCGTGAGGGTCTCGCCATGCCGTCGTAGCGTGGGGGCAGGTGCGGCTTGAACTTGGCGGGTACGCTGACGCCGCGCAGCTCTGGTGGTGAACGCAGCGGCAGCCCGCCGTGGCAGCTGGGGCCTCGGACGGCAGAGAGCTTGGTCTTGCAGGCCTCCTGCGCCGCGGGCCGGGGTTGCGCGAGGTCTTGACGTCTTTGGAGCGGGAGCGCTCGGGCAGCTTCTTGTGGGCGAGAACTTCTTGGCAGCTTCTGCTCTTGCCGCTGGCGCCTGGCGGAGCCGGTTCCGCCCAGGGGCCGCGCGCCTTGGGGCCAGGGCACCGTCTTGAGGAGGAGGCGGCTGAGGCGCCCCGGGAGCTTCATCGCCCGCGCGGGGCGGGGTGCGGTGCAGCAAAACGGACGGCGCGGGGTCGCCTCCCGCAGCGCGGACGAGCTCGGCGACGCGGTCGAGCCATTCTTCGTAGACGTCGTCGACGGGGCGGTAGCGCAGGAGTTCGTTGGCCGCGATGAGTGCAGCTCGGGCCTCCATGGCCGCGCGGGCGCGTGCGACGAAGAACCAGCGGGGGTGAGCGAAGGCGTGGCGGTGCGGCCGTCCCGCCTCATGGACGGGTGCTGGGCGACGCTTGCTGCTCGTTCCCCGCCGGGCCGGTGGCGGCGTTGACAGCCGGTGACAGGGAACGACGAGTGCGTCCACCGGCGGGAGCCGTCTGGGCGACGTGGGAAGCAAGGCCGGCTCGGCGCTCGGCGCGAGCCCGACGGGCGTCAGACATGGTTGCGATGGTCGGGGAAGAACGAGGTGACGAAGGCGATTCCAGCAAGACCTACAGCACGCCAAATGTCGGATCACGGGTTCGGTAGACCCTCAAGGTTCAAACTACGGGTGCGTGAGATCCAACCCTCCACCGCCTCGCACCTCGCCGAATCGCAGGGACCTAAACTACTAACAAGAACAACACAAGAGGCATAAGATTTATACTAGTTCGGGCCACCGTTGTGGTGTAATACCCTACTCTAGTTTGTGGTGTGTGGATTGCCTCTGGGGCCGACAAAGAACAGTACAGGGAAGAACAGCCTCGCGAGGGTCTGTTCTTGGTGGGTGTGATGAACTGCTAAGTGGTGCCCGTCGCTCTAGTTTGAGGAACGGGTTTCTCTCTCTCTCTCTCTCTCTGGATACCGAATGCACGATCTGATCGTCCCCCCCTCCCTGAGTGTGGCTACCCCTATTTATAAGCGAAGGCCCTGGGCCTCTTCCCAAATATTGAGCGGGAAGGGCGCCAACAATTGGCCATTTTGAAGGGGAACAGCGGGTACACTTATCCTGACTAAAGTTGGTCCTCGCCTGCCAAAGGCTCTGGTGATGACACCTGCTTGGGCTCCACGGTGACTGCATTCCAGCCGTTGGGGCTGGTCTTGGTCTTGTTGCACCGAAACGGGTGCCTTTGCTTGATGCCCTTGTCTGCGCTCTCCCCCTTTGCACCAGAGAGGAAAGGAGGACATCACGCAGGGCCGGGCGCTCGACCGGGCGCCCTTGGTCGTCATGGCTTACGTCACGGGCACCTCGCGAGGTACCTCGCCTTGAGTTCTCTGCCTCCTCATGAGCCTGCCTGACGAGGCCGCGCCTGAGGAAGCTCTTGGTCGTCCGCCCCGCGAGGCTTGGCCCCTCGCGAGGGTCTTGAGCTTGTGTTGATGAAGATGGGCCGTCCTGGGCCTCCTTCGAGCCACGCCGCAGGCCGCAGGCAGGCAAGTCTGGGGACCCCCGTTCCCAGAACGCCGACAACAGCGTTGAGTAGGTGTCAAGTTTCCACGCCCCTCTGGTGGAGAGGCCAGTGGGTGGCTGCCCTTGAGTTTGTAACCTTGTATGTCTATGTAAACACCCCATTTATATAGATATATGAAAAAACAGTAGGAGTTCTCTCCTGCTGTCAATTCCCTCAAAAAACGTAAATGGAGCATCTGTACCGATTCTCCTTGTACTGATAGTGCATTACAAGGTCCAAGTCTCTGCTCCCCTACTCCACCATCCAAGGTGCTTGCTCTAACTTGGCAGTGTGATATCTGGTTGCATGTTGCATATGGAGTCTAGCTTGTATTGCTCCTAATTAGTGTAAACTGCATCTTCTTAGCTTACACATGATACGTGTCAATATGGCACGCTTTCCTGTTTTTGGTACATACTATATCTGTGTATCACACCATGTTCTTACATGAAACTACTCTTCTTGTGTATCCTGCATCAGTCACTTATGATGGAACACCTTTAAGTTGGCAGTGTGATATTGGTTTGCGTCTTGAATATGATTTCTAGCATGTATTGCTTCTAGTTTGATGAACGCCACCTATGACGAGACAATTTTAACTTGGCAGAGTGATATTGATTGCACCTTTCATATGGTGTCTAGTTTGCAGTGCTTCTAATTTGTTGAAGCGCCTTCTTCTTAGTTACCACATCATAGGTGTGAATATGTCAAGCCGTCCATTTTTCATACATATTCCATCCTCGTATCATGACTTTGCCTTTCATCGGAGTAGTGTTCGTCAGTATCATGCATTAATGATTCTGAAGAGCAAATTTTATTCCTTTGTCTTGTGTGTTTGACTTGACAAGGCAAAATCAAGAAAGAGGAAGGAAAAGAGTAAGGAAGGCGATGATGGTGGTCCTCTGCAGCAACGTAAATAGAGCATCTGTATCGATTCTCCTTGTACTGATAGTGCATTACAAGGTCCAAGTCTCCGCTCTCCAACTCCACCATCCAAGGTGCTTGCTCTAACTTGGCAGTGTGATATCTGGTTGCATGTTGCATATGGTGTCTAGCTTGTATTGCTCCTAATTAGTGTAAACTGCATCTGCTTAGCTTACACATGATACGTGTGTATGACACGCTTTCGCTTTACTGATGCATTACTATATCATCTATCACACCATGTTCTTATATGAAACTACTCTTCTTGTGTATCCTGCATCAGTCACTTATGATTGAACACCTTTAAGTTGGCAGTGTGATATTGGTTTGCGTCTTGAATATGATTTCTAGCATGTATTTCTTCTAGTTTGATGAACGCCACCTATGATGAGACAGTTTTAACTTGGCAGAGTGATATTGATTGCACCTTTCATATGGTGTCTAGTTTGCAGTGCTTCTAATTTGTTGAAGTGCCTTCTGCTTAGTTACCACATCATAGGTGTGAATATGTCAAGCCGTCCATTTTTTGGTACATATTCCATCCTCGTATCATGACTTTGCCTTTCATCAGAGTAGTGTTCGTCATTATCATGCATGAATGAGTTCTGAAGAGCGAATTATATTTCTTTTTCTTGTCGGTTTGACCTCACAATGCAAAATCAATAAAGCTGAAGGAAATTGGCAAGGAATTGGATGATGGTGGTCCTTCCGAGCAACTGAAACGGAAGTTCTCTACAGATTCTACTCCGCCATCCTCCCAACAAGATTCGCAAGACAACGCAAGGCTAGACAGTCAACGTAGCTGTGTAGATGATGAGCACATCTCCCCTACTCCACCATCACAGGTGCTTGCTCTAACTTGGCACTATTATATGTGGTTGCATGTTGCGTATGATGTCTAGCTTGTATTTCTTCTAACTTTGTTGAATTGCATCTGCTTACTTTACACATAATGCTTGTGAATATGACACATGTTCCTGTTTCTAGAACATATGTTTACATGATGAGCACATCTCCCCTACTCCACCATCGCAGGGGCTTAAATTTGGCACTATTATATGTGGTTGCATGTTGCGTATGATGTCTAGCTTGTATTGCTTCTAACTTTGTTGAATTGCATCTGCTTAGTTTACACATAATGCCTGTGAATATGACACGTGTTCCTGTTTCTAGAACATACGTGTACATGATGAGCACATCTCCCCTACTCCATGATACGTCACCAACGTATCTATAATTTTTGATTGCTCCATGCTATATTATCTACTGTTTTGGACCATATTGGGCTTTATTTTCCACTTTTATATAACTTTTGGGACTAACCTATTAACCGGAGGCCCACCCCAGAATTGTTGTTTTTTTGCCTATTTCAGTGTTTCGAAGAAACGAAATATCAAACGGAGTCCAAACGGAATGAAACCTTCGGGAACGTGATTTTCTCACCGAATATGACCCAGGAGACTTGGACCCTACGTCAAGAAAGCCACGAGGTGGGCACGAGGTAGGGGGCGCGCCTACCCCCCTAGGGCGCGCCTCCACCCCCGTGGGCCCCACGAAGCTCCACCGACGTACTTATTCCTCCTATATATACCTACATACTCCCAAACAATCAGATACGGAGCCAAAAACCTAATTCCGCCGCCGCAACTTTCTGTACCCATGATATCCCATCTTGGGGCCTGTTTCGGAGCTCCGCCAGAAGGGGAATCCACCACGGAGGACTTCTACATCATCACCATAGCCCCTCCGATGAAGTGTGAATAGTTTACTTCAGACCTTCGGGTCCATAGTTAGTAGCTAGATGGCTTCTTCTCTCTTTTTGGATCTCAATACAATGTTCTCCCCCTCTCTCGTGGAGATCTATTCGATATAATCTTATTTTTGCGGTGTGTTTGTTGAGATCGATGAATTGTGGGTTTATGATCAAGATTATCTATGAACAATATTAGAATCTTCTCTGAATTCTTTTATGTATGATTGGTTATCTTTGCAAGTCTCTTTGAATTATCAGTTTGGTTTGGCCTACTAGATTGGTTTTTCTTGCAATGGGAGAAGTGCTTAGCTTTGGGTTCAATCTTGCGGTGTCCTTTCCCAAAGGATGAGGGGCAGCAAGGCACGTATTGTATTTTGCCATCGAGGATAACAAGATGGGGTTTTATCATATTGCATGAATTTATCCCTCTACATCATGTCATCTTGCTTAAGGCGTTACTCTGCTTTTCTTTAACTTAATACTCTAGATGCATGTTGGATAGCGGTCGATGAGTGGAGTAATAGTAGTAGATGCGTGTGAGTCGGTCTACTTGTCTCGGACGTGATGCCTATATACATGATCATACCTAGATATTCTCATAACTATGCTCAATTCTGTCAATTGCTCAACAGTAATTTGTTCACCCTCCATAAAATACTTATGCTCTTGAGAGAAGCCACTAGTGAAATCTATGGCCCCCGGGTCTATTCTCATCATATTAATCTTCCATCACTTTATTATTGCTTTGATTTTTTACTTTGCTTTTTATTTTACTTCGCATCTTTATCACAAAAATACCAAAAATATTATCTATCATCTCTATCATATCTCACTCTCGTAAGTGATCGTGAAGGGATTGAAAACCCCTATTCGCGTTGGTTGCGAGGAGTTATTTGCTTTGTGTAGGTACGAGGGACTCGCGCGTAGCCCCCTACTGGATTGATACCTTGGTTCTAAAAAACTGAGGGAAATACTTACGCTACTTTGCTGCATCATTGATACGTCCATTTTGCATCATGCTTTTATATCGATATTTATTGCATTATGGGCTGTTATTGCACGTTATGTCACAATACTTATGCCTATTCTCTCTTATTTTACAATGTTTACATAAGGAGGAGAATGCGGCAAATTTGGAATTCGGGCTGGAAAAGGAGCAAATATTAGGGACCTATTCGCACAACTCCAAAAGTCCTGAAACTCCACGGAATATCTTATAATAAATAATAAAAATCCTCGTCAAAGATGAAGGCCGGGGGCCCACACTGTCCCACGAGGGTGGGGGCGCCCCCCCTCCTAGGGTGCGCCCCACTGTGGGCCCCGGGTGGCCCTCCGATTCCAATCTTCTGCTATATGAGGTCTTTAATCAAGAAAAAAATCAGAAGCAACCTTTTGGGACGAAACTCCGCCGCCACGAGGCGGAACCTTGGCGGAACCAATCTAGGGCTCCGGCAGAGCTGTTCTGCCGGGGACACTTCCCTCCGGGAGGGGGAAATCATCATCATCGTCATCACCAACGCTCCTCTGATCGGGAGAGGGCAATCTCCATCAACATCTTCACCAGCACCATCTCATCTAAACCCTAGTTAATCTCTTGTATCCAATTCTTGTCTCTAAGTCCGGATTGGTACTAGTAGGTTGCTAGTAGTGTTGATTACTCCTTGTAGTTGATGCTAGTTGGTTTATTTGGTGGAAGATCATATGTTCAGATCCTTTATGCATATTAATACCCTCTGATTATGAACATGAATATGCTTTGTGAGTAGTTACGTTTGTTTACGAGGACATGGGAGAAGTCTTTCTATTATTAGTCATGTGAATTTGGTATTCGTTTGATATTTTGATGAGATGTATGTTGTCTAGCCTCTAGTGGTGTTATGTGAACGTCGACTACATAACACTTCACCATTATTTGGGCCTAGGAAGGCATTGGGAAGTAATAAGTAGATGATGGGTTGCTAGAGTGACAGAAGCTTAATACCTAGTTTATGCGTTGCTTCGTAAGGGGCTGATTTGGATCCATATGTTTCATGCTATGGTTAGGTTTACCTTAATACTTTTGTTGTAGTTGCGGATGCTTGCAATAGAGGTTAATCATAAGTGGGATGTTTGTTCAAGTAAGAACAGCACCCAAGCACCGTCCACCCACATATCAAATTATCAAAGTACCGAACGCGAATCATATGAACGTGATGAAAACTAGCTTGACGATATTCCCATGTGTCCTCGGGAGCGCTTTTCCTATTATAAGAGTTTGTCCAGGCTTGTCCTTTGCTACAAGAAGGATTGGGCCACCTTGCTGCACTTTATTTACTTTTGTTACTTGTTGCTCGTTACAAATTATCTTATCACAAAACTATCTGTTACCACTTATTTCAATACTTGCAGAGAATACCTTGCTGAAAACCGCTTATCATTTCCTTCACGCCTCGTTGGGTTCGACACTCTTACTTATCGAAAGGACTACGATAGATCCCCTATACTTGTGGGTCATCAAGACTCTTTTCTGGCGCCGTTGCCGGGGAGTGAAGCGCCTTTGGTGGGTGGAATTTGGTAAGAAAAAAATTATATAGTGTGCTGAAATTTACTGTCACTTGTTACTACGGAAAGTAATCCTGTGAGGGGCTTGTTCGGGGTATCTTCACACCGACCAGTAGAGCAAAGAGTTGCTCCTCAACCTAATGAACCTACTGAAAATGAATATGAAAATATTCCCTTCGAATTTCCTTTGGGTATGATGGAAAAACTGCTAGCTAATCCTTTTGTAGGAGATGGAACAAAGCATCCTAATGAGCACCTAATATATGTGGATGAAGTTTGTGGACTATTTAAGCTTGCAGGTATACCCGATGATGTTTTTAAGAAGAAGGTCTTCCCTTTTATCTGTGAAGGGAGATGCATTGACATGGTATAGGCTATGTGATATAGAAGACTGAAATTGGAATTTCATCAAAAGTATTATCCTATGCATCTTATTCATCGTGATCGCAATTATATATATAATTTTTGGCCTCGCGAAGGAGAAAGCATTGCTGAAGCTTGGGGGAGGCTTAAATCAATGTTATATTCATGCCCCAATCATGAGCTCCCAAGAGAAACAATTATTCAAAATCTTTATGCTCGGCTTTCTGAAAACAATCGCACCATGCTCGATACTTCTTGTGCTGGCTCTTTTATGATGAAGACTATTGAATTCATATGGAATTTATTGGATAAAATTAAACACAACTCTGAAGATTGGGACCTCGACGAAGGTAAGGAGTCAGGTATGACACCTAAGTTTGATTGTGTTAAATCTTTTATGGATACCGATATTTTTCGTAAGTTTAGCACTAAATATGGACTTGACTCTGAGATAGTAGTAGCTTCTTTCTGTGAATTATTTGCTACTTATGTTGATCTCCCCAAGGAGAAGTGGTTTAAGTATCATCCTCCCATAGAAGTAAAAGTAGCTGCACCTATTAAAATTGAAGAAAAGACTATCACTTATAATGATCATATTGTTCCTACCTCTTATGTTGAGAAACCACCTTTCCCTGTTAGAATAAAGGATCATGCTAAAGCTTCAACTGTGGTTCGTAAAAGCAATATTAGAACTTATACACCTCCTGAGCAAGTCAAAGTATAACCTAATATTGCTATTGTTAAAGATCTCTTTGTCCGATAATATTGATGGGCATGTTATTCAATTCTGTGGTGAATCTGCTAGAATTGCTAAACCTGGCGCTAAAGATAAACATAGACCTGTGGTAGGCGTGCCTGTTATTTCTGTTAAAATAGGAGATCATTGTTATCATGGCCTGTGTGATATGGGCGCTAGTGCTAGTGTTATACCCTATGATTTATATAAAGAAATTAAGCATGAAATTGCACCTGCTGAGATAGAAGATATTGATGTCACAATTAAAATTGCCAATAGAGATACTATATCAGCAGTGGGAATTGTTAGAGATGTTGAAGTCTTGTGTGGGAAAACTAAATATCCTGCTGATTTTCTTGTTCTCAGTTCTCCACAAGATAGCTTTTGTCCCATTATATTTGGTAGACCCTTCTTGAACAATATTAATGCTATGATAGATTGCAAAAAGAATGTTGTTACTATTGGCTTGGATGATATGACTCATGAGTTTAATTTCTCTAAGTTTAGTAAACAACACCGTGAAGAAGAATTGCCTAGTAAGGATGAAATTGTTGGTCTTGCCTCTATTGCTGTACCTCCAAGTGATCCTTTAGAACATTATTTGCTAGACCATGAAAATGATATGTTTATGAATGAAAGAAGGGAAATAGATAAAGTATTCTTTAAACAGGAACCTATTGTGAAACACAATTTACCTGTTGAAATCCTAGGGGATCCTCCTCCACCCAAGGGTGATCCCGTGTTTGAGCTTAAACCGTTGCCTGAAAATCTTAAATATGCTTATCTTGATGAAAAGAAAATATATCCTGTTATTATTAGTGCTAACTTTTCAGAGCATGAAGAAGAGAGATTATTGAAAACTCTGAAAAAGCACCATGCTACTATTGGATATACTCTTGATGATCTTAAGGGCATTAGTCCCACTCTATGTCAACATAAAATAAATTTGGAAGAAGATGCCAAACCGGTTCGTGATCATCAACGATTGTTGAATCCTAAGATGAAAGAAGTGGTAAGGAAAGAAATACTAAAGCTTCTGGAGGCAGGTATAATTTATCCCGTTGCTAATAGTCAGTGGGTAAGTCCTCTTCATTGTGTCCCTAAGAAGGGAGGTGTTATCGTTGTTCCTAATGATAAAGGTGAATTGATCCCGCAAAGAATTATTACAGGTTATAGGATGGTAATTGATTTCCGCAAAATTAAATAAAGCTACTAAGAAAGATCATTACCCTTACCTTTTATCGATCAAATGCTAGAAATATTATGCAAACATACACATTATTGCTTCCTAGATGGTTATTCGGTTTCTCTCAAATACCGTGGTCGGCTAAAGATCAATCAAAGACTACTTTTACATGCCCTTTTGGTACTTTTGCTTATAGATGTATGCCTTTTGGTTTATGTAATACACCTACTACCTTTCAAAGATGCATGATGGCTATATTCTCTGACTTTTGTGAAAAGATTTGTGAGGTTTTCATGGACGACTTTTCCATCTATGGATCCTCTTTTGATGATTTCTTGAGCAATCTTGATCGAGTTTTGCAGAGATGTGAAGAAACTAATATTGTCTTGAATTGGGAAAAGTGCCACTTTATGGTTAATGAAGGTATTGTCTTGGGGCATAAAGTTTCTGAAAGAGGAATTGAAGTTGATAAAGCCAAGGTTGATGCTATTTTAAAAGATGCCATGTCCCAAGGACATCAAAGGTATAAGAAGTTTCCTTGGTCACGCCGGGTTTTATAGGAGGTTCATTAAGGACTTCTCAAAAATTTCTCGGCCTCTGACTAATTTATTACAAAAAGATATACCATTTGTCTTTGACGATGATTGTGTAGAAGCATTTGAAATACTTAAGAAAGCATTGGTTTCGCACCTATTGTTCAGCCACTGATTGGAATTTACCCTTTGAAATTATGTGTGATGCTAGTGATTATCTTTTGTAGGTGCTGTTCTAGGGCAAAGAGTTGATAAGAAATTAAATGTTATCCATTATGCTAGTAAAACTTTAGACAATGCTCAAAGAAATTATGCTACTACTGAAAAAGAATTTTTAGCAGTTGTATTTGCATGTGATAAGTTCAAACCTTGTATTGTTGATTCTAAAGTAACTATTCACACTGATCATGCTGCTATTAAATACCTAATGGAAAATAAAGATGCTAAACCTAGACTTATTAGATGGGTTCTCTTGCTACAAGAATTTGATTTGCATATTGTTGATTGAAAGGGAGCTGAGAACCCCGTTGCAGACAACTTGCCTAGGTTAGAAAATGTTCTTGATGACCCACTACCTATTGATGATAGCTTTCCTGATGAGCAATTAAATGTCATAAATACTTCTCGTAGTACTCCATGGTATGCTGATTATGCTAATTACATTGTTGCTAAATTTATACCACCTAGTTTGACATACCAGCAAAAGAAAAAGTTTTTCTACAATTTGAGACATTACTTTTGGGATGACCCACATCTTTATAAAGATGGAGTAGATGGTGTTATTAGACGTTGTGTACCTGAGCATGAACAGGAACAGATCCTACGCAAGTGTCACTCTGAAGCTTATGGAGGACACCATTATTTGGAGATAGAACTACACATAAGGTATTGCAATCCGGTTTTTATTGGCCTACTCTCTTCAAGGATGCCCGTAAGTTTGTCTTGTCTTGTGATGAATGTCAAAGAATTGGTAATATTAGTAGACATCAAGAAATGCCTATGAATTATTCACTTGTTATTGAACCATTTGATGTTTGGGGCTTTGATTATATGGGACCTTTTCCTGCCTCTAATGGATATACACATATTTTAGTTGTTGTTGATTATGTTACTAAGTGGGTAGAAGCTATTCCAAGTAGTAGTGCTGATCATAACACCTCTATTAAAATGCTTTAAAAAGTTATTTTTCCGAGGTTTCGAGTCCCTAGATATTTAATGACTGATGGTGGTTCACATTTTATTCATGGTGCTTTCCGTAAAATGTTTGCTAAATATGATGTTAATCATAGAATTGCATCTCCTTATCACCCACAGTCTAGTGGTCAAGTAGAATTGAGTAATAAAGAACTCAAATTAATTTTGCAAAAGACTGTCAATAGGTCTAGAAAGAATTGGTCCAAGAAACTTGATGATGCATTATGGGCATATAGAACTGCATATAAAAATCCTATGGGTATGTCTCCGTATAAAATGGTTTACGAAAAAGCATGTCATTTACCTCTCGAACTAGAACATAAGGCATATTGGACTATTAAAGATCTCAACTATGATTTCAAACTTGCCGGTGAGAAGAGGTTATTTGATATTAGCTCACTGGATGAATGGAGAACCCAAGCTTATGAAAATGCCAAGTTATTTAAAGAAAAAGTTAAAAGATGGCATGAGAAAAGGATACAAAAGCGTGAGTTTAATGTAGGTGATTATGTATTGCTATACAACTCTCGTTTAATATTTTTTGCAGGAAAACTTGTCTCTAAATGGGAAGGCCCCTATGTTATCGAGGAGGTCTATCGTTCTGGTGCCATAAAAATCAACAACTTCGAAGGCACAAACCCGAAGGTGGTAAACGGTCAAAGAATCAAACATTATATCTCAGGTAATCCTATAAATGTTGAAACCAATGTTATTGAAACTGTAACCCGAGAGGAATACATAAGGGACACTTTCCGGAATGTTTCAGACTCCGAAAAGGAATAGGTATGTGGTACAGTAAGTAAACCGACTCCAAAACAATTTTTAAGGTAATATTTCTCCGTTTTGGAATATTTAGAAAAATAGAAAAATAAGAAGCAGTCCGGGAAGGACACGAGGGCCTCATGAGGGTGGAGGGCGCGCCCTACCCCCCTGGGCGCCCCTTACCTCGTGAGCACCTCGTGTGCCTTTCGGACTCCATTTTCTTGCACGATACATATTTTGGTCGGTAAAAATTCATTATATATTCTCCCGAAGGTTTTGACTCCCGTATCATGCAAATATCCTCTGTTCTTGTTTCGAGTTGTTCTCTGTCAGTCAAGGCCAGGCATCATGTCATCTCCCTCCTCCAACAATGGTGACAAAGATGCTTGGCTAATGAAGATAGATCTGAAGAGGGAAGAACCCACGGAGATCAACAAGGATGAAGGGATCAAGAAGGCCACAGAGAACCAAGCTCCGGCAGCAGAAGACATCCTTCGACTTGATCACAATCTTCTTACCCCAACTGAGATCGAAGTTTCAAGATGATTGAGTTAGCTCGTATTCAAAACAAGTATCTCACAAGTGAAAATATTTTGTTGAAGGAGCATATCGTTGCACTCAAGGGCATTATCCGCAAGTTGGAGGACCACTTACTCTCGATGTGCGACTATCCATCACCACCACCTTCTTCACCAACAAAGGAGACATAATCACATGGGTATGGGCACTCCCCTTGGCAACTGCCAAGCTTGGGGGAGGTGCCCCAGTATCGTATCACAACCACATCTCCTATCTTTACTATTTTCTTAGTTCGATCCTATTAGTAGTATCTTGATCTAGTAGAATAAAGTTTATGGCATGATCTAGTTTTGAGTTTTGCTTTATGATCTCTCTATGTAATCGAGTCTGTGAGCTATATAATAAAGATTATTGTTGAGTCAAGGGCTTGATTATTTTACCATGATCTTGAGTGAATAAAAGAATAGAGAAAAAGAATAAAAGGAAACAAAAGGTTCATATTGTTCTTATTGAGAGTAATGACTTCACATAGAGAGGATATGATGATTAAAAGTTGTTGGGAGTGGGCAGACATAGATTTGGTCATCGTTGAAATCAATAGGAACTAATAACGAAAGAGAGGTTTCACATATATATATATATATATATATATATATATATATATATATATATATATATATACTATTATTGACATCTTTTATGATTGTGAGCACTCATTAAAATATGACATGCTAAAGAGTTGATGTTGGACAAGGAAGACAACGTAATGAGTTATGTTTTCTTATATCTGAGATAAAGTATATTGTCACGGATCATCCAACATATTGAGCTTGCCTTTCCCCGTCATGCTAGCCAAATTCTCAGCACCAAGTAGAGATACTACTTGTGCTTCCAAAAACCCTTAAACCAGTTTTGCCATGAGAGTCCACCATATCTACCTATGGATTGAGTAAGATCCTTCAAGTAAGTTGTCATCGGTGCAAAGCAATAAAAATTGCTCTAAATATGTATGATTGATTGGTGTGGGAGAAATAAGCTTTATACGATCTTGTGATGTGGAAGCAATAAAAGCCACGGACTGAATAATAAAGGTTCATATCACAAGGGGCAATATAAAGTGACGTTCTTTCGCATTAAGATTTTGTGCATCCAACCATAAAAGCGCATGGCAACCTCTGCTTCCCTCTGTGAAGGGCCTATCTTTTATTATTATCCTCTACCTTATGCAAGAGTCATGGTGATCTTCACCTTTCCTTTTTACATTTTATCCTTTGGCAACCACAGTGTGTTGGAAAGATCCTGATTGACATATCTAATTGGATGTAGGGGGCATGAGTTATTATTGTTGACATTACCCTTGAGGTAAAAGGTTGGGAGGCGAAACTATAAGCCCCTATCTTTCTCTGTGTCCGATTAAAACTCCGTAACCACAAGTATCGCGTGAGTGTTAGCAATTATGAAAGAATAAATGATAGTTGAGTATGTGGACTTGCTATTAAGCTCTGACATAGACTCTTTCCGATGTTATGATAAATTGCAATTGCTTCAATGGCCGAGACTATAGTTTGTTTGTTCTCAATAAAGTTTATGATTCGTACTCTGCATTGTGAATGGATTATTACTTGAACATAAGTAATCATATGACATTTCCTATATATGTTGCTATTATGAGAATAATCATGATGCCTTCATGTCCGTATTTTATTTTTATCGACAATTATACCTCTAAACATGGGGACATATTTATCGTTATCGGCTTTCGCTTGAGGACAAGCGAGGTCTAAGCTTGGTGGAGTTGATACGTCCATTTTGCATCATGCTTTTATATCGATATTTATTGCATTATGGGTTGTTATTGCACGTTATGTCACAATACTTATGCCTATTCTCTCTTATTGTACAAGGTTTACATAAGGAGGGAGAATGCCGGCAGCTGGAATTCAAATTTGGAAAAGGAGCAAATATTAGAGACCTATTATGCACAACTCCAAAAGTCCTGAAACTCCACGGAATATCTTATAATAAATAATAAATAATCCTCGCCAAAGATGAAGGCCAGGGGGCCCACACTCGTCCCACGAGGTGGGGGCGCCTCCCAGGGCGCGCCCCTACCTTGTGGGCCCCCTGGTGGCCCTCCGATGCCCATCTTCTGCTATATGAGGTCTTTCGTCGAGAAAAAAATCAAAAGCAACCTTTCGGGACGAAACTCCGCCGCCACGAGGCGGAACCTTAGCGGAACCAATCTAGGGCTCCGGCAGAGCTGTTCTGCCGGGGACACTTCCCTCCGAGAGGGGGAAATCATCGTCATCGTCATCACCAACGCTCCTCTCATCGGGAGAGGGCAATCTCCATCAACATCTTCACCAGCACCATCTCATCTCAAAAACCTAGTTCATCTCTTGTATCCAATTCTTGTCTCTAAGTCCGGGATTGGTACTAGTAGGTTGCTAGTAGTGTTGATTACTCCTTGTAGTTGATGCTAGTTGGTTTATTTGGTGGAAGGTCATATGTTCAGATCCTTTATGCATATTAATGCCCCTCTGATTATGAACATGAATATGCTTTGTGAGTAGTTACGTTTGTTCCTGAGGACATGGGAGAAGTCTTGCTATTAGTAGTCATGTGAATTTGGTATTCGTTTGATATTTTGATGAGATGTATGTTGTCTAGCCTCTAGTGGTGTTATGTGAACGTCGACTACATAACACTTCACCATTATTTGGGCCTAGAGGAAGGCATTGGGAAGTAATAAGTAGATGATGGGTTGCTAGAGTGACAGAAGCTTAAACCCTAGTTTATGCGTTGCTTCGTAAGGGGCTGATTTGGATCCATATGTTTCATGCTTTGGTTAGGTTTGCCTTAATACTTTTGTTGTAGTTGCGGATGCTTGAAATAGAGGTTAATCATAAGTGGGATGTTTGTTCAAGTAAGAATAGCACCCAAGCACCGGTCCACCCACATATCAAATTATCAAATTACCGAATGCGAATCATATGAACGTGATGAAAACTAGCTTGACGATATTCCCATGTGTCCTCGGGAGCGCTTTTCCTATTATAAGAGTTTGTCCAGGCTTGTCCTTTGCTACAAAAGGATTGGGCCACCTTGCTGCACTTTATTTACTTTTGTTACTTGTTGCTCATTACAAATTATCTTATCAAAAAACTATCTGTTACCACTTATTTCAGTACTTGCAGAGAATACCTTGCTGAAAACCGCTTATCATTTCCTTCTGCTCCTCATTGGGTTCGACACTCTTACTTATCGAAAGGACTACGATAGATCCCCTATACTTGTGGGTCATCAATCATCCTTTCCTCTTCAAGGAAATCCAACGCAATGCTCAAGAGGTAGCAAGAAGTATTTCTGGCGCCGTTGCCCGGGAGTCTACACAAAAGTCAACATACCAAGTACCCATCACAATCCCTTATCTCTCGCATTACATTATTTGCCATTTGCCTCTCGTTTTCCTCTCCCCCACTTCACCCTTGCCGTTTTATTTACCCTCTCTTTTTTGTTCGCCTTCTTCCCATATGTACTTTGTTTGTGTTTCCTTGTGCCTTCTATATGCTTGCATCTTCGCTTGCTGAAAATCTATTGATATGGGTCCACTTAAAGTGTTCTACTTGGATCATCTTCGATCCTTATGCGCTCATGCTGAAACCCCAAGTAGCCTAGTTGATGGGAAATCTTTATATGAGCATGCTCATTTTGTGCGTCATCGTTTGTCTGGAAAAGGGAAGCTCTTATGGTATCATATAAATAGTTTGCTATGCTATGCTTGCAATCTTTGTGAAATTTGTGATTTTACTAGTTGCTCTAGGAACCCTAAAAAACACCTTCCCTACCTATGTGAGTTCAATGATAATGAAATATTATCCTCTTATGCAAAGGGTGTTTATAGCTACTATGATATCGAACAAATTGAAGAATTTGTCGTTTTTAAGGATGCTCATGAAGTTGCTTCTTTGATTGAAAAGTATGATTTTACTCTCAACAAATCTGAAAATTCTGTCATACTTAAATATTGCAATGAAAACTTTGCTCATAATGTCTATGCCAAGAATTTATTGAAAGAATGACCGTTGCTTTGGAAGAAAATAATGATATGCATGAATCTATAGATAATGATGATTCCGATGATTTGGTTGAAATATCCCTTGATGAACATGATGCTTGCTATTCTTGTGGCCATGATGCCAATATTTATGAAGACGAATTTGCTATAGTTCCTACATGATAGCTATATCATGTTGAAAATATTTTATATGATAGCTATATTGTTGAATTTTCTTATGATCCTACATGTAATTATTATGAGAGAGGAAAATATGGTTATAGAAATTTTCATGTTACTAAATTACCTCTCGTTATGTTGAGATTGCTTTTGTTCCTTTCCGCTTCCTTGCATATGCTAGTTTTTGCTTGCTACGATAATTTGTTTGCCTATAATATGCCTATGCATAGGAAGTATGTTAGACTTAAGTGTGTTTGGCACATGTTTTATGATGCTCTCTTTGTGCCTCAATTCTTGTCTTTCTTGTGAGCATCATTGAAATCTCAATGCCTAGCTAAAAAGGCTTTAAAGAAAAGCGCTTGTTGGGAGACAACCCAATATTTTTCCTTGCTGCTTAGTAATAAATAACCCATCTAGCCTCTGTTTAGATGTGGTTTTATCTTTTAATTAGTGTTTGTGCCAAGTTAAACCTATTGGATCTTCTTGGATGATAGTTATTTGATCTTGCTGTAATTTCCAGAAAATTTGCGCTCAGTGCCTGAATTGTTAAAAATCACCAGAACGTGATAAAATACTGATTCCAATTTCTGCTGATCAATAAACAAATTTTACAGGTCTTCTAATTTTGGTAGAATTGTTTGAGTTCCAGTAGTTTGCGTTAGTTACAGATTACTACAGACTGTTCTGTTTTTGACAGATTCTGTTTTGCGTGTGTTGTTTGCTTATTTTGATGAATCTATGGCTAGTAAAATAGTTTATAATCCATAGAAAAGTTGGAATACAGTAGGTTTAACACCAATATAAATAAAGAATGAGTTCATTACAGTACCTTAAAGTAGTCTTTTGTTTTCTTTCTCTAACGGAGCTCACGAGATTTCTATTGAGTTTTGTGTTGTGAAGTTTTCAAGTTTTGGGTGAATTCTTTTGATGGATTATGGAACAAGGAGTGGCAAGAGCCTAAGATTGGGGATGCCCATGGCACCCCAAGATAATCCAAGGACACCAAAAGTCAAAGCTTGGGGATGCCCGGAAGGCATCCCCTCTTTAAATCCACTTCCATCGGTAATTTACTTGGAGCTATATTTTTATTCACCACATGATATGTGTTTTGCTTGGAGCGTCTTGTATTATTTGCGTCTTTGCTTGTTAGTTTTCCACAATCATCCTTGCTGTACACACCTTTTGAGAGAGCCATACATGATTTGTAATTTGTTAGAATACTCTATGTGCTTCACTTATATCTTTTGAGTTATATAGTTTTGCTCTAGTACTTCACTTATATCTTTTAGAGCATGGTGGTGGATTTCTTGCATATGCTAGTTTTTGCTTGCTACGATAATTTGTTTGCCTATAATATGCCTATGCATAGGAAGTATGTTAGACTTAAGTGTGTTTGTCATATGTTTTATGATGCTCTCTTTGTGCCTCAATTCTTGTCTTTTTTGTGAGCATCATTGAAATCTCAATGCCTAGAAAAGCGCTTGTTGGGAGACTACCCAATATTTTTCCTTGCTGCTTAAGAATAAATCTTAGATGTAGCCTCTGGTTAGATGTGTTTTTATGTTTTAATTAGTGCGTGTGCCAAGTTAAACCTGTAGGATCTTCTTGGATGATAGTTATTTGATCTTGCTGTAATTTCCAGAAACTTTCGGTTCACAAAAACAATTGTTAAAAATCACCAGAATGTGATAAAATAGTGATTCCAATTTATGATGATCAATAAACAAATTGCCTAGGTCTTCCTATTTTTTCTTATTTTTTTGTAGTTCCATAAGTTTGCGTTAGTTACAGATTACTACAGACTGTTCTGTTTTTGACAGATTCTGTTTTTCGTGTGTTGTTTGCTTATTTTGATGAATCTATGGCTAGTAAAATAGTTTATAAACCATAGAGAAGTTGGAATACAGTAGGTTTAACACCAATATAAATAAAGAATGAGTTCATTACAGTACCTTGAAGTGGTTTTTTGTTTTCTTTCGCTAACGGAGCTCACGAGATTTCTGTTGAATTTTGTGTTGTGAAGTTTTCAAGTTTTGGGTGAAATATTTTGATTGATTATGGAACAAGGAGTGGCAAGAGCCTAAGCTTGGGGATGCCCATGACACCCAAAGATAATCTAAGGAAACCAAAAAGTCAAAGCTTGGGGATGCCCCGGAAGGCATCCCCTCTTTCGTCTACTTCCATCGGTAACTTTACTTGGAGCAATATTTTTATTCACCACATGATATGTGTTTTGCTTGGAAAGTCTTGTATGATTTGAGTCTTTGCTTTTTAGTTTACCACAATCATCCTTGCTGTACACACCTTTTGAGAGAGCCATACATGATTTGTAATTTGTTAGAATACTCTATGTGCTTCACTTATATCTTTTGAGTTAAATAGTTTTGCTCTAGTACTTCACTTATATCTTTTAGAGCACGGTGGTGGATTTCTTTAATAGAAACTATTGATCTCTCATGCTTCACTTGGATTATTTTTAGAGTCTTAAATAGCATGGTAATTTTGCTTAAACAATCCTAATATGCTTGGTATTCAAGATTTGTAAAACTTTCTTTTGAGTGCGTTGAATACTAAGAAAAGTTTGATGCTTGATAATTGTTTTGAGATATGAAGATGGTGATATTAGAGTCATGCTAGTTGAGTAGTTGTAAATTTGAGAAATACTTGTGTTAAAGTTTGTGATTCCCGTATCATGCACGTATGGTGAACCGTTATGTGATGAAGTCGGAGCATGATTTATTTATTGATTGTCTTCCTTATGAGTGGCAGTCAGGGACGAGCGATGGTCTTTTCCTACCAATCTATCCCCCTAGGAGCACGCGCGTAATACTTTGCTTTGATAACTTCTAGATCTTTGCAATAAGTATATGAGTTCTTTATGACTAATGTTGAGTCCATGGATTATACGCACTTTTCTTCTTTCCACCATTGCTAGCCTCTCTAATACCACGCACTTTTCGCCGGTATCATACACCCACCATATACCTTCCTCAAAACAGCCACCATACCTACCTATCATGGCATGTCCATAGCCATTCCGAGATATATTGCCATGCAACTTTCCACCATACTGTTTATTATGACACGCTCTATCATTGTCATATTGCTTAGCATGATCATGTAGTTGACATCGTATTTGTGGCAAAGCCACCGTTCATAATCCTTTCATACATGTCACTCTTGATTCATTGAATATCCCGGTACACCGCCGGAGGCATTCATATAGAGTCATAGTTTGTTCTAAGTATTGAGTTGTAAGAAAAATAAAAGTGTGATGATCATCATTTTTAGAGCATTGTCCCAAGTGAGGAAAGGATGATGGAGACTATGATTCCCCCAGAAGTCGGGATGAGACTACGGATGAAAAAAAAAGAGGCCATAAAAAAAGAGAAAATGCCCAAATAAAAAAAATGAGAGAAAAAGAGAAAAGGGACAATGTTACTATACTTTTACCACACTTGTGCTTCAAAGTAGCACCATGATCTTCATGATAGAGAGTCTCTCATTTTGTCACTCTCATATACTAGTGGGAATTTTTCATTATAGAACTTGGCTTGTATATTCCAATGATGGGCTTCCTCAAATTGCCCTAGGTCTTCGTGAGCAAGCGAGTTGGATGCACACCCACTTCGTTTCTTTTGTTGAGCTTTCATATACTTATAGCTCTAGTGCATCCGTTGCATGGCAATCCCTACTCACTCACATTGATATCTATTGATGGGCATCTCCATAGCCCGTTGATACGCCTAGTTGATGTGAGACTATCTTCTCCCTTTTTGTCTTCTCCACAACCACCATTCTATTCCACATAGTGCTATATCCATGGCTCACGCTCATGTATTGCGTGAAAATTGAAAAAGTTTTGAAAATGGTCAAAAGTATTAAACAATTGCTTGGCTTGTCATCGGGGTTGTGCATGATTTAAATACTTTTTGTGGTGAAGATAGAGCATAGCCAGACTATATGATTTTGTAGGAATAACTTTCTTTGGCCATGTTTTTTTGAGAAGACATAATTGCTTTGTTAGTATGCTTGAAGTATTATTATTTTTATGTCAATATTAAACTTTTGTCTTGAATCTTTCGGATCTGAATATTCATACCACAATTAAGAAGAATTGCATTGAAATTATGCCAAGTAGCACTCCGCATTTTTTTTGACTATACACAGTAGGGCAAAACCCCACTGCAATTTTTATATTAAAACAAAGAGGTCCAGCTGTACAAAAGGCTTGAGATAAGCCAAAAAAACACAGAGAAAGAAGGAAAGAAAAAAGAAGGAAAGAAAGAAAGGAAGAAAGAAGGAAGGAAACAAGAAGCTAGCAGCTACTAAGAAACAAAAGATTACAGGACAAGATTATCAAGCGAGATGTAAAGCTCTAGCATGGCTCTTCTTAATTCTGAACCTAAGCATATTGAGCTCCTCCAAGAGGATGACTTTCCATCCCTGGATGCTTGGTTGGATGTCTTGAAAAATGAGGTTGTTCCTGGAGATCCAGATGGCCCATGATGCTAGGATGATGATTTCCATGAAGAAAGGCACATGAAGTTTAAGTTTTAGGTCAGCAAAAGCTTCAAGAACTGAGACATTTGCCTGCCTAGTGGGGCAAATCATGTCCCAACACTATGCAGCAAAAGGACATGTCCAAAAGAGGTGCTGCAATGTTTCCTCCTGCTGGCAATTGTTTACAGCACAATTGTAGTTGTCGAAATGAAATGATTTTCTTCTAAGTAGATTCCTGGTATTGAGTCTGTCATGTAGTAGCCTCCAGAAAAACACCTTGTGCTTGGGTTGACAAGAGCTATTCCAAATCCAGTTAAATTGTTGTGGCAATATTTTAACTCCCATCATCAGTTTATATGCCTTTGCAACAGAGAATTGATCACTTCCCCAAATATAGCTCCAGGTGTCTGTGCATTCTAGATATTCGTAACCCCTCAAAGTTATACATATGTCTTCCATTGCTTCAAATTCTTGGAATGCTTGCATCACAAAGGTAAGTGAAAGAGATCTTCCAAATAATCAGTGTGAATAATGGAATGCACAGTGGAGTTTCTATTTTCCACAAAAGAAAAGAGATGAGGGAACATGTCCTGAAGGCAAGCTGAGTGCCAAAGATCTGACCAAAAAAAGGCACTTTTGCCATCTCCAATGTGGCATCTGGCCATGGATTTGAAATTGTCAATGAGCTTAAGATTAGCCTTCCACCAAAAGGATCCTATCCAACTGCTACACGCAGTGAACCAAAGACTGTAATATGCTTCCTGCATCAAGTTAACCCATGGGATGTTGTGTACATTATAAAACTTGTGAAATTCTTGAGTAGCAAAGCTTTGTTTTGCACAAAGATGTCCATTACTCCCAATCCTCCTTGGTCCTTTGGCCTACACACAGTACTCCATGCCACCATGGCAGGCCTATGATCCTCCAAATCAGGGCCTCTCCAGAGGCAATGCCTCAACAATTTAATTGCTTGAGCTTTAATGGTGACTGGTACATCTAGGCACCCCATAAGATAAATCAGCAGGGAATTGAGCATAGATTTTACCGCAATAGTCTTCCACCATGGTTAAAAAGAAGATAGGCCCATAAGTTTCTTCAAGTCTTGTGACCATAGGTAAACATTGCTCAACAGTTGGTTTATAAATACCCAAGGGTGCACCCAAATATTGGATTGGAAAGGATTCCTTTTGCATTGGAAAGTATTAGTCAATTTCAACTTTCTCCTCGGTACATTGAGTGGGATGAGGCTAGATTTAGAATAATTGACTTTCGGTCCAAAGAGCATCTGCAAAAGTATTGAGGAGGGCTTTGAGGCAGTGTAGTTATTTGGCATCTGCTTGAAGGAGGACCAAAGTGTCATCTGCATATTGAACTATTGGGAAATCAGGGCAGGAATTCTTTTTTATCATTTACCTACTCGAGGACGAGCAGGAATTAAGCTTGGGGATGCCTGATACGTCTCCAACGTATCTATAATTTTTGACAGCTCCATGCTATATTATCTACTGTTTTGGACCATATTGGGCTTTATTTTCCACTTTTATATTACTTTTGAGACTAACCTATTAACCGGAGGCCCAGCCCAGAATTGCTGTTTTTTTGCCTATTTCAGTGTTTCGAAGAAACGGAATATCAAACGGAGTCCAAACGGAATGAAATCTTCGGGAACGCGATTTTCTCACCGAATATGACCCAGGAGACTTGGACCCTACGTCAAGAAAGCCACAAGGTGTGCACGAGGTAGGGGGGCGCGCCTACCCCCCTAGGGCGCGCCCCCACCCTCGTGGGCCCCATGAAGCTCCACCGACGTACTTCTTCCTCCTATACATACCTACATACCCCCAAATAATTAGATACAGAGCCAAAAACCTAATTCCACTGCCGCAACTTTCTGTACCCACGATATCCCATCTTGGGGCCTGTTCCGGAGCTCCGCCGGATGGGGAATCCACCATGGAGGGCTTCTACATCATCACCATAGCCCTTCCGATGGAGTGTGAGTAGTTTACTTCAGACCTTCGGGTCCATAGTTAGTAGCTAGATGGCTTCTTCTCTCTTTTTGGATCTCAATACAATGTTCTCCCCCTCTCCCGTGGAGATCTATTCAATGTAATCTTCTTTTTGCGGTGTGTTTGTTGAGACCGATGAATTCTGGGTTTATGATCAAGATTATCTATGAACAATATTTGAATCTTCTCTGAATTCTTTTATGTATGATTAGTTATCTTTGCAAGTCTCTTTGAATTATGAGTTTGGTTTGGCCTACTAGATTGGTTTTTCTTGCAATGGGAGAAGTGCTTAGCTTTGGGTTCAATCTTGCGGTGTCCTTTCCCAGTGACAGTAGGGGCAGCAAGGCACGTATTGTATTGTTGCCATCGAGGATAACAAGATGGGGTTTTTATCATATAGCATGAATTTATCCCTCTACATCATGTCATCTTGCTTAAGGCGTTACTCTGTTTTCTTGAACTTAATACACTAGATGCATCTTTGGATAGCGGTCGATGAGTGGAGTAATAGTAGTAGTTGCAGGTGAGTCGGTCTACTTGTCTCGGACGTGATGCCTATATACATGATCATACCTAGATATTCTCATAACTATGCTCAATTCAGTCAATTGCTCAACAGTAATTTGTTCACCCACAGTAAAATACTTATGCTCTTGAGAGAAGCCACTAGTGAAATATATGGCCCCCGAGTCTATGCTCATCATATTAATCTTCCATCACTTTATTATTGCTTTGCTTTTTAGTTTGCTCTTTATTTTACTTTGCATATTTATCACAAAAATACCAAAAATATTATATATCATCTCTATCAGATCTCACTCTCGTAAGTGACCGTGAAGGGATTGACAACCCCTATTCGTGTTGGTTGCGAGGAGTTATTTGCTTCGTGTAGGTACGAGGGACTCATGGCGTAGCCTCCTACTGGATTGATACCTTGGTTCTCAAAAACTTAGGGAAATACTTACGCTACTTTGCTGCATCATCCTTTCCTCTTCAAGGAAATCCAACGCAATGCTCAAGAGGTAGCACTCCACCATCACAGGTGCTTGCTCTAACTTGGAACTGTTATATGTGGTTGTGTTTTCCGTATGATTTCTAGTTTGTATTGATTCTGATTATGTTGAATTGCATCTGCGTAGCTTACAACTTATACCTTCAACGATCACTTACCCATAAGACACATTCAACTTGGGACTGTGATGTAGGTTGCATCTTGCATTT
Organism: Aegilops bicornis; assembly: GCA_021605145.1. NCBI lineage: Eukaryota > Viridiplantae > Streptophyta > Magnoliopsida > Poales > Poaceae > Aegilops > Aegilops bicornis. The sequence goes on from CM038669.1 coordinate 83,094,296, forward strand.
TCTTCTAGCTTGTACTGCTTCTAATTTCTTGAAATGTCACTTACAACGAGACACTTTTTACCTGATAGAGTGATATTGGTTGCATGTTCATATGGTGCCTAGCTTTCATTTCTTCAAATTTTGTTGAAACGCCTTCCTCTTACTGTTTTTTCATACCTATTCCATCCTCCTATTGTACGTGTGAATATGAAATGCTGTCTTTTTTGTATATATACCATCATCCTATCATGTGCTTGCCCTACATCAAAGTAGTGTCCGTCTGTATCATGCATCAACCAGTTATGCAGAGCTAATTTTATTCATCTTCTTGTGGTTTTGACTTCATAAGGCAATATCAGAAAATAGGAAGTAAAAGAGTAAGTTAGAGGATGTTGGTGCTCCTCCGCACCGACGCAAACAGAGACTCTCTAGATTTGCCACTGCTACTGCTAATGAAGTTGAAGTCCCAAGTCTACATGATGAGTTCATCTCCCGTACTCCATCATTGCACCTGCTGAGTTCATACATTATACATCTGCATATGACATGGCGTTCTGTGTCTAGAATACACTACATCTATCTATCATACCATGTTCTTACATCAAAGTACTGCTGTTGTGTATCCCGCATCAGTCACTCATGATTGGACACTTTTAACATGGCAGTTTGATAGTGGTTGCATCTTGCATTGATTTCTACGATGTACTGCTTCGCATTTTTTGAATTGCCACTTATGACAAGACACTTTTAACTTGGCAGAGTAATATTGGTTGCATCTTTCATACGGTGTCTAGCTTGCATTACTTCTATCTTCTTGAAAATCCTTCTGCTTAGTTTACACATCATAGCTGTGAATATGTCATGCCGTCCTGTTTTTCTTACATATTCCATCCTCATACGGTTGTCTTACATCAAAGTATTGCTTGTCCGTATCATGCATCAATCATTTCTGAAGAGCAATTTTATTCTTTTGTGTTGTGGGTATGGCTTGCCATGGAAAAGTCAAAAAAGCAAGGAAAATAATATAGTAGGGAGTGGTGTTACTCGTCGGGTGAAACAGAAAAGGATCTGCCGTCCAGATTCTGCTGGTACTTATAGTGCAGTAGAAGGTCCAAGTCCACCGGCTAAATCTACAAACATAGTATCACCTGCTCCACCAGCTGCAGCATCCGCTTCAACTGCATCGGCATCTCAACGAAGTTAATCGTTCGCTTTGCTCCGAACCGCCAGCCCCAAGCTGCCTTCACACCTAACACTACTTCAAGCATCACGACACAACAAGACTTGGCAAGATCAGATGAACCTCATGAGCATCAACACCAAGACGGTACCTGACCGAGTCAAGTTGCAGTTGCATGCTCCTTTATATGTACTCTCACAGTTTGATGTACACTAACACTTTCCATATTCGTTGTTGAACTAGCACCATGACGCAAGTGGAAACAGACATCGGGATAATGCTTGATGATTAACAAAATCTAAAGGAGGAAGAATGGAGATCCATTTTGAGGCAGGTTTAAAAAGGCCACGTGATGCTACAGAGTCAGCCAAGTTAGTATCAGAGGCAGCCGTTGTCGTTAGGTGTCATGCACATGTCCTCCCAACGTGGATCCAGTACAGGAATGAGAAAGATAATACACAGTTTAACACCTTCCTTGACCATTTATCCGTAAGTAATGTTATTCATCGAAATTAGTAATATTGTCTTGCTCTGTCCCATACTTTCTAGCGTCCTCCTAATAAGACTCACATTCCTTTTTCAACAGATGAGGTTCAAGTTGGATCCGAAAGATGATGCAAATAAACAAGCATGCACTCATGGTGTTTAGTCTGCTCTGCAAAAGTATCAGTACCACCTTAGAAAATCTCACTTTGAAGGCAAGGCTAACAATGAAATCGCCCAAACATCTCCAGTGGAATATATTACAGATGAAGACTGGACAACCCTCGTTAAACACTGGTCTAATCCAAAGTATCAGGTAGGCTATATGTATTTGATCAGACCACATATTGAACTTGTATTTATGTATGTGCCTTAAAAGTGTATCTTCTTCCAGGCTAATTGTTTGAAGAACAAGACCAACCATTCTAAAGTGAAATTCCAACAGACAACAGGATCCCGTAGCTATATTGCACACTGCGAGGCTCTTGTAAATAGCTGCTACTTCCTCTTTTTTCGGTGCCATATTATCGTATCTATATTGACTTGTTCCAAATACAGAGGAAAGCCTGTGTGGACCAAAAAGAACCTGAACCGAATGCAGTGCAAATCTTCAAGGATTGCCACACCAGAAAGATGAAGGGCATGAGCACACCAGTTCAAGCCGCTGTTGTAAGTCCTTACTCCTCCTGCCTTTGAACCGATTGGTACTGTGATGTGTTCATTTATCTACTTGGTTTGCAACCAATGTCAATTACTCTGTTCACTTTTATACACAGTTGTCTTAATGTATCATTTCACCTTACATGGTTTAAAAGAGATGAAGGATATTCTTTTGGTCTTGATCTGTATTCTAGTTGTTATGTTCATGTGCGCACACTATGATAAAATAGCTTGTTTGTTTTATATCTGTTTGCCCATGATATGAATGATGTCATACTATGTTCATCCTACTTTAAACCAAGTCTCTTTATCCTTAGATGTCCACGAATGTGAGGAAATAGACAATACAGTAGGCATGCTACATGGACATATGTTCCGGAAGTGATTTTATTATGTAGTTGGCACTACAATACATTCTAATGTATTACAGTAGTTCACCAAAATAAAATATGTATAAACGTGTAACCTAGTTTGTTTGTTTTTCTCATTAGTAACTTATCTGCTACACTAATCTACAAGTTCAAACTTTCAGGAAGCCATGGAAAAAATGATTGAACAGCCACAACCACCTGAAGGTGACAAGGCTACCAAAGGCACAATGTCACCTCTTGCTGCAGTGCGTCAGTATCTCTACACTAACAGTGCCAAAAGCACTTTCCTACGTAATTCTGGGTTGGTTGTCAAGGTAACTGTCGGTGTCAAAACCGGCGGATCTCGGGTAGGGGGTCCCGATCTGTGCGTCAAGGCTGATGGTAACAGGAATCAAGGGACACAAATGTTTACCCAGGTTCGGACCCTCTCGATGGAGGTAAAACCCTACTTCCTGCTTGACTAATATTGATGATATGGGTAGTACAAGAGTTGATCTACCACGAGATCGTAGAGGCTAAACCCTAAGAGCTAGCCTATGATGGTATGATTGTAATTGTGATCGGCCTTCTAAGGACCAACCTCTCCGGTTTATATAGACACCGGAGAGGGCTAGGGTTTACATGGAGTCGGTTACAAGTAAGGAAATATAATATCCGGATCGCCAAGCTTGCCTTCCATGCCAAGGATAGTACCATCCGGACACGGGCCGAAGTCTTGAGTCTTGTATCTTCAGCTTCAATAGTCCGGACGTTGTACACAGTCCGGCTGTCCGGATACCCCCTAATCCAGGACTCCCTCAGTAGCCCCTGAACCAGGCTTCAATGACGATGAGTCCGGCGCGCAATATTTTCTTCGGCATTGCAAGGCGGGTTCCTTCTCCAAATACTCCAAAGCGCTTGTTGCGACGAATAGTGTCCGGCCTCCAATCAATGTTGTGCTCCTCGGCTTCGGTGCCTCAGTAATGACCATCTCCACGTGTCGAGCGAATGTGACGAGTCGAGGCATTTTTGCATTTTCCACCCTCGATCCTCCAGGAGAACCGTCTATTTGAAGGGACGGGGATTCTCAGATCCAAACCCCACTCTCCCTCCCAGAGCCAGCATCCAACAGAGCGCTCCGCAAAAAGCCATTCCAACATGGCCGACCGTCGCAGCTCATCTACTTGCCCTTCTCGTTCCAAGTCGGGGGATTGGGGAGAGTGTTCGATTCCTCATAGCCGCTTGACAAAGTTACAAACTCAAGGGTTTCTCCCATCGGCGTTCATGGTCTCCGTCCCGAGCTGGTATAACCACTTATGACGGAGGAGACCAGCCGAGGGATCCCCTAACCCATCTTCGTGAGGAGCGTATATGTCCGATCCCTCATCTGCCGAGGGGCGAGGTTCCCTATCCACCCGCTTTCTTGGCGGGCTCACGGAGTTCTACGGCCTCGATTACACGACCTTACCCCTGGCTCTATTCTGCACATAGCGGGGTATGTTTCCCTGTGCGAGCTGTTTTTAGGCTGCGAACCACACTTCGGATTATGGCGGAAGCTGTTCTGCCTCGTCCCCCGCACCCAGGGGGAGTCCCTATGCCAAGTGGGAGGGGCCGAAGTATGGCGCATTGCCGAGAATGGATACCTGTCTGGCACTCCTAAGAAGGCACCAAAAAACTGGCCTTCGGAGTGGTTCTATATAAACAACGTCCCCCTTCCAGATCCAGTCCGGACAGGTCTCCGCAAGTTCAGCAACGCCCCGCCGAAGGCACGCCTAAGCTGGCGCCCCCGGGGCCCTCAAGAAGAGGACACGCGGGAAATATTCCTGCTGATGGACAGGATAAAGTTACTAGCCAAATCCGGACTGACGATAGTTGAGGTTATGGCGATATGCATAAGATGGGGAGTGCAACTGCTCCAATATCGGGGGAAGCCCATGTGGCATTTCAATGGGGAAGACGACGCCACCCGCTGCGGCCGTAAAGCTCCGGACTCCGCCGCCGCTCTGGCAAGGATATTGTCCGATCTGTACAAAGGGGAAGTGGAGGAATTCCTTCGCATAAAAACGCGGGAAGGATTCTCCATGTACAACTCCCCAGCGTGGGTAAGTTGCCATTCTTTTTCCCCGCTTTGCTCTAGCGTTCTTCTGCTAAGATTACTTGCATCAATGCTTCTGGGTAGGAATTAAGGAGGGCCGAGAAGGAATCTTCAGCCCCTCCTCAAGAACTGCAGGACCTCGAAGGGCCCTAGATCCGGGACTTAAAGTGGATCCGGATATCACTGTGGAGCTCGTCAATGGGGTATTTTATCAGGCGAGCTGGGATGGCGCCCTAGTGGCCATTACGGCCGACTACCGTGGACTTCTCCCTGCCTCGTGTGTAAGCCGAACTAGAAGTCCCTATCCTTCGAAGAGGACTCCCCCTAGGTGTTATAATTTACCTTTGAGGCGTCATTCTATTTGCAGAAACGACGGCCGGAGCGAGGGGCCGAGCCCCTAGGGACTCGTCAACCACGGGCGTCCAGATCGGGCAGGCTCAAGAGGAAGGTGGTGAGGGTTGACACACCGCTACAGAGGTAAAACAATAACCTATCATGTAATTATAGAATTTAAAATATGACAAGGCCCTTTGTGTCTGGCACGAAGAAGAATAACCGGACTATATCCGGAGACCCTACCAATCACGCCTCCACCAGCCGGGTTGCAGAACCGGCTTCAGGGGCGGATGCGGACACGGGGCCAGCACCGCATGGCTCTCCAACAGAGAGTGCGGACATGCTCTCAGCCACGAATTCGAAGTAGAGAGCGCCATGAATCACAAAGGCCGACGGGTCAGATTGAAAAACGCTTTTTCCAAAGAGGCGTTTAATGCCTTCAATTCGGGCGGACGCAGACGCATAAGCTGCTCGGGCGGGCTTGCCCAAGCGATAAACCAAAGATACCAAAGACATACGGGTGAGAAATTTTGATAAGTATGTATAGCAAGAGCCTCGAGACTTGAAACGGTTGAAACAACAGTTTTAAGGATCAATTTATGTCTGTGTCCTTGTAGAGAAGAACGAGCAATTGTTTCGAGTCGGAGGACTGCAAGGCCGAATCGAGGGTCAGTAGCCAAGTTAGAGGAACCCCAAAGGCCCTCATATGGTAACAATTATCACAATTGTGCGAAGATGCACCAGTTAGTAAATGGATAATATGACAAGTCTAATGTAAAATTCTGCAGACAATCCCGGGTGAATCCGAGGGCGAGGAGAGGACGCATCGCATCTCAAAAAGCAGCTAGAGGCTGGCGAGCGCATTCTTATGCGAGTTAGGCGGGAGAAGAACGATCTTCAAGATGCCAAAGTCCAGCTGGACATGGAGTTAAAAGATCTCCGCGCTCAGCTGGCAGACTCCATGAAGGAGAACAAGAGGCTTCGACGCGATATTTACAGTAAGTGCCTAGACGAACTGTTGTATAGTTCGGCGAGGAAGTATATTGAAAGAATTTTGCTTGCAGGAATGTTAACGGGTCGCCCCGAGGAAGAGATGCCCTCATCTGCAAATGATTTACTGCAAGACCTTTCGTGACCGCACGAGCGAGCTCGGCAAGTGATGCAGGGTGTTGCTCAGGCTTTGTAGCCATCAAGCTACTGCCGAATGGCCTGGGGGAACTTGTGGACCTGCTTCAAGGAGCTCGGCGGCGCTTCCGTCTATGGAAGATATTAGCATGCCGACAAGGAGCAAGAGAAGCCTGGGCAATGGTGAAGACATGCTACACCAAGCTGGACCCGAATCATATGGCTGAAGTGGGACCGGCGGGGCCCGATGGGCAAGAAATTCCCGCTAGTCTGGTGTATGACCAGGTAGCGTTAGCCGCTAAGTATTCTCGACAGGATTGTAAGCTAGATAGCATGTTGGACGGTATAGAAGAGGAATGTAATCAGTCCAAATGACTGCGTAAATTAATGGGCATGATTAGCCCCTAGCCGGATTAAAATCATTTGTCATGGCGGACCTTTTCGCTTCAGCCCCCGGGTCCTATAGTCTGGGGTGTGTCCGAATACCCGCTCAGCTATACAAAACCGCGGTATGTGTGGAAACAAGGCGTAGGGGTCATAAGTGCTTGAACAGACAAGTACCCAACTAGTTATGTTATATTACATGGATAGTAAGAAACATCTTCCAGAGAGAATAGTTCCGTTATGGGTTCCTTTCCCTGGGTACGCATGCGATGATGCACATGTCCGGACTACGAATGATGGCGTAGGATACAAGACTTCTGGGGATTTATGTTATGATAAACAAATACATCTTTTGTTCACCGACCGAATATTCTCTTAAGGAAGCTAGCTTTCGGCTTCACCCAGTCTGAGGTACACATCCGGCTGAACCGGAAGTAACAATCGCAGAGGTGCTCCCCTTATGCCCTAGCCGAATTAACGGGAACGTAGGGCATAAACACAAGAGCCAGGCAACCCATATTGGCAAAATCTTAAGTCATATCGATGCATATAATGGTGAAGAAAAGGCACATATGGAAAAAGAATGCATATGCGACGGGCAGAAAGCCATGTGAGTAATCATTTTAAGCTTCCGTATAGGAAGCCCCCAGGTATTGCTTACACACTTAGTGCGGCCGGAGCAATCCGGAAATATGCACTGTATTGAATACTTTATGTGAATATAGAAAAGGTTCGAGAAAGGAAAAGGGGATGGGGCATAATTAAAAGGGAGGGGTTAGGAGACGAACACTGTGTTCGGCGCTAGGCGTAGAATCTCCGTAGTCTTGCCGCGTTCCATCGGTTCGGCTCGAGTCTGTTATCGGATGCATTACGTAAGCGGTACGCTCCTCCGGTGAGAACTTTGTCAATGACGAAGGGACCCTCCCACTTGGGTTTGAGTTTGTCCTTCTTCTTCTCCGGTAGTCGTAGAACGAGCTCGCCAATGTTGTAAGTTTTGGCCCGCACTTCTCTGCTTTGGTATCGTTGAGCCTGCTGCTGATAGAATGTGGAACGGGCTTTTGCGACATCGCGCTCCTCCTCCAAGGCATCCAAATTATCCTGCCGATCTAACTCGGCTTCCTTCTCTTCGTACATGCATACGCGTGGCGAATCATGTATTATGTCGCAAGGTAATATCGCTTCGCGCCGCACACCATAAAAATGGTGTGTATCCGTGGTGCGATTTGGCGTGGTCCGTAGCCCCCAGAGTACGGAGTCGAGCTCCTCCACCCAGTGCGTATCCGACTCTTTCAAGGATCGCACTAGCCTGGGTTTGATACCGCTCATAATGAGACCATTTGCCCGCTCTACCTGGCCGTTAGTTTGTGGATGGTAGACGGAAGCGTAATCGAGCTTGATGCCCATTTATGCGCACCAAGTTTTCACTTCGCCGTCGGCTATGAAATTTGAGCCATTATCGGTGATGATGTTGTGGGGACACAAGACGGTGTACGACCCGGATATGAAGTCTATTACTGGTCCATATTCAGCCGCTTTTGACTGGTTTAGCTTCTATCCATTTGGTGAATTTGTCCACCATGACCAATAAGTATTTCTTCTTATGGCTTCCCCTTTAAGAGGTCCGACCATATCCAGCCCTGCACCGCAAAGGGCCACGTTATGGGGATTGTTTGGAGAGCGGTAGGGGGCATGTGACTCTGATTGGCAAAGAGCTGGCAACCGACGCAATGTTGGACAAGGTCTTGTGCGTCCGCTCGGGCCGTCGGCCAATAGAAGCCTATTCGGAAGGCCTTGCTGACTAATGCCCGAGCCACGGCGTGGTGCCCGCCCAGGCCGGTATGGATTTCAGCCAAGAGCTGCCGCCCTTCCTCTTCGGAGATGCATCTTTGTAGCACTCCGGTAGCGCTTTTCTTGTAGAGTTCCCCTTCATAGCTTTGTAAGCTTTAGAGCGCCGGACAATGCAGCGTGCTTCATTTTAGTCTTCGGGGAGCTCCAGCCTATTTAGGTAGGACAAGAAGGGCTTGGTCCACGGGGCAATTACAACCATGATTTCGTGGGTTGAGGACCTTATTTCGGGGGTAGAACCTTCGACTATGTCTGATGGTTCGGAATCCGGGGGTGTATTCGGGTCCGTGCTAGTATTGTAGGACTCCCCTTCCCATACTACGGATGGCTTGAACAACCGTTCCAAGAATATGTTAGGTGGGACAGGGTCGCGTTTAGCGCTGATGCGAGCGAGGACATCCGCCGCTTGATTGTTTTCTCGAGCCACATGGTGGAATTCGAGCCCCTCAAACCGAGCTGACATTTCGAGGACGGCATTACGGTAGGCCGCCATTTTCGGGTCCTTGGCATCAAAATCTCCGTTTATCTATGATATTGCGAGGTTTGAGTCCTTGCACACTTCTAGGCGTTGAATGCCCATAGAGACTGCCATCCGAAGACCGTGCAACAGAGCCTCATATTCGGCTGCATTGTTGGAGACTGTGTATAATATTTGGAGGACGATCGACCATGTCGCCGGGTGGGAGATGTCAGGACTACCCATGCTCCTAATCCGCCAGCATTTTAGAGCCGTCGAAGTGCATGATCCGCTTTGAGTATGCGCCCGTACTCTTTAGGGAGTTCGCTTCATTCATTCGGGCGTAAGTCAGCCAACACTTGCGACTTGATGGCCCGCCGTGGTTTGTACGTTATGTCGAACGGAAGGAGCTCAATAGCCCACTTGGCAATCCGGCCCGTAGCATCGCGGTTATTTATTATGTCATTGAGTGGTACTTCGGAGGCCACCGTAATCGAACACTCTTGAAAGTAGTGTCGTAGCTTCCGGGATGCCATGAACACCGCGTATGCTATTTTTTGATAGTGTGGGTATCGGTATTTGCATGGGGTTAGGACCATGGACACGTAGTAAACCGCTTCGAGCAGGTATTTGTATCTGTCGGCCTCTCGTTCGACGGCGAAGCTGCGCTTACGACTTGATGCGTTGCAGCTATGTACAACAAAGACATAGGTTCATCGATATTCGGTATGTTAATTATCGGATTACTGGCCAATAAGGTCTTTATTTCATCCAGTCCGGCCGCGGTGCCTCCATCCATACGAAGTGTTCGGTGCGCTGAAGAAGGCGATAAAGCAGTTGTGCCTTTTCTCCTAACCTGGAGATAAAGCGGCTGAGAGCAGTCACGCATCCGGCTAGCTTTTGGATGTGCTTGAGGTCTGTTGGTATAGCCAACTGTGACAAAGCTCGGATTTTTTCCGGATTCGCCTCAATTCCTCTGTTGGAAACGATGAAGCCGAGTAGCTTCCCCGAGGGGACGCCAAAAACGCATTTTTCCGGATTCAGCTTGATGTCGTATGTCCGGAGATTGTCGAATGTAAGCCTCAAGTCATCTATTAGGGTTTCGACATGTCTTGTTTTTATGACCACGTCGTCCACATATGCCTCCACTGTTTCGCCGATTTGTTTTTCCAGGCATGTTTGAATCATGCGTTGGTAGGTTGCACCGGCGTTCTTAAGCCCGAAAGGCATAGTGTTGAAGAAAAAAGGGACATATGGCGTTATGAAAGTTGTTGCAGCTTGGTCAGACTCTGCCATCTTTATTTGATGGTATCCGGAGTATGCATCGAGGAAACACAGCGAGTCATGTCCAGTTGTGGCATCGATGATTTGATCGATGCGAGGGAGGGGAAACGGATCCTTGGGGCAAGCCTTGTTGAGGTCTTTGAAATCGACGCATAGGCGCCAAGATTTATCCTTCTTTGGCACCATCACCAAATTTGCCAGCCAATCCGGATGTTTGATATCTCTGATAAAATCCGGCCTCGGGTAGCTTGGCTAACTCTTCCCCCATTGCCTGTTGTTTGGGCTCTGAGAATCGCCTTAGGGTCTGCTTGACTGGTTTATATCCTTTTAGAATGTTGAGGTTGTGTTCGGGCAGTCTGCGTGGGATGCCCGGCATGTCCGATGGGTGCCAGGCGAAAATGTCCGAATTCTCGCGTAAGAAATCTCGTAGTGCAGCGTCAATCGCGGGTCTCAGCTGTGTCCCGATGGAAGCTGTCTTTTTGGGGTCCGTTGGGTGGACCTGGAATTTGACTATCTCGTCTGCAGGTTTGAATGAGGTGGACTTGGGTCGTTTGTCTAGTATCACGTCGTCCCTATCCACAGTGGCCCGCAGTGTTGTTAACTCTTCGGCTGCTAGGGTTTCAGATAATGCCTCCAAGGCTAGAGCTGCGGTTTTATTTTTGGCGCGAAGCGCAACATCCGGATCACTGGCTAGAGTGATGATTCCATTGGGTCCGGGCATTTTAAGCTTCATGTACCCATAATGGGGTACGGCTTGAAAGCTTGTAAACGCGTCCCGCCCTAGAAGGACGTGGTATCCGCTGTTAAAAGGAGCCACCTGGAATGTGATTTCCTCGGACCTATAATTCTCCGGGGTACCGAATACCACATCGAGTGTGATTTATCCCGCACACCGCACTTCCTGGGTAGGGATAATTCCCCTAAAGGTCGTGCCGCTTCGTTCAATGCGTCTTTTATCAATCTCCATCTTGTTGAGCGTTTCTTCACAAATCAGATTTAATCCGCTTCCGCCGTCCATGAGTACTTTGGTGAGCCGAGCCATCTACGATCGGACTAAGGACCAGAGCGGCTGGTGCCCGGACAGCCCGGGATCGAGGTTCATCACTGGCATTAAAAGTTATAGCAGTGTCATTCCAAGGGTTTATTTTCACCACACGGTAAATTTCAGCGGAGTCATGAAGCTTCGCTTACGCCTATTGTTTGAGGCGAAAGTCTCGAAGACTGTTAGTACCGTATTGTGTTCGCTGGCGGGATGTTGTTCCGCTTTATGGCCCACAAGAAGATCCTCGCCACTTTTTTCCACCTGCCAGAGTATCCAACATGCCTTAAGTCTATGAGTAGGTGTTGTATCCGGAGTACTATGGAGCTTACATGGCCCGTCGAGCCATTATTCCAATACGGATCTCCGCCCTGGCGTGGGCTTTGGTTTCTTGGGGGTTGGGTCGGACGACTTATGAGAGTTCGTCCGTTTAGTTCGGACAAAGGTTTTGGCGAGAGCAAGATTATCCCAAAAGTCTGTTTGGGTCTTCCAAGCGCTCTCCATCGCACAGTACTTCCGTACTATGGTTGCCAAGTCCGCGAAGCGTACTATGTCGCGGCGGCTCATAGCATTGAGGAGTCCTTCGTCTGTGCAGCTTTTGCAGAAAAGTGAGACATGTCCTCTTCGCGGCAGTCCTTGACCTTGTTAAGCGCAAGGAGGAATCTGGCCCAGTAGCGATGTACGGTTTCCTGGGGCTCTTGCCTGATACGGGAGAGACAGTTTAGGTCTAGTTTAAAGTCCGGATTTTGATCCGATCTAATGCCCAAGGGCGCGGGCGGTCCCGAGCTATACAGCTCAGGATCCGGGGTGCCCAATTTCTTCGGCCCGATGCCCGATTCTAAGTCCGGGATCTGGGTCAGATTTTCCTTTGAGCAGGTCTTTGGCTCAAGGAGATCGGTGATCTGAACTTAGCTTGTCCTCAAAGTTGAGGGGCAATCCACGTGTGGTTCCTCCACTATCGCTATCTCATGGGTGGCCGGCGGGGACCTGATGTCCCTTTGGTCGGGTTTAAGCCCAATCTGGTCGTAGTCTCATGGCGACCCCTCAGGCGGGCGATGCGATCCAAGAGCTCGTTAAGGGAGGAGAGCTCCATTGGATCCATGTGTTCGGCAAGTTCCGAACTGATGTGAAGGTTATGATTGATGACCGGAGAAGTCACCGTCGGCGCCACTGCCGATGGGACGACCATGATAAAGCCGTCGAGCCGGAGCGTCTGGCCTACAGCCAGAGCCGCCTCCGAAGTAATGTCGTCCTGGACAATGAGACGAGCCATCGAGCCTGACGGCGACGACACAGAGGAACTCTCAATGAAAGCACCAATGTCGGTGTCAAAACCGACCGATCTCGGGTAGGGGGTCCCGATCTGTGCGTCAAGGCTGATGGTAACAGGAAGCAAGGGAAACCGATATTTACCCAGGTTCGGGCCATCTCGATGGAGGTAAAACCCTACTTCCTGCTTGATTAATATTGATGATATGGGTAGTACAAGAGTTGATCTACCACGAGATTGTAGAGGCTAAACCCTAAGAGCTAGCCTATGATGGTATGATTGTAATTGTGATCAGCCTTCTAAGGACCAACCTCTACGGTTTATATAGACACCGGAGAGGGCTAGGGTTTACATGGAGTCGGTTACAAGGAAGGGAATATAATATCTGGATCGCCAAGCTTGCCTTCCACGCCAAGGAAAGTCCCATCCGGACACGGGCCAAAGTCTTGAGTCTTGTATCTTCACGCTTCAATAGTCCGGACGTTGTACACAGTCTGGCTGTCGGGATACCCCCTAATCCAGGACTCCCTCAGTAACCTCGTCCAAATCGCCTATTGAACAAAATCTTCCTGCTAGACAGAGTGATATATGTGTGCTCCAGACACAAGTCCAATCCCTAATGGACATCATTTCGGAAATAAGAATAGTGGTTGACAAATGTCGTCAAGATATGAATGGTTTTGAAACCAGACTATCAGACATTCGCTTCATTGTTTAAGAGCAATGGTAGAAAAAAAGATGAAGATTGTGCCATTAGATTCTACAGCCTGAAACATTAGCACTCAGGTCAAATGATCTGTGCTTTTATACATCTGATGGTGCTTTTATCTACAAGGACTGTAAACTTTATGCCAACAGGCCTTTTGTTGTATGGTTGGAATTTATTTTGTTGTGATACAGCATTTATGATGCTGCCAAAGGCAACAATAATTATGACGCTATTTTTGTATAGTGTAGGTTTATCTTAGTAATGTATTCGGCCGAAAGCTTCGTAGGAGCCCAACATGCCAATACGTCGGGCCCATTCCAATTGGGCTAAAAACAATTATGGGCCGAAATTTGCATGTAGCCCACTAAAAATATCTAGGCCTAAATCAGCATGAGATTTCATATTTTTCTGGTAGGCCTGTGCCCATAGTGGGCCTTTAAGGGGCCTAAACATAATTTGGGCCCTCAGTAACAATAGGCCGTTTACAGGTGTTAATATCTCGAGCCCATAAAAACATGGGCCTTTAAAAGAACGAAAGTGAGATTGGGCCCTGATTGTGCCAAATAACCCACTGGTCTTAGCAGGCCGAAATGGTGGCCCATTTACGATGCGGATCTTTCACAGGCCGAAATTCAGACGGGCCGTAAATGCTCCAACCTAATACACGGGCCTTTAACAGGCCGGAATTTTGTCGCGCTAGATTATCGTCATTTTTATATGGGTCGTTAATGGGCCCGATGTGAAGTTGGGCCACATATGGCCCATGGATTTCGTCCGACGTTAACAGGCCGAAAATCACAACAGGCCGAAAGTAGCCCAAATCTATAGTGGGCCTCTAACAGTCCGAATGTCAGACATGGCCAAATATGAACCAAATCCTTCACGGTCGTTTATGGGCCGAAAGTTTCAATGGCCTATAAATGGGCCCAAATGAAGCAGGACCTTTAACAGGCCGGAAATACACCGGGCCGTAATTTGGCCCATTTACTTAGCGGACTATTAACCGGCCAGAAGTGACCATGGGCCGCGATGATGGCAAGTTTAGGACAGGCCGTTGACGGGCCGATTTGACACTAGCCGTACAGGCCTTAACTGAGAATGTTGGGCCTTTAGCTGGGCCGGCCCATTATGGTCTGCAAAATCTTGTGGGCCTTTAGCTGGGCCGGCCCATTATGGCCCGCAAAATCTCGTGGGCCTTTAGCTGGGCCGGCCCATTATGATACACAAAATCTCGTGGGCCTTTTGCTGGGCCGACCCATTATGGACCGCAAAATCTGGTGGGCCTTTAGTCAGGCCGGCCCATTTAAACTTTATGGGCCACTTTTGGGCCGGTCCACGTGTCAACATATCATAGGCGCATCTCGCCCATTGGCGGCATGACACCTGTGCCAACGCGGAGCTGACACGTGTTTCCTTCAGCCAATCAAAATTTTACACGTGGAAAATCCCCATTGGTCCTGGCTGTTAACGGGTTATCGGATCCAAAACCGGACACGATAGCTTAATGGTGTTCCGTTATGGTGGATGCCACGTGTCGGTCACCCTTGACGAAAGCACTTTTATGAAACACGATTTATCATCATGGAAGTGGACACTTCCATTATGATAATTTTGGTAATGTCATGGAACACTTCTACGACAGCACAGGTATGACTATCTTGATTCTGTCATAAATTTGTCATGGATGTACATGCATGACAGAAAACGTGACCTACTGTGACAAACACGTATCATCACGGAAGTGTATTTTTTTGTAGTGCTGGGCAGGCATTTGATGATGCCCTTTACTCACTAGAAATGGGTCCTGATACTCCGGTAAGACATTATGAATCTTGCGTTGTTGGAGATGTGCGCTACAACACCCTTGCACGAGACGAAGGCAGGAAGACACAAAAAAGTGCCATCATGAGCACGGATACGTATGACAAAGAGAAAACTGAAATGTATGCTAACATAACAGACATTATTCAGTTGCAGATATCTCCGATTCGAGGATCATCGGTGTGTGGTTACATTGTGTTGTCGTTGGTATAACCTTTTTTCTAGGATCGCAAAACCCAGAGCTGATGATTATTTCAAATCCATCAATGTCAAGGCGGCATACCAGAACAACGAGCCTTTTATTTTGGCAAATCAAGCAACACAGATATTTTTCTTGGAAGACACATTTGCACGTAGCAATGACTGGAGAGTATTGCAAAGGTTTGAGCAGAGGAATTTGTTTAATGAAGTTGCACAACAAAATGATGCTTACACTGCTCTTGATGTACAAGATAACACAGATGTTTCTAATATCTTTGAGAACCATCACGTCAATGACGCCGGCGAAAAGATTGCCTGTCGTGTTGTGGATATACAAGAGTTGATCAAGAAGAAGCCAACGTTCGAGGACGTTAAGGATGATGAAGAAGATGACACCGTGGGGAATTACGATTCAGACTGATACACATGGCGAAGATGTTGACGCTGCTGCTGCGAATGATGATTACATTGCTTTTGTCGTATTTGTCTGTCACAAGACGTTTTTTATCTACTATGTGAAATTGTGTTTGCTATGACAACCGAAACCTGATGAACATGTTGTTTAGTATTTTCCTGTGAGAACATCACTTGTTACATATGCTGATTTGTGTATGGTGATCGTATGACGACTAAAACATGATGCCATTGTTGTTTAGTTGTACTCGTATTTGGCTGTGAAACTTGAATTTGATGACATAGTTTGCTGTTGGACTGCAATTTGCTCGACGTCTTCGAACGAGAACAAAGCTGACCCGACAGGGCCTCTGCTAATTTATTTATTTATTACCAAAAGGGCCTCTGCTATTTATTTATTTATGAGCAAAAGGGGATACCCCCTTATTTTCATTAATAGAAATCATTAGATGTTCACAACACTACGCCCAGCCTGCTACACAGGTTTCATTCATTACTAGTTCCAAAGAAAGTGCTCATGTCATAGCCATCAAGACATCACGAAAAGTGCTACATACATCGCAAATAAAGAGATAATCATCCTACAGAGCACATCGATTTTGCCCATTATCTTCACAAGCTCTTTCATCTCCTCATTGGCAGTCAAGGCCGTTCAAATAGCTTGTTGCTTGGCCATGATCGGAGGAATCATATTTAACCTTCGCTTCAGCATCTTCCTCTTCCGCCGCTCCTTGAGTTACTTGTCCAACACCCCAACCCATCGGGTATTGGGATTCCTTGGCTAACCAAATAATCAGCGTAGTTTCACTCCCCCACATCGGCAACTTCCCAGAAATACAAATCACACGAATCTTCCCTTTTCTGCACGAATAAAATTGGAAGATCATCAACCAAACTATTAAAAAATCAGCAACTGAAAGTAGCAGAACAACACTTAAACATATTATTACCCCATGATTTGGGCATTTGTAGAAGACTCGGCCAGTGTTGAGGATTGTGGTTGAGATGCAACGGATGCCTCTGCGTGATTTGCAGTAGTGGCACCACACCAATGGCAACAGGTTGCAATGAGCAACCAGCTGTGGTGCGCGTGCCGGCGGGGGTGTGATGAGACCCATAGGCGATGGTATGGTAGGCGACTTGGTGCATATTTGGTTGTTGCCTACTGAAGACCAGGTGGATGAGCAGCCAACGGACATGGTTGCTGCGGCCAGAGCTTCTGATGCTAGGCAGAGTAAGTAGAGAAGAGGAGAAGTGAACGCTGGATATGTCAGTTTCATTACTTGCAGAGTAGCATAGCACCATATATAGTCATAGTCTAGGTTTGGATTCGAACCAGCTACATGAGCACGTCTCTCTTTTTTCTAAAACTCAGCAACGTCTCTTTATCGGGTACACTAGCTTGTTCTCAGACGCCTTCTCAAGTCTTTGATTCCTCCACCGACATCTGGGACCCACCGGAAGGGCCTCAGATTTCGCGAAAAAAACGTGCTCTCACGATGTGTCGGACCCACTCAGCTATCTTCGCACGCAAGGAAGTGCCTCCTTATTACGCACAAAAATGAATACTCCCCGCCAAATTGGATCCCAACATAGTGGGAGGCTGACTTGTGGGCCTACCAAGTTGACGGGGACGGAGGGCTTTGTCAACTTAGTCAATATGAACGATTCTAGCTATAGTTACCGTACGATGTTCATCCAACGGCCGTAGTGCTTCTTCAACCTCTGGTCTTCTTGCTCCAGCTGCCCAAACCAGCACCGGTCGTGCCGCGTGCTCCTGCCTCCCATAGTCGGTTGTGATGCCACGGAGGCCTCAACGCCCCCTACTACTCCCACCACTGGCCAGGGCATCCCTCTACTCACCCACACCCCCTGTTATTCTGCGGCGACGGCAACCTCACACCGCAGTCGAACCAGTGAACCCTCGTACTCCTCTCCGCGTGGGCATCCACTGCAGCGTCTTCCCTGGCTCCATGTCGTCCCCTGCCTCGCCATCGTCCACCGGCTTGGTGCTCTCGGCGCGGCGTGGTCAATGTGGTCAACAACCGACTTCCATCGGAAGAGTATTGTACATGGAGAGGCTAACAGCTGGGTCCACGGCCACATCCCATTTTTTGTGTGATTTGCCAAGTAAGTCACTTTGTCAAGCCTGTTGGGCTGCAAATCTTTCAAGACGAGGAGAGCTTCATTCGGCTGGCCGAGAAAATGGCCTATCGGTAATGAGAAATGGGTTGTACATTTTTAAAACACATCAAACCGACAATCAGTTTCAAATTTCTTTTTTTCATTTCGAGATTTTAAATTGCATTGATTTATGCGTGGACAATTTATTGGATTTTATATTGATATACATTTATTTTAAAATCAGTTTGAATGTGACTTGAAATTTCGGGATTACAAACAGTTCGGACCGCACCAAAATATGTAAAATTTTGTACAATTTTTTAACCGTGGCCACAATATTTGATGTAATGCTAACAAAAAGAATATGGGCTCCAAAAAACCTTAAGAGTTAGCAAATGGGCTGTAAATTATTAGAAATAATGGCACATGGGTTGTATGCTATTTTCCACAGATTTGAGGCTTTCCTAAAAAAAGGTTGACGTACAACAAAGGATCGTTGGATCTCCATCCAACGACTGTCAGGTTTCTTCTTCAATCTCTGCTCTTCCCGCTTCCCGCTCAAACAAGCGCCACAGGACAGACTGCTCGCCCTCCTCCCCGAGGCGGCTCAGGCCGCTTTGCAGGCCTCACCACCCCACCGTACTCCCATCGCTGGCCTAGCCATCCCTCTACTCACCCACACCTGCTGTTATTATTTGGCGACGGCAGACGAACCGGTAAACCCTCATACAGTCGTACTCCCCTCCGCATGGGAAACAACTGCCTAGTCTTCCCTACCTCCGTGTCGTTCCCTTCCTAGGCCTCGCCATCGTCCACCGCCCTGGTGCTCTTGGCGCGTCCTGGTCAACGTGGTCAACGACCGACATGCATCTGAAGTGGACTGTATGTGGAGAGGCTGATAGCTGGGTCCATGGCCGCACACAAGGAAATGCCTCCTTATTACGCGCAAAATAATGATTCCTCCACCTGACATCTGCGACCCGCCGAAAGGGCCTCTGTATTTCATGAAAAAAAATGTTACCACCGCTGACAGCTCGGACCCACCAACTATATCTTCGCACGCAAGGAAGTGCCTCCTTATTACGCACAAAATATGAATACTCCTCCCTGCTAGCTGGGACCCAGTATAGTGGCAGGCTGACTTGTGGGCCTACTAAGTTGACGGGGACGGAGGGCTTTGTCAACTTAGTCAATATGCACAATTCTAGATCCAGTGACCATACGATGTCCATCCAACGACCGTAGTGCTTCTTCAACCTCTGGTCTTCTTGCTCCAGCCACCCAAACCAGCGCCGGTCGTGCCTCATGTTCCTGCCTCCCGTGGCCGGCTGCGATGCGTCGGAGGCCTCACGCCCCCTACTACTCCCACCGCTGGCCAGGACATCCCTCTACTCACCCACACCCCCTGTTATTCTGCGGTGACGACAACCTCACACCACAACAAACCTATGAATCCTCATACTCCTCTACGCATGGGAATCCACTGCCGCGTCTTCCCCGGCTCCGTGTCGTCCCCTTCCTAGGCCTCGCCGTCGTCCACCGCCCTGGTGCTCTCGGCGCAGCGTGGTCAACGTGGTCAAGGAATGGCTTCCATCGGACATGGACTGTACGTGGAGAGGCTAACAGCTGGGTCCACGGCCGTAGCAAGGAAGTGCCTCCTTATTACGTGCAAAATAATTATTCCTCCACCTGACAGCGGGGACCCACCGGACGGGCCACCGTATTTTGCGAAAAAAACATATCCCCCAGACTGTTGGGACCCACCGACTACATCTTCGCACGCAAGGAAGTGCGTCTGGGAAAAAATGATTCACCCCCCAGACTGCTGGGACCCACCAGCTACATCTTCGCATGCAAGGAAGTGCATGACAGTCGGGACCCACCTGCTCGAAGCATACGTAGCGTTGTCATTCTGGTCGCGAACGTGTATGTACATACTGGTCCATGTAGAGGCGCGCACGTAGCATGTACACGTACGTACAACGGACAGTGTGCAATAAAGAAAATACGGACACGTACATACATACGGGCAGGGTCTCGAACGCCTACTCACAGACACGCACGGCCGTGGGCTCGTGTACATGGCTGGGTCGAACGGAGAAACAACATCGCTGCCGTGTTCATGGGGAGCCAACCGGCTGGGTCGGAACGGAATGCGTCATCGTGTTCATCGGGAGGGCTTGGACAGAACAGCCGATGGAAACGAGGCCTGGCGTACCGTAGAACGGAGGAAACGGCCTTGTGTTCAACCGGCCACGGTCGAAACGGGATCCTGTTCATCGGGAGGGGTCTGGTATACCACAAAATGGAGGAAACGGACCTCCTACGGTCGAAATGGGATCCTGTTCATCAGGAGGGGTGTGGTGTACCGCAAAACGGAGGAAACGGACTTGTGTTGGAGCGCTGCGGTCGAAACGGCGGCCCTATTCATCGGGAGGGTGTGGCGTACCACAAAAAGGGACTCCACGGGATACTGTTTATCTCCACCGTCGACCCCCTCCAGCCTCCACGGGCTACTGTTCATCCACTGTCGAACTCCTCCAGCCTCCACCTGTGACTGTTCATCCACGGGGTCCTGTTCATCCAGCCTCCACCGCGGGCTACTCCACCGGCTACTGTTCAACCAGCCCTCTCCACGGGCTCCTGTTCAACCACCCCTTGACGGGCTACAGTTCATCCAGCCCTCCACCGTCTACTATTCATCCAGCCCTCCACGGGGTGGTCCTGTTCATCCAGCACTCCACGAGGTCCTGTTCATCCAGCCCCAACCGGCTCGATCGATAGGGGTCATGTTCATCCAGAGGCAACACCACGGGGTCCTGTTCATCCACCCCCACCGGGAACTGTCCATCCAACCCCCCGCAATGCTCACTGCTCATCCAGAGGCAGATAGATCGGCTTGATTAGCAGCAAGAAGCGAAGGAATTGCTCGATCGAGTTCAGCTAACAGCCATCGATCGATCGCCGGGTTCAAGAACGCGTAGCTCTGCAAAGCAATCGCCGGGTTCGATTAGAGCCCAACGCCGCACCCACGCCACGCGCATGCGTGTAAGAGAGAAACACGCATCGCTCGGCCCCAACCACCCACCATAACCGGGAACACCCTGATATTTTCCTCGCCCTCGCTTCTACCACGGTTTTTTCCGTCATGGACGTCCCAAAGAATGTCATGCAACTGCGTCTCCGGCCCGCCTAGGACGAAAAGCCCATTTTCTGTCATGATTTTTTGTCATAGAAGTAGGAGCCCACCACATCTATGATGATACCCGGTTTTGTCACAATTATCATCATAGAAGTGTCATAAGTATGACAGAAAAAAATTCGTTCGACCCAAAGTGTCACGGATGTGTCTTTTTTTTGTAGTGTATGGTTGTCAAAACCGTGTTACGAAGATCCTACTTTTGTCGAATAGTGTAACCACTATATATATGCTACTCAAATGATGTTACCCAAGTTCTTAAATTTTCATGGAAAGTATTAGTATCGTACACAGTTCATCGAGTTTAAGCGTGTGCCCGATGTCCAGAAGGCATTTGCATATTAACTGTCCATACTGCAAATCCACACACATGTTAACATAAGAAAACATATTTGTAACATACTAATAATCGCACACGAGTACTCGCAGACGCATCATGTGCGATACTCCTAGCCACTTCAAGTAACTAGTTTGCATTTTTCAAAGTTTTTTGTACACACAGAATCGCACACGAACTAACTGTATTAACCGTTTGTGTTGTAATATCTCATCGCAAATAGTTCATCTGAGTCAGATGTTTGCCATGTATCACACACATCTTGTTTACATGACTCGTTTGTGTTCTTTTGGCTCATCGCAAACAGCTCATCCATGTGAACTGTATGTCGCATATCACACACATCTTGTTAAGTTGAACCGTTTCTATTGTGTTACCTAATCGAAAACAGTTTGTCCGAGTGAACCGTATGCCATATATCACACACACATTGATATGGCTGCCCGTTTCTGTTGTTCTACCTCATCACAAACAGTCCGAATTGATTAACCGTGTGCCCTACATTGCACAGACAATGATATGGCTGCCCGTTTCTATTGTTTTGCCTCATCGCAAACAGTTTGAATGGATTAACCTTGTGCCCTGGCACACGCAACTAAAATCTGAACCATGTTTGATGGCTCCGCCATCGCAAATGTTTTGCACCTTTTTTGATGGTTTTTTACACCACCGTTTGCAATTAATGCATCACACACAGTTTCGGCAAAGGGTCTCTGATCGTAGTGTCATGTTATCACTATCCTGCAGTAGTGGGTGGCAGCTGGCTTTGGGGCTGTGTCAACTATTAGTAGCAGTCGGGTATGGAGGGAAAAGAGGTAGCAAAGTAACCATGGGTACTCATCCAAAGTAGTCGCAAGATTTACATTAGATCTACACTACATATGCATCAGTATCAATAAAGGGGGTAGTATCTGTGGACTAAACTGCAGAATGTCAGAATGAGAGCGGGAGAAACTAGACCTATCCAAGATTATGCTTCTGGCAGCCTCCATCTTGAAGCAGTAGAAGAGAGTAGTTCGTATAGTAAGAAGTATAATCACATAGCATAAACCTACCCGGAGGTCCTCTCCTCGTCACCCTGCGAGAGAGCGATCACCGGGTTGTATCTGTCAGTTATCTGGGTGTGTTTTATTAAGTATTCGTTTTAGTTGTAAGAGGTCGGAATAAAACTCCAAGCGTCCTGTTACTGTGGTCACGGCTATTCGAATAGATCAACTTCCCTGCAGGGGTGCACCACATTACCCAACACGCTCGATCACTCTCGGCGGACACACTTTCCTGAGTCATGCCCGGCTGAGGGAGTCCTGGATTAGGGGGTCCCCGGGTGTCCGGGCTATGTGACATGGGCCGGACTGATGGGTTGTGAAGATACAAGATAGAAGGCCTTCCCCCGTGTCCGGATGGGATTCTCCTTTGCATGGATGGCAAGCTTGGCATTCAGATGTGAAGATTCCTTTCTCTGTAAACTGACTCTGTACAGCCCTAGGCCCCTCCATGTCTATATAAATCAGAGGGTCTAGTCCGTAGTAAATAACACAATCATACAGGCTAGACATCTAGGGTTTAGCCATTATGATCTCGAGGTAGATCAACTCTTGTAACCCCTATACTGATCAAAGTCAATCAAGTAGGAAGTAGGGTATTACCTCCATTAAGAGGGACCAAACCTGGGTAAACATCGTGTCCCCGCCTCCTGTTACCTTCGATCCTCAGACGCATAGTTCGGGACCCCCTACCTGAGATCGGCCGTTTTTGACACCGACATTGGTGATTTCATTGAGAGTTCCACTGTGACGTCGACAGAAGGTTCGATGGCTCGATCGATCATCTACAACGATGCCATTTCGGGAGAGACTTTCCTCCCCAGCCCAATTTTCATATTCGGTGGCTTCACACTGTGCTCTAATGCGATTGGCCACCTTGAGCAGATCGACAGCTATGCCCTAGGTCATCAGATCAGTTTTGGAAATCTGAACTATGTCGCTGATATCTGAGGAGACTTGATCTTCGAATGGTTCACAGCCCCAACCACCGCTCTGGCCCTAGATCCAGAGTAGACTACCAGGTCAGAAGATGGGAGTTTAGAGCCCGCCGGACTATCTGCAATTATGGAGCTCACTGCCGGAGATCCGGAGGGGACTGTGTCAACGGCGAAGCCGGACTTGCCCCCGAACTCCACATTCGAACTCTCGAAGTCCGTGCCAAGCGAGCATGGCCAGGAAGCTTTCACCTCGGCCAGCCCAGCGGACTCTCGCTTCTCCGTCCAAACCTCACTCTTAAACGAGGCTCTGGACTTAATGTGATCCCTCGCCATTACAGAAGAATTACTCCCAAATTACGCCCAGCCCGGACTAGGGGCTGAGAGCGGGGAATTTCACGTCCCACCCACCACCCACTTCATAGCCACTGTCGAAGATTTAACCGACATGCTAGACTACGCCTTCGAAGACACCGACAGCATGGGCGACGATGCCAGAGATGAACAAGGCCAAGACCCGCCGTTTACCAGATGTTGGACGTCCACCTCCACATATGATGTGTATATGGTGGACACACCCAAAGAGGATGAGGCGATGGCAGGAAGGATCCGGTTGAGGACAAGCCTGCTGAGGCACCTCCAAAGCATCAACGTCAGTGGCGCCGCTCAAAATCGCATCGCAAAAATACAACAATATCGGCACCGGAGAGAATAACACTCCAAAGAATGCCGAAGACCCCGAAGCCCCTGTCAAGACAACATCCGAACATGAAGATTGGGAGGAGGGGCAATTTAACCCCGACGATCCGTTTGGGAATGAGGACTCGGAGGATAGTAATTACCTACCGATCTCCGAAGAGGATGTGAGCCTCGGCGACGAAGACTTCATCGTGCTGGAGGAACCCCTCGAACAAGAGCGCTTCGAGCGCCGGCTAATCGCCACTGCGAGAAGCCTAAAAAAGAAGCAGCAACAACTCGAAGCCGAACAGGATACGCTAAATGACAGATGGACTAAGGTCCTGGTAGCTGAGGAATATGGCCTCAAACGCCCAATTAAGAGCTACCTGAAGTGCAAGCTACTACCAAAATTTGACGACGAGGCCCTTGAGCCAATACCGCCAAAGTATAAACCTGCTGATGAACCTGACCGGCCACCACGTGGACGGGATAGACCGGCTATTTACACCGAGCACCAGCCTGCACCACCCCACCATTGAGGCAGGGAGGCAGCGGCCCTGGGCTATACCTACGACCTACGCAAGGACCTGGACAATAGAGCTGGTCAGACAAGATCAATCTATGGATCGAGGGGGCATGCTCCAATGCGAGAGGACAGCCATCAGGCCTGGCGTGACAGGCACAACATCACGCGGGACGAATATCGCATACGGACTTCATCTGAATTGTGCCACGACATCGCCCGATACAGAGGCGCCGCACACCCCTTGTGATTCACCGATGAGGTGATGGAGCACCAATTTCCAAAAGGGTTTAAACCCGTGAACATTGAATCATATGATGGTATGACGGATCCCGCAGTATGGATTGAACATTTTCTTCTCCACATTCACATGCCCGCGGTGACGATCTCCATGCCATCAAATACCTCCTGCTAAAATTAAAGGGACCAACACGACACTGGTTAAACAGCCTCCCAGAAAACTCTATTGGTAGCTGGGAAGACTTGGAGGATGCCTTTAGAGACAACTTCCAAGGTACCTATGTTCGGCCTCCAGACGCCGATGACCTTAGTCACATAGTCCAGCAACCCGGAGAATCGGCCCGGAAACTCTGGACCAGGTCCTTAATTAAAAAGAACCAAATTGTGGATTGTCCGGACGCCGAAGCCCTCGTGGCCTTTACACACAGCGTCCGAGACGAGTGGATCACCCGACACCTCGGCCAGGAAAAACCAAAGTCCATGGCAGCCTTGACCGCACTTATGACCCGCTTCTGCGCAGGAGAAGATAGTTGGCTAGCTCGTAGAAGCAATAGCACCAGCGACCCTGGCACCTCTGAAACCAGGGATGGCAATGGCAAGCCATGACAAAACAAACACAAGCGTCGAAGCAATAAGGAAGATACGGAAGACACGGCGGTCAACACTGGATTCAGTGGCTCTAGACCCGGTCAGGGAAGAAGCCATTCAAAGGAAACAAGGATGGTCCATCTAGTTTGCACAGAATACTCGATCGGCCTTACCAGATTCTTGGCACCCCTGACAAGCCTGCCAATCATACCAACAAAAATTGTTGCGTCTTTAGACAGGCCGGCAAGCTAAACGCCAAAGATAAGGGGAAGGGGCTGCCCAGCGAGGACGATGATGAAGAGCCTCGCCCACCGAACACAGGGGTACAGAAGAAATTCCCCCCGAGGTAAAAACAGTGAATATGATATATGCTACACATATCCCCAAAAGGGAATGCAAGCGCGCACTAAGGGACGTCTATGCCATAGAGCCAGTCGCCCCAAAGTTCAACCCATGGTCAGCCTGTCTGATCACTTTCGATCGTAGAGACCATCCGACCAGTATCCACCCTGGAGGTTCGGCAACATTGGTCCTCGATCCAATTATCGACAGATTCCATCTCACGCGAGTCCTTATGGACGGCGGCAGCAGACTTAACCTGCTTTATCAGGACACTGTCCGCAAAATGGGCATCGATCCGTCAAGAAACAAGCCCACTAAAACCACCTTTAAAGGAGTAATACCCAGTGTAGAAGCCCGCTGCACGGGCTCAATAACATTAGAAGTGTTCTTCGGTTCGCCGGACAACTTCCGAAGCGAAGACTTGATCTTCAACATCGTCCCTTTCCGCAGTGGTTATCACACACTGCTCGGGAGAACCACCTTCGCCCGCTTCAATGCGGTCCCGCATTATGCTTACTTAAAGCTTAAAATGCCTGGACCCCGCGGCGTTATTACAGTTAATGGAAACATGGAGCGCTCCCTCCGTACTGAGGAGCATACAGCGGCCCTTGCAGCCTAAGTACAGGGTGGCCTTATTGAGCCAAAAACTAAATCCGCAGCCAAGCCCCCGGACATTGTCAAACAGGTCCGGTCTACCCTGCAGACTCACAGTCCGGCTCATCCAGAGCTATATTAGCAATTCGGCCTCCGTCAAAGCCCCAACCTGATAGCGGCATACCTACCACGCGTACATAACAACACACCAAAGATACCATGGGCAAGGACGAAGGCATGCTAAACATAAGGTCCACGGTACAGCTCGACCCTATCCGGACCTTCATATTTTTCCACCTTTTTCTTCTTGTTTTTATTTTGCAGGTTCTTTACAACCCACATCAATTTCTAGTGGTAACAAGGGCCCCTTTCTAGGCCCCTTATGCATACTCGATTGTTGATCCTCTCAAAGAATCATACACTAAGGCGAAAAGCAGCGCATACATGCGGCAGAGTGTCCAAAGGATCTTCAAGATCATCTTTTCAATTTTAGGACCTGTATACACCTTTCCCTTGTTCTCGGCATGTAAAATAGCCATGATGCTTATTTCATCTTGTGTAAAAATACGTTTTGACGTACCAATCAGACTATAATGGAAACAGTTTCGCCCAACCTTGTTTGGTATCGGCTTATTTCTTAATTTGTTCTCCCCCGTTACGTCGGATTGGCATATACACCTTGATACGACTTATATCGCCAGGGGCTTTATTCAGCCATTTACGTTTTCTTCAACAAAAAAGTCCAACACTTTTGTAAGTATATTTCGGCATCCTGAATATGGCATTATATGCATCGGCTCTGAATCATGTCTTTGGTCAATAGTTGGGTTGCCCGGCTCCTATGATTACAACCTTACGTTCCGCGTGTTCGGCTAAGGTAGTAAAGGGAGAACTACTGCGATTGTGTTTCAGGTTCGTTCGGTCAAACACCTCAGTAAAGAAAGCCGAAAACTGACTGTCATGATGTGGCGAGAGCCGGTCAGCAATTCGGTGACTTACTAAATCTCTAGCGATTTCTTTCATATTACACGAAGGACTAGCTATCTTCCAGTCACACGCGTAAGGCACCCAAGTCTGGTTAGCCGCATATGCACCAGGTGCTACCTTACAACCCCATTGTCAAACTCCTATGGCTAAGTGAGAGTGGTAAATCCGCATAGTCCGATTGCCTGGTTCGCTGCACTAACACCTCCTTTACGGACCAAGACGTTGGGTTAATGTGTGGTCATGTGCTATTCCCATAGTATCTACGTGGGGGCTGAAGCCGACGACTGGCAAACTCTCAGGGATACAAACGGCGCGCAGGAGGCACAACACCTTAAAGATAAATGCATAAAAATATATTACAAAGCCTTGATTTATAATACATTGTCTGGGTAACCCGGATACATCTAATCGAACATGATATCCTTCAAGCATTGACCCTCTATCAAACGAGTACCCTCAAGGACATCTTTGAAGTAGCGCTCTTGCGGCGGCCCTTGCCTCCACGCAGACCCTCAACCGCCACGACGACGGCCTTCATCTTCGCCCAGTGCATTTTGACACGGGCAAAGGCCATCCGCGCACCTTCTATGCACGCCGAGCACTTCACTGCCTCTACACAGGGCAAGGCGTCGCCAAGCCGCTTGACCAGGCTGAAGTAGCTTCTCAGAATGGGTCTGGCTAGCCATAGCCAGACTATGATGTCCTTTATGGCCAAATCGGACATCCTATGCAGCTCTGCCAGCTGCATCATCTGGTTGTTCAGCAGCGCCGGCCAGAGCTGGCATCGCGACCAGAAGAGCTTCTCCGTCGCGTTCCCTTCTTGGGCCCGGAAATACTGGGAGGCGTCGACAGCACTCCTCGGGAGATCCACAGTCATTTGGAGCACTCTATAGTCGATTTAGCAAAGCATATCTTCGACCGCCGAATATACTCTGTAAAAGAAAAGGCATACCAACCACTATCTGTTCGGCTTGCTTGATCTCCTCACGAGCCGCCCGGGACTCGGACCTCACCTCTTTCGCCTCTTGAAGAGCCTTGGTGAGTTCGGCCCCTTGGTCCTTGTTACTCTCCTGCAAGGACTCACACTTGTTGGTGGCATCCTGGAGCGCTTGCTCCACTTCGGTCACCCTTTCCTCATACTTGCGGCGGGCAACCTTTTCGGCCTCTACATTCGCAGCCGCTTTATCAGCGGCTGCTTTGCTTGCCCTCGCCTCCTCCTTGGCTTCGACAAGGGCACTCTTGAGGGTCTTGACCTCGGTTGCGGTGCCTACAATCATACACATAGCAGCACATGAGTTAAAATATGAGTTTGCATTACAATTCAGGCTCGCCAGGGGTCTTTTAAAAGCATACCTTGGTCCTCATCGAACCACTTGTTAATACGGTCGATCTCATCATCGACCCGCTTTAGTTTCCGCTGGAGTTCGGACACTTCCGCTTCCTTGGCTGAAGCTGCTAATAGTGAAGCATGTTCATCAAAATAGACAAGTATGTTATCTATGGAATATTTGATCCTCTGTCTGGCCCCTTTTTCAAAAAGCCGAACAGAGTCTCAGGGGCTACTATCTATACACAAGCATATGTTTACACATGCAAAAGCGGCTAAGAATATTAAGTCGCATACCTCAAAGCCTGTTAGCAGGCTGGTAAAACCTTCCTTCAGCCCGCTTTTTGCAGACTGAACCTTCTCAACCACCGTACCATTAGGGTACGGTGCTCTTCCACGACGGAAGCACGTCGAAGTGCTTCCCTCAATGTATCCGGCGCCTCCGGATTGATGGAGGTTGTCGGTGGAGTCGGAGCTCCTCCCTCCTTCAAGGGGGGCTGCTCGCTCGATTTCGGAGCCATGTGGGTCTCCTGAGTCATATCGGCTGGGGGCCGGACTGGTCAGGGCCCCCGTCATCAGTTTCCATGGGGGTTGTGCCCCCCATGTTTTCAGTAGCCGAGGCATTACCCTCTGGCATCGTTTCTGCGGCCTTCCATACCTCTCTCTGGCCCGGAGAGGTCCTCTGGGACAACACCTCGGTGTCGTCCGCGGCATGAGGCGAAGAGGCTCGCGGAGGCGTTTCACTCTCCATCATCTCTGGAGCCAAAGAATTCCCCAAAGATGATGATTGTTGGGGGAGATCACGGGCCGGACTGAAACACATAGATGATATGTTATCCTACAATTTATTAAAAGCCAGATATATACAGTATCTTTGAATACTTACGATTCCTCCAGGGGCTTCGGCCTGGGGTGCCACTCAGGGACGGCTTCGGCATCCGATTCCGAATCTTCCGAATGAGAGATCTTCCCCTTCTTGGACACCTCCGCCTCTAGGTCCACGGAAGCCCCAATTTTCTCCTTTCCCCCTTAAGGGGAGAATTGCTCTCCTCCTCTTCCTCTTTGTCTTCATCTCCCTCCTGGGAGGAGAGAGCTTCGGTATCTTCGGACGCAATGTCCGAAGTACCTTTACGGCAAAGGCCACTTCTGGCCTCCTTGCCCTTCTTCTTGGCCTTCTTCTCCGGGCGCCTGCACGGGCGCCGAACCAAAGATATCTTCGTTAGAAGAGGAATAGTTGGGTCTTCAGGCAGTGGAGCTGGACGCTAGATTCGCTCCACCTTCTTCGCCCAGCCCTGAAGGATGAGGGGAAGGCTTAGCATACTCCTTGGATCTACAAGTTGTGGATATGTTTGGAAATCTGAAAAACTTACTGGAGTAGCCAGGTGAGCGCAGTCGAGGCCGAGGTCTTCGATCATTTTCGGCCACGTCTTCTGGGCCTTCAAAAGCAGCTTCCATATTTCTTCGTGCGTCGTGCCGAAGAACTGCTGCAAGGTCCGAGGACTGGCCGGACCGAACTCCCACATATGGAGAGTCCGGCATTGGCAGGGGAGAATCCGGCAAAAAAGCATCACCTGGATCACGTCGGCAAGACTGGTGGTCTTCTCCATCATGCTCTTGACGCTCCTCTGCAGCATCATCACCTTGTCGGACGACGCTCAATCCAGGCCCTTGTTAATCCATTATGCAAGCCGCATTGGAGGACCGGATTTGAACTCAGGAGTGGCGGACCATGTGGCGTCATGGGGTTCCGTGATGTAGAATCACTCCTGTTGCCATCCCTTCACGGTCTCTACGAAGGTCCCCTTGGGTCAGGTGACGTTGGGGAGCTTGCTCACCATGGCACTGCCACACTCCGCGTGTTGACCATCGACCACTTTCGGCTTCACGTTGAAGACCTTGAGCCATAGGCCGAAGTGGGGGGGGGGGATGCGGAGGAACGCCTCACACATGATGATGAACGCCGAAATGTTGAGGAAGGAATTCGGGGCTAGATCATGGAAATATAGCTTGTAATAGAACATGAGCCCGCGGACGAAAGGGTGGAGAGGAAACCTTAGTCCACGAAGGAAGTGGGGGGTGAACACTACCCTCTCATTAGGCTCCGGGGTGGGGATGATCTTTCCTTTAGCAGGGAGCCGGTGGGCGATGTCCGCGGCCAGCTACCCCGCTTCCCAGAATTCCTTGACGTTCCCCTCCATGACAGAGGAGGCCATCCACTTGCCCTGCACGCTAGATCCGGACATGGCTGGAGTGCTTCGTAGGGACGGAAAGGATTGCAGCTTGGGTGCTGGAGCTCGAGGGCGGATGGGCTGAGGAAGAAGAAGGCGTGGGGTAAAAGGATGGATCTTTATCCTCTTATAAAGGCAGTGAATGTCAAGCGCCCCCCCCCCCACGAGCCTTAAAACTCGCTTGTTCCCAAGGGGTCGTGCAAACGACACGGTTGGATTACCCAAACCCGTATTGATGAGAATCCCACAATAAGGGGACACGATCTCTGTTTTCACAGGACGTGTCAATAGAGGTCGTGCCTCAAAGCATGGAGCAGGAGGCCACAAAACGGTTCGAAACAATGATAAGGCCAAAACATACCGTCTCGCCGAAAAAGCTGTCATAAGACATGACTTTTATTTTATTTAAGTATTTCACCCCTGTGGTTCAGGGTTGTAACTATTATACAAAGCCGCATATAGTTCTTTGGTTCAACTGCTTTGGAGTATTCAGAGGAGGGACCCGCCTTGCAATGCCGAAGACAATCTACGCGCCGGACACGTCATAGAAACCTGGTTCAGGGGCTACTGAGGGAGTCCTGGATTAGGGGGTCCCTGCGCGTCCGGGCTATGTGACATACAAGATAGAAGGCCTTCCCCAATGTCCGGATGGGATTCTCCTTTGCGTGGATAGCAAGCTTGGCGTTCGGATGTGAAGATTCCTTTCTCTATAAACTGACTTTGTACAACCCAAGGCCCCTCTGGTGTCTATATAAACTGGAGGGTCTAGTCCATAGTAAAAAAACAATCATACATGCTAGACATCTAGGGTTTAGCCATTACGATCTCGAGGTAGATCAACTCTTGTAACCCCTATACTCATCAAAGTCAGTCAAGCAGGAAGTAGGGTATTACCTCCATTAAGAGGGCCCAAACCTGGGTAAACATCGTGTCCCCCTCCTCCTGTCACCTTCGATCCTCAGACGCACAGTTCGGGACCCCCTACCCGAGATCAGGCGGTTTTGACACCGACACCGGCCTCGGAATGTCAGCACATCGTAGCCCTACCTAGGCTCTCCAGAGAGGTCAGCACGCTGGTCTATGTCCTAAGCAGGCAGGGGTCTTGGGCCCATCGCCCTTTGCACTCCTGCATGTTGCATGGGCGGTCGGGATCAGTCCTGTCGACCTCCTTATACAAGGAAGGTGCTTACGCGGACCAACCGGGCGCGTGCTGTTTAATCGCTGACGTTAGTAAAGCTTCGGCTGACACATATGATGCTAAGTGCCCATATCTGTTCCCGCGTGGCAGTTAGTGTGTATAGGTCAACGACCAACTCAGATCAGATATCCAAACTCGTTAGGCATGTTATTAAGAAATAACCGCGGACGCTGACCAGGGACCAGGCCCACCTCTCTCCAAGGTGGTCTCAACCTTCCCTATCACTTTGCCACAAAGAATCACTCGGGGGCCATCAGAAAACCAGGCCCACCACTACCTGGATGGAACCACCCCTTCAAATTTCCCCACATCCTAACAAAGATTATAAGTAGTATAATAGTATATAATTTATCCGTAATCACCACCCAAAGGGATCATGGCCCTATAATATAGCATGGCAGATGGAAAAGAATGTAGGGCCACTAATGGTAAACTAGCAACCTATACTAAGCATTTAGGATAGCAGGTAAAGTATCAACAATAGTAGCAACTAGGTCAGGCTATGCTGCAGTACATGAGTACCAGTAAGACAGTAGAAGTAGCTCTACTCTAATGCAAGAAGTAGAAGGAAATATTAGGTGGTATCAGAATGATCAAGGGGGTTTTGCCTGCTTGGAAGCTCTGTCGAGAGGGAAGGGTCGTCGACACCGTAGTCGTACTGGGTAGCAGTGACGTCAGTCTCGATGTCCACCGGAGAGAAGAAGGGGAAGACACAATAAATAAAAAAGCAAATAGATGCATCATGATGCATGACATGGCAATATGCAGTGCTAGGGGTGGCCTATCGGAGTGCTAGGTGATACGTCACCAACGTATCTATAATTTTTTATTGTTCCATGCTGTTATATTATCAATCTTGGATGTTTTATAATCATTTTATATCATTTTTGGTACTAACATATTGACATAGTGCCAAGTGCCAGTTGCTGTTTTCTGCATGTTTTTTTACATCGCAGGAAATCAATACCAAAGGAGTCCAAATGCAACGGAACTTCACGGAAAATTGTTTTGGACCAGAAGACACCTAATGGGCGAAGGCTGCGCCTGGGGGATGCTCCGAGGAGAGCACAACCCACCAGGGCGCGCCAGGAGGCTCAGGCGTGCCCTGGTGGGTTGTGCCCATCTCGGGTGCCCCTGGACCGCCTCTTTGCTCTATAAATACCCAAATATTCCTGAAACCCTAGTAGAGTCGACGAAAATCAATTCTAGCCACCGCAGAGTCCGGAACCACCAGATCCAATCTAGACACCATCATGGATGGGGTTCAACACCTCCATTTGTGCCTCTCTGATGATGCGTGAGTAGTTCTTTGTAGACCTCCAGGTCCGTAGTTAGTAGTTAGATGGCTTCCTCTCTCTCGCTGAATTCTCAATACAATGGTCTCTTGGAGATCCATTTGATGTAACTCTTTTTGCCGTGTGTTTGTTGGGATCGGATGAACTTTGAGTTATGATCAGATCTATCTTTTCATATCCATGAAAGTATTTGAGTTTCTTTGATCTCTTTTATGCATGATTGCTTATAGCCTCGTATTTCTTATCTGATATTTGGTGCTTTGTAGTGGGTTCGATCTTACGGCGCTTGATCCCAGTGACAGAAGGGGAACCGACACGTATGTATCGTTGCTAATAAGGATAAAATGATGGGGTCTATCTCTACATAGATAGATCTTGTCTACATCATGTCATCATTCTTATTGCATTACTCCATTTTTCCATGATCTTAATACACTAGATGCATGCTGGATAGTGGTCGATGTGTGGAGTAATAGTAGTAGATGCAGGCAGGAGTCGGTCTACTAATCTTGGACGTGATGCCTATATAATGATCATTGCCTAGATATCGTCATGATTATTTGAAGTTCTATCAATTGCCCAACAGTAATTTGTTTACCCACCGTTTGCTACTTTTCTCGAGAGAAGCCACTAGTGAACCCTACGGCCTCCGGGTCTCTTTCTCATAATATTTGCCTTTGCGATCTTCTTTTCCTTTGCTTTTATTTTCAGATCTATTATACTAAAAATACAAAAATACCTTGCTGCATTTTATTCTTATATTTTTTATTTGGCGGTCGATCTATCAATCTACTACAATTTTATCTCACGTCCGTTAGCCTATCTTGAGGCGCCGTTACCCAAAAGGGATTGACAACCCCTTTAACACGCCGGGTTGCGAGGATTTGTTATCTGTGTGCAAGGGCTGTTTATGTTGTGTTGCTTGGTTCTCCTACTGGTTCGATAACCTTGGTTTCATATCTGAGGGAAATACCTCGCTGTTGTGCTGCATCATCCCTTCCTCTTTGGGGAAATACCAACGTAGCTTCGAGCCGCATCAAAAGGAATTTCTGGCACCGTTGCTGGGGAGGATCTTCAACATATACCAGGTTCCTAATCACAAATCTCATCTCCTCGCAATTTACATTATTTGCCATTTGCCTCTCGTTTTCCTCTCCCCCACTTCACAAAAGTTTGCCTTTTTATTCGCCCTCTTTTTCGTTCGTCGTTTTCTTGCCGGATCTGTTTTGAGTGCAATCTTGTTGTGTAGTCATCATGACTCAAGAGAACACCAAGTTATGTGATTTCTCAAATACCAACAACTATGATTTTATCGGCACTCCGATTGCTCCTCCCGCCACTAGTGCGGAGTCTTGTGATATTAATACTTCTTTGCTGAATCTTGGAAAGATCAATTTTTCGATACTGCTAATGAGGATGTCGCGTCTCATTTTAATACCTTCATGGAATTATGTGATATGCAAAATAAAAAAGATGTGGACAATTATGTGGTGAAGATGAAATTATTTCCATTTTCTTTGCGTGATTCTGCAAAAAATTGGTTTTCTTCTTTGCCTCGCAATAGTATCGATTCTTGGAATAAGTGCAAAGATGCTTTATCACTAAGTATTTTCCTCCCACAAAAATTATTTCCCTTAGAACCCAGATCATGAATTTCAAGCAACTTGAACATGAGCATGTTGCGCAATCTTGGGAAAGGATGAAAATGATGCTAAGGACTTGCCCAACTCATGGGGTAAATCTTTGGATGATCATACACAATTTTTATGCGGGGTTGAATTTTGTTTCTCGTAATCTTTTAGATTCCGCCACAGGTGGTACTTTTATGGAAATTACGTTGGGTGAAGCCACCTAATTGCTTGATAATATCATGGCAAATTATTCACAATGGCATATCGAAAGAGCTCCTACTAGTAAAAAAGTTAATTCGGTTGAAGAAATTTCTTCTTTGAATGAAAAAGTTCATGCTCTTATGAAATTGGTTGCTAGTAAAAGTGCTCCTATTGATTTTAATGATATTCCTTTGTCTACTTTGATTGAGCAAAATAGTGATGCCATAGATGTGAATTTTTTCTCTCGAAATAACTTCAATAACAATGCTTATAGAGGTAATTTTAATCCTAGGCCTTTTCCTAGTAATTCCTCTAATAATTATGGTAATTCCTATGGAAATCAATCTTATAATATTAATAATATGAACACCTCTGATCTTGAGAATAATATTAAATAATTTATCAACACACAAAAAGTTTTCAACACTTCCATCAAACAAAAGTTGAATAAGATTGATGATTTGTCTAGAAGTGTTGATAGAATTTCTCATGATGTGCAAAATCTCAAGATGAAAATTTTTGTGGCTAGAGTTGATGAATCAATTAAAGCTCTTTATGTTTCTATGGATGAAAGTAAGAAAAGAACCGCTATGCTTAGAGCTAAAAGAGAATTTTTAGAAAAAGCATTTTCTAGTGATTACTTTTGCAAAAGTGATGAAGATCTTAAAATGATTGGTGCTTATTTTATTGATTCCTTGTTTAGTAAAGTTAAGGTTGATGAAAACGGACTAGAGAGAGTCAACTTTAGTCAGAAGGCATCCCGATAATTCGGAGGGTGAAAATCTTGTTGAGAAAATTGATGAAAGTGGGTTTGAAGAGGTCAAAACTTTAACTAGTGATGTGCCCCCTATTTTGGATTACAAAGACTTTAATTATGTTAGTTGCTCTTTGATTTATTGTATTTCTTTGTTGCAATCCATGATAAATACACCCCAAGCTTATGAGCAAAATAAAGCTTTTACTAAACATATTGTTGATGCTATGATGAAATCTTTTGAAGAAAAATTGGAATTAGAAGTATCAATTCCAAGAAAATTACATGATGAATGGGAACCTACTATCAAAGTCAAGATTCAAAATTATGAGCGTTTTTCTTTGTGTGACTTGGGTGCTAGTGTTTCTACAATTTCGGAATCTTTATGTGATGTGATTGGTCTTACCGATATTGAAGAATGCTCTTTAAATTTGCACTTGGCGGATTTTACTATTAAAAAGCTTATGGGAAGAATTAATGAGGTTCTTATTCTTGTAAATAGGAATTATGTTCCCATAGATTTTACTATTCTTGATATTGATTGCAATCCGTCTTGTCCAATTATTCATGGTAGACCGTTTTTACGCACTATCGGTGCCGTGATTGATATGAAAGAAGGCAATGTTAAGTTCCAATTTTCTTTGAGGAAGGGTATGGAACACTTTACTTGAAAAAGAATTAGGCCACCATATGAATCAATCACGAGGGCATCTTATGGATCTCGAACCAAAGATGATAAAACTTAGATCCTTGCTTTATGCCTAGCTAAGGGCGTAAAACTATAGCGCTTGTTGGGGGGCAACCCAATGAATAATTTTTATTTTTTATTTTTTGCATTCTGTTCTTGAGTGTTTGCACAATTATGCTACTGTTATGATTGTGTTTTTTGTGTTTTAATTAGTGTTTGTGCCATGTAAAGCCTTTATGATCTTCTTGGGTGATAGCTTTTTGATCTTGCTGAAAACAGAAACTTTTGCGCTCATGAAAACAATTCTTATTTTTTAACCAGAGCGTGATAAAATACCATTTTTTTCCAGCAGATTAATATAAAAATTACCGAGGTCGTCCTAATTTTTCAGAATTTTTGGAGTTCCAGAAGTATTCGAACAAATCATATTGCTACAGACTGTTCTGTTTTGACAGATTTTGTTTTCTTTGCGTTGTGTGCTTATTATTATGGATCTATGGTTTTCTTTGATGAGTTTTTGCCATAGAAAAGTTGGAATAGAGTAGATATAATGCAAGAATAAAATATGAATTAGTTTGATACAGTACTTACAGTAGTGATTTATTTTTCTTATACTAACGGATCTCACGATGGTTTTGTTGAGTTTTGTGTGATTGAAGTTTTTAAGTTTTGGGTTATCTTACGATGGATGAAGGAATAAGGAGTAAATTTTGGATGCCCCGACATCCCAAGCCATTATCCAAAAGTGAGCAAGCAACTAAGCTTCGGGATGCCCCGAGTGGCATCCCCTCTTTCTTCTAACGATCATCGATATTTTACTCGAAGCTATATTTTATTTGGCACATACTATGTGTTTTGCTTGGAGCGTCTTGTATGATATGAGTCTTTTCTTGTTTTATTTTGCGTTTTAAGCCTTGTTTCCTTGCTGGACACACCTATTTGAGAGAGCCAAAATTATGTCATGACTTGTTATAATTGCTCTCTATGCTTCACTTCAATTTTTTATGAGCTATGGACTTGCTCTGGTGCTTCACTTATATCTTTTTTAGCATGGTGTGCTTTAGTATTTTTGAAGAAATGCTCTCTTGCTTCACTTAGATTTATTTGAGAGTTAGTAAATTTTTCAAGAAATTCTCTCTTGCTTCACTTAAAATTATTTTGAGAGAAAGAACAAAAATTATGCTCATGATCTTCACTTATATTTGTTTGAGCTTATCAAAAGCAACATATGAAAATTAGTTCCAAAGTGATAGATATCCAAGAAGGATATAATAAGAACTTTCATGAAGATCATTAGACAAAATAAACTTGATTCTTAGTAATAGTTTTGAGATATGGTGATGTGATATGTGAGTTATGTTGATGAGTAATTACGCTTTAGAAATAATATTGGTGTTAAGGTTTGTGATTCCATATGCAAGGACGAAAGTAAATAATTATGCAATGAAATTATATCCTACTTGTGGTGCATTATTCGGTGTTAATTATGCTTAATGCTCGCTTATGAGATTATTCGTTGCTTGGTTGGTCGCTTCTCAATCTTTTGCCAGCCTTCATTTTGCACTAAGTATGACTCTACTTGTGCATCCAAAAACCTTTAAACCAGTTTGCCACATGAGTCCACTATATCTACCTATATGTGGTATTCTTTTGCCGTTCTAAGCAAATTTGTATGTGCCATCTCTAATTTTCAAAATAAACTTCTCTTTTCTGTGGTCGTTCCGCTCACGGAGCGGTGAGGGGTGGCTAATATTTTCCATGCTAGATGTGTTATTCTCACGATGGGTGTTTATTCACTTGTCATTGCATGAGAGTAAGGCAAAGGTATTAGGGATGCCTAGTCCTGAAATAAAAAATGAATTTACATTTGTTGTCAAATAATAAATTCCTTGGAAAGTGTTGGTATGGAGGGCAACCGTGGATACGGCTAGCCATGGAAAGTGAAAGTATGGTTGAAAAAGGAATAAGCTTTATTTTCTGTTTGGGAACCGCCTATGATATATCTAGCATGGAAAGTGTTCCGAACTCTAAGTCATTTTCGTTGGTGGGAAATATACACCTCCCAAAATGCTTTTATCTCTCAATGTTCGCTTTGAGCTCTGGCACCTCTACAAATCCCTACTTCCCTCTGCGAAGGGCCTTTCTTTTACTTTATGCAATTTTTATTTTGAATTTGAGTCTCCATCTTATCTTATAAAAGTACCAACTAGGTGGCAATATGATCGTACTTGAGTATTGGGTGTAGTTAATATGCGAGTGTGTTTCATGAATGGATCAATGGTTGAGCATGATGGGCTAGGGATAACTTATTTTAGCGTTGATATTTTGAAAGACATGGTTGCTTGTTGATATGCTTGAGTTATTAAGTTATCATGTCAAAACTAGACTATTGCTTTGAATCACACAAAATTCCAAATTTCCATTCTATAAAGAAAAGAATATGATATGACATATTAGGCAACATTCCACATCAAAAATTCTGTTTTTATCACTTACCTTCTCGAGGACGAGTAGGAGTTAAGCTTGGGGATGCTGATACGTCTCAAACGTATCTATAATTTTTTATTCTTCCATGCTGTTATATTATCAATCTTGGATGTTTTATAATCATTTTATAGTCATTTTATATCATTTTTTTGTACTAACCTATTGACATAGTGCCATGTGCCGGTTGTTGTATTCTGTATGTTTTTTTACATTGCAGGAAATCAATACCAAACGGAGTCCAAATGCAAAGAAAGTCCACGGAGAATTTTTTTGGACCAGAAGACACCTAATGGGCCAAGGCTGTGCCTGGGGGTGCTCCGAGGAGAGCACAACTCACCAAGGCATGCCAGGAGGCCCAAGCGCACCCTGGTGGGTTGTGCCCCACCTCAGGTGCCCCCGGACCGCCTCTTTCCTCTGTAAATACCGAAATATTCCAGAAACCCTAGGAGAGTCGACGAAAATCAATTCCAGTCGCCGCAGAGTCCAAAACCAACAGATCCAATTTAGACACCATCACGGATGGGGTTCACCACCTCCATTGGTGCCTCTCCGATGATGCATGAGTAGTTCTTTGTAGACCTTCCGGTCCGTAATTAGTAGCTAGATGGCTTCCTCTCTCTCTCGCTGAATTCTCAATACAATGGTCTCTTGGAGATGCATATGATGTAACTCTTTTTGCGGTGTGTTTGTTGGGATCGGATGAACTTTGAGTTTATGATCAGATCTATCTTTTCATATCCATGAAAGTATTTGAGTTTCTTTGATCTCTTTTATGCATGATTGCTTATAGCCTCGTATTTATTCTCTGATATTTTGGTTTTGTTTGGCCAACTAGATCTATTTATCTTTCAATGGGAAGAGGTGCTTTGTAGTTGTTCGATATTACGGTGCTTGATCCTAGTGACAGAAGGGGAACCGACACGTATGTATCGTTGCTACTAAGGTTTCCTTTGCTTTTATTTTCAGATCTATTATACTAAAAATACAAAAATACCTTGCTACATTTTATTCTTATTTATTTTATTTGGCGTTCGATCTATCAATCTACTAAAATTTTACCTCACGTCTGTTTACCTATCTTGAGGCGCCGTTACCCGAAAGGGATTGACAACCCCTTTAACACGTCGGGTTGCGAGGATTTGTTATATGTGTGCAGGGGCTGTTTATGTTGTGTTGCTTGGTTCTCTACTGGTTCGATAACCTTGGTTTCATATCTGAGGGAATTACCTACCACTGATGTGCTGCATCATCCCTTCCTCTTTGGGGAAATACCGACGTAGCTTCGAGCCGCATCACTAGGTGATACAAACGAAGAGGGAAAACATCCGGGAATGTTTTCCCAGTGTTTGGCATTTTTCGGACAGGTGAGTCAGAGGGGATGGATCCATGTTCGCTCTTCTAGAGGCACGTGACAGATGAACTGATGGCATACTCGGATTCGTCATATTTTTCTGAGCTACTTTCATGTATATATTATTTTCATCCGAATTACAAATTGTTTTATATTAATTTTGAAAGTGTTAATCATAATTCGAAAATGAAAGGAAAGTTGCTAAATGCACACAGCATAGTGTACACAAAAGTGTACACAGGCGGCAGGTGGGTCCAGGGGGTCCCTGTTGACCAGTCAAAGTTGACTGGTCAAGAGGGGTGTGGGCCCCTGTCATACTGTTAATTTAACTAACACTTGTTAATTAAACTATAATTAGGCTTTAGTTAATTAATCAAATTATTAATTAATTAATATTATCTTATTTATTTATTTTAATTCTTAATTCCTTTTTTATTTCTAACAGGGGCAGTGGGCTATGTCGGGCAATGGCCTAACCAGCTCCGGCTAGCCACGGGCACAAGGCCACGGCGGCCACGGCCAGGTGCGGCGACTAGCAGTGGGCGGTGGCCGGGCGGAGGTCGGCGACAAGGCGACAGCGGCCGGAGGGGGGAGGGATGCGGGCGTCAAGGCTGAGCAAGGGCGGAGAGCGGAGGCGGCCGGGCGGCGGCGAGCGGTGAGCGGGCATCACAATGAGCGGAGCAGCTGACGGTCACGAAAGGGCAGCGGATGCAGGCGGGCGAGGCAGGCAGACAGGCGGCTGCGGCAGCGGCAGGTGGGGTGGCCAGGCGAAGGCAGGGCGCGCACACCGGCAAGGAGAGGCGGGTACGGCCAAGGCGCGACCTGGGCGGGGCGGACGCAGGCTGTTGCGTGGCCGGGTGCGGCTGGGGCTCGCGGTGACGGGAGAGGGGAAGCGGGGGAGGACGGGATTCTCACCCCCGTTACAGGGGATCGGGGCAATGAGGCGCGAGGTAGGCTGGCAGGGCGGTGGTCGACGACAGGGGGCGATGGGGCGAGGACGAGGCGGCGACGGAGACGGGGTCGGGGCGCGGCAACATCATCGGATGGGGGACAATGGGCGCGCGAGGGGGTGAAGTTGGGATTAGGGTTAGGGTTCCGGCGCCCCCGGGGGGTTATAGGCGGAAGGGCTTGCTGGGCCTGGTCGGCTGGGCCGCTTCAGCCAGCTGGGTCA
Source organism: Aegilops bicornis (assembly GCA_021605145.1). Lineage (NCBI taxonomy): Eukaryota > Viridiplantae > Streptophyta > Magnoliopsida > Poales > Poaceae > Aegilops > Aegilops bicornis. The sequence continues at coordinate 83,135,849 of CM038669.1, forward strand.
AGTGGCCCAGTGGAGGGATTTCAGGCTTTTTCTTTTTCTTTTTATTTTATTTTACTGTTTTATTATATTTTTCAATTTATTTTAGTTAAAAAATATAATTCTAGCACCTAAATTGGTATTAAATTTTTTGCCCAATGTCACATTTAGTTTTGTACTTAAATAAAATACCTTGCAATTCTTATTACTTAAAAGGAATTTAAAAAATTGTTTTAGCTCCTGTTTTATTTATTTTGGGCATTTAAATAATTTTAAAAATATTTGTTTCTTCTCCAATATTTTCTATGGATTATTTGCCATGTCTAGAACATTTTAGTTTTGACATTTGAAAAAATTCATTATTTGACTTTATTTTAAATTTGAATTTGAATTGTGTTTGAATCGAAGCGATATTAGCAATAGTAAATGTGATGACATGGCACCATTAACATGGGATTACTGTAGCTTGATTATCAAGGTGTTACAATGACCCTGGCTAATCTGACAGCTTGCTCGTACCGTGTTTCCTGCTTCCTTTGGCTGTCGTCGAAAGAGCCGACGGCGGCATGACCGTCGACCACCAAGCCAACCATCGCGTCAGCATTCTTGGTTCCACCATCGCACAACTCCATCCTGTCGTCGGCCATTGGGGGTATGCCAGTATGTGTGGGTAACTAGCTAGCAAGGGAATCAGTAGCGAATCGCCGCCGGCGACCATCATTGTGATTATTTATAACTAGCAGTTGGCTAGGGGATTGAGGGTTTTACAATTTACCCCTGTGGCTGGTCCTTGCGCGGGAAGTCTTCATTGGAGCACAGGAAGACTAAGTGGAGGACACAATTCCCACAACACAACCGTATACGGTGTCATGTGTTATCACACACGTGTTAACATAACGAAACGTATGTGTAACTTAGAAATCACCGCACACGAGTACTCGCACCATGCATCGTGTGCGATGCTCATAGCCATCGCAAAGAACTCATTTGCATTTTCAAAGTTTTTTCATATACACATAATCGCACGTGAAACACCTATAGCAACTGTCTACAAGGGTTCGGTATCACACACATCTTGTTACACCGAAACGTTTGTGTTATTTTTTATCATCGCAAATAATTCATCCGAGTGACCTGTTTGCCTGGTATCACACACATATTGTTACTTCTAATTTTTTGTGTTTTTTGTCATCGCAAATAGTTCATCTAAGTTTCCTATTTGCCAGGTATCACACACATCCTGTTAAGTCAAAACATTTGTGTTATTCTGTATCATCGCAAATAGTTCATCCGAGTGAACTGTATGCCGTATATCGCACACACCTTGATCTGGCTGACCATTTTTGTTGTTCTGGCTCATTGCAAACAGTTCGCATGGATCAACTGTATGCCACGTGTCGCACATGCAACTCAAATCTAAATCATGCTTGATGTCATCCATCGCAAATAGTTCATCTTATTGGTGATGGTTTTATTATGACACCATTTTGCGATTCATACATCACACACAGTTTTGTCGAGGGATCTCTGATTCATGTGTCACATTAGTAGCATCCTGCAGTAGTGATATGGAGATATGGTCGGCAAAAGATTGTCGGTCGGTCAAAATTCTCGTCATGAGTGATGTCCACATCAATTACCAAGAATAAGATTAGGATCTTGAATCACTTATTATCAATTATGAGAGATATTAATTTAAGTGGGAGTGCACTTGACATTAAAATTGTTTAAACACTAGTTCAAATTAATTATGAAATTGTGTCTAAATATATTTATGTTTATCATTGTAGATCAAATGGCTCTCAATATGTTCAACTTAGCCCCTATGTTAGAGAAAGAAAAGTTGGCTGCTAATGGTGGAAACTATGCGGATTGGATCTGGAACATGAGATTTGTTCTCATGAGTGCAAAGGAGTATGTGTTGGATAAACCTCTAGGTGATTCTCCTACAAAGGACGCACCAAAAGAAGTTGTGGATGCTTTCACTGCTCGCAGTGATGACTATGAGTCAGTCCAGTGCCCCATGTTAACTTGCATGGATCCTGAACTACAGAAACATTTTGAACATTCTACTACTCAATGCATAATTGGGCCCTTGAAGTTCTGTACAAGAAACAGGTACCAAAACGTTTTGAAATAACCAAGTCCTTGATTGAATGCAATATGGCAGAGGGTTCCTCAATGAATGAGCATATAGTGAAGCTCGCTGGCAATGTTGATATACTAGCTTCTCTGGAATTTGGAGTTCCTCCGACACTCGGTATAGATATTGTGCTTGCTTCACTCCCCCATCTTGGATGGTTTTATCATGAATTACAACATGAACGAGATGAAGAAAATTGCAAATGAGTTGTTCGCGATGTTCAAAACTACGGAAGCTGGGATGCAAAAGAACAAACAAGTGTTGATGGTCAACAAGACCACCAGTTTCAATAACAAAGGCAAGTTCAATAAGAAGTCTACTAGTGTCGGTAAGACCGTCTCTTAGAAAGAACAAGGGCTGAGCCAATAAGGAGACCAAATGTTTATACTACAAACATAAGGGACACTTGGCAGATAAGAAGAACGGTTCTTCCGATACATGTAATATTTATACAAAGTTAATGTTATTCTACTTGCTAATTTATTGTATTTCATAAGTATTTGATACTATTCTGTTGCTCCTATTTTCAAACCGGTACAGGGACTATAGAAATTAGCAAGTGGAGAAGAAATGAAGACATGATGCAAATCAAAAATGGTGATGGGATCGCTACTCAAGATCATTGAAGTCATGCCTCTAATTTATCTTCAAGATTTATATTAGATCAAATAATAGTTATTTCATTCTAGAGTTGTGTAAAACAATATATTTTGGGTTATGTGACGAATATTCTTATGAGTTTCAAATAATGGTCGTTCAAGTTGTTACAATAATATGTTTTAAATTTACCTCTATTATTGTTGGTTTATTCATGAAATATTGAATTGAGAAATTTATAACATTAATGCTAAACGTCTTGAGAAGACTAATAAAACCACTTGTATGTGGCACTGCTTGGTTATATGAAAAAGAAACATCATATAGGTGAAGCATTAAAGTATTTAGATTTTAAATCAATTTGACAAAATACATAGTGATGCATGGGGTCCGATGAACTAACGAGGGCGCGTTGAATTATTATGCTTCATTGAAATTTTGAGTAAATCTGATTTACTTGTTCTGAAATATTTGAAAGGTTCAAATAAATTCAAGAATAAAATATTTGAAAGGTTCAAATAAATAATGAATATAAGACTCACTGTGAGAAAGATAAAAGGATCTTAAAATTATGGAAAAAATTATCCCAAGTCATAAGTTTAGCAAAACACTCAGATAATTGTGGAATCATTTATTACCGATTTGCTTTTATTAATTTTGGGGATATACACTTGAAACAGCAACAAATACACCAAACAGAGCATCATCTTATAGTCTGGGAAGACAACACTATATGCGTTATGGAGTACATAATCTAGAAAAATGTTAATTTGTGGATGATCCCGAAATGTAATTGGGTTTTCCTTCTACCAAAAGTTCAAAGACAAAATGTTTGTCATAAAGAATGAACACTTTCTCGAGAAGGATTTTTTCTCCCTAAAGAATTAAGTGGGAGGACAGTGCAACTTGATAAGATTAACGAATATCTGGTAGAAGTAACCTGGATCAACAAACCAGAAGTTGTTCCGAAAGTTGTCTGTACATCTGAGCCATAAGTTACTACACCAGCAGTAGAAACTCTAGTTAAAGCGTGCAACCGAACAACGTAGACCAGGAAAATTTAATAAACCTCCTGAACGATCTCATGGTGAGATATTCGTCTTAGAAGAAGATGAACCTGCACACTATTAGGAAGCGATGGTGGCGCCTAACTTGAAGGAATGGCTTATAGCCATGCACACCAAAATGGAGTTCACATACAACTAAGTTTGGAACTTAGTTGATTCTCCAGAAGATATAAAGTATATGGAATGGACGTCAAAACTAGTTTCCTAAATGGAAAGGGAAGTATGAATGATACAACCAGGAGGTTTTGTAGATCCTCAGAATACCGGATGAGTGTGCAAGATTCAAAGGTTTATATGTTTTGAAGCAAGCATCAAGGATCTAGAATAAACATTTTAATGAAATAGTTAAAGAGTTTGACTTTGTTGAAATGATGAAGAAACTTGTGAAGTTTAGTGTGAGCGCTATAGTATTTCTAGTCTTATATGTAAATGACATATTGTGGATTGGAAATAATATAAAGTTTCTAGGCACTACATTTTTTTAAAGAATATGTTTCCAATGAAAGACTAAAGCAAAGCAAAATTATTGGATATAAAGATCTATATAGATAGATCAAGACATCTAATTGTGCTAAGCTGAATTGAATACATTATTGACAGGGTTTTAAAATGTTTAAAATGGAGAATATGTTTTCTCCCAAATGTCACATAACATGATGCTTAAAAGAAATCAATGTCCTAGGACAATTGATAAGCATGAACGCATGAGAAGATTATTGAATCTTTCATGAATGTGTAATTTGGCAGTGGGATGGTAAGTGCACTGTTCTCTATGAGACACGAGTAGTAAATCGAGTTGTCGGACATAGGATGAAATCAATTTTCCAAAAATTAGCCGCCCATCAAGTATAACTAACTAACTAAGATATATTAGCATTTCCAAAGAAAGAGAGAAAAGGTAAGCGTTTATAGTACCGACGGTACAAGGACATGCAACACTCAAGTTTTCTTACTAGAATAATAAGAGTAAGCTTAACTAAATAGCTTGTACTAGAAGATTTTTCACACATGTTCAAGGATAAAGTGTGACACACAAGGTTACACAGCAAAAACCTTTGTATGCTTCTTTTATGAGTAAGCATAGAAAGTTGCTAATTCATTACATACTCCCTTTGTCCGGTGAAAAGCGTACACATAGAAATTTTAGGACAAATTATGGATTGAAGTAAAAAATGCATTGGAAAGGTGCAAGCCACCATCTCTCTCCTATTTAATTACCCGACCCCCAATGAGCTAAGTGCATGTAGAAATTAAGAAGATCGTGTGTGCAATGTTATTAGTCTTGATTACCGTGTGATGAGAGAGAAACATGTTTTTCTACTTTAAAGTGCATTGGGAAGATAGAAGTACACTCTTTTTTGGATAAGTTTTAAAGCCAAATGTACACTCTTCATCGGACGGAGGGAGTATAATACATACAATGGGAGATATATCACACAACTCCTATGCTTCCAGAAACATCTTTTTTGCTAACATGAGTTGGTAATTTAGATACACCTAGCACTTCAACAAAAATTTATTTTATACGGCTATGTAATTTTTTAGTGGGATGCTAAGTGCATTGTCCACTAGGAGACATGTATAACAAATTGAGTGTCGGGCATATGTCGAAATCAGTTTTCCAAAAATTAGCGCCCCGTCAAGTATACCTATTAACTATGCTACATTAGCAATTCCAAAGAAAGAGAGAAAAGGTAAGCAATATATAGCATCGATGGTACTAAAACATGCAATATTTGGGTTTTGTTACCGGAACAAGAAGAGTAAACTTAATCGAATGAGTTTTTATCATATATGCCACTAGTTGTGTCCGATTACTCATTTTTGCTATCAGAAGTTACAATTGCTCAAAATTCCATCGTTCCGTGAGATGCTTGTTTAAAATGTCATTAGATATCTAAAAAATACCATTGTTCCATTAGATGTTTGCACAAAAATGCCATTAGACATCGTTATTGCCAGGTCAAACTCGTTGACCATGTTATATGACGAACATATTCCTATACCGGATGTCACTCTCTTTATCTCACAATGATAAGAGTGGACCCCACTTGTCAGGAGTAAGCAAGCCAATAATTTTAGAGGAAAATAAGAATGCTATAGGGATAAAGTGGGACCCACATTTTATTGTACTGAGGTAGAGGGTTTTGGGAGAGGCCAAGGGGCGCCCCAAGTGGGGCCGAATCCCACTTGGGCTCCTGCCCTGGTTCACCCCCCCCCCCCTTCCTTGTGTAGGCGCCAGGGAAAGGAAGGGGGAGGTGCCCCCCCTTTCCTTTCTCCCTTGAGGAGGGGAAGGAAGGAGGGACATGACCTCCACCCTTTCCTTTCCCTAGGGCTGGCCGGCCTGGTGGAGGGGCGCACCAGCCCCTTGTGGGTTGGTCTATCCCTCCCTTGGCCCATTAAGCCCATATCTTTGCCGGGGGTGCCCAGAACCCCTTCCGGCGACCCTATATGTACCCGGTACCCTCTAGACACTTCCAGTGTCCGAATACCATCGTCCTATATGTCAATCTTTACCTCTCGACCATTTAGAGACTCCTCGTCATATCTGTGATCTCATCCGGGACTCCGAACAACATTTGGTCACCAAATCATATAACTCATATAATATTAAATCATCATCAAACGTTAAGCGTGCGGACCCTACGGGTTCGAGAACTATGTAGACATGACCGAGACACCCCTCCGGTCAATAACCAATAGTGGAACCTGGATGCTCATATTGGCTCCTACATATTCTATGAAGATCTTTATTGGTCGAACTATTATGACAACATACGTTATTCCCTTTGTCCATCGGTATGTTACTTGCCCGAGATTCGATCGTCGGTATCCACATACCTAGTTCAATATCATTACCGCAAGTCTCTTTACTCGTTCTGTAATACATCATCTTGTAACTAACTCATTAGCCACTTTGCTTGCAAGGCTTCTTATGATGTGCATTACCGAGAGGGCCCAAAGATACCTCTCCGATACTCGGAGTGACAGATCCTAATCTCGATCTATGCCAACCCAACAAACACCTTCGGAGATACCTGTAGGACATCTTTATAATCACCCAGTTACATTGTGAAGTTTGATAGCACACAAGGTATTCTCCCGGTATCCGGGAGTTGCATAATCTTATAGTCGAAGGAATATGTGTTTGACATGAGGAAAGCAATAGCAATAAAACTGGACGATCAATATGCTAAGCTAACGGATGGGTCTTGTCCATCACATCATTCTCCTAATAATGTGATCCCGTTCATCAAATGACAACACATGTATATGGTTAGGAAACTTAACCATCCTTGATTAGCGAGCTAGTCTAGTAGAGGCTTACTAGGGACACGGTGTTTTGTCTATGTATACACACATGTATCAAGTTTCCGGTTAATATAATTCTAGCATGAGTAATAAACATTTATCATGATATAAGGAAATATAAAATAACAACTTTATTATTGCCTCTAGGTCATATTTCCTTCAGTCTCCCACTTGCACTAGAGTCAATAATCTAGTTCACATCGCCATGTGATTTAACACCAATAATTCACATCTTTGCATGATTAACACCCATAGTTCACATCGCCATGTGACCAACACCCAAAGGGTTTACTATAGTCAATAATCTAGTTCACATCGCTATGTGATTAACACCCAAAGAGTACTAAGGTGTGATCATGTTTTGCTTGTGAGAGAAGTTTAGTCAACGGGTCTGCCACATTCAGATCCGTATGTATTTTGCAAATTTCTATGTCAATGCTCTGCATGGAGCTACTCTAGCTAATTGCTCCTACATTCAATACGTATCTAGATTGAGACTTAGAGTCATCTAGATCAGTGTCAAAGCTTGCATCGACATAACTCTTTATGATGAACTCTTTATCACCTCCATAACTGAGAAACATTTCCTTAGTCCTATTTAAGGTAACTAGGGATAATTTTGACCGTTGTCCAGTGATCTAGTCCTGGATCACTATTGTACCTCCTTGCCAAACTCATGGCAAAGTACACAACAGGGTTGGTACACAGCATGGCATACTTTATAGAACCTATGGCTGAGGCTTAGGGAATGACTTTCATTCTCTCTTTATCTTCTATGGTGGTCAGGTTTTGAGTCTTTACTCAACTTCACACCTTACAATACAGGCAGGAACTCCTTCTTGGACTGATCCATTTTGAACTCCTTCAAAATATTGTCAAGGTATGAACTCATTGAAAGTCTTATCAGGCGTCTTGATCTATCTCTATAGATCTTGATGCCCAATATGTAAGCAACTTCACCGAGGTCTTTCATTGAAAAATTATTATTCAAATATCCTTTTATGCTATCCAAAAATTCTACATCATTTCCAATCAACAATATGTCATCCACATATAATATCAGAAATGCTACAGAGCTCCCACTCACTTTCTTGTAAATACAGGCTTCACCATAAGTCTGTATAAAACCATATGCTTTGATCACCTTATCAAATTGTATATTCCAACTCCGAGATGCTTGCACCAGTCCATAGATGGATTGCTAGAGTTTGCACATTTTGTTAGCACCTTTAGGATCGAAAAAAACCTTTTTGGTTGCATCATATACAAGTCTTCTTTAAGAAATCCATTAAGGAATGCAGTTTTGACATCCATTTGCCAGATTCATAAAATGCGGCAATTGCTAACATGATTCAGACAGACTTAAGCATCACTACAAGTGAGAAAATCTCATCATAGTCAACACCTTGAACTTGTCGAAAACCTTTTGCGACAAGTCGAGCTTTGTATATAGTAACACTACCATCAGTGTCCGTCTTCCTGTTGTACATCCATTTCTTCTCAATGGCTTGCAGATCGCCGGGCAAGTCCACCAAAGTCCACACTTTGTTCTCATACATGGATCCTATCTCAGATTTCATGGCCTCAAGCCATCTGTCGGAATCTGGGCTCATCATAGCTTCTTCATAGTTCGTAGGTTCACCATGGTCTAGTGATACATCTCCAATGTATCTATAATTTTTTATTGTTCCATGCTATTATATTATCAATCTTGGATGTTTTATATGCATTTATATGCTATTTTATATGATTTTTGGGACTAACCTATTAACCTAGAGCCCAGTGCCAGTTTATGTTTTACCCTTGTTTTTGAATATCGCAGAAACGGAAAACCAAACGGAGTCCAATTGACCTGAAATTTCATGGAGATTATTTTTGGACCAGAAGAAGCCCCTGGAGTATCGCAGATGGACCAGAGAGTCCCGAGGCACCCACGAGGGTGGGGGGCACGCCCCCCTACCTCGTGGCCGCCTTGGAGACCCCCTGACTTGTTCCCGAAGCCAAAAATCCCTATAAATACATAAACCCCCAGAACATAACCTAGATCGGGAGTTCTGCCGCTACAAGCTTCTGTAGCCACCAAAAACCAATCAGGACCCTGTTCTGGCACACTGCCGGAGGGGGGATCCCTCATCGGTGGCCATCTTCATCATCCCGGTGCTCCCCATGACGAGGAGGGAGTAGTTCACCCTCGGGGCTGAGGGTATGTACCAGTAGCTATGTGTTTGATGTCTCTCTCTCTCTCTCTCTCTCTCTCTCGTGTTCTTGCTTTGGCACGATCTTGATGTATCGCGAGCTTTGCTATTATAGTTGGATCTTATGATGTTTCTCCCCCTCTACTCTCTTGTAATGGATTGAGTTTTCCCTTTGAAGTTATCTTATCGGATTGAGTCTTTAAGGATTTGAGAACACTTGATGTATGTCTTGCGTGGGATACCCGTGGTGACAATGGGATATTCTATTGATTCACTTGATGTAGGTTTTGGTGATCAACTTGCGGGTCCCGTGACCTTGGGAATCTATGCATAGGGGTTGCACACGTTTTCTTCTTGACTCTCCGGTAGAAACTTTGGAGCACTCTTTGAAGTTCTTTGTGTTGGTTGAATAGATGAATCTGAGATTGTGTGATGCATATCGTATAATCATACCCGCGGATACTTGTGGTGACATTAGAGTATCTAGGTGACATTAGGGTTTTGGTTGATTTGTATCTTAAGGTGTTATTCTAGTACGAACGCTAGGATAGATCGAACGGAAAGAATAGCTTTGTGTTATTTTACTACAGACTCTTGAATAGATCAATCAGAAAGGACAACTTTGAGGTGGTTTCGTACCCTATAATAATCTCTTCGTTTGTTCTCCGCTATTAGTGACTTTGGAGTGACTCTTTGTTGCATGTTGAGGGATAGTTATATGATCCAATTATGTTATTATTGTTGAGAGAACTTGCACTAGTGAAAGTATGAACCCTAGGCCTTGTTTTAACGCATTGCGATACCGTTTGTGCTCACTTTTATCATTAGCAACCTTGCTGTTTTTATATTTTCAGATTACAAAAACCTATATCTACCATCCATATTGCACTTGTATCACCATCTCTTTGCCGAACTAGTGCACCTATACAATTTACCATTGTATTGGGTGTGTTGGGGACACAAGAGACTCTTTGTTATTTGGTTGTAGGGTGGTTAGAGAGAGACCATCTTCGTCCTACACCTCCCACGGATTAATAAACCTTAGGTCATCCACTTGAGGGAAATTTGCTACTGTCCTACAAACCTCTGCACTTGGAGGCCCAACAACATCTACAAGAAGAAGGTTGAGTAGTAGACATCATCTAGTAAAATGACTTCCAGGACAGGATTACCGTACCACTCTGGTGCGGATCGTGCTTTGTTCGACCTACGAGGTCCAGTAGTAACTTGATCTGAAGTTTCATGATCATCATCATTAGCTTCCTCTCTAGTAGGTGTAGGCATCACGGGAACGGGTTTCTCTGATGTGCTACTTACCAATTCGAGAGAAGGTACAATTATCTCATGAAGTTCTACTTTCCTCCCACTCACTTCTTTTGAGAGAAACTCCTTATTTAGAAAGGTTTCATTCTTGGCAATAAAGATCTTGTCTTCAAATCTATGGTAGAAGGTAGATACATGTCCAACGTATCTACTTTTCCTAATGCTTTTCCTCTTGTTTTGGACTCTAATTTGCATGATTTGAATGAAACTAACCCCGGACTGACGCTGTTTTCAGCAGAACTACCATGGTGTTGTTTTTGTGCAGAAATAGAAGTTCTCAAAATGGAACGAAACTTCGCGAGGATTTTTTTATAATAAATAAGAATTTCTGGAGCCAAGACCTGCTCGAGAGGGGCACCTGGGTGGGCACAACCCACCAGGGCGCGCCCCCTCTCCTGGCGCGCCCAGGTGGGTTGTCCCCACCTGGTGGCCCTGCAAGCCCTGAAACCGACGCTATTAAATTCTATTTTTCCTGAAAAAATCAAGGAGAAAGAATTATGGCGATCCACGAGATGGAGCCGCCGTCACCTCCTGTTCTTCATCGGGAGGCCAGATCTGGAGTCCGTTTGGGGCTCCGGAGAAGGGGATCTTCGTTCTTCATCATCACCAACCCTTCTCCATCGCCAATTCCATGATGCTCCCCACCTGGAGTGAGTAATTCCTTCGTAGGCTCGCTGGTCGTTGAGGAGTTGGATGAGATTCATCATGTAATCGAGTTAGTTTTGTTAGGGCTTGATCCCTAGTATCCACTATGTTCTTAGATTGATGTTGCTATGACTTTGCTATGCTTAATGCTTGTCACTTTGGGCCCAGGTGCCATGAACTCAGATATGAACCGTTTATGTTATCATCATTATATCCATGTTTTAGATACGATCTTGCAAGTTATAGTCACCTACTATGTGTTATGATCTGGCAACCCCGGAGTGACAATAGCCGGGAACACTCCCGGTCCCGGTGATGAACGTAGTTTGAGGAGTTCATGTATTCACTGTGTGTTAATGCTTTGTTCTGGTTCTCTATTAAAAGGAGGCTTAATATCCCTTAGTTTCCAATATGGACCCCGCTGCCACAGGAGGGTAGGACAAAAGATGTCATGCAAGTTCTTTCCATAAGCACGTATGACTTTTTACCGAATACATGCCTACATTATATCGATTAACTGGAGCTAGTGCCGTGTCGCCCTAGGTTATAACTGTCTCATGATGAATATCATCCAACAAGTTACCGATCCAATGCCTACGAATTTATCCTATATTGTTTCTGCTAAGTTACAACTGCTATCATCACTGTTACACTTGCTACAAAATTACTGCTATCACTGTTACCGTTACCGTTGCTACTGTCACTACTATCAAAACTATCATATTACTTTTCTACTGATTACTTGCTGCAGATAATTAATCTCCAAGTGTTGTTGAATTGACAACTCAGCTGCAAATACCTTCAAATATTCTTTGGCTCCCCTTGTGTCGAATCTATAAATTTGGGTTGAATACTCTACCCTCGAAAACTGTTGTGATCCCCTATACTTGTGGGTTATCAAGACCTTTTTATGGCGCCGTTGCCGGGGAGCATAGCTATATTTGTTGAGTCACTTGGGATTATTATCAAATTATCACTATGAAGAATCTGAAGGATGCTAAGACAAAGATATTTCCCTCAAAGACGAGGGGGGGGGGTAAGGAACTGCCATCCAGTTATGCTTTAGATTCACCTTCTGTTCTAAGTAAACTTGCAACACCACCACATGCTATTGATTCTAATATGTCGCAAGTTATTGATGATGCTACTTCCACTATGAATGATGCTTATGATGATACTAGTACCTTGCTTGATAATGATGATGTGCCACTTGGTGATTTTCTTGATGCACAAATTGCTAGAGTAATACAACATGATGTTGTTGAATCTGATGATGAGCTTGAAAGTGAAACTCCTGAAACACCTGCTAGAACTAGCCTTCCTAGATATGAATTGCCTAAGGTACCGGAAGTTTATGTTATGAATGAGGAGACAACTAGAGATATTCTTTCTTGTAAGGATAGAGATGATCTAGAGAAATTATTATGCAAGTATAAAGAAAAATCTCCGAATGCTAGAATGAAATGTGATCCTAAGTTTGCTACTTCACCTATATTTATTGATGATAAGGATTATGAATTCTCTGTCGACCCAAAGTTAATTACTCCGGTTGAATCTGATCTTTTCCATGGTTATGAAACCGAAACTGTTGTGGCACATCTTACTAAGTTGAATGATATAGCCACCCTTTTTACTCATGATGAGAAAACTCGCTATTACTTTATTCTCAAATTATTTCCTTTCTCACTAAAGGGTGATGCTAAAGCTTGGTACAATACACTTACTCCTGGTTGTGTGCGTAGTCCCTAGGATATGATTTATTACTTCTCTAAAAAATATTTCCCTGCTCATAAGAAACAAGCTGCTTTACAGGAAATATTTAACTTTGTGCAAACTAAAGAAGAGTCTCCCACAAGTTTGGGGGAGGCTTTGCCAATTACTTAATGCTTTGCCTGATCATTCTCTTAAGAAAAATGAAATACTTGATATCTTCTATAATGGACTAATTGATGTTTCTAGGGACTTCCTAGATAGTTGTGCTGGTTGTGTTTTCAGGGAACAAACTGTTGGGCAAGCTGAAGAATTAATGAATAATATATTGAAAAATTATGATGATTGGACTCTTCTAGAACCACCACCTAAACCGACTCCGAAGAAGAGGGGTATATTATATCTCAGTCCTGAAGATATGCAAGAGGCAAAGAAATCTATGAAGGAAAAAGGGTATTAAAGCTGAGGATGTTAAAAATTTACCTCCTATTGAAGAAATACATGGGCTTAATACACCACCACTACCTAAGGTGGTAGAGGTAAATTCTCTAATAAAATTCAATGGTAATGACAATCCTCACAATATGCATCCTAGTCAATGCCTTTATAAGTTTGAAAACTACATTAGAAAACAAGATCACTTCAATGCAAATGTTATGAAACGATTGAAATATAATTCTGATATGATTGTTCGCTTGAGTGACTTGCTATTTAGAATCTCAAATGATGTTAGAGGTGTTGGAAAACATGCTTCTATGGTTCAAACTCAGTTAGAACAAGTTGCTAAATCTCAAAGAGAGTTGTTTGATGAAATGAATAATAATATACATGACTTTGCTGTTAGAGTTGCAACTAGAGGAGGTAAAATGACTCAGGAACCACTTTATCCTGAGGGAAACCCTAAAAGAATTGAACAAGATTCACAAAGAAATAACATTGATGCACCTAGTCCTTCTAGAAAGAAAAAGAAAAATGATAGGACTTTGCACACTTCTAGTGAACCTAAAATAGGGAAACCTCCTGATAATGATAATGAAACTTCTATCTCTGATGCTGAGACTCGGTCTGGTAATGAACACTCACCTTCTGATAATAAAAAAGATAATGATGAGGTTCATGAAGATGCTCAAACAAATAATAAAGAACCATATAATGATGTTGAGATAGAACCACCAGTTGATCTTGATAACCCACAACCTAAGAATAAAAGATATGATAAAAGAGACTTTGTTGCTAGAAAACACGGTAAAGAAAGAGAACCGTGGGTTCAAAAACCTATGCCTTTTCCACCCAAGTCAATTAAAAAGAAATATGATGAAGAATTTGAACGCTTTGCTGAAATGCTGAGGCCAGTCTTTTTGCAAAGAAAGACATCATCACTGATAAGAGAAAAATATTGGAAGCTGAAATCTCCACTATGCTTGCTAATTATACTTTCAAAATTTTAGTACCTAAAAAACTTGGAGATCCTGGAATACCAACTATACCTTGCTCCATCAAAAAGAATTATGTGAAAACTACTTTGTGTGATTTAGGAGCCGGTGTTAGTGTTATGCCTTTATCCTTATATAAAAGACTTGATTTGAATAAACTCACCCCTACTGAAATATCTTTGCAAATGGCTGAATAATCAACTGCCATACCTATCGGTATCTGTGAGGATGTGCCCATTGTTGTTGCCAATGTTACTATTTTGACTGACTTTGCTATACTTGAGATGCCCGAGGATGACAACATGTCGATTATCCTTGGTAGACCCTTCTTGAATACTGCAGAGGCTGTTATTGATTGCAATAAAAACAAGGTCATTTTTAATATCAACGATAATGAACATAAGGTGCACTTTCCGAAGAATCAATTCCATGTGAATGGTATTAATGTTATTGAAAAATCTCCGACAATCACTATTGGAAGTTTTCAAATACCTCTACCTACTGTCAAAAAGAAATATGAAATGCTTATTGTTGGGGACATTCATATCCCCATTGAGGCAACTTAGTGATTTATGTAAGTTCTTCAGTTTCATGCTAATCGAAAGTGGTTGTTAATAAGACCTGATCAACCTTATTAATGAATCATTTTTGAGCGGTATGGAGTTGATGAATTTAGTAAGCACTACCTTCTGTCCTTAATTTTTATTCTCTGTTTTTATTAGTTAAATAAAATAAAATGCCATGTTTTGTCTGTCTTCTAAATTTCCCGTGCAAAAATAAAAGTTCTCAGAATGCTCTGAAAATTTGATACGATTTTTTTCTGAATATTTTTGAATTTCTAGTGCAAATAATATCAGAGGGAGCTGCCCCAGGTGGGCACAACCCACCTGGGCGCGCCAGGACCCCCGAGCGTGCCCTGGTGGGTTGTGGTCCCCACGTGGGCCCCCTCACTTATCCCTTCATCCCACATCATCACTTACCTCCAGAAAAAAAATCTCCATTGCTCTCTGTCCCGTGTTCTTACTCTCAAACCCGCGGATTTCAATCTCTTTGCTCGAAGCTCCGTTCCCGAAACTGTTTCGGGGGGTTGTTGCTTGGTATATGCCTCCACCTTTTGTCCAATTAGTTTTTGTTTTAGTGGTTTATATTTTGAATAATTAGCTACTCTTGGTGCTGCTGTAGATGAGCTTGCATGTTGAATTCTTAGAGTTCTAAGTAGGTAGAATGCTTGCTATGGCTTCTCTGTATCCCTATGAGTAGTTGCAATCGATTTAATAAAGTTTTGTTGACAAATTTCCGTCACCCAAAAATTTTCACAAAATTGTACGTAGACATGATGAACCTATTTGGAAGGAGTTCTTTGAGGAGGCGATCCTCGGGGGAATCTTCTAGTGACAGTTCTGCTCGTCGATCTAATGTTGAACCAAGTGAAAGTTTAAGGAAATATGCCCTAGAGGCAATAATAAAGTTTTATTTATATTTCCTTATATCATGATAAATGTTTATTATTCATGCTAGAATTGTATTAACCGGAAAGTTAGTACATGTGTGAATACATAGACAAACAGAGTGTCACTCATATGCCTCTACTTGACTAGCTCGTTGAATCAAAGACGGTTAAGTTTCCTAGCCATAGACATGAGTTGTCATTTGATTAACGGGATCACATCATTAGAGAATGATGTGATTGAATTGACCCACCCGTTAGCTTAGCATGATGATCGTTTAGTTTGTTGTTATTGCTTTCTTCATGACTTATACATGTTCCTATGACTATTAGATTATGCAACTCCCGAATACCGGAGGAACACTTAGTGTGCTATCAAACGTCACAACGTAACTGGGTGATTATAAAGATGCTCTACAGGTGTCTCCGATGGTGTTTGTTGAGTTGGCATAGATCGAGATTAGGATTTGTCACTCCGAGTATCGGAGAGGTATCTCTGGGCCCTCTCGGTAATGCACATCACTATAAGCCTTGCAAGCAATGTGACTAATGAGTTAGTTGCGGGATATTGCATTATGAAATGAGTAAAGAGACTTGCCGGAAATGAGATTGAACTAGGTATTGAGATACCGACGATCGAATCTCGGGCAAGTAACATACCGATGACAAAGGGAACAACATATGTTGTTATGCGGTTTGACCGATAAAGATCTTGGTAGAATATGTAGGAACCAATATGAGCATCCAGGTTTTGCTATTGGTTATTTATCGGAGACGAGTCTCGGTCATGTCTACATAATTCTCGAACACGTAGGGTCCGCATGCTTAACGTTTGGTGCCGATCAGTATTATGAGTTTATGTGTTTTGATGTACCAAATGTAGTTCGGAGTCCCGGATGTCATCACAGACATGACAAGGAGTCTCGAAATGGTCGAGACATAAATATTGATATATTGGACGGATATGTTCGGACACCGGTAGCGATGCTTAAGTCCGTCCGAATCATGTTAGCAATTGCTGCATTTTATGATTATGAAATTTGAAAAATGGATGTAAAGACTGCATTCTTGAATGGATTTCTGGAAGAAGAGTTGTATATGATGCAACCCAAAGGTTTTATCAATCCAAAGGATGCTAAGAAAGTGTGCAAGCTCCAGCGATCCATTTATGGACTGGTGAAAGCATCTCAGAGTTGGAATAAACGTTTTGATAGTGTGATCAAAGCATATGGTTTTATACAGACTTTCGGAGAAGCCTGTATTTACAAGAAAGTGAGTGGGAGCTCTGTAGCATGTCTAATATTATATGTGGATGACATATTGTTGATTGGAAATGATATACAATTTTTGGATAGCATAAAAGGATACTTGAATAAGAGTTTTTCAATGAAAGACCTCGGTGAAGCTGCTTATATATGGGGCATCAAGATCTATAGAGATAGATCAAGACGCATAATTGGACTTTCACAAAGCACATACCTTGATAAAGTTTTGAAGAAGTTAAAAATAGATCAAGAAAAGAAAGGGTTCTTGCCTGTGTTACAAGGTGTGAAGTTGAGTCAGACTTAATGCCCGACCACTGAAGAAGATAGAGAGAAAATGAAAGTCATTCCCTATGCTTCAGCCATAGGTTCTATCATGTATGCAATGTTGTGTACCAGACCTGATGTGTGCCTTGTTATTAGTTTAGCAGGGAGGTACCTAAATAATCCGGGAGATCACTAGACAGCGATCAAGAACATCCTGAAATACCTGAAAAGGACTAAGGATATGTTTCTCATTTATGGAGGTGACAAAGAGCTCATCATAAATGGTTACGTCGATGCAAGATTTGACACTGATCCGGATGTCTCTAAGTCACAAACCGGATACGTAATTATATTGGACGGCGGAGCTATAAGTTGGCGCAGTTCTAAGCAAAGCGTCGTGGCGGGATCTACGTGTGAAGCGGAGTACATAGCTGCTTCGGAAGCAGCAAATGAAGGAGTCTGGATGAAGGAGTTCATATCCGATCTAGGTGTCATACCAAGTGCATCGGGTCCAATGAAAATCTTTTGTGACAATAATGGTGCAATTGCCTTGGCAAAGGAATCCAGATTTCACAAGAGAACCAAGCACATCAAGAGATGCTTCAATTCCATCCGCGATCAAGTCAAGGAGGGAGACATAGAGATTTGTAAGATACATATAGACCTGAATGTTGCAGACACGTTGACTAAGCCTCTCTCACGAGCAAAACATGATCAGCACCAAGACTCCATGGGTGTTAGAATCATTACTGTGTAATCTAGATTATTGACTCTAGTGCAAGTGGGAGACTGAAGGAAATATGCCCTAGAAGCAATAATAAAGTTGTTATTCATATTTCCTTATATCATGATAAATGTTTATTATTCATGCTAGAATTGTACTAACCGGAAACTTAGTACATGTGTGAATACATAGACAAACAGAGTGTCACTAATATGACTCTACTTGACTAGCTCGTTGAATCAAAGATGGTTAAGTTTCCTAGCCATAGCCATGAGTTGTCATTTGATTAACGGGATCACATCATTAGAGAATGATGTGATTGACTTGACCCATCCGTTAGCTTAGCACGATGATCGTTTAGTTTGTTGCTATTGCTTTCTTCATGACTTATACATGTTCCTATGACTATGAGATTATGCAACTCCCGAATACGGAGGAACACTTAGTGTGCTATCAAACATCACAACGAATCGGGTGATTATAAAGATGCTCTACAGGTGTCTCCGATGGTGTTTGTTGAGTTGGCATAGATCGAGATTAGGATTTGTCACTCCGAGTATCGGAGAGGTATGTCAGGGCCCTCTCGGTAATGCACATCACTATAAGCCTTGCAAGCAATGTGACTAATGAGTTAGTTGCGGGATGATGCATTACGAACGAGTAAAGAGACTTGCCGCAACGAGATTGAACTAGGTAATTTGAGATACCGACGATCGAATCTCGGGCAAGTAACATACCGATGACAAAGGGAACAACGAATGTTGTTATGCGGTTTGACCGATAAAGATCTTCGTATAATATGTAGGAACCAATATGAGCATCCAGGTTCTTCTATTGGTTATTGACCGGACACGAGTCTCGGTCATGTCTACATAGTTCTCGAACACGTAGGGTCCGCACGCTTAATGTTCGGTGACGATCGGTATTATGAGTTTATGTGCTTTGATGTACTGAATGTAGTTCTGAGTCCCGTATGTGATCACGGACATGATGAGGAGTCTCGAAATGGTGGAGACATAAAGATTGATATATTGGACGGCTATATTCGGACACTGGAAGTGTTCCGGGAGGTTTCGGATCAAACTGGAGTGCCGGAGGGTTACCAGAACCCCCCCCCCCCCGGAAGTTATTGGGACCTTAGTGGGCTTTAGGGGAGAGAGAGAGGGCAGCAGCCAGGAGGTGGCGCCCCCCCCCCAAGGAAGTCCGAATTGGACTAGGGGAGGGGGCGTGGCCCCTCTTTCCCTCTCCCTCCCCTTGTCCTTCCTTCCCCCTCCTAGTAGGACTAGGAAAGGAGGAATCCTACTCCTATTAGGAGGAGGATTCCTCCCCCTTGGCACGCCCTCTAGGGCCGGCCGGCCTCCTCCTCCCGGCTTTATATATGGGGGAGGGGGCACCCCATAGACACACAAGTTGATTGTTTTAGCCATGTGCGGTGCCCCCCTCCGCAGATTTCCACCTCGGTCATATCGTTGTAGTGCTTAGGTGAAGCCCTGCGTCGGTAACTTCATCATCACCGTCATCATGCCGTTGTGGTGACAAAGCTCTCCCTCGACACTCAGCTGGACCTAGAGTTCATGGGACGTCACCAAGCTGAACGTGAGCAGATCGCGGAGGTGCCGTACTTTTGGTACTAGGATCGGTCGGATCGTGAAGACGTACGACTACATCAACCGCGTTGTCATAATGCTTCCGCTTTCGGTCTACGAGGGTACATGGACAACACTCTCCCCTCTTGTTGCTATGCATCACCTAGATGGATCTTGTGTGTGCATCTGAGCCAGGTTTATGCGTAGATGTTATATGCACGAGTAGAACACAAAGAGTTGTGGGCGATAATAGTCATACTGTTTACCAGCAGGTCATACTTTGATTAGGCGGTATTGTTGGAAGAAGCGGCCCGGACCGACATTACGCGTACGCTTACGCGAGACTGGTTCTACCGATGTGCTTTGCACACAGGTGGCTGGCGGGTGTCAGTTTCTCCAACTTTGGTTGAATCGAGTGTGACTACGCCCGGTCCTTGTTGAAGGTTAAAACAACACACTTGACGAAAAATCGTTGTGGTTTTGATGCGTAGGTAAGAACGGTTCTTGCTTAGCCCGTAGCAGCCACGTAAAACTTGCAACAACAAAGTAGAGGACGTCTAACTTGTTTTTGCAGGGCATGTTGTGATGTGATATGGTCAAGACATGATGATAAATTTTATTGTATGACATGATCATGTTTTGTAACAGAGTTATCGGCAACTAGAAGGAGCCATATGGTTGTCGCTTTATTGTTTGCAATGCAATCGCCCTGTAATTGTTTTTACTTTATCACTAAGCGGTAGCGATAGTCGTAGAAGCAATAGTTGGCGAGACGACAACGATGCTATGATGGAGATCAAGGTGTTGCGCCGTGATACGTCTCCATGGTATCTATTTTTCCAAACACTTTTTCCCTTGTTTTGTACTCTAACTTGCATTATTTGAATGGAACTAACCTGGACTGACATTGTTTTCAGCAGAATTGCCATGGTGTTATTTTTGTGCAGAAATAAAAGTTCTCGGAATGACCTGAAACTTCACGGAGAATATTTTTGGAATTAATAAAAAATACTGGCGAAAGAATCAAGGCTAGGGGGCCCACACCCTGTCCACGAGGGTGAGGGCGCGCCCCCTACCTCATGGCCCCCCTGGTGCTCCACTGATCTCAACTCCAACTCCATATATTCACGTTCGGGGAGAAAAAATCAAAGAGAAGGATTCATCGCGTTTTACGATACGGAGCCACCGCCAAGCCCTAAACTCTCTCGGGAGGGCTAATCTGGAGTCCGTTCGGGGCTCCGGAGAGGGGAATCCATCGTCATCGTCATCATCAACCTTCCTCCATCACCAATTTCATGATGCTCACCGCCGTGCATGAGTAATTCCATCGTAGGCTTGCTGGACGGTGATGGGTTGGATGAGATTCACCATGTAATCGAGTTAGTTTTGTTAGGGTTTGATCCCTAGTATCCACTATGTTCTGAGATTGATGTTGCTATGACTTTGCTATGCTTAATGCTTGTCACTAGGGCCCGAGTGCCATGATTTCAGATCTGAACCTGTTATGTTTTCATGAATATATGTGAGTTCTTGATCCTATCTTGCAAGTCTACAAATCACCTACTATGTGTTATGATCCGCAACCCCGAAGTGACAATAATCGGGACCACTCCGGTGATGACCGTAGTTTGAGGAGTTCATGTATTCACTAAGTGCTAATGCTTTGGTCCGGTACTCTATTAAAAGGAGGCCTTAATATCCCTTAGTTTCCAATAGGACCCCGCTGCCATGGGAGGGTAGGACAAAAGATGTCATGCAAATTCTTTTCCATAAGCACGCATGACTATATTTGGAATACATGCCTACATTACATTGATGAATTGGAGCTAGTTCTTTGTCACCCTATGTTATAACTATTGCATGAGGAATCGCATCCGTCGTAATTCTCCATCACCGATCCAATGCCTACAAGCTTTCCACATATTGCTCTTTGCTTAGTTACTTTTCTGTTGCCACTGTTACAATTACTACAAAACACATCATTACTTTTGCCACCGCTATCAAGTTATTTCCATACTATTTTGCTACAAAACACTTTGCTGCAGATATTAAGTTATCCAGGTGTGGTTGAATTGACAACTCAACTGCTAATATTTGAGAATATTCTTTGGCTCCCCTTGTGTCGAATCAATAAATTTGGGTTGAATACTCTACCCTCGAAAACGGTTGCGATCCCCTATACTTGTGGGTTATCAAGACTATTTTCCGGCGCCTGCAGGTGGGAGCATATCTCTATTATTTGAGTCACTTGGGATTTATATCTGCTGGTCAAGATGAGGAACCCGAAGACGAGAAAACCAAAATTTATCCCTCAGCTACAAGGGAGGTAAGGAACTGCCATCTAGCTCTGCACTTGATTCACCTTCTGTTTTGAGTAAGCTTATACACCAAAACCTCGCTTCGCTATTAATTACGATATGTCGCATGTTATTGATGATGCCACTTCTGCTATGCATGATACTTATGATGAAACTACTTCTATGCTTGATAATACTGTGCCACTAGGTGAATTTCTGGATGAACAACTTGCTAGGGTTAGGGAGAATGAAATTATTGAAACTGATAATATTGATGAAAGTGATGATGAAGATTCCCCCCTAGATATGAATTGCTAGTTGTGCCTGAGGGTTATGTTATGCATGAAGAAACTGCTAGAGACTTTCTTGCTTGCAAGGATAGATATGATCTTAAGAAAATATTAGCTAAGCTGGAAGAAAAATCTTAGAATGCTAGAATGAAATATGACCCTGCTTTTGCTACTTCACCTATCTGTATTACTGATAAGGATTATGATTTCTCTGTCGATCCTGAGATAATGACTTTTGTTGAATCTGGTCCTTTCTATGGCTATGAATCTGAAACTGTTGTGGCACATCTTACTAAATTAAATGATATAGCCACTGTCGGTGTCAAAACCGGCGGATCTCGGGTAGGGGGTCCCGAACTGTGCGTCTAGGCGGATGGTAACAGGAGACAAGGGACACGATGGTTTTACCCAGGTTCGGGCCCTCTCGATGGAGGTAAAACCCTACTCCTGCTTGATTAATATTGATGATATGGGTAGTACAAGAGTAGATCTACCACGAGATCGTAGAGGCTAAACCCTAGAAGCTAGCCTATGGTATGATTGTTGTTCGTCCCTCTGGACTAAAACCCTCCAGTTTATATAGGCATCGAAGAGGGTTAGGGTTACATAGAGTCGGTTAAAAATGTAGGAGATATACATATACCAATCAACAAGCTTGACTTCCACGCCAAGGAAAGTCCCATCCGGATATCGGACGTAAGTCTTCAATCTTGTATCTTCATAGTCCAGAGTCCGCCAAAGGTCATAGTCCGGCTATCCGGACACCCCCTAATCCGGGACTCCCTCAGTAGCGCCCGAACCAGGCTTAAATGACGACGAGTCCGACGCGTAGATTGTCTTCGGCATTGCAAGGCAGGTTCTTCTCCAAATCCTGTGTACGTGTTGAATAGTGTCCGGCTTCTCGTAAATATCGTGCTCCTTGGCTTCCACGCCCAATAATGATCGTCTTCCATGTGTTGAACGAATGTGAAAAGCCAGGGTATTTTTACATTTACCCCCCCTAGCTGCAAATGAGCTGCCCATATAAGAGATGAGGATCTAGATCCGAATCACACCATCTTCCCTTCGCGAGCTTTCATCGGAGCGCGTCGATGTAAATCCATTCCATCATGGGCCGGTCGACGCGGCTCCTCCTTCCGCCCTCCAGTCCTCCTCACTGAGATTGGGAGAGATGCTCTGTCCCGCATAGCGAGCTAGTGACGCTCCAAACCAAGGGACTTCTTCCCCTAGCCTTCATGGTTCCGGTTCGAGCCGGACTCGCCACCTATAAGGGCGGAAAACAAGCAGAGAGCGTCCCCAGTCCCTCCCAAGGAGAGCGGGTATGCCTTGTCCCTTATCTGATAAGAGGCTTCGGATTTCCAATTCATCCGTTTCTCCGGGGGCTCCTGGAGTTCTACCGCCTCCAGTTGCACAACCTTACGCCTGCCTCCATTCTGCATATTGCGGGCTTCGTGGCCCTTTGCGAGCTGTTTTTGGGCATCGAGGCTCATTTCGCGCTGTGGAAGAGATTGTTCTGCCTCGTACCCCGTTCTCAGGAGGGGTCGATATATCAAGTGGGCGGAGCCGAACTATGGCGCATCGCCGGGACCAGATACCTATCCGGATCCCCAAAGAAGGCGTCCGAAGACTGGCCTTCGGAATGGTTTAATATAGAAGATGTCCCCCTGCCGGACCCTGTTCGGATCGGCCTCCCGGAGTTCAGTAATGCTCCTTTGAAGAAACGCCTAAGCTGGCATGAGCTCTCAGAGGGAAAATGACAGGGACGTCCTTTACCTGATGAGCCTAATAAGGTTGTTGGCTCATTCCGGACTGACCATGATCAGAGTCATGGCCACATGCATTATGCGGGGTGCACCGCCCAAAGATAGAGGCCACCCCATGTGGGATTTCAACGGGAGGATGATGCCACCCTTCATGGCAGAGGCCGGGATCGATCGCGCCGATCTGATGAAGACCTTGTCCGCATTGTACAAGGGAGAAGAGGAGGAATTTCTTCGCGTCAATCCACAGGACGGATTTTCTATGAACAATCCTCCAATCTGGGTAAGCGGACATTTCCTTTTGCCCATCCGATCCATATTCCCATAGTCAAGTATCTCATTTTGTGATTTTGACGCAGGAACTGCGCCAGGCGTAAAGGATATAAACAGCCCGCCTCCACAACCCGAAGATCCGGAACGGTTCCTCGATCCGGCCTCCCAAGAGGATCCAGACATATCGGTGGAGTTGATCGAAGGGGTATTTCACCAACTGAACATTGATAATGCCCTGGTTGCCATTACGGCCGATTACCCCTGAATACTTCCAGCCTCACAGGTAACTGAGACCGAAGCCCCAATACTTTGAGAATGATTCATCCGTGCTTATTTTTTATCACCGTATACCAACGGTGTTTTGGAGGTGGAGCCCTCGAGGTGGAAGGCCGAGCCTGCGGCGGCTAGCCACCAAACGGCAGCATGGCCCAGCAGGCTAAAAAGAAGTGCGGTCCGAATTGAAATGCCGGCGCAACGGTATGGCGTGTCACCTTATTCCCAGGTTTAATTCTGGAAGGCATACTAACGCTCGTGCTCTCTTCAGGAAAAAGAGCGCTCACCGGACTATATCCGGAGGGGTTGTCAATCTAGTTTCCCGCCACCAAAGCTTCAAAGCTGTGCCCGAAGCGGAGGCGAACACGAGGCGTGCATCGGATGCTCCTCCGACAGGGGATGTCGAAAGATTGTCCGCCACCAACTCCGAGTTGGAGAGTGCCATGAATCACAAGCGCCGCCGGACAATTCTTCGTGACACATGTTTCTCCCAAGAGGCATTGAACGCCTTCAATTCGGGAGATGCGCACCTCTGTGCCGCTCAAGATGGTCTAGCCAGAGCCACTGAGCAAAGAGTGTAAAAGACATACGAGTGAGGAAATGTAATGATTATATATGCCAAGAGTCTCGAGACTTGAAATAGTTAGAATAACTGATTTAAGGATCATTTATTGTGCAGGATCTTACGTAAAAGAATACCCAACTGTACTCAGAGCTTGAAGAGTGCAAAGCCCAACTTGAGGTCACAAGAAGCCGCCAGGAAGCCAAAGAGACCCCCTCTGGTAATATACGCTTTAAAAGATAAGTATGTTGTAAAGTGCAGCGTGTGTATAAATCTGACAATAACATTGCAGATGGCGTCGGGATGGATCCGGACAAGCAACATCTCTTGCGCCGGTTAAAGGCCGGCGAGAACGTGCTTCCGAGGGTGAAGCAGGAGAAAAATAATCTCCAAGATGCCAACACCTAGCTGGGTGAGGAACTAAAAGATGTTCGAGCCCAGCTTTCTGACTCCGTTAAGGAGAATCGGCGGCTTCGACGCGGCATTTTTTGTAAGTGCTTAAACGAACTTTGAAAAAAGAGTTCGGTGAGGAAGTCGACTAACAGAGTTATGTCTGTGTTGGGGAACGTAGTAATTTCAAAATTTTCCTACGCACACACAGGACCATGGTGATGGCATAGCAACGAGAGGGAAGAGTGTCTGTCCACGCACTCGTGAGACCGAAAGCGGAAGCGTTATAACAACGCTGTTGATGTAGTCAGACGCCTTCACGATCCGACCGATCCAAGTACCGAACGTCACGGCACCTCCGTGTTCGGCACACGCTCAGCTTCGATGACGATCCCCGGCTCCGATCCAGCAAAGCGTCGGGATGAGTTCCGGCCAAGACGACGGCGTGGTGACGATGATGATGCTCCACCGACGCAGGGCTTCGCCTTAAGCTCCGCGACGATATGACTTCTCCGGCGCAGGGCTTCGCCTAAGCTCCGCTGACGATATGACCGGGTGGAATATGGTGGAAGGGGCACCGCACACGGCTAAGGAACGATCCATAGATCAACTTGTGTGTCATGGGGTGCCCCTTGCCTCAGATATAAAGGAGCAAGGGGTGCGGCCGCCCTAGGGGAGGCGGCCGAGGAGTCCTACTCCCACCGAGTAGGACTCCCCCCTTCCTAGTTGGATTAGGATTGGGAGGGGAAGAAGGAAGAGGCGCCGCCCTCTCCTTGTCCTATTCGGACCAGAGGGGAGGGGGCGCGCGCCTGCCCTGGCCGGCCCTTTCCTCTTCTCCCTATGGCCCATCAAGGCCCATTGACCCCCGGTGGTTCCGTAACCCCGGTGTTCCGATAACTTCCTGTTTTCATCCGGAACCTTTCCAAGTCCAAACATAGGCTTCCAATATATCAATCTTTATGTCTCGACCATTTCGAGACTCCTCGTCATGTCCGTGATCACATCCGGGACTCAACAACCTTCGGTACATCAAAACTTATAAACTCATTATGAGCGCCATCGAAACGTTAAGCGTGCGGACCCTACGGGTTCGAGAACTATGTAGACATGACCTAGAACCATTCTCGGTCAATAACCAATAGCGGAACCTGGATGCCCATATTGGTTCCTACATATTCTACGAAGATCTTTATCGGTCAAACCGCATAACAACATACGTTGTTCCCTCTGTCATCGGTATGTTACTTACCCGAGATTCGATCGTCGGTATCCAATACCTAGTTCAATCTCAAGCATCGGTAAGTCTCTTTACTCGTTCCGTAATACATCATCTCACAACTAACTCATTAGTTGTAATGCTTGCAAGGCTTATGTGATGTGTATTACCGAGAAGGCCCAGAGATACCTCTCCGACAATCGGAGTGACAAAACCTAATCTCGAAATACGCCAACCCAACAAGTACCTTTGGAGACACCTGTAGTACTCCTTTATGATCACCCAGTTACGTTGTGACGTTTGGTAGTACCTAAAGTGTTCCTTCGGTAAACGGGAGTTGCATAATCTCATAGTTACAGGAACATGTATAAGTCATGAAGAAAGCAATAGCAATATACTAAACTATCAAGTGCTAAGCTAACGGAATGGGTCATGTCAATCACATCATTCTTCTAATGAGGTGATCCCATTAATCAAATGACAACACATGTCTATGGTTAGGAAACACAACCATCTTTGATTAAGGAGCTAGTCTAGTAGAGGCTTACTAGTGACTACCTTTTTGTCTATGTATTCACACATGTATTATGTTTCCAGTTAATACAATTCTAGCATGAATAATAAACATTTATCATGATATAAGGAAATAAATAATAACTTTATTATTGCCTCTAGGGCATATTTCCTTCAGCGTCCCACTTGCACTAGAGTCAATAATCTAGATTACACAAGAATGATACTAACACCCATGGAGTCTTGTTGCTGATCATGTTTTGCTCGTGGAAGAGGCTTATTCAACGCGACTGCAACGATAAGATCCGAATGTATTTTGCAAATCTCAATGACTCCCATTTGGACTTGGTCCCGAATGGAATTGAAGCGTCTCTTGATATGCTTGGTCCTCTTGTGAAATCTGGATTCCTTTGCCAAGGCACCAGTATTGTCACAGAAGATCTTCATTGGTCCCGATGCACTAGGTATGACACCTAGATCGGAAATGAACTCTTTCATCCAGACTCCTTCGTTTCGCTTCGAAGCAGCTATGTACTCCGCTTCACATGTAGATCCCGCCACGACGCTTTGTTTAGAATCGCACCAACCGACAGCTCCACCGCTTAACAAAAATACGTATCCGGTTTGCGATTTAGAATCGTCCGGATTGTCAAAGCTTGCATCGACGTAACCATTTACGACTAGCTCTTTGTCACCTCCATATACGAGAAACATATCCTTAGTCCTTTTCGTATTTCAGGATGTTCTTGACCGCTGTCGATGATCCACTCTGGATTACTTTGGTACCTTCTGTCAAGCTTACAGCCTAAGCATACGTCAGTCCGGTACACGACATTGCATACATGATAGAGCCTATGGCTGAAGCATAGGGAACATCTTTCATTTTCTCTCTATCTTCTCATTGTGGTCGGGCATTGAGTCTCGACTCAATCTTACACCTTGTAATACAGTAAAAACCTTTCTTTGCCTCGATCCATTTTGAACTTCTTCAAAACTTTATCAAGGTATGTGCTTTGTGAAAGTCCAATTAAGCGCCTTGATCTATCTCTATAGATCTTGATGCCCAATATGTAAGCAGCTTCACCGAGGTCTTTCATTGAAAAACTTTTGTTCAAGTATCCTTTTATGCTATCCAGAAATTCTATATCATTTCCAATCAATAATATGTCGTCGACATATAATATCGAAATGCTCTGAGCTCCCACTCACTTTCTTGTAAATACAAAGCTTCTCCAAAAGTCTGTATAAAACCATATGCTTTGATCACACTATCAAGCGTTTATTCCAACTCCGAGAGGCTTGCACTGCACCATAAATTGATCGCTGGAGCTTGCACACTTTGTTAGCGCCTTTGGATCAACAAAACCTTCTGGTTGCATCATATACAACTCTTCTTCTAGAAATCCATTCAAGAATGCAGTTTTACATCCATTTGCCAAATTTCATAATCATAAATGCGGCAATTGCTAACATGATTCGGACAGACTTAAGCATCGCCACGGGTGAGAAAGTCTCATCGTAGTCAACCCCTTGAACTTGTCGAAAACCTTTTGCAACAAGTCGAGCTTTATAGACAGTTACATTACCATCGGTGAGTCTTCTTCTTAAAGATCCATTTATTCTCAATGGCTTGCCGACCATCGGCAAGTCAACCAAAGTCCATACTTTGTTTTCATACATGGATCCCATCTCAGATTTCATGGCTTCCAGCCATTTCGCGAATCTGGGCTCACCATCGCTTCTTCATAGTTTGTAGGTTCGCCATGGTCAAGTAACATGACTTCCGAATAGGATTACCGTACCACTCGGTGTGTGTATTTTACTCTGGTTGACCCACGAAGTTTAGTAGCAACTTGATCTGAAGTTTCATGATCAATATCATTAGTTTCCTCACTAATTGGTGTAGTTGTCACAGAACCATTTCTTGTGATGAATTACCTTCCAATAAGGGAGCAGATACGCTTATCTCATCAAGTTCTACTTTCCTCCCACTCACTTCTTTCGAGAGAAACTCCTTCTCTAGAAAGGATCCGAACTTAGCAACGAAAATCTTGCCTTCAGATCTGTGGTAGAAGGTGTACCCAACAGTCTCCTTTGGGTATCCTATGAAGACACATTTTTCCGATTTGGGTTCGAGCTTATCTGGTTGAAGTTTCTTCATATAAGCATCGTGAGCCCCAAATTTTAAGAAACGACAACTTTGGCTTCTTGCCAAACCATAGTTCATACGGTGTCGTCTCAACGGATTTAGATGGTGCCCTATTTAACGTGAATGCGGCCGTCTCTAAAGCATATCCCCAAAACGATAGCGGTAAATCAAGAAGAGACATCATAGATCGCACCATATCAAGTAAAGTACGACACTGACGTTCGGACACACCATTTCTCCGTGGTGTTCCGGTATGGCGTGAGTTGCTAAACTATTCCACATTGTTTTAAATGTAAACCAAACTCAGAACTCAAATATTCTCCTCCACGATCAGATCAGAGAAACTTTATTTTCTTGTTACGATGATTTTCCACTTCACTCTGAAATTCTTTGAACTTTTCAAATGTTTCAGATTTGTGTTTCATTAAGTAGATATACCCATATCTGCTCAAATCATCTGTGAAGGTGAGAAAATAACGATACCCGCGCGTGCCTCAACATTCATTGGACCACAAACATCGGTATGTATGATTTCCAACAAATCAGTTGCTCGCTCCATAGTTCCGGAGAACGGCGCTTTTGGTCATCTTGCCCATGAGGCACGGTTCGCAAGTACCAAGTGATTCATAATCAAGTGATTCGAAGCCCATCAAGATGGAGTTTCTTCATGCGTTTTACAATCGATATTACCTAAACGGAGTGCCACAAATAAGTTGCATTATCATTATCAACTCTGCATCTTTTGGTTTCAACATTATGAATATGTGTATTACTACTATCGAGATTCAATAAAAATAGACCATTCTTCAAGGGTGCGTGACCATAAAAGATATTACTCATATAAATAGAACAACCATTATTCTCTCGATTTAAATGAATAACCGTCTCGCATCAAACAAGATCCAGATATAATGTTCATGCTCAACGCTGGCACCAAATAACAATTATTTAGGTCTAAAACTAATCCCGAAGGTAGATGTAGAGGTAGCGTGCCGACCGCGATCACATTGACCTTGGAACCGCTTTCCCACGCGCGCATCGTCACCTCGTCCTTTGCCGTGCTCGTTTATTCTCAGTAGTCCCTGCTTTGAGTTGCAAATATTAGCAACAGAACCGATATCAAATACCTGTGTGCTACTACGAGCTCTAGTAAGGTACACATCAATAACATGTATATCACATATACCTTTGTTCACCTTGACATCCTTCTTATCCGCCAAATACTTGGGGCAGTTCCGCTTCCAAAGGTCGGTGCGCTTGCGGTAAAAACACTCAGTTTCAGGCTTAGGTCCAGACTTGGGTTTCTTCTCTTGAGCAGCAACTTTCTTGCTGTTCCTTTTTGAAGTTTCCCTTCTTCTTTCCTTTGCCCTTTTTTTGAAACTAGTGGTCTTATTGACCATCAACACTTGATGTTCTTTCTTGATTTCTACCTCCATGACTTTCGGCATTGTAAGAGCTCGGAATTGTTTTGGTCATCCCTTGCATATTATAGTTCATCACGAAGCTCTTGTAGCTTGGTGGAAGTGATTGGAGAATTCTGTCAATGACACTATCATCCGGAAGAGTAACTCCCAGTTGAATCAAGTGATTATTATACCCAGACATTTTGAGTATATGTTCACTGATGTAACTATTCTCCTCCATTTTGCAGCTATAGAACTTATTGGAGACTTCATATCTCTCAATCCGGGCATTTGCTTGAAATATTAACTTCAACTCTGGAACATCTCATATGCTCCATGACGTTCAAAACGTCGTTGAAGACCCGGTTCTAAGCCGTAAAGCATGGCACAATCGAACTATCGAGTAGTCATCGACTTTGCTCGCCAGACGTTCACAACTTGGCGCAGCTCCTGCAGCAGTTCGCACCCGCGGTGCTTCCGGGACGTAATTCTTCTGTGCAGCAATGAGGATAATCCTCAAGTTACGGACCCAGTCCGTGTAATTGCTACCATCATCTTTCAACTTTGCTTTCTCAAGGAACGCATTAAAATTCAACGGAACAACAAAGACGAGCCATCTATCTACAAGAAACATAGACAAGCAAAAATACTATTAGGTACTAAGTTCATGATAAATTTAAGTTTAATTAATCATATTAAAACCTCCCACTTAGGCAGACATCTCTCTAGTCATCCAAGTGATTACGTGATCCAAATCAACTAAACCATGTCCGATCATCACGTGAGATGGAGTAGTTTCAATGGTGAACATCACTATGTTGATCATATCTACTATATGATTCACGCCGACCTTTCGGTCTCCGTGTTCCGAGGCCATATCTGTTATATGCTAGGCTCGTCCAAGTTTAACCTTGAGTATTCCGCGTGCAGTAACTGTTTTGCACCCGTTGTAGATGGACGAGAACTTATCACACCCGATCATCACGTGGTGTCCGGGTACTACGAACTTTGGCAACGGTGCATACTGTGGAGAACACTTCTTGATAATTTTAGTGAGAGATCATCTTATAATGCTACCGTCAATCAAAGCAAGATAAGATGCATAAAGGATAAACATCACATGCAATCAATATAAGTGATATGATATGGCCATCATCATCTTATGCTTGTGATCTCCATCTCCGAAGCACCATCGTGATCACCATCGTCACCGCCATGACACCTTGATCTCCATCGTAGCATCGTTGTCGCCTCGCCAACTGTTGCTTCTACGACTATCGCTACCGCTTAGTGATAAAGTAAAGCAATTACATGGCGTTGCATTTCATACAATAAGCGACAACCATATGGCTTTCGCCGATTGCCGATAACTTCGGTTACAAAACATGATCATCTCATACAATAAAATATAGCATCACGTCTTGACCATATCACATCACAACATGCCCCGCAAAAACAAGTTAGACGTCCTCTACTTTGTTATTGCAAGTTTTACGTGGCTGCTACGGGCTGAGCAAGAACCGTTCTTACCTACGCATCAAAACCACAACGATACTTCCGTCAAATAGACTCCGCTTTTAACCTTCTCAAGGACCGGGCGTAGCCACACTCAGTTCAACTAAAGTGAGAGAGACAGACACCCGCCAGCCACCTTTAAGCACGAGTGCTCGTGAACGGTGAAACCCGGGCCTCGTAAGCGTCACGCGTAATGTCGGTCCGGCCGCTTCATCTCACAATACCGCTGAACCAAAGTATGACATGCTGGTAGGCGGTATGACTTGTATCGCCCACAACTCACTTGTGTTCTACTCGTGCATATGACATCAACGCATAAAACCAGGCTCGGATGCCACTGTTGGGGAACGTAGTAATTTCAAAATTTTCCCACGCTTTACAGGACCATGGTGATGGCATAGCAACGAGAGGGAAGAGTGTCCGCCCACGCACTCGTGAGACCGAAGCGGAAGCGTTATAACAACGCTGCGGTTGATGTAGTCGACGTCTTCACGATCCGACCGATCCAAGTACCGAACGACGGCACCTCCGTGTTCGCACACGCTCAGCTCGATGACGATCCCCGGCTCCGATCCAGCAAAGCGTCGGGGATGAGTTCCACAAGACGACGGCGTGGCAGGATGATGATGATGCTCCACCGACGCAGGGCTTCGCCTAAGCTCCATGACGATATGACTTCTCCGGCGCAGGCTTCGCCTTAAGCTCCGCTGACGATATGACCAAGTGGAATATGGTGGAAGGGGCACCGCACACGGCTAAGGAACGATCCGTAGATCAACTTGTGTGTCATGGGGTGCCCCTTGCCCTCAGATATAAAGGAGCAAGGGGGTGCGGCCGCCCTAGGGGAGGCGGCCGAGGAGTCCTACTCCCACCGGAGTAGGACTCCCTTCCTAGTTGGATTAGGATTGGGAGGGGGAAGAAGGAAGGCGCCCCTCTCCTTGTCCTATTTGGACCAGAGGAGGGGGCGCGGCCTGCCCTGGCCGGCCCTTTCCTCTTCTCCCTATGGCCCATCAAGGCCCATTGACCCCGGGGTTCCGTAACCCGGTGTTCCGGTAACTTCCTCGCTTTCATCCGAACCTTTCAAGTCCAAACATAGGCTTCCAATATATCAATCTTTATGTCTCGACCATTTCGAGACTCCTCGTCATGTCCGTGATCACATCCGGGACTCGAACAACCTTCGGTACATCAAAACTTATAAACTCATTATGAATCGCCATCGAAGCGTTAAGCGTGCGGACCCTACGGGTTCGAGAACTATGTAGACATGACCTAGAACCATTCTCGGTCAATAACCAATAAGCGGAACCTGGATGCCCATATTGGTTCCTACATATTCTACGAAGATCTTTATCGGTCAAACCGCATAACAACATACGTTGTTCCCTTTGTCATCGGTATGTTACTTACCCGAGATTCGATCGTCGGTATCCAATACCTAGTTCAATCTCAAGCATCGGGTAAGTCTCTTTACTGCTCCATAATACATCATCTCACAACTAACTCATTAGTTGTAATGCTTGCAAGGCTTATGTGATGTGTATTACCGAGAAGGCCCAGAGATACCTCTGGAGCAATCGGAGTGACAAAACCTAATCTCGAAATACGCCAACCCAACAAGTACCTTTGGAGACACCTGTAGTACTCCTTTATGATCACCCGATTACGTTGTGACGTTTGGTAGTACCCAAAGTGTTCCTCCGTAAACGGGAGTTGCATAATCTCATAGTTACAGTGAACATGTATAAGTCATGAAGAAAGCAATAGCAATATACTAAGCGATCAAGTGCTAAGCTAACGGAATGGGTCATGTCAATCACATCATTCTTCTAATGAGGTGATCCCATTAATCAAATGACAACACATGTCTATGGTTAGGAAACACAACCATCTTTGATTAATGAGCTAGTCTAGTAGAGGCTTACTAGTGACTACCTTTTTGTCTATGTATTCACACATGTATTATGTTTCCAGTTAATACAATTCTAGCATGAATAATAAACATTTATCATGATATAAGGAAATAAATAATAACTTTATTATTGCCTCTAGGGCATATTTCCTTCAGTCTGTAGGTATGCTCACAGGCCGTCCTGCAGAGGAAATGCCCGGTTCTACGGGTGACCTTCTTCTCGAGCTCTTACAACTGCACAAACGAGTTTGGCAGGAGATGAAAGGCGTCGCCCAGGCGTTGCGGCCATCTGTCTCCCTGCTCGAAGGCCTTGGGGAGCTTGCAGAGAGGCTCCAAGGAGCGCGGTGGCGCTTCCGATTATGGAAGATATCGGCCTGCCGTCAAGGCGCCAGGGAGGCCTGGGCCATGGTGAAGACGCGGCATACGAAGGCTGACCCAAACCACATGCCCGAGGTCGGACCTGTGGGGCCTGATGGGAAGGAGATCCCTGTGAGCTTAGTGTACGGCCAAGTAGAATTGGCCGCAAAGTATTCCCAGAAGGACTGTAAACTAGACAGCCTGTTAGATGGCATTGAAGAGGAATCCCAATAGTCCGGAGTGTGTCCGAATACCCTCGCGGTTATAAAAACCGGGGCATGCGCGGAGACCAGGCGTAGGGTTCATTATTGCTTTATCAGACAAGTGCCCAACTATTTATGTTATATTACATGGTTAGTAAGAAACATCTTCCAGGGAGAATAGTTCCATTAGGGGTTCCTTTCCTTGGGAGGCATGCCCTAAAGTGCATGTCCGGACTGCGAAAAAAGCAGAAAAACATCTGGGGGCAGATAAATAAATAGGTAAGAAATCTTCTTTTAGTTCACCGATCGAATATTCTCTTAAGAACGCTAGCTTTCGGATTCACCCAGTCTGAGGTACACATCCGGCTGACCCGGCGGTAACAATCGCAAAGGTGCTCCCTTACCACCTAGCCAAACAATCGGGAACGTAGGGGTAAGCACAGGAGCCAGGCAACCCAGCTTGGCCAAAACTTAAGTCATATCGATGCATATAATGGTGAATAAAAGGTACATGCGGAAGTGTGACACATGTATTTGGCATGAAGCCCTTATGAATAAGCTTCTATGAAAGAAGCCCCCAGGTATAATGAGCGCGGATAGCGCGTCAAGTGTGTGTGAACAATGCGCTAACTAGCCTTGAAAGGCTGGGAAGAAAGAAAAAAGAAGGATGGAGAAGGAGAAAAATAGAAGACAGCTAAAGTGTAAAATATGGACAGAGGAAGGAGACGAACTCAGAATCCGGCGCTAGGCGTAGAATCTTCGGAGACGGGCTGCGTTCCATGGGTTCGGCTCGAGTCGGTTATCCGATGCATCTCGCAGACGGTACGCTCCACCGGTCAGGACTTGGTCGATGATAAATGGACCTTCCCATATGGGCTTGAGTTTGTCCTTTTTCTTGTCCGGCAGGCGTAGAACTAGCTCGCCAACATTGTAAGTTTTGGCCCGTACTTCTCGCTTTGATATCTTGAGCCTCTTGTTGATAGAATGCGGAACGGGCTTTTGCTACGCCACGCTCCTCCTCCAAGGCGTCCAACTGTCCCCGCCGATCGAGCTCGGCTTCTCTTTCTTCGTACATGCGCACGCGAGGTGAGTCATGAATTATGTCGCAGGGCAGAACTGCCTCTGCGCCGTATACCATAAATAATGGTGTAAATCCGGTCATGCGATTCGGAGTGGTCCGCAGCCCCCAGAGTACGGAGTCGAGCTCCTCCACCCAGTGTGTGTTAGATTCCTTGAGGGACCGCACTAATCTGGGTTTGATGCCGCTCATAATTAGACCATTTGATCGCTCGACTTGACCGTTGTTTGAGGGTGATAGACTGAAGCGTAGTCGAGCTTGATGCCCATGTTTTTGCACCAGAGTTTGACCTCGTCGGCCGTAAAGTTCGTGCCATTATCAGTGATGATGCTGTGGGGACACCGTGAACGGTGTACGACTTCGATATGAAGTCTATCACCGGTCCGGATTCGCCGTCTTAACAGGCTTGGCCACAATCCAATTGGTGAATTTATCCACCATCACCAGTAGGTATTTAAGCTTGTGTGTTCCCCCTTTAAGGGGTCCAACCATGTCAAGCCCTCACCGCGAAGGGCCAGGTGATGGGTATAGTTTTGAGGGTGGTGGGTGGCATGTGGCTTTGATTAGCAAAGAGCTGGCATCCGACTCATCGTTGGACTAAGTCCTGAGCATCTGCCCGGGCCGTTGGCCAATAAAATCCTGTACGGAAGGCCTTGCCTACAAGTGCCCGGGCTGCAACATGGTGCCCGCCGAGTCCGGCATGAATTTCAGCCAGAAGATTCCGCCATTCCTCTTCGGAGATACACCTTTGAAGGACTCCGGTTGTGCTTTTCTTATAAAGCTCTTCCTCATGGACCTTATAGGCTTTAGGACGCCGCACTACGCAGCGGGCCTTGTTTTGGTCTTCGGGAAGTTCCTGCCTGGTTAGGTAGGCTAGGAATGGTTCTATCCATGGGGCAATGACTGCCATTATTACGTGGGCTGAGGGTGTTATTTCGTTGGCAGAACCACGAACTGTGTCAGAATGTTCGGTGTGGGGTAGTGCGGTTGGGTCCGGGTAGTTATTTCCGGACTCTTCCTCCCATAATACGGATGGCTTGAACAGCCTCTCTAGGAAGATGTTGGGGGGACGGCATCGCGCTTATACCGGCGCGCCAACACGTCTGCTGCATGGTTGTTATCCCGGGCTATATGATGAAATTTGAGCCCCTCAAATCGAGCTGACATTTTTAGGACGGCATTGCGATAAGTTGCCATTTTCGGATCCTTGGCATCAAAGTCTCCATTTATTTGGGATATCGCGAGGTTCAAATCCCCGCGCACCTCTAGGCGTTGAATGCCCATGGAGACTGCCATCCGGAGGCCATGTAGAAGGGCCTCGTATTCGGCTGCGTTGTTGGAGTCTGTATACATTATCTGGAGTACGTATTGAACGGTATCTCCGGTTGGGGACGTCAGAACGACGCCAGCTCCCAGGCCAGCCAACATTTTCGAGCCGTCGAAGTGCATTACCCAGTTGGAATATGCACCGTACTCTTTAGGGAGTTCGGCCAAAACTTGCGACTTAATAGCTCGTCATGGCTTATAAGTTATGTCGAACGGGAGGAGCTCAATGGCCCATTTGGCGATCCGGCCCGTCGCGTCGCGGTTGTTTATAATGTCGTTAAGAGGTACTTCGGAGGCTACTGTTATCGAACACTCTTGAAAGTAGTGTCGCAGCTTCCGGGATGCCATAAACGATCGCAGACGCTATCTTTTGATAATGCGGTACCGTGACTTGCATGGAGTTAGGACAATGGACACGTAGTAAACTGGTTTTTGAAGAGGGAACTTGTGTCCGTCCGTTTCTCGTTCGACAACGAGCACCGCGCTTACAACTTGATGAGTTGCCGCGATATATAATAGCACTGGTTCGCCCATGTTGGGCGTGGCCAGGACCGGGTTTGTTGCCAATAAGGCCTTTATTTCTTTGAGTCCGGTCATGGCGGCATCTGTCCACTCGAAGTGTTCGGTGCGTCGGAGGAGGCGATAAAGGGATCCCACCTTTTCTCCCAAGCGAGAGATAAAGCGTCTTAGAGCCGCCATGCATCCAATCAATTTTTGTATTTGTTTGAGGTCTTTTGGGATATCCAATTGTGACAGAGCTCGGATCTTGGCTGCGTTTGCTTCAATTCCTCTACCGGTACTCCAAAAACGCACTTTTCCTGGTTGGGCTTGATGTCATATGTTCGGAGATTATCGAATGTGAGCCTCAAGTCGTCTACTCGAGTTTCGACATGCTTTCTTTTGACGACCACATCGTCTACATATGCCTCCACTATTTTGCCGATCTGGTTTGCCAGACATGTCTGAATCATGCGCTGATATGTTGCGCCGGTGTTTTTGAGCCTGAAGGGCATTGTGTTGAAGCAGAATGGGCCGTATGGAGTGATGAATGCCGTATGGCTTGGTCAGTTCGCCATCTTAATTTGGTGGTAGCCGAGTATCGTCGAGGAAGCACAATGAATTGTGTCTCATGGTAGCATCGATAATTTGATCGATGCGAGGGAGGGGGAAGGGATCCTTTGGGAAAGCCTTGTTGAGGTCCTTGAAATCGACGCATAGGCGCCAGGATTTGTCCTTCTTTGGTACCATCACCAGGTTTGCTAGCCAGTCCGGATGTTTTATATCTACGATGAATCCGGCCTCCAATAGTTTGGCTAGCTCCTCTCCCATGGTTTGTCTCTTGGGTTCGGAGAAACGCCAAGAGCCTGTTTGACTGGCTTGAATCCTTTTAGGATGTTTAGGCTGTGCTCGGCCAGCCGGCGTGGGATTCCTGGCATGTCTGAAGGGTGCCAGGCAAAAATGTCCCAATTTTCGCATAGGAATTCTCTTAGTGCGGCGTCTACATCAGGATTTAATTTTGCCCCGATGGAGGCCGTTTTTGTAGGGTCCGTTGGATGGACTTGGAATTTGACTATTTCGTCCGCCGGTTTGAAGGAGGTGGACTTGGATCTCTTATCGAGTATCACAT
Organism: Aegilops bicornis; assembly: GCA_021605145.1. Lineage (NCBI taxonomy): Eukaryota > Viridiplantae > Streptophyta > Magnoliopsida > Poales > Poaceae > Aegilops > Aegilops bicornis. The sequence continues at coordinate 83,174,680 of CM038669.1, forward strand.
CGTCCCTATTCACCATGGAGCGCATCGCAGTGAGTTCCTCGGCCGCTAGGGCTTCGGAAAGTGCCTCAAGGGCCAGTGCGGCTGTCTTATTTTTGGCGCGGAGTGCTATGTCCGGGTCACTAGCAAGAGTGATGATTCTGTTGGGCCCGGGCATTTTGAGCTTCATGTACCCGTAATGGGGTATAGCTTGAAAAATTGTGAATGCCTCTCGCCCTAATAGAGCGTGGTATCCGCTGCTGAACGGGGCCACTTGGAACATGACCTCCTCGGACCTGTAATTATCCATCGTGCCGAACACCACATCCGGTGTGATTTTTCTGTCTGACATGCTTCCCGACTGGGGATTATTTCTCTAAAGGTTGTGCTGCTTCGCTCAATGCGGCTCCAGTCTATTTCCATTTTTCGGAGGGTTTCCTCGTAAATGAGGTTCAATCTGTTGCCGCCGTCCATGAGTACCTTGGTAAGGCGAAAGCCATCCACTATCGGACTGAGGACCAATGCGGCTGGTGCTCGGGCTGTTTGGAATTTAGGTTCGTCACTGGCATTAAAGGTAATAGCCGTGTCACTCCATGGGTTTATTGTTGCTACTTGGTAGACTTCGGCAAGGCTACGGAGTGTTCGTTTTCGCGTATTATTTGATGCGGAAGTCTCAAAGACTGTTGATACCGTGATCGGTATCCACTGGTCGGTGCTCTAGAGCTAGAAGCTCTTCGCCACTTTTGGCCACCGCCGTAGTATCCAACATGCTCTAAGGCTATGAGTTGGAGTGGCGCTCTGTACTATGAATTTTATAGGGTCCATTGAGCCATCCCTCCAAAGTATGGTTCCATGCCCTATAGAGGGTTTTTGCTTTTGGTATTTAACCTGGTGCTGGCGGTGATGCACCCTTTTATTTCGGATCGGGGTTGTATTCAAGGCCGGATTGTCCCAAAATCTTGCTTCGGTTTTCCAGGCGCTTTCCATCGCACAGTATTTTCATACTATGGACGCAAAGTCGGCAAAGCGTGTAATGTCACGGTGACTTATAGCATTGAGGATCCCGTTGTCCGTGCAATTATTGCAGAAGAATGAGATTGCGTCCTCCTCGCGGCAGTCCTTTATCCTGTCCATAACCAGGAGGAATCTGGCCCAGTAATGGTGTCTCGCTTTGCGGGCTCTTGCGAATTTGAGATAGGTCGCTTATGTTTGGGTGGGCGGGTGGAATTAAATCCGGAACCTCGCCCGATCTGAGACTTAAGGGCCAAGGAGTTTCCGAACTTGGAAGCTTGGATTCTTGGATGTTGTCCAACGAATCCCGCTGCCTGACTTTAGGTTCAGGGCTCGAGTGACGTCCTCTCCTCCGCGGGAATCCGGCATGGAGGGATCGGGAATCCGGACGTAGCTAGTCCTTAAGATAGAAGGAGGGTCGTCGTATTGTTCTTCTACCACAGCAACGTGGTGGGTAACCTGGGGAGAATTAATCTCTCTCAGATCGGGTTTAGGCCCAATCTGATCATAGTCTGTAGCGACTCCCAAGGCAGCGATACGATCCAAGAGCTCGTTTAAGGAAGAGAGCTCCATTGGATCTAACTGCTCGGCGAATTCCGAGTTAACGTGAAGATTGCTTTCGATGGCCCGAGAAGTCATCGTCGGCGCGGCGGCCGAACAGGCGGTCATAAGAAAACTACCTAGCCGGAGAGTTTGGCTGACAGCCAAAGCTTCTTTAGCAACAGTGTCGTATTTAAAGACGGGATGAGGCATCCTACCTGACGGCGACGACACAGAGGAACTCTCAAAGCAAGCACCAATGTCGGTGTCAAAACCGGCGGATCTCGGGTAGGGGGTCCCGACTGTGCGTCTAGGCGGATGGTAAAAGGAGACAAGGGACATGATGTTTTTACCCAGGTTCGGGCCCTCTCGATGGAGGTAAAACCCTACTCCTGCTTGATTAATATTGATGATATGGGTAGTACAAGAGTAGATCTACCACGAGATCAGAGAGGCTAAACCCTAGAAGCTAGCCTATGGTATGATTGTTGTTCGTCCTATGGACTAAAACCCTCCGGTTTATATAGGCATCGAAGAGGGTTAGGGTTACATAGAGTCGGTTACAATTGTAGGAGATCTACATATCCGTATCGCCAAGCTTGCCTTCCACGCCAAGGAAAGTCCCATCCGGACACGGGACGAAGTATTCAATCTTGTATCTTCATAGTCCAGGAGTCTGGCCAAAGGTCATAGTCCGGCTATCCGGACACCCCCTAATCCGGGACTCCCTCAGCCACCCTGTTCACTAATGATGAGAAAACTCGTTACTATTATATCCTTAAATTATTTCCGTTCTCATTAAAGGGTGATGCTAAAACATGGTTTAATTCTCTTGATCCTGGTTGTGTGCGTGGTCCCCAGGATATGATTTATTACTTCTACGCTAAATATTTCCCGCTCATAAGAAACAAGCTGCCTTAAGGGAAATATATAATTTTGTGCAAATTGAAGAAGAGAGTCTCCCACAAGCTTTGGGGAGGCTTCTCCAATTACTTAATGCTTTGCCTGATCGTGCTCTCAAGAAAAATGAAATACTTGATATGTTTTATAATGGACTAACCGATGCTTCCAGAGACCACCTGGATAGTTGTGCTGGTTGTGTTTTCAGGGAAAGAACAGTTGATCAAGCTGAATTGCTATTAAATAATATGTTCACTCATGAAAATAATTGGACACTTCCTGAACCAACTCCTAAGCCAACTCCGAAGAAAAGGGGTATTCTATTTCTCAGTCCTGAAGATATGCAAGAGGCAAAGAAATCTATGAAAGAAAAAGGTATTAAAGCTAAAGATGTTAAGAATTTACCACCTATTGAAGAAATACATGGTCTTGATAACCCGACACAGGTAGTAAAGGTAAATTCTCTCTATAGATTTGATGAATGTGATATCCCTCGTTATAAGTCTTCTAGCCAATGCTTAGACGAGTTTGATAATTTTATTGTCAAAAAAGAAAACTTCAATGCTTATGTTGGTAGACAATTGAAACCTAATGCTTATATGATTGAACACTTGAGTGATTATATGTCTAGAGTTAAAGGTGAACTTAATCTCATTAGTAAACATGCTTCTATGGTTACTACTCAAGTAGAACAAGTACTTAAAGCTCAGAATGATTTGCTCAATGAATTAAATAATAAGAAGAATGATAATGCTGTTAGAGTTATGACTAGAGGGGGTAAAATGACTCAGGAACCTTTGTATCATGAGGGCCATCCTAAGAGAATTGAGCAAGATTCTCAGAGAACTAATGTTGATGCACCTGGTCCCTCTAAAAAGAAGAAAAAGAAAAACGATAGGACTTTGCATGCTTCTAGTGAACCTGTTGTAGACACACCTGAGAATCCCAATGATATTTCTATTTTTGATGCTGAAACACAATCTGGTAATGAACATGAACCTAGTGATAATATTAACTATGATGTTCATGTTGATGCTCAACCTAATAATGACAATGATGTAGAGATTGAACCTGCTGTTGATCTTGATAACCCACAATCAAAGAATCAACGTTATGATAAGAGAGACTTTGTTGCTAGGAAGCATGGTAAAGAAAGAGAGCCATGGGTTCAGAAACCCATGCCTTTTCCTCCTAAACCATCCAAGAAAAAGGATGCTGAGGATTTTGAGCGCTTCTTTGAAATGATTAGACCTATCTTTTATGTATGCGTTTGACTGATATGCTTAAAATGAATCCTTATGCTAAGTACATGAAAGATATAGTTACAAATAAAAGAAAGATACCGGAAGCTGAAATTTCCACCATGCTTGCTAATTATACTTTTAAGGGTGGAATACCAAAGAAACTTGGAGATCCAGGAGTACCAACTATACCATGCTCCATTAAAGGAAACTATGTTAGAAGTGCTTTATGTGATCTTGGAGCCGGTGTTAGTGTTATGCCTCTCTATTTATATCGTAGACTTGATTTGAATAAGTTGACACCTACTGAAATATCTTTGCAAATGGCCGATAAATCAACCGCTATACCTGTTGGTATTTGTGAGGATGTGCCTGTTGTGGTTGCGAACGTTACTATTTTAACGGACTTTGTAATTCTTGATGTCCCCGAGGACGATAGTATGTCGATTATCCTTGGTAGACCCTTTCTGAATACTGCAGGGGCTGTTATTGAATGCAACAAAGGCAATGTCACTTTTCATGTTAATGGTAATGAGCATACGGTACACTTTCCGAGGAAACAACCTCAAGTCCACAGTATCAATTCTATTGGAGAAATTCCATCGATTATTATTGGAGGTTTTGAATTTCCTCTTCCTACTGTCAAGAAGAAATATGATATTCTTATTGTTTGGGATGTGCATATCCCCGTTGAGGTAACCTAGTGCTATTCGAAAATTCTCCGATTCCATGCGATTCGGAATGAGTTTGTTAACAAGACTTGATCAACCTTGTTAGTGGATTCCTTTTGATGAGCATGAGATGGATGAAGTTAGAAAGCACAACCTTCTGTACCCTCCTTTTACTTTCTATTATTTAGATTACATAAGGCAAAAATAGTATTTTCTGTCAGTTTTCTGAACTATTCGTGCAATAAAAAATACCCCGAAAATAGAAGTTCTCCAAATGCCCTGAAAATGAAATATGATTTTTTCTAGAATATTTGAGAATATTTGGCACTGAGAACACATCAGGGGGAGCAAGCACCTGGCCACGAGGGTCCAGGGCGCGCCCACCCCCTGGGGCGCGCCCCCTACATAGTGGGCCCCTAGTGGCCCCCCTCCACTTATTCCTGCACCCACACACTCCTTCCTCCCAAAAAAATCATCAACCAGCTCAAGCACGAGTTCTAGCTCATCTTGCTGCCATTTTCGATCTCCTTGCTCAAAGCTCCATGCTACCTCTTGAGCACTGCATTGGATTTCCTTGAAGAGGAAAGGTGATGCAGCACAGTAGCGTAAGTATTTCCCTCGGTTTTTGAGAACCAAGGTATCAATCCAGTAGGAGGCTACGTGCGAGGCCCTCGTACCTACACAAAGCAAATAACTCCTCGCAACCAACGCGATTAGGGGTTGTCAATCCCTTCACGGTCACTTTCGAGAGTGAGATCTAATATAGATGATAGATAATATTTTTGGTATTTTTATGATAAAGATGCAAAGTATAATAAAAGAAAAGTAAAAGCAAAGGCAATAAATAAAGTGATGGAAGATTAATATGATGGAGATAGACCCGGGGGCCATAGGTTTCACTAGTGGCTTCTCTCATGAGCATAAGTATTTTACGGTGGGTGAACGAATTACTATTGAGCAATTGACAGAATTGAGCATAGTTATGAGAATATCTAGGTATGATCATGTATATAGGCATCACGTCCAAGACAAGTAGACTGACTCCTGCCTGCATTTACTACTATTACTCCACTCATCGACTGCTATCCAAAGATGCATCTAGAGTATTAAGTTCATGAAAACAGAGTAACGCCTTAAGCAAGATGACATGATGTAGAGGGATAAATTCATGCAATATGATAAAACCCCATCTTGTTATCCTCGATGGCAACAATACAATACATGCCTTGCTGCCCCTCATCACACCGGGAAAGGACACCGCAAGATTGAACCCAAAGCTAAGCACTTATCCCATTGCAAGAAAAAACAATCTAGTAGGCCAAACCAAACTGATAATTCGAAGAGACTTGCAAAGATAACCAGTCATACATAAAAGAATTCAGAGAATATTCAAATATTGTTCATAGATAATCTTGATCATAAACTCACAATTCATCGATCTCAACAAACACACCGCAAAAAGAAGATTACGTCAAATAGATCTCCACAAGAGAGGGGGAGAACTTTGTATTGAGATCCAAAAAGAGAGAAGAAGCCATCTAGCTACTAACTATGGACCCGAAGGTCTGAAGTAAACTACTCACACTTCATCGGAGAGGCTATGGTGTTGATGTAGAAGCCCTCCGTGATGGATGCCCCCTCCGGCGGAGCTCCGGAACAGGCCCCAAGATGGGATCTCGTGGGTACAGAAGGTTGCGGCGGTGGAATTAGGTTTTTGGCTCCGTATCTGATCGTTTGGGGTACGTAGGTATATATAGGAGGAAGAAGTACGTCGGTGGAGCAACAGGGGGCCCACGAGGGTGGAGGGCGCGCCTAGGGGGGAGGGCGCGCCCCCCTACCTCGTTCCTTCCCTGTTGGTTGCTTGACGTAGGGTCCAAGTCTCCTGGATCATGTTCGGTGAGAAAATCACGTTCCCGAAGGTTTCATTCCGTTTGGACTCCGTTTGATATATCGTTTCTTCGGAACTCTGAAATAGGCAAAAAAAAACAATTCTGGGCTGGGCCTCCCGTTAATAGGTTAGTACCAAAAATAATATAAAATTGGAAAATAAAGCCCAATATGGTCCAAAACAGTAGATAATATAGCATGGAGCAATCAAAAATTATAGATACGTTGGAGACGTATCACTCCACCCACAAAACTGCTTTGGGAGATTGTTCTTCAGTATGTGACTCCTCCAATGGTCCAATTAGTTTTTGTTCTAGTGCTTTATTCATTGCAAATTTTTTTCTACCTAGGTGACCCTGTTCTTGAGCTTGCATGTCAAATTTATATGGTCCCAAGTAGTTCTAATGCATGATATAGTCTCTAGGCACTTGTGGGAGTAGTTGCTATCAATTTTGTTGAGGGGCTCTTCGAGCTGATGCTCAGGGGCGGACCCAGGTTATAGGCAGTGGGGGCAGCTGCCCCCACTCAATTTTTTCAGCCGATTAGAGTTGGTCCGACGTGTATTCATCGTGCCCCCACTCGGCCGAATACTCTGCCCCCACTCGGCCCAGTATTTCTTTATTTTCGGAAGCCCAAGTCTAGATAAGAAGCCCAAAATATAAGAAATAGAATTGCTACGGCCTTTAGCCTATGTCAGATGCCTCCTTTCCCGTGTATAGTTCCCTATCTTAATCCAATGGCCAGATTTCACGCACACGCACACGCACACGCAGCCAGACACGGGATGGACTTCGGGAAGCCTTGACCTTGCCTCTCACGCCGCCGCGGAGTCATCACATCGCCTGCTCGCTGCGGCTAATCGCTGACTTGCCGTCGCCGGCCCCTTGCTCCATTGGTGGCCTTGCACTACGACATCGGCGAACCGAGTTCTCGATACGCAATTCCCTAATTCTACTGACATCAAGGTATGACATCTAATTCCCTAGTTTCTTATCAACATATGTGTATAGTTTACCAATTTGGATGATTACACCAGTTTAAACATCTTTTTTGTAACACTTAAATTTTTGCATGCAACTTTCTACTTACCACTACCACTAGTGGCTAGTCTGTACCTAAAATATCCAATTTACTTCACATCATCTATTATTACTTCCTAGTTTCTAGCACATTTCATCTTCATGTGTGATATATGGAAATTTCCCAGTTCATTTAACTTCCATTTTTTCACTTAAATTGCAGGGAAATAAATGGAGTTTTTTTCTTTGAAAAATCAACAACTTCAAGAGGCCGGTACTAGTTGATTTGGAAAAGCTTCCTAAGGATCCATCCAAATGGCTGGAATTCCTACCAAAATTGATAGTTAAACATTTTTATAGATTGAAGGTAATGCACTAAAACATTATAATATAATCAAAGATCATCATGCGTCAAACGGAAGGTAATGCGCTAAAGATTTCTTTCCTTTTTCAACGTACCGACCCTCTTCAATACTTTTATTGTTTCTCAATTTGATAATGTTTTTCTTGTAGATTAGAATCTCTATTCACAGAATAGTAATATTAGAATGCCATGTTCACTTTGGCAGCTTTTTTTTTTTGCAGGGACACTTTGGCAACTTCGAAACAAGATATCATCAGGTCTAATTATTTCGTCTCAAATTGTTAGTCTTCTTTCACATTTGATGAATTTGGTTAATGCTTGAAATGAAGTTATTATTCCCTTGTTTTGTTTAAATGCATGTTTTTGCCTTGTTGGTTCAAGAATATGGACATTCTTTTTTGGCGCCCTCTCAATTTTTTTCCTGGGTCCGCCCCTGCCGATGCTCGAAGGACAAGCAAAGTGAAGAGGATAAGAGGCCCAAATATAACCTTCCTCGCACCGCGGAGGTTCGGCCGTGTGAATGGCCTTGTGATGATTTCTTGAGAGCAGTCGGGATTCATGATGATTTTTTTTTATTTGGCTGAGAATGCAGGCCTCACCGACTTCCTCCGCGACCAGCGCTAACAGTATCTCCTCCTCACTAATATTTTCGTGCAAAATTTTCATTTCCATGCTAGGAGATCACCACCTTCGGTGGATTTTTATTTATATGATGAGTATAAGGAGATGTCCCTTTATGATTTCTGTGAGCTTTGCAAGTTACCCTTTGCGGGTAGCATAGAAGAGCCACATCATGAGGATGTGGAAGGGTTTATTGATATGATTGTAGTAGGGGAAACGAGGAAAGTTTCTGATGCAAGAATTATTAGCATACACTTGCTTGTTCTACGTTACTTTGCAATATTTGCTAGTAGATGTTTAATTGGTCGCGGGAATTGTGGAAACCTTAGTGCCCCTGATATTGTTATTTTGTGCCATGCCTTGTTTCGTGATAACACTTTTAGTCTAGGCACTATTGTTGCCAAGCGGTTAAATCTGAACCGCGCGAAGGGTCCCATCTTGGGAGGCATCTTCGCCTCGCGCCTCGCTGCACACTTTAACATACCTATTAGACATTATGAGAAAGAAGAAAAATTGATGCCTCCTGTTTTTCTAGACTATAAGAGTATATGGTAGCACATGATTTTATAGTTAAGAATAAGAAAAAGATGCTTAACTATAGACATATTTGATAAAAATTACTTTGAGACTATTGCTTTAACTGCTCCTTCTTTGTTCAACTTATCTTCAGGCAAATATCTTGTTCTGCCAGAGGCCATTCATGCCTACCGGAACCTCACACCAGCTCCAGAGCCAGAGCCGGAGCCATAACTTGATCCTCACCGTCAGTCTATTTACCTGTGGGATCCGGAGGAGATCGCGAACCAATGGCACCCTGAGGATCCTTCTCAGTACGACCCCAGCTACGACTTTGGACATCAACCAGGCTAGCCGTGGCCCTAGACCAACTTAGGCCAAAGGCCTAAGCTTGGGGGAGTACGTATCTCTCACTAACATTACATTTATGTTCACACACTGATTCCAGTTGTCGGTGCTCATACTTTTTCATTGTAATATTCATGCTAGTTTATTTTTTATTTAAGCATTCTTCTTGTGTGTTTGAATAACTTTAAAAAATCAAAAAAAATTAGTTGTAGCTTTTAGCTAGTTTACTTTCCATGCTTGTAGTAGTAATAATTAAAAGAAAACCCAAAAAAAATTCCTGTTCTTCTTTTGCTTGTTGGGAGCTTTCCCGTGTAAATAGTTTTATTTCTTTCCTTTTCTTTGGGGGTCGAGAGGAGAAGACCATAATGAAAATGTTGAAGTGGCTCTTATATGCATTATTGTTGATTTAACAAAGAGCATATATTATCTTGTCTTCTCCTGTGTATTAAAATGCTCGCAGATTCCAGCTTAGTCCAATGCACGTGCACTATTATTATTATTCACACCGTTCGGTCGTGCAAGTGAAAGGCAATAATGACAATATATGATGGGTTGATTGAGATGAGAGAAGCTGGTATGAACTCGACCTCTCTTGTTTTTGTAAATATGATTAGTTCATCATTCCTGATTCAGCCTATTATGAATGAAACATGTTTACAATGACAATTAGAGATATAGTTGCTTATGACATGCTTAATTTTCTAGGATTTTATAATGGTTTACCTTGCATGCCAACATGTTATTAAAATGGTTGTGATGTGGTATGATAGGGTGGTATCCTCCTTTGAATGATTCGAGTGACTTGACTTGGCATATGTTCACACATGTAGTTGAAACAAAATCAACATAGCCTCCATGATATTTATGTTCATGCGTGGTGGATTATATCCTACTCATGCTTGCACTCAATGTTTATTAATTTTAATGCATGTTCATGACTGTTGTCGCTCTCTAGTTGGTCGCTTCCTAGTCTTTTTCTAGCCTTCACTTGTACTAAGCGGGAATACTACTTGTGCGTCCACTTCCATAAACCCCAAAGTTATTCCATATGAGTACACTATACCTTCCTATATGTGGTATCTACATGTCGTTCCAAGTAAATTTGTATGTGCCAAACTCTAAACCTTCAAATGAAATTCTGTTTTGCATGCTCGAATAGCTCATGTATCAACTAGGGATGTCTGTATCTTCCATGCTAGGCGGGTTATTCTCTAGAGGAGTGGAGTTTGCTCCTCACTCATGAGAAAATGGCTGGTCACCGGGATGCCCAGTCTCATGCTCTAAGCAAATCAAATCGAAATAATTGCAAACAAAACTCCCCCAGGGTTGTTGCTAGTTGGAGGCACTGGTTTTTTCGAGCAAGCCATGGATTGATGCTTGTTGGTGGCAGGGGAGTATAAACTTTACCATTCCGTTTGGGAACCGCCTATAATGTGTGTAGCATGGAAGATATCGAGATATCTCGGTTGTTATGTTGACAATGAAAGTATGCCGCTCAAAATATTATTTATCTGTATTTCAAAATCAAGCTCTGGCACCTCTACAAATCCCTGCTTCCCTCTGTGAAGGGCCTATCTATTTACTTTTATGTTGTGTCATCACCCTCTTATTAAAAAGCACCAGTTGGAGAGCACCGTTGTCATTTGCATGCATTACTATTAGTTTATATTGGGTATGACTATGACTGGATCTCCTTTACCATGAATTACAATATTTAGTCAGTCCTTGATCTTCAGAGATGCTCTGCATTTATGTTTTGCAGACTCAGAAAGGGCTAGCGAGATACCATCTTGTTATATCATATTATGATTGTTTTGAGAAAGTGTTGTCATCCGAGATTTATTATTATTGCTCGCTAGTTGATTATGCCATTGATATGAGTAAACATGAGACCTAAGTATTATTGTCAATATGGTTAGTTCATAATCATTGCTGAAAACTTGAATGATGGCTTTACATATTTATAACAACAGGAGCAAACAGAGTTTCTAAAAGTTTTTCTTTATCATTTACAGTTTGTCAACTGAATTGCTTGAGGACAAGCAAAGGTTTAATCTTGGGGGAGTTGATACGTCTCCATCGTATCTACTTTTCCAAACACTTTTGCCCTTGTTTTGGACTCTAACTTGCATGATTTGAATGGAACTAACCCGAACTGACGCTGTTTTCAGCAGAATAGCCATGGTGTTATTTTGAAGAAATAAAAGTTCTCGGAATGACCTGAAACTTCACGGAGAATATTTTTGGAATTAATAAAAAATACTGGCGAAAGAATCAAGGCTAGGGTGCCCACACCCTGTCCACGAGGGTGGGGGGCGCGCCTACCCCCCTGGGCGTGCCCCCCTGCCTTGTGAGCCCCCTGGTGCTCCACCGACCTCACTCCAACTCCATATATTCATGTTCGAGGAGAAAAAAATCAGAGAGAAGGATTCATCGCGTTTTACGATATGGATCTGCCACCAAGCCCTAAACTCTCTCGAGAGGGCTGATCTGGAGTCTATTCGGGGCTCCGTAGAGGGGGGTCCGTCGCCATTGTCATCATCAACCTTCCTCCATCACCAATTTCATGATGCTCACCGCCGTGCGTGAGTAATTCCATCGTAGGCTTGCTGGACGGTGATGGGTTGGATAAGATTTACCATGTAACCGAGTTAGTTTTGTTAGGGTTTGATCCCTAGTATCCACTATGTTCTGAGATTGATGTTGCTATGACTTTGCTATGCTTAATGATTGTCACTAGGGCCCCAGTGCCATGATTTTAGATCTGAACCTATTATGTTTTCATGAATATATGTGAGTTCTTGATCCTATCTTGCAAGTCTATAGTCACCTACTATGTGTTATGATCCGCAACCTCAAGTGACAATAATCGGGACCACTCCCCGTGATGACCGTAGTTTGAGGAGTTCATGTATTCACTAAGTGTTAATGCTTTGGTCCGGTACTCTATTAAAAGGAGGCCTTAATATCCCTTAGTTTCCAATAGGACCCCGCTGCCACGGGAGGGTAGGACAAAAGATTTCATGCAAGTTCTTTTCCATAAGCACGTATAAATATATTCGGAATACCTGCCTACATTACATTGATGAATTGGAGTTAGTTCTGTGTCACCCTATGTTATAACTATTGCATGAGGAATCGCATCCGGCGTAATTCTCCATCACCGATCAAATGCCTACGAGCTTTCCACATATTGCTCTTTGCTTAGTTACTTTTATGTTGCCACTTTACAATTACTACAAAACTGCTACTGTTACTTTTGCCACCATTACCGTTACTTCCATACTATTTTGCTACTAAACACTTTGCTGCTGATATTAAGTTATCCAGGTGTGCTTGAATTGACAACTCAACTGATAATACTTGAGAATATTCTTTGGCTCCCCTTGTGTCGAAGCAATAAATTTGGGTTGAATACTCTACCCTCGAAAACTGTTGCGATCCCCTATACTTGTGGGTTATCACGCCGGTGACGATGGTGATCATGATGGTGCTTTGGAGACACTACTAGGAAAAGGCCTACTAATGGCGCACCAGTTTTGCCTACTAATGGCGCACTACTGGTGCGCCATTAGTATCACGCCACTAGTATTTTTTACTAATGGCGCACCACGCAGTGCGCCATTAGTATGTAACACCATGCGCCATTAGTTTGCCTCCCGGGGGGGCATACATAACCATGTGCTTTGTCATACTAATGGCGCACTCTGTAGTGATGCGCCATTAGTATCCTTTGGCATACTAATGGCGCACCTTGAGGTGATGCGCCATTAGTATGAATATTAGGTTTTTTTTTACTTTTCTGATTTTTGCACAGGTTACAAAATATATTATTGAACAGAATATAGACAGCAGCACGCAGCAACAACAGATTCATCGAATACAATAGAAGATTAGTCTCCGAATACAATTCATCATATTAGTCTCCGAATTCAAAAGACCGAAAAAGATAAAACATTACAAGTCTCAAGACCGCGAGTATCGAGTTTGTCTTCACATTACAAGTCGATATCGATCATCTAAACTACCATCACATAGAAGAGAGCTGCGGTCATCACGATGAGCATCATCACGATCAAACTGGTCTTCATCTGGTTCCTCCAACGCTCCCTCCTCTCCCCCGCTAGATAGCGGGCGTATCTAGATTCGGCCTCCGCCCTAGTGGTGTACCCTTTGTAAATGTTACCGCTGAAACGGTGAACCTGTCTCCAACACTCCTCCCAGGCGTCGTAGACTCCGGGAACCTTACCCTTGTACACAACATACAACGACATCTCTATGCACAAGCCAAACAACAGACAATACATAAGCAATATGTAAGTATGCAATAAATAGCACGATTCATGGTCCTACTAATAAATAGCATCGATTACATCTAAGTTGAACGACTGTCCAAACCAAAGAGACATATGAATTCATTAAAGTTTAATTACAACATGAGCCAATCAATGTTTCAGAACTACACATCACTACTTTCGACTCGACTCATCGGACAGGAGCGTGGATGAAGCCACCGTCTGTTGTGATGGTCATGAAATCGCGGTCGTTGTCAGCCTGCATTTGTAGCGTTTTGTCTAACTCACTGTTGGACGGTTGATATCTGAGGAAGAACTGCCCCGAGGTATGAAGGACATCTTGATAGATGATGTCCGCAAACTCCGACTGGATGCGAAAGAATTCTTGTCTGAGGTCCGCATCCTGGATTGCCGACAATCTCGCGGCCCAATCTTTGAGATTATCTGGTAGCAGAAGGTGATGATGGTCCCTTACGATCGCCCGCATGTCATGGAGGGCGTAGTAGGCATCCTTCTGACCGCCAGGCGGCTGCTTGACGCAGCAGAACTTCATATTGTGTGAGAACATGTGCTTGCCGTACTTACAAACTGCCCTGGTGAAGGTGCCTCCAGATTTTGCGTAGCCGAGGAGAACATCATCAAGAACTTTCTTGACATTTGTGTAGTCTATCTTGGAGTTACGGTTTGGGTCGAAATACGTGGCCATGGAATATTTCGGGATTAAAAGGATGAGTGTGCAATGTGTGTCACTGCACAAAACACGGAATGTTAGAAAAAAAAGAACGATCGAAATCTAAGAAATCATATGTTACGGGGCAGTTAAGGGATGACTTACTCGGGAAAGTAAGCCACAAGGAAGTTATCCTTATCTGGGTTTGCCAGAATGACGCCTTCGAGGTGTGAACTCACAACTTGGCGGTCCCCAGCGCTGCTCAAGTGCTTGGCACGCATGTAGAAGGGGTCGACTATCACGATGTCCGGGGTCTTGTCTCTAATGATCCGCATCTCCATACTTAGCGAAAACAACCGAACGAAGGTGTAGTGCAGCGGATGAAGGTTAAACATAGCAAAGATGTCATCAAACCGCAGGACGATCGTACCCCCGATGTCGCCATCCACAAAGCCCTTGCCCTCTGGCACCTTGGCCACGAAAACCGGGTATGCCAGATCATTCTCTCTGAGACGCCGCTTCTCCAAAGAAAGAACACTGTCGTGCAGACTCCGCATAGCACCGGTTGCAGCATTGAGCATATTTGGCGGTAGCATCGCCCAACCCGCCACATGCACCCTCCTCGAGATATCCTTAGGTGAAGGTGGCCCGTCCTGAGCACGGATCAAACTCGGTGTCGGCTGGCTCGCACCAGCGCCCTTGTTAGTCTTTCGTTTCCGTCCCTTCTTCTTGATCCCCTGTAATGGGACCGAGTTCTGCTCACAGACCGCCTTCTTGAGCATGTTGAGGCTGATAATATTTCGCACCTCAGCTATCTGAGGCTCGGTGAAGGCGGGAGCTGGAGGCGTCTCCTGAGAACTGAACGAGAAGACGCTGTTGCAATTGGATTTCTCCGCCGCATCAGCTAGATCGCGGTCGCCTTGGTTGGGTTCTTGAGAAAGAGGCCCGCAGAACTTCGTCAGCGTACTCCATGTTCGGCAAAGTACTTATCGACTTTGGTAAATGTACCGTCGTCGTTGTCGTCGTCGTCCGGATCCTGTGCCATAGGGATGTCCGGATCTCGTGCCATAGGGATGTCCGCAGGTCCGGTAGCGTTATGGGCGTTCTTGCCATGGCTTGGCGCCCGGCATGATCGGGCGGTCTTGTTTGTGGGTGGTGTCCCCGCCCCAAACGAATCGCTCTTCGCCAAAGCAGGGCCAGTTTACGCAGCGCCGAGGGTCATCTCATCTTCTTCGCCGGCCCCAGCTGGTCGAATCGGAGGTAACATTCGTCGCAGCTTGGCAGCACCAACCACTTCAACCCTATACACTATGGGTGGCATCGGATTACCGTGGAACATGGGGTTGCCCGGTTGAACGATTCTTCCCTTGGCGACATCGACCAACTCGCCGCCCACGAAGTGCAGAAGAGTGCAAGGAACGTCGGCGGCGCCCTGCAAAAACATGTAGGGCGTCAGGGATGCCCAGTCAAAGGCAAGGAGATGAAGTCATCTGCCGAGAGGCTTAGTTACTGCGATGTCGTCGAGCTCGGCTAATGTCGAGGCACCGCCAACGGCGGGCGTGCAACTGATGGAGGGGCCACTTGCTGGCGAGGTGACGGCCGGCGTACACCCGGGTGCATTAAGCTCCAATGCCCATGCCGGCGCCGGAGACACGAATACCGCCTCCGCCGGAGACACCAATGGCATCGCCACGCTACTGGCGAAGTTGTCGCCGCGTGAAGCCGGGAACCGGGAGGCCCCTCGCGCCGCAATCCACGCCACGCCCCCATGAATCAACGTAGGCACCATGGCGTTGAGCTGCTCCCGCTTGTTGTTCCACTTGCTCTTGGACAAGCTCCAAAATCCGCGCCACTTTTGCCTTGAGTGCTTCAACCTCGCGCGATCGCTTTCCGAGCTGGTCTTTTTCTCCTTTCGCCCACCATGTATAGTATGACGACCATTTTGTGGACAAGCCTTTGCCGCCACACGACCAGCCGACGCCGGCTTATCGAGCTTATCCTTGTTTTTCATTATGTTCAACGCCCTATTTAAAGGGGTGTCGAAAGGGGAGCTACGAGACGACCCCGCTACTTCTTTCAAAGGTCCCGCGGAAGGAACGTGAACCATTTAGAAATATTGGGGATTAATTAGAATGCAAACCATATGGAGCTAATTATGCGGGTGTATTCCTTACTGTAACAAGCTCGAGCGCCTCGATCTTCGGATCCGTGGTAAGCTCCTTTGTTACCGGGTCCTCCTTGTACCGGCCCCGAGAAAGTTCCTGGTCTGCTTGTCATCAGATTTCTTGAAGCGGGCGGTAGGCCTTGCTCGGCACGCCCGCGTCCTCCTTGTCCCATATAGGCTCCGCCACTCAGAACCGCCGGGACCGAGTTGGTGGACCCCTAAGTTCAACTTCCGCATTTCTTTCCCCAATCGACTTGATTCGGAGGTTGCGCTGCTCTCGCACTTGATCTTGAACTCCTTGTACTCATCTTCGCTCATCAAAGGATATTTCACCTTGATCTTGTCATAACTACCACCTTTGTCAATCATTACCTTCACCGTGCTTCTCCAAGTAGACAGGGCCGTGCTCATCCTCGTGAGGGCGGTACTGTTCACTTTATTCCCTGAGAGGCGTGTGTTTGCAAACTCAGCGGGGAACTTGTATCGTTCGTGCAGCTTCGTGAAGAGGAGGCTGTGCAAGTTCCCGTGGTCCTTATGCCTTAGGTTCTCGGTGTTAATCGAGACGGTGCTCCGGAGAATCCACCCGAGCTGAACCGAGTACCCCTTCACTACTTGTTTGGGCGCCGTCGGATTCCCGTCGGAGTCCACTTCAAGAATTCTCCTCGACGGTGCCGAGCACGCCGGGCGCCGGGTCCTTCTGTTGGCTCTTCTTGGCTGCCATCTCGTGTGTGCGCCACCATCATCGATGGTGGCATCCTCGGCGGCGCCATCGGTGGTGTCATCGCCGACGCCACTAGGGGTTGTGTAGTCAGGATCGGTGTCTTCTGCGGTGTCCTCATAGCGGTGAGGTTCTTCCTCCATCTCCGGGACAGCTCCTGAATTGCTTGCCGCCCGAACCGCCGGCCTCATCATTGTGGGCCATGTTTCGCTCTAAATAGGAAAAAAGTTTGGTCAAGAAGTTGGTTATTGTCAAGGAACAAGATCATGGTGTCATCATTTAGGGTTTGTCAACACCGAGGCATCCTAAAAGCTAAGCTTTTATCATTTAGGGTTTGTCGACGCCGAGGCACCCTAAAAGCCTAAGCTTTCATCATTTAGGTTCTTATCCACACCAAGGCACCCTAAAAGCCAAGGTTTTATAATTTAGGGTTTGTCGACTCTAAGTTGGGCCTAATCACTTGGCTCTATTGCCACCTATGGTTTAATGCAGCAAGAATAAAGGGGCAGTTGATCCTACTTAATTAAGTACTAAGATACCCCGCCCATGCATTAGTAGCAAGTACCCCATATGTCCGATTTTTAGCAAAGTCATGCTAAAATTCCCGGAAAATTTCAGCATGACCTTTGCTGAAAATAGGACATATGGAGTACCCGAATTTGCCGGAACGGAAGTTAATCGACATTCCGGCAAACTCAAGGGCCTCTCCGGGTACCTGCAAAATCATCACGACACGAAGGGCCTCTCAAGGGCCTCAAGCAGCAGGCGTCTCCCAGACCCCATTTTTTGCTAAATTTCTTTGAGCAACAATCGAGCGTAAAATTCAGCATATTTCTATACAACAGCATCTGTAAAGATTAAGATCAGTTCTAAAGCAGCCCATTTATATACAATAGCATCTTTGGTCATACCAATTTCTGAAACAATTCAAATCTGAATCTGTATCTCCGGTCATACAAATTTCTGAAACAATTCAAATCTGAACTGTATCTTTGGTCATACAAATCTCTGAAACTATACAAATCTGAAATATATATTTGGTCATACAAATTTATGGAACTAATCAAATCTGAATTGTATTTTTGGTCATACAAATCTCTGAAACTATACAAATCTGTGGTCATACAAATTTACGGAACTAATCAAATCTAAACTGTATCTTCATGAGGGCACCACTCAACGCAAGTGCCATACTATCGCAAGTGCTATATTACTGCAGGAAAGGAGGATCATCATACACATATATATGTATAGCAATTGACAGGAGCTTCATCATTTTTAGTAACAACAATACATATATAGCAATTGGAAGCAAACAGATGTACACATAAGATAAAAATGTAGTGCTGAAAGTTTAATGCTTACGAAAGACTTGCTGAAATAGTGAAAAATATGGAGTCACCAAGCTGGCTAAGAAACTCCCAAAGTCCACTAGCAAATCCAAGATCTAATCCTGTTACACACATCATAACAATTTAAGATAATTAGGATAAGGATAGTAGGAAATGAAAAATAAAGAGCTCAAAAACAATCACAAATGTAAAAATAATAAAAACCTAGTCCTAGAAGAAAATAAATCCTAAAAGAAAAGAAATCCTAAAATCTGGAGCAAGTCCTAGCAGTAGTAGTCTAACTAGATGGCCACCACTACTACTCCTATCACTAGAGTAAACAACAGCTTGTGTGTTCAACATCTTTACTAACAAAGAAATTGGCAAGACTCCATTATCTACTCCTGCAACTTCAACTACAATAACATCCTACAACTACTACTATGCATCATCTTCCTACAACTACTCATCTTCAAAGAAAGAACAACATAAAATTCCTGTTTAGTTAAATTCATGTTAAACATAATTTGGACCAGAGCCCTTGACTGATGTGCAAGGGGGATGAGATGAGGATATATTTGCTTGACTTGACTTGGCGAAACTCACATGCAGGCAGCTCTCCCTTGGTTACTTTCATATTGCTTCAAGATAAGCAAGATTTTCGGCCCACAACAAGGGGTCCTAGATGTATGGCTGGGCGGACTTGTCCAAATGGTAGCTACATGTATGGCAATTATGAATTTCTTGACCGGTTTTGATAGCAACATGTAGGACCAGGCAAAATAATTTTCCTAGACTTGTCTAAACAACATGTGATTTGCACGCATCTATCTATAATGGCCATTACTTATATCTCTATCTGAGAAACCTCAGGAACCCTATGGTTAATTGAAGATAAGCATGGCAGGAATTGAAGGTATGGCAAGAATAATTGTCGCCAACAGACAGCAACGGGTGGGTCGCAGTGGAACGAACCTCATGAGAATAAACACAAGCACTTGGTGGGCGGGTGAGAAGAGAACTGACGCGATGTCGCAGGAAGAAGGTGCAGACGCCGTAGACGGTGGAGGCGTCGGTGTCGTAGAGGTGCCGGAGACCTTGCCTGCGAGATGTAGAAGGCTGCCACTGCGCAGCGGGGGCAAGGGGAGGAGGAGGGTCGGGGCGACGGTGCTGGCCGCTGCTCGGTGCCGACGGGCGAGGAGGAGTCCGCGAGGGTCGGCGCTGGGTGGGGTGCGGGGCGCGGGGCGGCGGGGTGGGGGCTGGGGCGGCGGGGGTGGAGTCTCGCGAGGTCGGGCGGTGGGGGTGGGGCGGGGGCGGCGGGGGTGGAGTCCGCGAGGTCGCGGGCGGCGGGGTGGGGGCGCGGGGCGGCGGGGGTGGAGTCCGCGAGGGTCGGGCGGCGGCTGGGTCGGGACAGCTCATGGGTGGATCTGTGGCGAGGAAGAGAGGGTCAAGGATCTGGCGAGGGAGAGGGAGGATAGCTAGGGGAAGCTTACTAATGGCGCACTTCTGCCGTGGGACCATTAGAAATCTTTTTAGATAGCAATGGCGCACTTCGGTAAGGCGCCTATTAGGATGTTTTTTTAAATGAATATGAATATGAAACAGTAATATTTTTTTATAAAAACAGTAATAATTGTTGTTTAACAACAATTGTAGTGCACACTTTTTTATTATTATTTTTTAGAAAATGAATATGAATATGAAATAGTAATATTTTTTTATAAAAACAGTAATAATTTTTTAAAAAATATCATCAAATTTGTTACTTGAAAATATCATCGGCGGCGGTGGAGCGGGGGAGGGTGCGGGGGGTGCCTGTTGGCGGCGTTGGAGCGGGGGAGGGTGCGGGGGCCGGTGCCTGCCGGGCGGCGGTGGTGTGGGGGAGGGTTGCGGTGGGTCGTCAGTGGCGGTGGAGCTAGCGGGGGAGGGTGCGGGTGGGATCGAGATGGAGGGGGAATCGAGATCAAGATGGAGGGGGATCGAGATCGAGTGTCCTCATGATATCAAAAAGTGCCCATGAAATACAATCGAGAAATGAAGACTACAATTTAAATACAATCGATCTTAGCTAGCTATTTGTTCACAATATTCTTGCCCTTCTTTTTCGCAAATGGAGTTCTTCTGTGGAACGGACGTCCTTTAGGTAGGGTGGTTCTGCTTCTTCTTGTGGTGTGTGCTGCTACTTCATCGTCGTCGTCATGTTCGATCTTCGGTCGCCAGACTTGTCGAAGTCTTGCTCATTGGCTACTCCATCCATTCCGATGATCTTCCTTTTGCCTCTCCTCACGACAACACGACCGGGCTTTGACGGGTCGGTAATGAAGAAGCATTGGTCCACTTGGGAAGCCGCATCATGGCTCATTTTTCACGGTGACATTTGCGCCGTGGTCTTGGATTTGGCTTCGGGTATAACCATGGTGGTGAAATATCGGTCTTCTTTTAGGACGCTTGGCCCATCTCGACACGGAACATCGTGACCTTCTCTCCAACAGAAGCTCAGCTCCCAGATCTCCTCGATCCTTCCGTAGTATCTGTCCTTGTCGCATCTTGGTGTAGGATTCCATTGTTACCCCGGAGTTCGATAACCATCGCTCTTCATGTCCTTGTTCTCGGTGTAGAATGTGTAGCCGTTGATATCGTGACGCCTCATAGGTCATCGTGTTGTGCTCGGCACCGTGACAAGGCGAATATGAGTTGTTCTTCCTGAAGAATCCTCATGTAAAGGGTAATGATGTAAGCTTCGCTTGAACCAACGCGTGAAACATGAGTTGTGCTCTTTGATTATATCTTCGCCCGCCCTCTGTTGGCCTCGGCCATTGTACGCCTTCTCAATAAAGGTTTTGTGCTCTACCACCCAAGGATCGACCACGCCTATCTGTTGTAGCGCCGACTAGGTTTGCTCTTTTCAAAGTCGGCGAAGTCGACCCTCGAAGTCGACATGCATTTCATGGGCGACCCTCACGGTGACCCCATCCAAATGAGCCCGCCGAGGTGCCCGTTGACGGGCAGACCAACGGGGTTCTTGATGCCTAGATAATTGCGGCAAGAGGAGATGCACTCTTCGGGTCGTAAAGCCCTCGCTATACTTCCTCCTCGACGTGACATGTTACTTAACGTATCCTTTGATGACACCATTCATCCTTTCGAACGGCATCATGCTATGCAGAACGCCGCCCGAGTTGGATGATATCCTTTACTATATGGACCAGCAGATGCACCATAACGTCCGAAGAATGCGGGCGGAAGTACATCTCAAGCTCGCATAGTATCACCACGATCTCTTCCTATAACCTTACGAAAGGTGTTCACGCCAATCGACTTCCGAGAGATGACGTCGAAAAAGTTGCATAGGACAAATAGCATTTCACGGACGTGCGCGGCCCATGATCCCAATGAATTGCAATCGGAAGTATTCGCGTCATCAAGACGCGTGATACCGTGAGACTTCATCCCGCTGAACTTCGTCATTTGGGTCTAGGTATCCGCTTATCTTCCCACAGAACCGTAAGGAAGTTTTACTCCCACGAGGCAGGTGAAAACTGCTCGATCTCCTCCCCGACTTAGAGTGAAGCACGCGGAGGGTAGTCATTTCCGGTCTTCTTGGCCTTTTGCCTTTGGCGACGATTTACTTCGTGTCCTGCTTCGCCTCATCATCATCATCATCATCATCATTAGCGTGAAGCTCCGCCGATGCCCATTGATTTCAAGTTTGCCCTTGCTTTCGCCCATCTTTGGTCCTTTCGGCATGTTGAGCAGGGTACCAAGCGTACTCTCGCACACGCTCTTCGTGATATGCATGGCATCAAGGCTGTGAGGCACACGGTGGATCTTCCAAGACGGCAAGTCCCGTAAAACGGACTCGCTTTTCCATACCTTCAGCAGCGGCTCTGTCGCCTTTCGCTTCTTTCCCGGCTCTGGCGCCTTTTGCTTCTTTCCCGGCAGTGGGCAATCTTTCCGATTTTTCAACAGCTCGGCTATTTCCTCGCCGCTCCTCGTACGCGGGCGTTTTCGGGGTTCGGTTTCACCATCGAACAGATCCTTGCGTTTCCTCCACAGGTCATCGTCGCGAAGCCACCTTCGATGTCCCATGAACACGGTTTTCAAAGACCTGGGATCTCTATCTAGCTGGTGATACGTTGTGTCATCCATGCACCTTACGCATCTAGAAAATCCGTGGACTACCCGCCCCGCGAGATATCCGTAACCGAGATAGTCGTGCACCGTCGTGAGCAAAGGCGGCTCTCATAGGGAAATATTCTTTCTGCGGTGTCCTGCGTATTGGCTGGTGTTTTCCACAGCGTGTCTAGCTCCTCTTTCAGCAGCCCCAGACATGCATTGATGTCGCTCCTGGTTGTTTCGCCCTTTAATTAGCATACTCATGTGAATGTACTTCCTCTTCATGCACAACCAGGGGAAGGTTGTACATCCACACAAACACAGGCCGTGATATGTGTGCTTCTCCGGCTGCCAAACGGATTGACTCCATCGGTGCTCGCTACCAAAGACGATGTTCCTTGGATCCTTCCCAAATTCTGGGTATTCAAAGTTCAACGCTACATCGACTCGCATCCTTAGGGTGACTCGGCATCTTGTCTTTTTATTTATCTCGGATCATTTCCGTCATCTTCCCGCTTCTTCTCCTCCCTATCCGCGTACAACGCAGGAGCTTTGCTACCTTAGGGTCCGCGAAATACCGCTGCAGACGAGGAGTGATCGGAAAGTACCACACCGATTTTCGAGGAGCTTTCTTCCTCTTCTTGTATCGAGTGACGCCAAGACACCGGACATATGGTAGACTCAGCGTGCTCGTTCCGATAAATGATGCAATTGTTCATGCACACATGGTATTTCACGTCACGGTAAATCCAGAGGACACACGATTTTCTTCGCCTCCTCGAAACTAGTCGGGCACTTGTTCCCCTTTGGGAAGACGTTCGTGCTGTAATGACATGTTCTCGCCGAAGCTACGCGCCGGTCATTTTGTGTTTTACCTTCATCTCTAGAGCCATGAGCGTTACTTTCAGCGGGTATCCTCGGCCTGCATCCTTCATACAATGGAGTAACCGCGTCTATCTCCGGGCTTGATCCAGCTTGGCTTTCTCTCAAGCGGCAGCTCTTGCGTTACCATTCGCTTGAGAAGCAGCTCTTGAATATGAGAGTCCTGCACTCGGCCTCCATTGTCGCCCCGCTCCGCATCTTCATCTTCATGATCATGCCCTTCGCCTTGATCTTCCTCATCATCATGTACGGCATCTTCTACATGATGATCTGTGTACGATCACCGTCGTGATCATGTCCTGGAGATTCTTCGTCTTCTCGCCCGCCCTCGCCGCGGTGGTTGTCTTGTTGCCCTTCCTCATCTCTTGCCCGGCCCCCATTGACGACTTCATAGTCATCTTCATCACCTTGCCACCGATAACCATCCATGAAACCACGCAAGAGCAGGTGGTACCGCACCTGCCCGGAATCCGGGTCTGCAATAAGGCTCTTCAGCTTGCATCTTCGACACGGACATCTTATCTCCGTCTCGTTCTTTTGAAGCATCTCGGCCTTCGCGGAGCTCAAAAACCTATTCACGATGCCTTCGGTCATCGTGGTGACTATGGTCGCTCATGGGTAGAGCAAAACGATATTTTAGAACCAAGAAAAATTTGGCATGACCTTCCTAAAAATAGGACTAAAGAATGCATAGTGCCAAAATTCTACCAAACGGAAATGAATCAACATTCCGCAAAATATTGGCAACTATGACATTTCAAATATCGGTACTGCAAACACAAACATATATGCAACACCACAAACATATGCAACACCACAAACATACATAGATCTAGCTAGGCCACAAAAGTGCATGTGCACGTTGTTGGAGCGAGCTAGGGAGAAAAAAGTAGATCTACAACATGAAGATAGCTTTCCCTTACTTACCTATCAAAAAGGTAATTTCACCACTTAATTTTGATGAATCTATGGTGCAAATGAGGTGAGGAGGAGGAGGCAGCCGACAAGCTTGGAGAAGGAGGTGGAGGGAATGAAGTGGGGAAAGTGAGTGGGTAGGTGTGGTTGTCCAAAATATCTTGTTGGGGTCCCAGGTTACTAATGGCGCACCATGTGCAAATGCGCCATTAGTAACCCTGGTTACTAATGGCGCACATGCAGGTGATGCGCCATTAGTAGTTTTGCAAAAAAGGAAAAAAAATATATAAATATACTAATGGCGCACAGTGTCATAGTGCGCCATTACTAGTTTAAACTAGTAATGGCGCACTTTGACACGGTGCGCCATTAGTAGTTTTGCAAAAAAGAGAATAAAAAAATACAGTACTGGCGCACTCTGTGGCTGGTGCGCCATTACTAGTTAGAACTAGTAATGGCGCATGACGCACGGATGCGCCATTAGTATATAGTAGTGGCGCACTACTTCTCTGGTGCGCCATTAGAGTCCATCCCATCTATAGCCCTTTTCCTAGTAGTGAGATGGAGATCAAAGGCACAAGATGATGATGGCAATATCATATCACTTATATTGATTGCATGTGATGTTTATCCTTTATTCATCTTATTTTGCTTAGTTTGACGGCAGCATTATAAGATGATCTCTCACTAAATTTCAAGGTACAAGTGTTCTCCCTGAGTATGCACCGTTGCGAAAGTTCGTCGTGCCGAGACACCACGTGATGACCGGGTGTGATAAGCTCTACGTTCACATACAATGTGTGCAAGCCAGTTTTGCACACGCAGAATACTCGGGTTAAACTTGACGAGCCTGGCATATGCAGATATGGCCTCGGAACACTGAGACCGAAAGGTCGAGCATGAATTATATAGTAGATATGATCAACATAGTGATGTTCACCATTGAAAACTACTCCATCTCACGTGATGATCGGACATGGTTTAGTAGATTTGGATCACGTGATCACTTAGATGACCAGAGGGATGTCTATCTAAGTGGGAGTTCTTAAGTAATATGATTAATTGAACTTTAATTTATCATGAACTTAGTACCTGATAGTATTTTTGCATGTCTATGTTGTTGTAGAACAATGGCCCATGCTACTGTTCATTTTAATTTTAATGCATTCCTACAGAAAGCTAAGTTGAAAGATGATGGTAGAAATTACACAGACTGGGTCCGTAACTTGAGGATTATCCTCATTGCTGCACAGAAGAATTACGTCCTGGACGCACCACAAGGTGCCATGCCTGCTGCAGACGATGTTGATGCAATTAAGAACGTCTGGCAAAACAAAGTTGATGACTACTCGATAGTTCAGTGTGCCATGCTTTACGGCTTAGAGCCGGGACTTGAACGTCGTTTTCAATTTCATGGAGCATATGAGATGTTCCAGGAGTTGAGGTTAATATTTCAAGCAAATGCCCGGATTGAGAGATATGAAGTCTCCAATAAGTTCTATAGCTGTAAAATGGAGGAGAATAGTTTTGGCAGTGAACATATACTCAGAATGTCTGGGTATCACAACCACTTGACTCGGCTAGGAGTTAATCTTCCTGATGATAGTGTCATTGACAGAGTTCTTCAATCACTGCCACCAACCTATAAGAGCTTCGTGATGAACTATAATATGCAAGGGATGGATAAGACAATTCCTGAGTTCTTCGCAATGCTAAAGGCTACGGAGGTAGAAATCAAGAAGGAGCATCAAGTGTTGATGGTCAACAAGACCACCAGTTTCAAGAAAAAGGGTAAAGGGAAGAAGGGGAACCTCAAGAAGAACAGCAAGCAAGTTGTTGCTCAAGTGAAGAAGCCCAAGTCTGGACCTAAGCCTGAGACTGAGTGTTTCTACTGCAAAGGGACTGGTCACTGGAAGCGGAACTGCCCCAAGTATTTGGCGGATAAGAAGGATGGCAAGGTGAACAAAGGTATATGTGATATACATGTTATTGATGTGTACCTTACTACTGCTCGCAGTAGTGCCTGGGTATTTGATACTGGTTCTGTTGCTAATATTTGCAACTCAAAACAGGGACTATGGATTAAGTGAAGATTGGCTAAGGATGAGGTGACGATGCGCGTGGGAAATGGTTCCAAAGTCGATGTGATCGTGGTCAGCACGCTACCTCTACATCTACCTTCAGGATTAGTTTTAGACCTGAATAATTGTTATTTGGTGCCAGCGTTAAGCATGAACATTATATCTAGAACTTGTTTGATGCGAGACAGTTATTCATATGAATCCGAGAATAATGGTTGTTCTATTTATATGAGTAATATCTTTTATGGTCATGCACCCTTGAAGAGTGGTCTATTTTTGTTGAATCTTGATAGTAGGGACACATATTCGTAATATTGAAGCCAAAAGATGCAGAGTTGATAATGATAGTGAAACTTATTTGTGGCACTGCCGTTTGGGTCATATTGGTGTAAAGTGCATGAAGAAACTCCATTCTGATGGACTTCTGGAATCACTTGATTATTAATCACTTGGTACTTGCGAACCATGCGTCATGGGCAAGATGACTAAAACTCCGGAACAATGGAGCGAGCAACAGATTTATTGGAAATCATACATACCGATGTATGTGGTCCAATGAACATTGAGGCTCGCGACGGGTATCATTATTTTCTGACCTTCACAGATGATTTGAGCAGATATGGGTATATCTACTTGATGAAACATAAGTCTGAAACATTTGAAAAGTTCAAAGAATTTCAGAGTGAAGTGGAAAATCATCATAATAAGAAAATAAAGTTTCTGCGATCTAATCATGGAGGAGAATATTTGAGCTATGAGTTTGGTCTTCATTTGAAACAATGCAGAATAGTTTCGCAACTCATGCCACTCGGAAAACCACAGCGTAATGGTGTGTCCAAACATCGTAATCGTACTTTACTAGATATGGTACGATCTATGATGTCTCTTACTGATTTATCGCTATCGTTTTGGGTTATGCTTTAGAGACAGCTGCATTCACGTTAAATAGGGCACCATATAAATCCGTTGAGATGACACCTTATGAACTGTGGTTTGGCAAGAAACCCAAGTTGTCGTTTCTTAAAGTTTGGGGCTGCGATGCTTATGTGAAAAAGCTTCAACCTGATAAGCTCGAACCCAAATTGGAGAAATGTGTCTCCATAGGATACCCAAAGGAAATTGTTGGGTACACCTTCTATCACAGATCCGAAGGCAAGACATTCATTGCTAAGATTGGATCCTTTCTAGAGAAGGAGTTTCTCTCGAAAGAAGTGAGTGGGAGGAAAGTAGAACTTGATGAGATAACGGTATCTGCTCCCTTATTGGAAAGTAGTTCATCACAGAAATCAGTTCCTGTGATTACTACACTAATCAGTGAGGAAGCTAATGATGATGATCATATAACTTCAGATCAAGTTACTACTGAACCTCGTAGGTCAGCCAGAGTAAGATCCGCACCAGAGTGGTAGGTACCCAATTCTGGAGGTCATGTTACTTGACCATGACGAACCTACGAACTACGAGGAAGCGATTATGAGCCCAGATTCCGCGAAATGGCTTGAGGCCATGAAATCTGAGATGGGATCCATGTATGAGAACAAAGTGTGGACTTTGGTTGACTTGCCCGATGATCGGCAAGCCATCGAGAATAAATGGATCTACAAGAAGAAGACTGACAGTGACGGTAATGTTACTATCTACAAAGCACGATTTGTTGCGAAAGATTTACGACAAGTTGAAGGAGTTGACTACGATAATACATTCTCACCCGTAGCGATGCTTAAGTCTGTCTGAATCATGTTAGCAATTGTTGCATTTTATGATTATGAAATTTGGCAAATGGATGTAAAGACTGCATTCCTGAATGGATTTCTGGAAGAAGAGTTGTATATGACGCAACCCGAAGGTTTTATCAATCCAAAGGATGCTAACAAAGTGTGCAAGCTCCAGCGATCCATTTATGCACTGGTGCAAGCATCTCGGAGTTGGAATAAACGTTTTGATAGTGTGATCAAAGCATATGGTTTTATACAGACTTTTGGAGAAGCCTGTATTTACAAGAAAGTGAGTGGGAGCTTTGTAGCATTTCTAATATTATGTGTGGATGTCATATTGTTGTTTGGAAATGATATGGAATTTCTGGATAGCATAAAAGGATACTTGAATAAGAGTTTTTCAATGAAAGACCTCGGTGAAGCTGCTTATATATCGGGCATCAACATCTATAGAGATAGATCAAGATGCTTAATTGGACTTCCACAAAGCACATACCTTGAAGAAGTTCAAAATGGATCAAGCAAAGAAAGGGTTCTTGCCTGTGTTACAAGGTGTGAAGTTGAGTCAGACTCAATGCCCGACCACTGAAGAAGATAGAGAGAAAATGAAAGTCATTCCCTATGCTTCATCCATAGGTTCTATCATGTATGCAAAGCTGTGTACCGGACCTAATGTGTGGCTTGCTATTAGTTTAGCAGGGAGGTACCAAAGTAATCCAGGAGTGGATCACTGGATAGCGGTCAAGAACATCCTGAAATACCTGAAAAGGACTATGGATATCTTTCTCGTTTATGGAGGTGACAAAGAGCTTGTAGTAAATGGTTACGTCGATGCAAGCTTTGACACTAATCCGGATGACTCTAAGTCACAAATCAGATACGTATTTATATTGAATGGTGGAGCTATAAGTTGGTGCAGTTCCAAGCAAAGCGTCATGGCGGGATCTACGTGTGAAGTGGAGTACATAGCTGATTCGGAAGCAGCAAATGAAGGAGTCTGGATGAAGGAGTTCATATCTGATCTAGGTGTCATACCTAGTGCATCAGGTCCGATGAAAATCTTTTGTGACAATATTGGTGCAATTACCTTGGCAAAGGAATCCAGATTTCACAAGAGAACCAAGCACATCAAGAGACGCTTAAATTCCATCCGCGATTAAGTCAAGGAGGGGACATAGAGATTTGCAAGATACATATGGACCTGAATGTTGCAGACACGTTGACTAAGCCTCTCTCACGAGCAAAACATGATCAGCACCAAGACTCCATGGGTGTTAGAATCATTACTGTGTAATCTAGATTATTGACTCTAGTGCAAGTGGGAGACTGAAGGACATATGCCCTAGAGGAAATAATAAAGTTGTTATTTATATTTCCTTATATCGTGATAAATGTTTATTATTCATGCAAGAATTGTATTTACCGGAAACTTAGTACATGTGTGAATACATAGACAAACAAAGTGTCACTAATATGCCTCTACTTGAGTAGCTAGTTGAATCAAAGATGGTTAAGTTTCCTAGCCATAGACATGAGTTGTCATTTGATTAACGGGATCACATCATTAGAGAATGATGTGATTGACTTGACCCATCCATTAGCTTAGCACGATGATCGTTTAGTTTGTTGCTATTGCTTTCTTCATGACTTATACATGTTCCAATGACAATGGAATTATGCAACTCCCGAATACCAGAGGAACACTTAGTGTGCTATAAAACATCACAACGTAACTGGGTGATTATAAAGATGCTCTACAGGTGTCTCCGATGGTGTTTGTTGAGTTGGCATAGATCGAGATTAGGATTTGTCACTCCAAGTATCGGAGAGGTATCTCTGGGCCCTCTCGGTAATGCACATCACTATAAGCCTTGCAAGCAATGTGACTAATGAGTTAGTTGCGGGACGATGCATTACAAAACGAGTAAAGAGGCTTGCCGGTAATGAGATTGAACTAGGTATTGAGATACCAACGATCGAATCTCGGGCAAGTAACATACCGATGACAAAGGGAACAACGTATGTTGTTATGCGGTTTGACCGATAAAGATCTTCGTAGAATATGTAGGAACCAATATGAGCATCCAGGTTCCTCTATTGGTTATTGACCGGAGACGAGTCTCGGTCATGTCTACATAGTTCTCGAACATGTAGGGTCCGCACACTTAACGTTCGGTAACGATCGGTATTATGAGTTTATGTGTTTTGATGTACCGAATGTAGTTCGGAGTCCCGGATGTGATCACGGACATGATGAGGAGTCTCGAAATGGTCGAGACATGAAGATTGATATATTGGACGGCTATGTTCGGACACCGGAAGTGTTCCGGGAGGTTTCAGATAAAACCGGAGTGCCGGAGGGTTACCGACCCCCCCCCCCCGGGAAGTTATTGGGCCCTTAGTGGGCTTTAGGGGAGAGAGAGGGCAGCAGCCAGGAGGTGGCGCCCCCTCCCCCCCCCCCAAGGAGTCTGTATTGGACTAGGGGAGGGGGGCGCGGCCCCTCTTTCCCTCTCCCTCCCCCTCTCCTTCCTCCCCCCTCCTAGTAGGACTAGGAAAGGAGGAATCCTACTCCTATTAGGAGGATTCCTCCTCTTGGCGCGCCCTCTAGGGTCGGCCGGCCTCCTCCTACCCTCCTTTATATACGGGGGAGGGGGGCACCCCATAGACACACAAGTTGATTGTTTTAGCCGTGCGCGGTGCCCCCCTCCAAAGATTTCCACCTCGGTCATATCGTTGTAATGCTTAGGCAAAGCCCTGCGTCTGTAACTTCATCATCACCGTCATCACGCCGTCGTGCTGACGAAGCTCTCCCTCGACACTCAGCTGGATCTAGAGTTCGTGGGACATCACCGAGCTAAACGTGTGCAGATCGCAGAGGTGCCGTACTTTCGGTACTAGGATCGGTCGGATCATGAAGTCGTATGAATACATCAACCACGTTTTCATAACGCTTCCGCTTTCGGTCTACGAGGGTACATGGACAACACTCTCCCCTCTCGTTGCTATGCATCACCTAGATGGATCTTGCGTGTGCGTAGGAAATTTATAAAATTACTGCCTTCCCCAACAAAAGTTCCACACGAGATGCCGCCACCAAAACATGCTTATGGCCTTGCGATGATTATATGGTGCGTGGGGGCATTAAGGAGGAATTTGTGCAATATGTTCACAATGCCGGTCTCGGTCCCTACCTTTCAGATAAGCGCGAACAACGCCACCTTCTCACTGAATCATTTGTCAAAGGATTTAAGTTCTTTCCCCGTGAGTCTAGGGTGTCGTTTATGCTTTATGATAGTCCATTTACCATCTCACTAGAGAATTTTGCTTACCACTGCAATATCCTATCTTGGGGTTCGCTTGACGAAACACCAAAGGCTGAGTTCGAAACATTCTTGACTAGTCTTTGTTACGGTGAATGGAGGGGAGTGACACAAGGTAGAATAAAGAGCATTCATTTTCCCGCAATTCAATACTTTGCATTATTTAACGGGAAATGCATAGTAGGCAAGCAAGACTGTAATACTTTGCATCCAAACTTGAGCCTCATACACACCGCTCTCACCGGTGAAAGGAATTATAACCTTGGACCAATTGTGGCACGCAGACTTCAGCACAACGCTAACAATGACTATTTCTATGGTGGAATTTTGTTCTTGAGAGTGAGGCCCCAGCTCACAAAGCAGTAGTGTAGGAAGCACGGCAGGCTGAGGCATCCGCACCGAGAGGCTTCGTGAGCTACCACGTCGACTACTATCCAGGCTACTGATCGACTACCAAGTTAGGCCAAGAGCCTAAGCTTGGGGGAGTACGTGTTCTCACCGACTTTACATTCATGACCACTTATTTTCATTTGTCGGTGTTCACACTTTTTCATTGTATCATCCATGCTTAGAGTAATTTTCTTTCTTTCTTCTTGTGTGTTTGGAAAACTTTAGAAAAACGAAAAAAAATAGTTGTAGTAGTTTACTTGCTATGCATGCTTAGTAGTAACACTAAAAAGAAAGGGATTTTTATTTCGGTGCCCCTGGTTCCTTAGTTCTACTGATTCATCCCCACGCTCTTAACTTTTGCTCACTTTTCCCCACTCCCTTGCCCGAAACCCTCAGAACTGGTCACAGCGGACGTTGTCATCGGGTCAATGGCTTGACCGTTAACTCTGACGAGTGGGGCCGCGTAGGGCGGAGTCCACATTTTGACCGTTATGTGGTAACCAGTGGGGCCGCAAAACTGACACTCACTGTAACCTGAATCAGATCCAGTCACTTCCGCACCGCCCCCTCCGCCGCCTTCGTGCCGCCTCCGCCGCATATACCCTCCCTACCCATCTAGGATTAGGAAGCGATGTCGGGGGGCACCCCGTCTGGCCCATCGACCGTGGAGATGATTGGGTCGAATCAGAGGCTGATAATTCATGGATTCCACCTGGGTAAGCATCGTTTTCCTCTCAAATTGATTAGGAGATCCGTAAATTAGGTTGTATTTGACCACCGTTGGTGTGAATCAGTGCAATTTATCTGAATTTTTTTGGCCTAACTGCGCCCTTTATCTTATTTCAATCGAATAGGGTTGATCCTGCACTTGCTTTTCGGCTGGCGGTTAGAATGGAAACTAGCGAGCTGCGTGGAACTAAACCGTGTAGGATTTCTGGATTTTTCTATCCTAAAGTGGTAGAAACCAACGTCTCGTTCAGAGATTTCCACGAGGCACTCTGTTGTGAGTGTCCGTGGAGCCCTGCCGATGCTGTTGAACTGAGATATTTCGACAGTACCGAGCAGAGATTTGTCCCATTAACTTGTGATGAGCATCTGGGATTGCTAGTTGGTTTGAATGCTGGCAGCCGTTTCGGTAAAAATCCATATTGGTGTGCTTCAGGCACGGAAACAACATATCCTGAAGGGTGTTCAGACATCATCTGTCTCTGCTAATAGCGAGTGTCCTCGCACTCCTTGTAGGTTGAGACCAAGTAAACCTAGTGGTTCTGAAAGCCACAACATGTCAGCTACCACTAATGCTGCCACTTCTCATCTCCCTTCTGCACCTGATGTAGAAGTAGATGCAGAGCCTGACGAGGAAGTGCCTCAACATGATGATGAGGATAAGATTCTATTCCCTGAACTGGTAGATAGAGTCAGTTAACAGGTCGTGGAAGATGAATATCCAGAGGAGCCTAGCAGCCATGCTAGATTTGGTGACACTGACGATGAAGAGAGGGAGGAGAACATTGACTCCTTAGTTCTACAAGAATATGATGGTGAGGACATGCCAACAATTGAGTGGAATAGGGAGAATCCTGACCTTACTCCAGGAACCGTATTCGAATCGATGGTGGACAGTCGTAATGCAGTGACTACATATTGCATTCTCACTGAAAACTCTTATGAGGTTGATATATAGGAGTGAGCCAGGAAGATTCACTGTTGATTGCCCTTATGATTGGTGTAGGTGGAGTTTGCATGCATCCACTATGCGAAAGAGCAAATTGATTCATGTATTACAACTGAATCTTGTTATCAGATTATTTATCCATTCTATATTCAGATCATGTGTACTGTTTCTTAATTGTATATGACATCATTTTTCATTTTGTTTCAGATAAAAAGAAACCCACACGGGCACACTTGCCCACTTAGAGGGGAGGGGGAAAGGACAAATCTAAGCTTGCAAAGACTAGGTGGGTGGCAGATGCAATCTTGGACTGGGTGAGGGAAACACCAACAATTAGTCCAACAGCTCTCCATGGGAAGCTATTTGAGAAGTACAAGATGAAGGAAATATGACCTAGAGGCAATAATAAAGTTATTATTTAATTCCTTATATCATGATAAATGTTCATTATTCATGCTAGAATTGTATTAATCGGAAACATAATACATGTGTGAATACATAGACAAACAGAGTTTCACTAGTATGCCTCTACTTGACTAGCTCGTTAATCAAAGATGGTTATGTTTCCTAACCATAGACATGAGTTGTCATTTGATTAACGGGATCACATCATTAGGAGAATGATGTGATTGACTTGACCCATTCCGTTAGCTTAGCACTTGATCGTTTAGTATGTTTCTATTGCTTTCTTCATGACTTATACATGTTCCTATGACTATGAGATTATGCAACTCTCGTTTACCAGAGGAACACTTTGTGTGCTACCGAACGTCACAACGTAACTGGGTGATTATAAAGGTACTCTACAGGTGTCTCCAAAGGTACATGTTGTGTTGGCGTATTTCGAGATTAGGATTTGTCACTCCGATTGTCGGAGAGGTATCTCTGGGCCCTCTCGGTAATGCACATCACTTAAGCCTTGCAAGCATTGCAACTAATGAGTTAGTTGCGGGATGATGTATAACGGAATGAGTAAAGAGACTTGCCGGTAACCAGATTGAACTAGGTATTGAGATACCGACGATCGAATCTCAGGCAAGTAACATACCGATGACAAAGGGAACAACGTATGTTGTTATGCGGTCTGACCGATAAAGATCTTTGTAGAATATGTGGGAGCCAATATGAGCATCCAGGTTCCGCTATTGGTTATTGACCGGAGACGTGTCTCGGTCATGTCTACATAGTTCTCGAACCCGTAGGGTCCGCACGCTTAACGTTACGATGACAGTTATATTATGAGTTTATGTGTTTTAATGTACCGAAGGTTGTTCGGAGTCCCGGATATGATCAAGGACATAACGAGGAGTCTCAAAATGGTCGAGACATGAAGATTGATATATTGGTAGCCTATGTTTGGATATCGGAATTATTCCCGGTGAAATCGGGATTTTACCAAAGTACCGGGAGGTTACCGGAACCCCCCAGGAACTTAATGGGCCTTAGTGGGCCTTGGTGGAAGAGAGGAGAGGCGGCTAGGGCACGGCCGCGCGCCCTCCCCCCTAGTCCGAACAGAACAAGGAGAGGCGGCGCCTTTCCTTCCTCCCCTCCACCTCTTTCCCCTCTCTCTCCTAGTCCAACATGGAAAAAGGGGGGAGTCCTACTCCCGGTAGGAGTAGGACTCCTCCTGGCGCACCTCCTCCCTGGCCGGCCGCACCTCCCCCTTGCTCCTTTATATACGGGGGCAGGGGGCACCCCATAGACACAACATGATCTCTTTGATCTTTTAGCCGTGTGCGGTGCCCCCCCTCCACCATAGTCCACCTCGATAATACTGTAGCGGTACTTAGGCGAAGCCCTGCGCCGGTAGAACATCAACATCGTCACCATGCCGTCATGCTGACGAGACTCTCCCTCAACACTCGGCTGGATCGGAGTTCAAGGGACGTCATCGGGCTGAACGTGTGCTGAACTCGGAGGTGCCGTATGTTCGGTACTTGATCGGTCGGATCGTGAATACGTATGACAACATCAACCGCGTTGTGCTAACGCTTCCGCTTTCAGTCTACGAGGGTATGTGGACAACACTCTCCCCTCTCGTTGCTATGCATCACATTGATCTTGCGTGTGTGTAGGAAAATTTTGAAATTACTACGTTCCCCAACAGTGGCATCCGAGCCTGGTTTTATGCGTAGATGTTATATGCACGAGTAGAACACAAGTGAGTTGTGGGCGATACAAGTCATACCGCTTATCGACATGTCATACTTTGGTTCGGGCGGTATTGTTGGATGAAGCGGCCCGACCGACATTACGCCAGACGCTTACGCGAGACTGGTTTTACCGCCGTGCTATGCACACGGTGACTAGCGGGTGTTAGTTTCTCCAACTTTAGTTGAACCGAAAAGTGGCTACGCCCGTCCTTGCGAAGGTTTAAACAGCACCAACTTGACAAACTATCGTTGTGGTTTTGATGCGTAGGTAAGAACGGTTCTTGCTCAGCCCGTAGCAGCCACGTAAAACTTGCAACAACAAAGTAGAGGACGCCTAACTTGTTTTTGCAGGGCATGTTGTGATGTGATATGGTCAAGACGTGATGAGATATAAGTTGTTGTATGAGATGATCATGTTTTGTTGAAGTTATCGGCAACTGGCAGAAGCCTTATGGTTGTCTCTTTATTGCATAAGATGCAAGCGCCAAATAATTGATTTACTTTATCGCTATGCGGTAACAATAGTTGCAAGAGCAATAGTTGGCGAGATGACCATGTGATGACACATTGATATAGATCAAGATGATGGAGATCAAGGTGTCATGCCGGTGACGATGGAGATCATGACGATGCTTTGGAGATAGAGATCAAAGGCACAAGATGATGATGGCCATATCATGTCACATATTATGATTGCACGTGATGTTTATCTTTTATACATCTTATTTTGCTTAGTTCGGCGGTAGCTTTATAAGATGATCTCTCACTAAATTATCAAGGTACAAGTGTTCTCCCTAAGTATGCACCGTTGCGAAAGTTCTTCATGCTGAGACACCACGTGATGATCGGGTGTGATAGGCTCTACGTTCAAATACAACGGGTGCAAAACAGTTGCACACGCGGAATACTCAGGTTAAACTTGACGAGCCTAGCATATAACAGATATGGCCTCGGAACACTGAGACCGAAAGGTCGATCGTGAATCATATAGTAGATATGATCAACATAGTGATGTTCACCATTGAAACTACTCAATCTCACGTGATGATCAGACATGGTTTAGTTGATATGGATCACGTGATCACTTAGAGGATTAGAGGGATGTCTATCTAAGTGGGAGTTCTTAAGTAATATGATTAATTGAACTTTAATTTATCATGAACTTAGTCCTGGTAGTATTAGCATATCTATGTTGTAGATCAATAGCTCGTGTTGTTGCTTCCCTATGTTTTATGTATCTTCCTAGAGAAAAGTAAGTTGAAAGATGATAGTAGCAATGATGCGGACTGGGTCCATGATCTGAGGTTTGTCCTCATTGCTGCACAGAAGAATTATGTCCTTGATGCACCGTTAGGTGACAGACCTATTGCAGGAGCAAATGCAGACGTTATGAATGTTTGGCTAGCTCAATATGATGACTACTTGATAGTTTAGTGCACCATGCTTAACGGCTTAGAATCGGGACTTCAAAGACGTTTTGAACGTCATGGACCATATGAGATGTTCCAGGAGTTGAAGTTAATATTTTAAGCAAATACCCGAGTTGTGAGATATGAAATCTCCAACAAGTTCTATAGCTAAAAGATGGATGAGAATAGCTCAAGCAGTGAGCATGTGCTCAGATTGTCTCGGTACTACAATCGCTTGAATCAAGTGGGAGTTAATCTTCCAGATAAGATAGTGATTGGCAGAATTCTCTAGTCACCATCACCAAGTTAGTAGAACTTCGTGATGAACTATAATATGCAAGGGATAACAGAAACAATTCCCAAGCTCTTCGTGATGCTGAAATCGATGAAGGTAGAAATCGAGAAAAACATCAAGTGTTGATGGTTGACGAGACCACTAGTTTCAAGATAACGGTAAAGGGAAGAAAGGGAACTTCAAAAAGAACGGCAAGCAAGTTGCTTCTCAAGTGGAGAAGCCCAAGTCTGGTCCTAAGCCTGAGACTAAGTGCTTCTACTACAAAGGGACTGGTCACTGGAAGCAGAACTGCCCCAAGTATTTGGCGGATAAGAAGGATGGCAAAGTGAACAAAGGTATATTTGATATACAAATTATTGATGTGTATTTTACTAGTGTTCGTAGCAACCCCTCGGTATTCGATACTGGTCCAGTTACTATGAGTAGTAACTCGAAACAGGAGTTGAAGAATGAACAAAGACTAGTTAAGGGTGAAGTGACAATGTGTGTTGGAAGTGGTTCCAAGATTGATATGATCATCATCGCACGCTCCCTACACATTCGGGATTAGTTTTGAACCTAAATAAGTGTTATTTGGTGTTTGCGTTGAGCATGAATATGATTTGATCATGTTTATTGCAATACGGTTATTCATTTAAGTTAGAGAATAATTGTTGTTCTATTTACATGAATAATGGTCATACACCCAATGAAAATGGTTTGTTGGATCTCGATCGTAGTGATACACATATTCATAATATTGAAGCCAAAAGATGCAAATTTAATAATGATAGTGCAACTTATTTGTGGCACTACCGTCTAGGTCATATTGGTGTAAAGCGCATGAAGAAACTCCATGCTGATGGGATTTTGGAATCACTTGATTATGAATCACTTGATGCTTGCGAACCATGCCTCTTGGGCAAGATGACTAAAACGCCGTTCTCCGAAACAATGGAGCAAGCAACAGATTTGTTGGAAATAATACATACTAATGTATGTGGTCCGATAAATATTGAGGCTCGCAGCGGGTATCATTATTTTCTGACCTTCACAGATGATTTGAGCAGATATGGGTATATCTACTTAATGAAACAGAAGTCTGAAACATTTGAAAAGTTCATATAATTTCAGAGTGAAGTGGAAAATCATAGTAACAAGAAAATAAAGTTTATACGATCTGATCGTGGAGAAGAGTATTTGAGTTACGAGTTTGGTATTCAGTTAAAACAATGTGAAATAGTTTCACTTCTCACGCCACCTGGAACACCACAGTGTAATGGTGTGTCCGAACATCGTAACCGTACTTTATTAGATATGGTGCAATCTATGATGTCTCTTACCGATTTACCACTATCATTTTGGGGTATGCATTAAAGACAGCTGCATTCACGTTAAAAAGGGCACCATCTAAGTCCGTTGAGATGACACAATATGAACTGTGGTGTGGCAAGAAACCAAAGTTGTCGTTTATTAAAGTTTGGGGTTGTGATGCTTATATGTAAAAGTTTCATCTTGATAAGCTCAAACCCAAATCGGAGAAAGATGTCTTCATAGAATACCCAACGGAGACTGTTGGGTACACCTTCTATCACAGATCCGAAGGCAAGACATTCGTTGCTAAGAATGGATCCTTTCTAGATAAGGAGTTTCTCTCGAAAGAAGTGAGTGGGAGGAAAGTAGAACTTGATGAGGTAACTGTACCTGCTCCCTTATTTGGAAAGTATTTCATCACAGATATCTGTTCCTATGACTACTACACCAATTAGTGAGGAAGATAATGATGATGATCATGTAACTTCAGATGAAGTTACTACTGAACCTCGTAGGTCAACCAGAATGAAATCCGCACCAGAGTGGTACGGTAATCCTGTTCTGGAGGTCATGTTACTTGACCATGACCAACCTACGAACTATGAGGAAGCGATGATGAGCCCAGATTCCGCAAAAAAGGCTTGAGGCCATGAAATCTGAGATAGGATCCATGTATGAGAACAAAGTATGGACTTTGATTGACTTG
This sequence comes from Aegilops bicornis, assembly GCA_021605145.1. Classification (NCBI taxonomy): domain Eukaryota; kingdom Viridiplantae; phylum Streptophyta; class Magnoliopsida; order Poales; family Poaceae; genus Aegilops; species Aegilops bicornis. The sequence goes on from CM038669.1 coordinate 83,213,902, forward strand.
CCCAATGATCGGCGAGCCATTGAAATTAAATGGATCTTCAAGAGGAAGACGAACGCTGATAGTAGTGTTACTATCTAGAAAGCTAGAATTGTCGCAAAAGGTTTTCGACAAGTTCAAGGTGTTGACTACGATGAGAGTTACTCACTCGTATCTATGCTTAAGTCTGTCCGAATCATGTTAGCAACTGCCGCATTTTATGAAATCTGGCAAATGGATAAACAAAACTGCATTCCTTACTGGATTTATTGAAGAAGAGTTGTATATGATGCAATCAGAAGGTTTTGTTGATCCTAAAGGTGCCAACAAATTGTGCAAGCTCCAGCGATCCATCTATGGACTCGTGCAAGCATCTCGGAGTTGGAATATACACTTTGATGAGTTGATCAAAGCATATATTTTTATGCAGACTTGCGGTGAAGCCTGTATTTACAAGAAAGTGAGTGGGAGCACTACAGCCTTTCTGATAAGTATATGTGAGTGACATATTGTTGATCAGAAATAATGTAGAATTTTCTGGAAAGCATAAAGGAGTGTTTGAAAGGAGTTTTTCAAAGAAAGACCTCGGTGAAGCTGCTTACATATTGAGCATCAAGATCTATAGAGATAGATCAAGACGCTTGATAAGTTTTTCAATGAGTACATACATTGAAAAGATTTTGTAGTTCAAAATGGAACAGTCAAAGAAAGAGTTCTTGCCTGTGTTACAAGGTGTGAAATTGAGTAAGACTCAAAGCCCGACCACGGCAGAAGATAGAAAGAGAATGAAAGTCATTCCATATGCCTTGGCCATAGGTTCTATAAAGTATGACATGCTGTGTACCAGATCTGTTGTATACCCTACACTGATTTTGGCAAGGGAGTACAATAGTGATCTAGGAGTAGATACTGGACAGCGGTCAAAATTATCCTTAGTGGAATAAGGATATGTTTCTTGATTATGGAGGTGACAAAAAGGTTCGTCGTAAAGGGTTACGTCGATGCAAATTTTGACACTGATCCAGATGACTCTAAATCTCAATCTGGATACATATTGAAAGTGGGAGAAATTAGCTAGAGTAGCTCCATGCAGAGCATTGTTGACATAGAAATTTGCAAAATACATACGGATCTGAATGTGGCAGACCCGTTGACTAAACTTCTCTCAAAAGCAAAGCATGATCACACCTTAGTACCCTTTGGGTGTTAATCACATAGCGATATGAACTACATTATTGAATCTAGTAAACCCTTTGGGTGTTGGTCACATGACGATGTGAACTATGGGTGTTAATCACATGACGATGTGAACTATGGGTGTTAATCACATGGTGATGTGAACTATTGGTATTAAATCACATGGTGATGTGAACTAGATTATTGACTCTAGTGCAAGTGGGAGACTGAAGGAAATATGCCCTAGAGGCAATAATAAAGTTATTATTTATTTCCTTATATCATGATAAATGTTTATTATTCATGCTAGAATTGTATTAACCGGAAACATAATACATGTGTGAATACATAGACAAACAGAGTGTTACTAGTATGCCTCTACTTTACTAGCTCGTTAATCAAAGATGGTTATGTTTCCTAACCATAGACATGACTTGTCATTTGATTAACGGAATCACATCATTAGGAGAATGATGTGATTGACTTGACCCATTCTGTTAGCTTAGCACTTGATCGTTTAGTATGTTGCTATTGCTTTCTTCATGACTTATACATGTTCCTATGACTATGAGATTATGCAACTCCCGTTCACCGCAGGAACACTTTGTGTGCTACCAAACGTCACAACGTAATCGGGTGATTATAAAGGTACTCTCTGTGTGTCTCCAAAGGTACATGTTGGGTTGGCGATTTCGAGATTAGGATTTGTCACTCCGGTTGTCGGAGAGGTATCTCAGGCCCTCTCGGTAATGCACATCACTTAAGCCTTGCAAAGCATTGCAACTAATGAGTTAGTTATGGATGATGTATTACGAAACGAGTAAAGAGACTTGCGGTAACGAGATTGAACTAGGTATTGAGATACCGACGATCGAATCTCGGGCAAGTAACATACCTATGACAAAGGGAACAACATATGTTGTTATGCGGTCTGACCGATAAAGATCTTCGTAGAATATGTGGGAGCAAATATGAGCATCTAGGTTCCGCTATTGGTTATTGACCGGAGACGTGTCTCGGTCATGTCTACATAGTTCTCGAACCCGTAGGGTCCGCACGCTTAACGTTACGATGACAGTTATATTATGAGTTTATGTGTTTTAATGTACCGAAGGTTGTTCGGAATCCCGGATATGATCACAGACATGACGAGGATTCTCGAAATGGTCGAGACATGAAGATTGATATATTGGAAGCCTATGTTTGGATATCGGAAGTGTTCCGGGTAAAATCGGGATTTTACCGGAGTACCGGGAGGTTACCGGAACCCCCCAAGAACTTAATGGGCCTTAGTGGGCCTTCGTGGAAGAGAGGAGAGGCGGCTAGGGCAGGTCCTCACACCCCTCCCCCTAGTCCGAATAGGACAAGGAGAGGGGGGCGGCGCCCCCCCCCCCCTTTCCTTCCTCCCCTCCACCTCTTTCCCCTCTCTCTCCTAGTCCAACATGGAAAAAGGGGGGAGTCCTACTCCCGGTAGGAGTAGGACTCCTCCTGGCACGCCTCCTCCCTGGCCGGCCGCACCTCCCCCTTGCTCCTTTATATACGGGGGCAGGGGCACTCCATAGACACAACATTGATCTGTTTGATCTTTTAGCCATGTGTGGTGCCCCCCTCCACCATAGTCCACCTCGATAATACTGTAGCGGTGCTTAGGCGAAGCCCTGCGTCGGTAGAACATCAACATCATCACCACGCCGTCGCGTCGATTTAAAACTCTACCTCAACACTCGGCTAGATCGGAGTTCGAGGGACGTCATCGGGCTGAACGTGTGCTGAACTCGGAGGTGCCGTACATTCGGTACTTGATCGGTCGGATCGTGAAGACGTACGACTACATCAACCGCGTTGTGCTAATGCTTACGCTTTCGGTCTATGAGGGTACGTGGACAACACTCTCCCCTCTTGTTGCTATGCATCACCATGATCTTGCGTGTGCGTAGGAAAATTTTGAAATTACTACGTTCCCCAACACAAGATTAATGTACAGTACATGAGGATTTTCTATGCTAAGGAAAGGGCTCTTGATAGGATTAATGGTCCATGGAATGAGAGTTTTCAGTTGCTTTACACCTTCAAATCTGAAGTGGAGACGGCTAGTCCAGGGAGTGTTGTAGAGATTGACAAGCATACAGTTAAGTACAAATTAAAAGGGAAGGCACTAGAGAAGGAGTGCTTCAGGAGGGCTTTTGTTTGTTTTAAGGATTGTTGGCAGGGGTTTATGAATGGTTGTAGGCCCTATTTGGCTGTCGATGCAACTGCTTTGAATGTAAGATGGAGAGGCCAGGTAGAAGCAGTTTCTGAAGTTGATGGACACAACTGGGTATTCCCAGTTGCATTTGGTGTGTTGGAGGTAGAGTATGAGGAGAGTTGGGTCTGGTTTCTGCAGCAGTTGCGCAACATTATAGGTACATCCTCAGGTTTAGTTATACACACAAATACTTGTAAGGGTTTAGAAACTGCAGTAGAAATTGTATTCCTTGGAGTGGAACATAAGTAATGTATGCGACACCTAGCGTAGAATTTCAAAAAGAAATTCAAAGGCAAAGTTTATGATGATAATCTATGGCCAGCATCATACACATGCAGCTTGAGGAAGCATGAGCACCATTTGAGAGTGTTGTATTCTCATAACCCTTTGGTGAAGGAGTACATGGATGAACATCATGGAAAGTTGTGGTTAAGAAGCAAATTCAATGAAATATGCAAAGTAGACTATGTGACCAATAACCTCGCTGAGTGTTTCAATGCAAAGTTCAAGTAAGTGAAAGGGCTTTTGTTGTGGTAAGCATTTGATAAGATCAGGCAGATGATCATGGTAAAGATGGCTCTTCGTAAAAGAATTGCAGAAACACAATATGTTGGCCATCTTATGCTCCCATCTCTGATTAAGGCATTGCATGCCAAGGCAAGAGGACTAAGGATGAAATGCATTCGACCGTCGACATACGAGGCTAGGTGACATACACTGATAGTAAAAATAGGGAATGGAGATATCCAGTGAACCTTACAACCAATGAATGCAGCTGTAGGCAATGGCAGATCCGCAGGAAGCCGTGCATACATGCCCTACATCTCATGATCAAGTATTAGAGGTGAAGATGGTGAAGTTGATCAATATTGCTCTGAATATTTCTCTGTTGCCAAATTTAGGGCTGCTTATGCTGAAAATGTGCCTGCACTCTTGGGAAAAGACTAATGGAACATAGTAGACCCAGGGTTCAAACTCCATTCTCCTCTACTGAATAGACCACCAGGAAGACCAAGGAAAAATAGGATACGAGCTGGTGAAGAGGGTCGTGTAAAAAATAGCGTAAGTGCAAAAGATGGGGTATCCTAGGGCATATTGCTAGGTCTTGTACCAATCCAGTTGATGCATCATTTGGAGAAGAGGAACAATGGGCAGCAGCAAATGCAGAGGAGAATGCAGCAAGTTTAGAGGATAATCCAGCAGCAGAGGAGAATGCAGCAAGTTTAGAGAATGAAGCAACTGAAGTAGCAGCTTGGTATGTGTGCAATCTTTCCATTTTTTGCATTTGTTCTCTTTTTTATCGATGGCTAAGCTTATTTCTGTTTGACCCAGCTCTAGGATTATTAGTGGCACAAGACAAAAAATACCTAGAGAGGAAGAAACTTTGGTTGAACCATCATTTGATGCAGAATTTGAAACCATGGCTTACGAAGGTTTTGAAGCTATAAGAGAGGAGGAAGTTATTTTGTCTGAAGTTCCTTTAAAGATTAGTGAGCCCACAGATGACCGTCAACTGGTCATCACTTGCTCGATCACCAAAGCTCAACAAAACGGCCACCACCGTAAGTGAAGATCGAAGCAACAAGACAAAGCTTTGAAAAGCACAAAATATCCCAGCCAGGGAAACCGTATAAGACGGTTAACCCATCCCGGAACACAAGGAGCAAGGCAAAGATTTGAATTTGAACTTGAATGCAAGTCATAAACTTTGAACTTTAAAGATCTCTAATAAGGATTATGTCGTCATTTTGAAGTAGTGTGAAAACTTGTAAGGTGTAATAATTCTATTTGTAAACTTTGAATTTGAACTACTGAGGCAAACTTTGAATTTTAGGCAAACTTTGAATTTGAACCAACACTTGAAGTCCATTCCCCTGTGGTGTGAGTTGCACAGTTTGCTGAACTATTATAAACGTTAGGTGATCAATCCGATCTCTTTTGCGTGGTAAAACTTGTAGTCATGAGAAATGTGCTCTAAATGAGCTCCCAAGCTAGGGTAAACAGCCCCATTTGGAAGTTTTTTTTGGACCTACTCCAAATGAGCCAAATATTTTTTATTAACACCAATTCAATCTATATAGTGTAGATTCGAAGAATCGCTAGTATTGAATTAATCTTTCTATTTTTACATTTATTTTGAAAAAATATACTTTAATAGAAAAACCATTGAAAACATGTTTACCATATGAAAATGGAAAACTAAGTTCAGATCCTTCTTATTCACTTTGAAATCAAGCTTCGGTGATTTTTCTGAATTTTTTTAAAATTTTCAAAAACCGAAGGGAAACCCTACTACCTCCTCTCCTTGGTCTCTATGAAACGTTGTACGTGATAGCTCATATGTGTGAAGGGTTTTTCATGAAAATGTCCATAGACAAAGTTTATGATTTTTGGTTGGTAACATATCACACAAGTCAACATTGTGCGCAGGTTATATATATTTTTTTAATTAATGGTGCTCATTTGACCTCTATCATGCTAACTAGGTTTTTTTTCTAAATGTACGTATACCAAGTTCAGTATTTTTTCTCGTTAGTGTGTCCTATAAAACGACGAACGACGAAGGATTCATATTTTTTAATTTTTTTAAATTAGTTATGCTCGGTCAAAGCCTTTGAAACCCCGTTGACCAGCTCAAAACCCCTCTAAACACCGCGGGATTTCGCCTAACCCTAGCTCTGAACGTCAGCCGTCCGATCATACCCTAGCGCCAAGCGACAGCCCTCAGATGTGGTCTTCTAGAAATAATTCCTAGCGCAGGCTCGTGCAGGCTCCGGCGCTGTTGGATCACATGGATGGCTCCGCATCATGGGGCGATATGCGAGAGGCGATCCGTGAGACTTGTTGGTTGTGCCTCTCCTTTCTTCTAGTGCTTATTTTGCAGCAACGAGAGGAGCCACTTCTCCTCTGCTTCTTCTTCTCCGACGATGAGAGGAGCCATTCCTCTGCTTCTTCTTCTCCGTCGACTTTGGGTGATATGTTGACCTCCACTTCAGCCTCCAGCCCCTCGTGGACCCATTATGGTCCACTTCCCATGGAGCGATGTCCTGACTACCCACGCAGTGTGCCCCTGATACGGTTGACTTCGAAGGAGGTCAAGAATGGCAACTATGGGCGCGAGTTCGTGAAATGCAAGAGCAAGCTAGAGGGGCAGGTTAGATCTCATGATTTTTCTTTGATTTCTTTTTCTATTTGCTTTTAATTCTTTTTTGATCTGGGATTTAGGGTTCATGTTTTCATTTCAGATCGTGAAGAAATGCACATATTTTGAATGGCTGGATGACTACGTTAAGCGGATTTAATTTAGGGGCCCCAACCCGGGAGCTCAATCTGCTATCAGCACCAATGAATTTGGTCTCTAAAAGTGTTGCCCTGACAGTTGAGGATGCAGATCTGAAGGGGGAAATAAACAAGATGAACAAGAACTTGAAGCAGATGATTCAATTGAACAAGCAGGCGAATCTGATAGCTTTACCATTTTATCCCTTTTATTTTTGTGGAGTTGCTCTAGGATTTGCTTACTTGCTGGTCATCACTCGTTAGAGATGTTATTAGTGTGGTGTCATGTGCTCTACTATTTGCTTAAATTTGTGGATCATGTGCTCTACGATTTGCTTAAATTTGTGGATCATGTGCTCTATGCTCTGTGTTGCTTAATTTGTGGATCATGTGCTCTATGCTCTGTGTTGCTTAATTTGTGGATCATGTCAGTTTTGTCAGTTTTGTACACTTTCAGTTTCGTCAGACAACACTGACCGCAGAAGAAAAAAACGTAGTTCTAGGGCCCAAATTGAAATTAAGCTCTGGTTGGGCCGTCTCATTGCATTGAGTGTTGGAGGCCCACGCGCTGGCTCTGTTTTTACCTTGATTATCACCATGATAAAACCATTTATTGCCATGCCGAAAAAAAATAGTGCATGATGGTAAATCGAATTATTGTTGGACTTGCCCATGTCAAATTTATTTGTACATATCATGGCAATTTCCTTCTGTATATAGCCTACGGCACAACACTTTCATTTTTTGACATGCGGGTATTATAAATATGTTTTTGTTGCAAGAAAAATATTGTATACACGATTTTTTGTTTTTGTTTTTTTATTAAGAACATGTCAGACTTAATTATGTAGATCATGATATCCATCTGAAACCACGTCTAAAATAAAGTCTGGTGGCACCATTAGCCAGCATATCCATCTAGAGAGCATGTCTAGGGCTAGGCTACGGCACCATATCCATCTATAGAGCATGTACACGGCTTGGCTACGGCACCATATCCATCTACCGATATCTCACGTAGCAAGCATACATCCATAACATAAAAAGTAGCAACCATAGCATACTTCTTACATAAAACATAGGGTGCCCTAAACCATAGCATAGGCCACAAACTATTAAAAAGATTAGTTTTTCTTCTTCTTTTCAACATCAACATGGCTCATTTTTCTAGTTTTAGTTTCCTTTTTGACACTTCAACTAGTCCATTATCGCGCGTGCGAAAACTTGACCCTACTCTAAATGGGCGAAAACTTGCTGTTTTTCATTGAGGAATTCCCTTTCATTGATTGATTTAGCAGAAGGGCTCGTGTATGGCACCATATCCATCTAGCCATTTATCTCGCGTCAAGTAATATAGAAATAGCAAGCAAAAACACTGATAACCAACGACATATCAAATAAGGGTAGCAAGCATAACAAAGTTCTTAGGGGATAATATGACAGAGATTAAAAGTTCATGGTACAACCAACGACATAATTAAGATAGAAATATATAAAAGATAAAAAGCCTTAACACCCTAGGGCAAGACAAGCTCACAAGACCGGGACTTCACCACCATCTTCACTGCGCCTACTCTTCACTGCTCCTCCTCTCCATGCCGTCCTGGCCGATGTAGTAGGGGAGGCTGTGTGTATCATCGCGGGTGGGGAAGATGCAGTCGAAGTTTGTGAAGATGTTGTTGGTTGTGCATGCGATGAATTCGCATCCACACCAAAACACCTTGCCGAGGAGGTAGTACGCCTCAAATCTGTTGGTGAAGGTGACGGTGAGCCCTATCAGCGGAGTCCTGGAGTTTGGACGCACTTCCTCCAGTCAGAACATCACCGGTGAGCCCGCCGAGAGGTGGGTGAAGCCCGCATGGAGGAACCACTCGACAAACCCCCTTGCACCCCTCCAGCGTGAGAACTCCCACACGTGGAGCGTCCTCTCCACGATGACGCCGGCCGGATACCGTCTCTCCGGCACGGTCGGTGGGAGCTGGAAGGTGGGGCCGTTGTACTGCATCCTCGCCTCGCTTTGAGAGTGCTCTGGGTTTGGGTGAAGAAGAGAAGGGGGCAGCACAAATGGATATGTGGAGAATAGGTGGAGGGGTGGTGGTTTAAATAGGGAAAGAGGAAGGGAACGGGAGTGGCACCGGCCGCGCTTTGGATTTCCTACGTTCAAATGAGTCGCATCAATCGATATGCCACTTTAATTGGCAGGTTTAATTGCCATGTTGAATAGATGCGAGTGGATCGAAAAGTGTGAAACAATTCTCTACATCGAGGAGACACGCGTGGGAGATGATACGAACTAGCGGCAGCAACCGTCCCTGCATCCGTGGCGGCTCGCGTGAAAATGAGGCCGGTCAGCGCATCGTGGCGGCGGGCGGCGGCGCATGCAGGTAGGCTAGCTATGTGCATGCATAGCAGGCTAGCTGGACATGTCGTGCATGCATAATAGGTTTCTGTTGTTGCGGCGCGAGCACGGCCCAAGTCTAACCACGGCCCAACGGGCTAACCACGGCACCGTCCGCCGCGACCCCACTCATCGGGTACAACGGGCGACACAGCCAGCGCGGCCCCACTCGTCAGAGTTGACGGTCAAAGCACTGACCCGATGACATCCACCGTTTGTGACTAGTTTTGAGGGTTTCGGGCAAGGGAGTGGGGAAAAGTGAGCAAATGTTAAGAGCGCGGGGATGAATGAGTATGGCTAAGGAACCAGGGCCACAGATGTAAAAATCCCAAAAAGAAAACCCAAAAAGATTTCCTTATTCTTCTTTTGCTTGTTGGGAGCCTTCCCGTGTAAATAGTTTTTCTCGTTTTTGCTTTTCCCTTTTATTTCCTTGTTCAAGAAAACCAAAAACTCCAAAAATAGTTCAGTGTGTTTCTCTGAATTTCTTTTCTTTTTTTCGAGTTGTACCGAGGAGAAGACCACGATGAAAATGTTGAGTGGCTCTCATATGAATAATTGTTGAACTAATAAAGATCACATTTTACCTTGTCTTCTCCTGTTGAATAAAATGTTTGCAGATTCCAGCTTAGTCCACGACACTCTTGCACTATTATTATTTTCATATCGTTCGGTCATGCAAGTGAAAGGCAATAATGACAATATTCGATGAACTGGTCGTGGCAGAGAGAAACTGGTATGAACTCCACTTGTTCTATTTGTGTAAATATGTTTAACCTAGTATCCATGATTCAGCCCATTATGATTAAACATGTTTGCAATGACAATTAGATATTATAGTTTCTCATGCCATGCATAAGTAGCTAGGAGTGGATAATGATTTATCTTGGATATCAACATTGCATTAAAATGATTGTGATGTAGTATGATGATATGGTGTCCTCCTCTGAATGTTCGAGTGGCTTGACTTGGCACATGTTCATGCATGTAGTTGAATCAAAACCAACATAGCCTCTATAATATTTATGTTGATGGTGTTCATATCCTACTCATGCTAGTGTCCAGTGTTACTTATGCATAATGCATGTTTATGACCGTTGTTGCTCTCTAGTTGGCCGCTTCTCAATCTAATTGCTAGCCTTCGCCTATACTAAGTGGGGACTCTGCTTGTACATCAAAAACCTTGAACCCAAAGTTATTCCAGATGAGTCCACCATACCTACCTATATGCGGTATTACCCTGCCGTCCTAAGTAAATTTGCATGTGCCACCTCTAAAAACTTCTAAATAGATATCCTTTTTGTGTGCCTGGATCATTCATGGAACGACAGGAGGTGGTCGGTATCTTCCATGGTAAGCGGGTTATTCTCAGGTCAAGTGTTTATTCACTCGCCATCGCACGAGAAAAGGGTGGTAATAGGGATTCCCAGTCCCGAACTAAAAAATGCAAATAATTAAACAAAACTCCCCCGGGACTGTTGTTGGTTTGGACGGCCCCATTTGTTTCGGACAAGTCGTGGAATGTGATTGTTGGTGGAGGGGGAGTAAACCTTTACTTGTATCGCTTGGGAACCGCCACTAGAGTGCTTAGCATGGGAGATATTGATAATTGATGGTCGTGAAGTAAATGAGAAGGGTGCATGTCTCAGAATATCATTTATCTCTATTTTAAAAACTTGAGCTCTCGCACCTCTGCAAATCACTGCTTCCCTCTGCGAAGGGACTATCTATTTACTTTTATGTTGTGTCATCACCCTCTAAAACAAGCACTAGAACCTGAGAGCACAGCTGTCATGACTTATGCATTGTGTGTAGCTAATGTTGGGTGCATCATGATAGGATCTTTTCTACCATGAATTACAATGTTTAGTCGCTGCTTGAACTTTGGAGGTGCTCTACATTTATGTTTTGCGGTCTCAGAAAGGGCTAGCGAGATACCACTATTGTCATATTATATCATGGTTTTTTTGACAACATGTTGCTGTTTGAGATATCTTATTATTGCTCGCTAACTGATTATGTCATTGATATGAGTAAATATAATTTTTAAGATTTATTGTCGGCATGGTTAGTTATAATATTGGCTGGAAACCTGGGTGTTGTTTTAGCTTATTTATGCAAACAATAGCAAAAGAGTTCGTAAATGTTTTTCTTTTTCACTTTCAGTTTATCAACTGAATTGCGTGAGGACAAGCAAAGGTTTAAGCTTGGGGGAGTTGATACGTCTCCAACGTATCTACTTTTCCTAACGCTTTTCCTCTTGTTTTGGACTCTAATTTGCATGATTTGAATAAAACTAACCCCGGACTGACGTTGTTTTCAGCAGAACTACCATGGTGTTGTTTTTGTGCAAAATAAAAGTTCTCAGAATGGAACGAAACTTCGCAGGGAATTTTTATATGTAATAAATAAGAATTTCTGGAGCCAAGACTTGTTGGAGAGGGGCACCTGGGTGGGCGCGCCCCCCTCTCCTGGCGCACCCAGGTGGGTTGTCCCCACCTCGTGGCCCCACAAACCCTAAAACCGACACTATAAAATCCTATTTTTCCAGAAAAAATCAAGGAGAAAGGATTATCGCGATCCACGAGATGGAGCTGCCGTCTCCTCCTATTCTTCATCTGGAGGCCGGATCTGGAGTCCGTTTGGGGCTCCGGAGAGGGGGGTCTTCGTTCTTCATCATCACCAACCCTTCTCCATCACCAATTCCATGATGCTCCCCACCGGGAGTGAGTAATTCCTTCGTAGGCTCGTTGGTCAGTGAGGAGTTGGATGAGATTCATCATGTAATTGAGTTAGTTTTGTTAGGTCTTGATCCCTAGTACCCACTATGTTCTCAGATTGATGTTGCTATGACTTTGCTATGCTTACTGCTTGTCACTTTGGGCCCGAGTGCCATGAACTCAGATCTGAACCGTTTATGCTATCATCATTATATCCATGTTTTAGATCCGATCTTGCAAGTTATAGTCACCTGCTACGTGTTATGATCCGGCAACCCCGGAGTGACTGCAGTCGGGACCACTCCCGGTGATGACAGTAGTTTGAGGAGTTCATGTATTCACTATGTGTTAATGCTTTTTTCCGGTTCTCTATTAAAAGGAGGCCTTAATATCCCTTAGTTTCCAATATGAACCCCGCTACCATGGGAGGGTAAGACAAAAGATGTCATGCAAGTTCTTTCCATAAGCACGTATGACTATTTATGGAATACATGCCTACATTATATCAATGAACTGGAGCTAGTGTCGTATCGCCCTAGGTTATAATTGTCTCATGATGAATATCATCCAACAAGTCACCGATCCAATGCCTACGAATTTATCCTATATTGTTTCTGCTAAGTTACTACTGCTATCATCATTTTTACACTTGCTACAAAATTATCGCTATCCTTTATTACCGTTACCGTTACTCTTTGTGACTACTATCAAAACTATCATATTACTTTTGCTATCGATTACTTGCTGCAGGATAATTAATCTCCAGGAGTGGTTTAATAGAAAACTCAGCTGCAAATACCTTCAAATATTCTTTGGCTCCCCTTGTGTCGAATCTATAAATTTGGGTTGAATACTCTACCCTCAAAAACTGTTGCGATCCCCTATACTTGTGGGTTATCAAAGGTGTACAAAATTTTTTCCTTTGGGTATCCTATGAAGACACACTTCTCTGATTTGGGTTCGAGCTTATCAGGCTGAAGCCTTTTGATATAAGTGTTGCAACCCTAAACTTTAAGAAACGACATCTTAGGTTTCTTGCCAAACCACAGTTCATACGGTGTCGTCTCAACGGATTTAGACGATGCCCTATTTAACGTGAATGCAGCTGTCTCTAATTGTCGATGGGAAGGACACCTATGGGGTCACTGGGATCCCTTCTACAGTCGGCGGGTGCGAGATTGTGCAAAGAGCAGGTCTGACAGGAAGCACACGGGTCGTTTACCTAGGTTCGGGCCGCGAGGATGCGTAAAACCCTAGTCCTGGTTTGGTGGGTGTATTTCAGAGTGTTCTTGAGCTCGCGAACTAGCTATGGTGGCTGTGTAGTTCCAAAAGGTTGAATCCCTCTCCTCGTCACCTCAGGCCTCCTTTTATAGGCAAAAAGGGGTTGCTACAGTGGCACACAGGAGGTGGAAAGGTGTATAGTGCGCGACCTTATCGCCCGGCGTTACGAAACAAAGCGCATTAAATGCGCTACTTAGATGTCCATTAGCTTTGTCGGGGACGGAAACGAGGCCCGTCCCGTCCGTCGCCGCTCCGCCTCGCTTCGACACGCGCCCAGGCCAGCGATGTGTGCAGCGCCATGTAGGCGTGCAAAGGCTTTGAGGTGGCGCGGTGGCAGGGCCTTCACGGAGATCTGCATGCCACCACGCAGGTGCTTGCTGAGTTGGCCTGGAAGCCGCATGTTGCCATGCAGGTGCCTGTCCAGCTGGTTGGGCTGGCACCTGCATGCGAATGGCGGCGGAGTCTTGGCTGGCGCGGGCCTAGCAGTGGCCCCGCTGATGCCCTCGGCAAGGGTCTTGTCGGGGGCCCAGCAAGGGTCTTGCCGTGGGCCCTGCTAGGGTCTTGCCATGGCGTTGCAGTCGTCCCCGGCAAGGCGCTTGCCGGGGGTCTTGTGGATTTCCTCGGTTAGGATCCCGCCGAGGGTCGCCATCTTCTGATCCTGATGTGATCTTGTGCGTTCATGATCTTGACAAAGATATGCATGTCACCACGGAGGTGCCTCCCGAGCCCTGGTTCCAATGTACTTGACGGCGTTTGGAACCATTGGGCTCAAGGGTGGCTCGCTCTGCTGGTGTTGGGCAAGTTGCCCCGGCAAGGGTCTTGCTGGGGGAGTCCACCTCGCCCCTTTGCTCTTTCTGTTTCTGGTCTTGGCGTTGCTTTGGTTGTCTTGTGCTTCAGCTTCTCTCCAGCTTCCCTCCTCTGCCCTGTTGAGTGTGGCCGCGGCACGCGGCTTTGACTACCCGTGCACAAGTAAAGGGGTCAAAAGGAGGGCCCCTACTTTTTTACACCGACAGGAGCCCCCGGGCCTGGGCCACACATAAGCACGACGCGTTGTTGGGCTGGGCCCAAAACTGTGCGCGGGCAGGTGGGGCGGATTTTTACCGTAGTAACTGTTTCGTCCATTGCGCTTCCCCATAACCCGCGTTGAACGCGCGACGTGGAGGGTCATGCGTGACGTGGGGGGCATGCGTGGGGCGGTTCCCGCATGCATGCGTCACATTGCAATTAATGGGAAAAGAGGTGGCACGCGGCTTCCCCGTAAAAAGGAATAACCGCGGGCTCGCTGCTCATTTACCCTCCGTGCTTTCCCCAATCTCGGAACCGCCGTCCCCTTCTCCTTCTTTTGCAAGCTTTCGCCTCTGCTCCCTGCCGCCGCATCTCTGTCGCCCTTCCTTCTTCGCCTCTCGCAGCCGCCATGGCGCCCAAAACCAACAAAGGCAAGGGAGTGGCCAAGGACGTCGGGGAGAAGGAGCCACCGGAGAGTGAGTTGGCGGTGCGGCGGACGCAGCACGCCTACTTCCCGTCGACGGTCCATGTGGTCGAACTCTGGAACTACTTCAAGCACATGTGGGGGTGCAAGACAGGAAGCGAGACGACGGGGCATCCGGCCACACGCGTCATCCCATTCTTCGTCGACTACTTTTATTGCGGCCTCTGCCCTCCTTCTCTGATTTCTTCAGCGACATCATGGACACCTATGGCTTCCGCCTTCTGGATTTTACTCTGAATGATGTGGCGTGCATGGCCCTTTTAGCTCATCTTTGTGAGGGCTTCGCCGGAGTGCATCCCAACACGGTGCTCTTCCGCCACTACTTCTTCCCTCGGATCCAAAAGGGGGCACCATTTCCGGTTGTGTTGCCTGGATCCGAAGGTCCCAGGAGAAGAGGATTTATCCGGACGGCGCCCAGAAGGAGAGGTGGGATGAGTGGCGGGGCCGGTGGTGCTGGATTGAGGAGAAGGATCCGCCAGACTTTTGTCGGGTCCGCCACGCACCGCCCATCCGCAGGAGCGACTGGAGCGATGTCGACGTCAACGACAAGAAGCTCACGGTCGCCACCACCAAGATTCTTCGCCTCACCGAGGCCGGGCTCAGCCTCGAGATGACTGGGGCGGATTTCATCTTCCGCCGAATTGCTCCGCTGCACAACAAGGGGAGGCTGGCCAGGCTCTTCACGAACGCCGCCCACATCATGAGGCTCCGTCCCGGCTTGGACCATGACCTCACGGTGATGGGGCACGCCCACTTATGCCAGCGGCTGTTCCAGCTCGACGTGAACTGCGACGGCAAGGTCGAGCGGTCCAGCAAGGCCGCGAAGGCCGGCAAGGCCGCCGGGGGGCCCTTGTTTAAGTTGCCGGCGGGGTGGTCCCGCTGAGCAACATCTCGCGTCGAAACGACATCATTGCCATGATGCCGGAGTTCAACGCGCACGGCCTCATCCCAAATTGGGCTGGGCCGCCGGAGGACCAGGTGCATGAGTTTTTCACACCTTGGAGCAGAAATACGTCAGCGCCGAGCCGCGGCTCGTCCAGGACACCACCCAGGCGGAGCTAGACTACATCGCCGCCAGGGCGACGGAGGCGGAGCTCGCCAGGGAGGCCGGGAGCGCCGGCGGCGTGGAGGACAAGGCCGCGGCGGAGGCGGAGGAAAAGGAGCTCGCCCAGTGGGCAGAGTCCGCTAGGGAAGCCAGCAGCGCCGGCACCGGGCCCCTCTCATCGAAGATGTGGCCGACGAGTCGTCGGAGGAGGAGGCCGAGGCTGTCGACCCTCCGGTCACGGGGAGAGGGCAAGTCTTGTAGTGGGCCACCTCTGGCGAGCCGGTCCGGCCCGGCAGGGCCGCGCAACTGCGGCAAGCCCAGGAGACGTCCGCGCGCCAGACGAGGGCCGCGGCGGCGAAGAAAGTGGTGAAGGCCGCAGTGGCAAAGAAGAAAGCATCCGCCTCTTCTTCGTCTAAGCGCGCCCAGTCCCCACCTCCTTCCCCTCCTTCGGCAGACGTCAACGCGGAGGTCGTCTTTGACTTCGGGTCCCTCAGCCCAAGAAGGAAGAGGAAGGCAGCAGAGGAGGAGGTGGAGGTGGAGGAGTAAGCTTCTCGTTCTCTCCCCCCCCCTTTTTTTGTCATCTCCGTCTCTTCCAACTATGCCGCTTATCTTGTATTGTGTTCATCTTTGCAGGGACGCGGAGACGCTGGCCCAGAGGGTGAAGAGGGCCAGGACTTCGACGGGGGGCCAGCCCCTGGCAGGCGCCTCCGGCACACCACTGGTGGTGTTGAGCAGCCCGGACAGCACCCCTCGGCACAGCCCCCAGCGTAAGTTCATCACTCGCCCCTCGTCAATGTGTGTCGGGGGTATGATCCCTTGGTGCTGACCTTGCCGTGAATGCATGAGGAGGATAGCGGCAGGAGGAGCCACAGAGGGATAGCCCCAACACGCCGCCCCCATCGACCATGCCGCCCCGAGGGGCATCCCCGGCAAGGGCGCCAAGCACCGAGCCCATGCACACGAAGGAAGAGGAGGTGAACTTGGGCGCCGGTGGCCTCGCCTCGGCGCCAGATGTTGGCGGGGAGGGGGCCTCTTCTTCCCAGCCCGGCACAGGTAAGTCGCTCGCCTTTCGTCCCTGTTCCTTGAAGGAAATATGCCCTAGAGGCAATAATAAAGTTATTATTTATTTCCTTATTTCATGATAAATGTTTATTATTCATGCTAGAATTGTATTAACCGGAAACATAATACTTGTGTGAATACATAGACAAGCAGTGTCACTAGTATGCCTCTACTTGACTAGCTCGTTGATCAAAGATGGTTATGTTTCCTAGCCATAGACATGAGTTGTCATTTGATTAATGGGATCACATCATTAGGAGAATGATGTGATTGACTTGACCCATTCCGTTAGCTTAGCACATGATCATTTAGTATTCTGCTATTGATTTCTTCATGACTTATACATGTTCCTATGACTATGAGATTATCCAACACCCGTTTACCGGAGGAACACTTTGTGTGCTACCAAACGTCACAACGTAACTGGGTGATTATAAAGGTGCTCTACAGGTGTCTCCAAAGGTACTTGTTGGGTTGCCGTATTTCGAGATTAGGATTTGTCACTCCGATTGTCGGAGAGGTATCTCTGGGCCCTCTCGGTAATGCACATCACTTATGCCTTGCAAGCATTGCAACTAATGAGTTAGTTGCGGAATGATGTATTACGGAACGAGTAAAGAGACTTGCGGTAACGAGATTGAACTAGGTATTGAGATACCGACGATCGAATCTCGGGCAAGTAACATACCGATGACAAAGGGAACAATGTATGTTGTTATGCGGTCTGACCGATAAAGATCTTCGTAGAATATGTCGGAGCCAATTTGAGCATCTAGGTTCCGCTATTGGTTATTGACCGGAGACGTGTCTCGGTCATGTCTGCATAGTTCTTGAACCCGTAGGGTCTGCACGCTTAACGTTTCGATGACAGTTATATTATGAGTTTATATGTTTTAATGCACCGAAGATTGTTCGAAGTCCCGGATGTGATCACGGACATGACGAGGTGCTCTACAGGTGTCGAGACATGAAGATTGATATATTCGAAGCCTATATTTCGATATTGGAAGTGTTCCGGGTGAAATCAGGATTTTAGCGGAGTACCGGAAGGGTTACCGGAACCCCCCGGGGGTTAATGGGCCATAATGGGCCTTAGTGGAGAAGAGGAGAGGCGGCCAGGGCAAGGGCCACGCGCCCCTCCCCCATAGTCCGAATAGGACAAGGAGAAGGGGGCGGCGCCCCCCCTTTCATTCTTCTCCTCCACCTCTTTCCCCCTCTTCTCCTAATCCAACAAGGAAAAGGGAGGGAGTCCTACTCCCGATGGGAGTAGGACTCCTCCTGGCGCGCCCCTCCTAGCCGGCCGCACCTCCCCACTTGCTCCTTTATATACGGGGGCAGGGGGGCACCCTAGAGACACAACAATTGATCATTTGATCTTTTAGCCGTGTGCGGTGCCCCCCTCCACCATAGTCCACCTCGATAATACTGTAGCGGTGCTTAGGCGAAGCCCTGCGTCGGTAGAACATCATCATCATCACCACGCCGTCGTGCTGACGAAACTCTCCCTCAACACTCGGCTGGATCGGAGTTCGAGGGACGTCATCGGGCTGAACATGTGCTGAACTCGGAGGTGTCGTGCTTTCGGTACTTGATCGGTCGGATTGTGAAGACGTATGACTACATCAACCGCGTTGTGCTAACGCTTCCGCTTTCGATCTCACGAGTGCGTGGACAACACTCTCCCCTCTCGTTGCTATGCATCACCATGACCTTGCGTGTGCGTAGGAAATTTTTTGAAATTACTACGTTCCCCAACAGTGGCATCCAAGCCTGGTTTTATGCGTTGATGTTATATGCACGAGTAGAACACAAGTGAGTTGTGGGCGATATAAGTCATACTTCTTACCAGCATGTCATACTTTGGTTCGGCGGTATTGTTGGATGAAGAGGCTCGGACCGACATTACGCGTACGCTTACGCGAGACTGGTTCTTCCGACGTGCTTTGTACACAGGTGGCTGGCGGGTGTCAGTTTCTCCAACTTTAGTTGAACCGAGTGTGGCTACGCCCGGTCCTTGCGAAGGTTTAAACAGCACCAACTTGACAAACTATCGTTGTGGTTTTGATGCGTAGGTAAGAACGGTTCTTGCTCAGCCCGTAGCAGCCACGTAAAACTTGCAACAACAAAGTAGAGGACGTCTAACTTGTTTTTGCAGGGCATGTTGTGATGTGATATGGTCAAGACGTGATGAGATATAAGTTGTTGTATGAGATGATCATGTCTTGTTGAAGTTATCGGCAACTGGCAGAAGCCTTATGGTTGTCTCTTTATTGCATGAGATGCAAGCGCCAAATAATTGATTTACTTTATCGCTATGCGGTAACAATAGTTGCAAGAGCAATAGTTGGCGAGATGACCATGTGATGACACATTGATATAGATCAAGATGATGGAGATCAAGGTGTCATGCGGTGACGATGGAGATCATGACGATGCTTTGGAGATAGAGATCAAAGGCACAAGATGATGATGGCCATATCATGTCACATATTATGATTGCACGTGATGTTTATCTTTTATACATCTTATTTTGCTTAGTTCGGCGGTAGCTTTATAAGATGATCTCTCACTAAATTATCAAGGTACAAGTGTTCTCCCTGAGTATGCACCGTTGCGAAAATTCTTCATGCTGAGACACCACATGATGATCGGGTGTGATAGGCTCTACGTCCATCTACAACGGGTGCAACCCAGTTTTGCACACGCAAAATACTCAGGTTAAACTTGATGAGCCTAGCATATGCAGATATGGCCTCGGAACACTAAGGCCGAAAGGTCGAGCGTGAATCATATAGTAGATATGATCAACATAGTGATGTTCACCATTGAAAACTACTCCATTTCAGGTGATGATCGGTTATGGTTTAGTTGATTTGGATCACGTGATCACTTAGATGATTAGAGGGATGTCTATATAAGTGGGAGTTCTTAAGTAATATGATTAATTGAACTTTAATTTATCATGAACTTAGTCCTGGTAGTATTAGCATATCTATGTTGTAGATCAATAGCTCGCGATGTTGCTCCCTGTTTATTTTTTTATATGTTCCTAGAGAAAAATTGTTGGGGAACGTAGTAATTTCAAAAAATTTCCTACGATCACGCAAGATCATGGTGATGCATAGCAACGAGATGAGAGTGTCGTCTACGTACCCTCGTAGACCAGCAACGGAAGCGTTGACGCAACGTAGAGGAAGTAGTCGTGCTTCTTCACGATCCAACCGATCCAAGTACCGAGCGTGCGGCACCTCCGAGTTCTGCACACGTTCAGCTCGATGGCGTCCCTCGAACTCCGATCCAGCCGAGTGTTGAGGGAGAGTTTAAATCGACCTGACGGCGTGGTGGCGATGATGATGTTCCACGGCGCGAGGCTTCGCCTAAGCTCCGCTTCTGGTATTCTCGAGGTGTAATATGGTGGAAGGGGCACCGCACACGGCTAAGGAAAGATCTCAAGGATCAACTTGTGTGTCATGGGGTGCCCTCTGCCTTGTATATAAAGGAGGGAAGGGGAGGGGCTGGCGGCCAAGGCTTGGTGCGCCAGGGTGTCCTACTCCTACTAGGAGTAGGATTCCCCCAATCCTAGTCCAACTAGGTTTCCCCAAGTGGGAAGGAGAGAGAGGCGCCCCTTCTCCTAGTCCTAATAGGACTAGGGAAGGGGAAGGTCTTGACCAGCACTTGGGCCCCCTTCTCTCCTTTCCACTAAGGCCCATATTGGCCCATTAGCATTCCGGGGGTTCCGGTAACCTCCGGTGCTTGTAAAATTCCCAATTTCACCCGGAACACTTCCGATGTCCAAACATAGACTTCCAATATATGAATCTTTATGTCTCGACCATTTCGAGACTCCTCGTCACGTCCGTGATCTCATCCGGGACTCGAACAACCTTCGGTACAGAAACATCATAACAACTCATAGTAGCTTGTCATCGAAGCGTTAAGCGTGCGGACCCTACGGGTTCGAGAACTATGTAGACATGACCGAGACACCTCTCGGTCAATAACCAATAGCGGGACCTGGATGCCCATATTGGCTCCTACATATTCTACGAAGATCTTTATCGGTCGGAACCGCATAACAACATACGTTGTTCCCTTTGTCATCGGTATGTTACTTGCCGAGATTCAATCGTCGGTATCCAATACCTAGTTCAATCTCGTTACAGCAAGTCTCTTTACTCGTTCCGTAATACATCATCTCACAACTAACACCTTAGTTGCAATGCTTGCAAGGCTTATGTGATGTGCATTACCGAGAGGGCCGAGAGATACCTCTCCGACAATCGGAGTGACAAATCCTAATCTCGAAATATGCCAACCCAACATGTACCTTCGGAGACACCTGTAATGTACCTTTATAATCACCCGATTCACGTTGTGACGTTTGGTAGCACCAAAGTGTTCCTCGAGGCAAAGCGGAGTTGCATAATCTCATAGTCATAGGAACATGTATAAGTCATGAAGAAAAGCACTAGCAACAAACTATACGATCAGGTGCTATGCTAATGGAATGGGTCATGTCAATCGGATCATTCAACCAATGATGTGATCCCGTTAATCAAATAACAACTCCTTGTTCATGGTTAGGAAACACAACCATCTTTGATTAACGAGCTAGTCAAGTAGAGGCATACTAGTGACACTCTGTAGGTTTATGTATTCACACATGTATTATGTTTCTGTTAATACAATTCTAGCATGAATAATAAACATTTATCATGATATAAGGAAATAAATAATAACTTTATTATTGCCTCTAGGGCATATTTCCTTGATCTCCCACTTGCACTAGAGTCAATAATCTAGATTACGGTAATGATTCTAACACCCATGGAGTCTTGGTGCTGATCATGTTTTGCTCGTGGAAGAGGCTTAGTCAATCGGAGTGCGCAACATTCAGATCCGTATGTATCTTGCATATCTCTATGTCTCCCACCGGACCAAATCCGGATGGAGTTAGGCGTCTTTTGATGTGCTTGGTTCTCTTGTGAAATCTGGATTCCTTTGCCAAGGCAATTGCACCAAGTATTGTCACAAAAGATTTTCATTGGACCCGATACACTAGGTACAACACCTAGATCGGTTATGAACTCCTTCATCCAGACTCCTTCATTAGCTGCTTCCGAAGCAGCTATGTACTCAACTTCACATGTAGATCCCGCCACGACGCTTTGTTTGGAACTGCACCAACCGACAGCTCCTCCGTTTAATGTAAATACGTATCCGGTTTGCGATTTAGAATCGTCAGGATCGATGTCAAAGCTTCGTCGACGTAACCGTTCTGACGAGTTCTTTGTCACCGCCATAAATGAGAAACATATCCTTAGTCCTTCTCAAGTACTTAAGGATGTTCTTGACCGCTGTCGATGATCCACTCTGGATTACTTTGGTACCTGCCTGCCAAACTTACAAAGAAGGCACACATCAGGTCTGGTACACACATTGCATACATGATAGAGCCTATGGCTGAAGCATAGGGAACATCTTTCATTTTCTCTCTATCTTCTGCGGTGGTCGGGGCATTGAGTCTTACTCAACTTCACACCTTGTAACACCGGCAAGAACCCTTTCTTTGCACGATCCATTTTGAACTTTTCAAAACTTTATCAAGGTATGTGCTTTGTGAAAGTCCTATTAAGCGTCTTGATCTATCTCTATAGATCTTAATGCCCAATATGTAAGCAGCTTCACGAGGTCTTTCATCGAAAAACTCTTATTCAAGTATCCCTTTATGCTATCCAGAAATTCTATATCATTTCCGATGAGCAATATGTCGTCCACATATAATATCAGAAATGCTACAGAGCTCCCACTCACTTTCTTGTAAATACAGGCTTCTCCAAAAGTCTATATAAAACCAAATGCTTTGATCACACTATCAAAGCGTTTATTCCAACTCCGAGAGGCTTGCACTAGTCCATAAATGGACCGCTGGAGCTTGCACACTTTGTTAGCTCCCTTTGGATCGACAAAACCTTCTGGTTGCATCATATACAACTCTTCTTCCGTAAATCCATTCAGGAATGCAGTTTTAACATCCATTTGCCAAATTTCATAATCATAAAATGCGGCAATTGCTAAAATGATTCGGACGGACTTAAGCATCGCTTCGGGTGAGAAGGTCTCATCGTAGTCAATCCCTTGAACTTGTCGAAAACCTTTTGCAACAAGTCGAGCTTTATAGACAGTAACATTACCATCAGCGTCAGTCTTCTTCTTGAAGATCCATTTATTCTCAATTGCTTGCCGATCATCGGGCAAGTCAACCAAAGTCCACACTTTGTTCTCATACATGGATCCCATCTCGGATTTCATGGCCTCAAGCCATTTTGTGGAATCTGGGCTCACCATCGCTTCTTCATAGTTCGTAGGTTCATCATGTTCCAAAGTAACATTACTTCCAGAATAGGATTACCGTACCACTCAGTGCGGATCTTGCTCTGGTTGATCTACGGTTCAGTAGAAACTTGATCTGAAGTTTCATGATCATCATCATTAGCTTCCTCCCTATTTGGTGTAGATGTCACGGAAACTGATTTACGTGATGTACTACTTCTCAATAAGGGAGTAGATACAGATTATCTCATCAAGTTCTACTTTCCTCCCACTCACTTCTTTCGAGAGAAACTCTTTCTCTAAAAAGTTTCCGAATTTAGCAACAAAAATCTTGCCTTCGGATCTGTGATAGAAGGTGTACCCAACATCTCCTTTGGGTATCCTATGAAGACACATTTCTCCGATTTGGGTTCGAGCTTATCAGGTTGAAGCTTTTTCACATAAGCATCGCAGCCCCAAACTTTTAGAAGCGACAACTTTGGTTTCTTGCCAAACCACAGTTCATAAGGCGTCGTCTCAACGGATTTAGATGGTGCCCTATTTAAAGTGAATGTAGCCGTCTCTAAAGCATAACCCCAAAATGATAGCGGTAAATCAGTAAGAGACATCATAGATCGCACCATATCTAATAAAGTCACGACATGACGTTCGGACACACCATTACGTTGTGGTGTTCCAGGTGGCGTAAGTTGTAAACTATTCCGCATTGTTTCAAATGTAGGCCAAACTTCGTAACTCAAATATTCTCCTCCACGATCAGATCGTAGAAACTTTATTTTCTTGTTACGATGATTTTCCACTTCACTCTGAAATTCTTTGAACTTTTCAAATGTTTCAGATTTGTGTTTCATTAAGTAGATATACCCATATCTGCTCAAATCATCTGTGAAGGTGAGAAAATAACGATATCCGCCATTTAGCCTCAACATTCATTGGACCACATACATCAAGATGTATGATTTCCAATAAATCTGTTGCTCTCTCCATAGTTCCGGAGAACGGTGTTTTAGTCATCTTGCCCATAAGGCACGGTTCGCAAGTGCCAAGTGATTCATAATCAAGTGACTCCAAAAGTCCATCAAGATGGAGTTTCTTCATGCGCTTTACACCGATATGACCTAAACGGCGATTACCACAAATAAGTTGCACCATCATTATCAACTCTGCATCTTTTGGTTTCAACATTATGAATATGTGTATCACTACTATCAAGATTAAGTAAAAACAAACCATTCTTCAATGGTGCATGACCATAAAAGATATTATTCATATAAATAGAACAACCATTATTCTCTCGATTTAAATGAATAACCGTCTCGCATCAAACAAGATCCAGATATAATGTTCATGCTCAACGCTGGTACTAAATAACAATTATTTAGGTCTAATACTAATCCGAAGGTAGATGTAGAGGTAGCGTGCGATTGCGATCACATCGACTTTGGAACCATTTCCCACGCGCATCGTCACCTCGTCCTTAGCCAATCTTCGCAATCCGTAGCCCTGTTTCGAGTTGCAAATATTAGCATCAGAAAGATTATCAAATACCAGTGCTCTGCGAGTATTAGTAAGGTACACATCAATAACATGTATATCACATATACCTTTGTTAACCTTGCCATCCTTCTTATCCGCCAAATACTTGGGGCAGTTCCGCTTCCAAAGGACCAGCCTCGCTTGCAATAGAAGCACTCGCCTGTGCTTAGGACCAGACTTGGGTTTCTTCTCTTGATCAGCAACTTGCTTGCCGTTCTTTTGAAGTTTCCTTTTCTTTCCTTTGCCCTTTTCTTGAAACTAGTGGTTTTGTTAACCATCAACACTTGATGCTCCTTTTTGATTTCTACCTCCGCTGCTTTCAAAGATCGCGAAGAGCTCGAGCATTGTTTTGGTCATCCCTTGCATATTATAGTTCATCACGAAGCTCTTGTAGCTTGGTGGCAGTGATTGGAGAATTACATCAATGACGCAATCATCCGGAAGATTAACTCCCGCTTGAATCAAGTGATTGTTATATCCGGACATTACGAGTATATGCTCAGCGATGTAACCGTTCTCCTCCATCTTACAGACTATAGAACTTATTGGAGACTTCATATCTCTCAATCCGGCATTCGCTTGGAATATTAACTTCAACTCTGGAACATCTCATATGCTCCATGGTGTTCAAAACGACGTTGAAGTCCCGGTTCTAAGCCGTAAAGCATGGCACAATCGAACTATAGAGTAGTCATCGACTTTGCTTTGCCAGACGTTCACAACTTCGGCGCAGCCCTTGCACCAGGCACGGCACCTAACGGTGCTTCCAGACGTAATTCTTCCGTGCAGCAATAAGGATAATCCTCAAATTACGGACCCAGTCCGTGTAATTGCTGCCATCATCTTTCAACTTTGCTTTCTCAAGGAACGCATTAAAATTCAACGGAACAACAAAGACGAGCCATCTATCTACACATCATAGACAAGCAAGATACTATCGGTACTAAGTTCATGATAAATTTTAAGTTCAATTAATCATATTACTTAAGAACTCCCACTTAGAAAAATATCCTCTAATTCTCTAAGTGATTGCGTGATCCATATCAACTACACCATGACCGATCATCACGTGTGATGGAGTAGTTTCAATGGTGAACATCAATATGTTGATCATATCTACTATATGATTCACGCTCGACCTTTCGGTCTCGTGTTCCGAGGTCATATCTTATATGCATAGCTCGTCAAGTATAACCTGAGTATTCTCGTGGTGCAACTGTTTTGCACCCGTTGTATTTGAACGTAGAGCCTATCACACCCGATCATCACGTGGTGTCTCAAAGACGAAGAACTTTCGCAACGGTGCATACTCAGGGAGAACACTTCTTGATAATTTAGTAAGGGATCATCTTATAATGCTACCGTCAATCAAAGCAAGATAAGATGCATAAAGGATTAACATCACATGCAATCAATATAAGTGATATGATATGGCCATCATCATCTTGTGCTTGTGATCTCCATCTCAAGCACCGTCATGATCACCATCGTTACCGCGCGACACCTTGATCTCCATCGTAGCATCGTTGTCGTCTCGCCAAACTTATGCTTCTACGACTATCGCTACCGCTTAGTGATAAAGTAAAGCATTACAGTATGATTGCATTGCATACAATAAAGCGACAACCATATGGCTCCTGCCATTGCCGATAACCGGTTACAAAACATGATCATCTCATACAATAAAATTCAGCATCATGTCTTGACCATATCACATCACAACATGCCCTGCAAAAACAAGTTAGACGTCCTCTACTTTGTTGTTGCAAATTTTACGTGGCTGCTACGGGCTTAAGCAAGAACCAATCTCACCTACGCATCAAAACCACAACGATACTTCACAAATAGACTCCGCTTTAACCTTCTCAAGGACCGGGCGTAGCCACACTCAGTTCAACTAAAGTTGGAGAGACAGTCTTCCACAAGCCATCTATGTGCAAAGCACGTCGAGGGAACCGGTCTCGTGAAGAGTACGCGTAAGGTTGGTCTGGATCGTCTGTCCAACAATACCGCTGAACCAAAGTATGACATGCTGGTAGGCGTTATGACTTGTATCGTCCACAACTCACTTGTGTTCTACGTGCATATCATCAAACCATAAAAACCTAGGCTCGGATGCCACCGTTGGGGAACGAGTAATTTCAAAAATTTTCCCACGATCACGCAAGATCATGGTGATGCATAGCAACGAGATGAGAGTGTCGCTCACGCACTCGTGAGACCCGAACGGAAGCGTTGACGCAACGTAGAGGAAGTAGTCGATTTCTTCACGATCCAACCGATCCAAGTACCGAACGCACGGCACCTCCGAGTTCTGCACACGTTCAGCTCGATGACGCCCCTCGAACTCCGATCCAGCCGAAAGTGTTGAGGGAGAGTTTCGCCTGACGACGGCGTGGTGACGATGATGATGTTCCACCGGCGCAGGCTTCGCCTAAGCTCCGCCACGGTATTCTCGAGGTGTAATATGGTGGAAGGGGCACCGCACACGGCTAAGGAAAGATCTCAAGGATCAACTTGTGTGTCATGGGGTGCCCTCTGCCTCAGTATATAAAGGAGGGAAGGGAGGGGCTGGCCGGCCAAGGCTTGCGCGCCAGGGTGTCCTACTCCTACTAGGAGTAGGATTCCCCCAATCCTAGTCCAACTAGGTTTCCCAAGTGGGAAGGGAGAGAGAGGGGGGGCGCCCCCTTCTCCTAGTCCTAATAGGACTAGGGAAGGGGGAGAGGTGCGGCCAGCACTTGGGCCCCCTTCTCTCCTTTCCACTAAGGCCCATGTTGGCCCATTAGCATTCCGGGGGGTTCCGGTAACCTCCCGGTACTTGGTAAAATTCCCAATTTCACCCGGAACACTTCCGATGTCCAAACATAGACTTCCAATATATGAATCTTTATGTCTCGACCATTTCGAGACTCCTCGTCACGTCCGTGATCTCATCCGGACTCCGAACAACCTTTGGTACAGAAACATCATAACAACTCATAGTAACATCGCCATCAAACGTTAAGCGTGCGGACCCTACGGGTTCGAGAACTATGTAGACATGACCGAGACACCTCTCCGGTCAATAACCAATAGCGGGACCTGGATGCCCATATTGGCTCCTACATATTCTACGAAGATCTTTATCGGTCAGACCGCATAACAACATCCGTTGTTCCCTTTGTCATCGGTATGTTACTTGCCCGAGATTCGATCGTCGGTATCCAATACCTAGTTCAATCTCGCTATCGCAAGTCTCTTTACTCGTTCCGTAATACATCATCTCACAACTAACACATTAGTTGCAATGCTTGCAAGGCTTATGTGATGTGCATTACCGAGAGGGCCCAGAGATACCTCTCCGACAATCGGAGTGACAAATCCTAATCTCGAAATATGCCAACCCAACATGTACCTTCGGAGACACCTGTAATGTACCTTTATAATCACCCGATTACGTTGTGACGCTTTGGTAGCACCCAAAGTGTTCCTCGTGCAAACGGAGTTGCATAATCTCATAGTCATAGGAACATGTATAAGTCATGAAGAAAAGCACTAGCAACAAACTATACGATCAGGTGCTATGCTAATGGAATGGGTCATGTCAATCAGATCATTCAACCAATGATGTGATCCCGTTAATCAAATAACAACTCCTTGTTCATGGTTAGGAAACACAACCATCTTTGATTAACGAGCTAGTCAAGTAGAGGCATACTAGTGACACTCTGTAGGTTTATGTATTCACACATGTATTATGTTTCCTGTTAATACAATTCTAGCATGAATAATAAACATTTATCATGATATAAGGAAATAAATAATAACTTTATTATTGCCTCTAGGGCATATTTCCTTCAAAAATAAGTTGAAAGATGTTAGTAGCAAAGATGCGGACTAGCTCCGTGATCTGAGGATTATCCTCATTGCTGCACAGAAGTATTATGTCCTTGATGCACCGCTAGGTGATAGAACTATTGCAGGAGCAGATGCAGACGTTTTGAACGTTTTGACAAAAGCTCGGTATGATAACTACTTGATAGTTTAGTGCACCATGCTTTACGGCTTAGAACCGGGACTTCAAAAATGTTTTGAACGCCACGGAGCATATAAGATGTTCCAAGAGTTGAAATTGGTATTTCATACTCATGCCCGTGTCGAGAGGTATGAGACCTCTGACATTACTTTGCCTACAAGATGGAGGAGAATAGCTCAACCAGTAAGCATGTGCTCAGATTGTCTGAGTACTACAATCACTTGAATCAAGTGGGAGTTAATCTTCCAGATAAGATAGTGATTGACAAAGTTCTCTAGTCACTATCACCAAGTTGCTAGAACTTCGTGATGAACTATAATATGCAAGGGATAACAGAAACGATTCCCAAGCTCTTCATGATGCTGAAATCGACGAAGGTAGAAATCAAGAAAAACATCAAGTGTTGATGGTTGAGAAGACCGCTAGTTTCAAGAAAAGGGCAAAGGGAAGAAGGGGAACTTCAAGAAGAACGGCAAGCAAGTTGCTACTCAAGTGAAGAAGCCCAAGTCTGTACATAAGCCTGAGACTAAGTGCTTCTATTGCAAAGGGACTGGTCACTGGAAGCGGAACTGCCCCAAGTATTTGGCGGATAAGAAGGATGGCAAAGTGAACAAAGGTATATTTTATATACAAATTATTGATGTGTATTTTACTAGTGTTCGTAGCAACCCCTCCGTATTTGATACTGGTTCAGTTGCTAAGAGTAGTAACTCGAGACGGGAGTTGCAGAATGAACAGAGACTAGTTAAGGGTGAAGTGACGATGTGTGTTGGAAGTGGTTCCAAGATTGATATGATCATCATCACACGCTCCCTACACTTTCGGGATTAGTGTTGAACCTAAATAAGTGTTATTTGGTGTTTGCGTTGAGCATGAATATGATTTGATCATGTTTATTGCAATACGGTTATTCATTTAAGTTAGATAATAATTGTTGTTCTATTTACATGAATAAAACCTTCTATGGTCATACACTCAATGAAAATGGTTTGTTGGATCTCGATCGTAGTGATACACATATTCATAATATTGAAGCCAAAAGATGCGAAGTTAATAATGATAGTGCAACTTATTTGTGGCATTGCCGTTTAGGTCATATTGGTGTAAAGCGCATGAAGAAACTCCATGCTGATGGGCTTTTGGAATCACGTGATTATGAATCACTTGATGCTAGCGAACCATGCCTCATGGGCAAGATGACTAAAACTCCGTTCTCCGAAACAATGGAGCAAGCAACTGACTTATTGGATATAATACATACTGATGTATGCGGTCCGATGAGTGTTGAGGCTCGCGGTGGGTATCGTTATTTTCTCACCTTCACAGATGATTTAAGCAGATATGGGTATATCTACTTGATGAAACATAAGTCTCAAACATTTGAAAAGTTCATATAATTTCAGAGTGAAGTGGAAAATCATCGTAACAAGAAAATGAAGTTTCTACAATCTGATAGTAGAGGAGAATATTTGAGTTACGAGTTTGGTCCTCATTTGAAACAATGCGGAATAGTTTCGCAACTCACGCCACCTGGAACACCACAGCGTAATGGTGTGTCCGAACATCAGAATCAGTACTTTATTAGATATGGTGCAATCTATGATGTCTCTTACCGATTTACCACTATAGTTTTGGGGTTATGCATTAGAGACAGCTGCATTCACGTTAAATAGGGCACCATCTAAATCCGTTGACACGACACCTTATGAACTTTGGTTTGGCAAGAAACCAAAAGTTGTCGTTTCTTAAAGTTTGGGGTTGCGATGCTTATGTGAAAAAGTTTCATCCTGATAAGCTCAAACCCAAATTGGAGAAATGTGTCTTCATAGGATACCCAAAGGAGACAGTTGGGTAACCTTCTATCACAGATCTGAAGGCAAGACATTCGTTGCTAAGAATGGATCCTTTCTAGAGAAGGAGTTTCTCTCGAAAGAAGTGAGTGGGAGGAAAGTAGAGCTTGATGAGGTAACTGTACCTGCTCCCTTATTGGAAAGTAGTTCATTACAGAAATCTTTTCCAGTGATGCCTACACCAATTAGTGAGGAAATTAATGATGATGATCATGAAACTTCAGATCAAGTTACTACCAAACCTCGTAGGTCAACCAGAGTACGATCCGCACCAGAGTGGTACGGTAATCCTGTTCTGGAAGTCATGTTACTAGACCATGATGAACCTACGAACTATGAGGAAGCGATGATGAGCCCAGATTCCGCAAAATGGTTTGAGGCCATGAAATCTGAGATGGGATCCATGTATGAGAACAAAGTATGGACTTTGATTAACTTGCCCAATGATCGGCAAGCCATTGAGATTAAATGGATCTTCAAGAGGAAGACGGACCATGATAGTAGTGTTACTATCTACAAAGCTAGAATTGTCGCAAAAGGTTTTCGACAAGTTCAAGGTGTTGACTACGATGAGAGTTTCTCACTCGTATCTATGCTTAAGTCTGTCCGAATCATGTTAGCAAGTGTCGCATTTTATGAAATCTGGCGAATGGATAAACAAAACTGCATTCCTTAATGGATTTATTAAAGAAGAGTTGTATATGATGCAACCAGAAGGTTTTGTCGATCCTAAAGGTGTTAACAAAATGTGCAAGCTCCAGCGATCCATCTATGGACTGATGCAAGCATCTCGGAGTTGGAATATACGCTTTGATGAGTTGATCAAAGCATATAGTTTTATACAGACTTGCGGTGAAGCCTGTATTTACAAGAAAGTGAGTGGGAGAACTACAACATTTCTGATAAGTATATGTGAATGACATATTGTTGATCGGAAATAATATAGAATTATTCTGCAAAGCATAAAGGAGTATTTGAAAGGAGTTTTTCAAAGAAAGACCTTGGTGAAGCTGCTTACATATTGAGCATCAAGATCTATAGAGATAGATTAAAACGCTTGATAAGTTTTTTCAATGACTACATAACTTGACAATATTTTGAAGTAGTTCGAAAATGGAAGAGTCAAAGAAAGAGTTGTTGCATGTGTTACAAGGTGTGAAATTGAGTAAGACTCAAAGCCCGACCAAAGCAGAAGATAGAAAGAGAATGAAAGTCATTCCCTATGCCTCAGCCATAGGTTCTATAAAGTATGCCATGCTATGTAACAGATCTATTGTATACCCTACACTGATTATTTCCGGGGAGTATAATAGTGATCTAGGAGTAGATCAACGGACAGCGGTCAAAATTATCCTTAGTGGAATAAGGATATGTTTCTCGATTATGGAGGTGACAAAAGGTTCTGCGTAAAAGGGTTACGCCGACATACAAGTTTTATAATCGATCCGTATGACACTAAGTCTTCATCCGGATACATATTGAAAGTGGGAGCAATTAGCTAAAGTAGCTCCGCAAGTGCAGCATTGTAGACATAGAAATTTGCAAAATACATACGGATCTGAATATGGCAGACCCGTTGACTAAACTTCTCTCACAAGCAAAACATGATCACACCTTAGTACTCTTTGGGTATTAATCACATAGCGATGTGAACTAGATTATTGACTCTATTAAACCCTTCACTACAAAAAAAAGACACATCCGTGACATTTTGGGCCGAACGAAAAAAAAATTCTGTCATACATATGACACTTCTATGACGATAATTGTGACAAAACCCGGTATCATCATAGATGTGGTGGGCTCCTACTTCTATGACAAAAAATCATGACAGAAAATGGGCTTTTCGTCCTGGGCGGGACGGAGACGCAGCTGCATGACATTCTTTGGGCCGCCCATGACAAAAAACCGTGGTAGAAGCGAGGGGGAGGAAAATTTCTGGGAGTTGCCGGTTACAGTGGGAGGTCGGGGGCCGAGCGATGCGTGTTTTCTGTACACGCACGCTGCGGTGTGTGAGGCGTTGGCTCTAACTAAAACCGAAGCGAGGCGTTTGGCTCTAATCGAACTCCGGGCGACAGACCGCAGGTGCTACGTGTTATCGAACCCGAGCGATCGATCGATGGTTGTTAATCGAACCCGATCAAGCGATTCTTCGCCATCGCCGCTAATCAAGCCGATCGATTGGATGAACAGTGAGCATTGCGGGGGTTGGATGAACAGTGAGCGGTGGCGTTGCTTCTGGATGAACAGGACCCCGTGGTGTGGAGGGCTGGATGTACAGTAGACGGTGGAGGGGTGGTTGAACAGACCCGTGGTGTGGAGGGCTGTATGAGCAGAGACGGTGAAGGGGTGCCCGGAGGGGTGGTTGAGCGATGGCGATGGAGTAGCGCGGTGGAGGCCGGATGAACAGGAGCCCGTGGAGGTCGGAGGAGGTCGACGGTAGCCCGCTTTTGACCGTAGGAGGTCCGCTTTCTCCGTTTTTGCGGTACACCACACCCTCCCGATCAACAGACCCCGCTCGAATGTAGGAGGTCGGTTTCTCTGTTGTGCGGTACGCCAGCCTCGCTTCCATCGCCTGTTCCGGCCCAAGCCGGTTGGCTCCCACGCGCCTGCTGTTTCTCGATGAACACGACGCATTCCGTTGCCTCCCCATGAACACGACGCACCTTGTTGCCTCCCCATGAACACAACGACGACGCTGTTTCTCCGTTCCGACCCAGCCATGTACACGAGCCCTGGCCGTACGTATGCGCGAGTAGGCGTTCGAGACCCCGCCCGTATGTACACATACGTGGTCGTATTTTCTTTCTTGCACCCTGGACATGCGTGACGTGTACATGCTACGCAGCGCCTCTACTACGACATCGGCGCCTCTACAACCCACTCAAGATGTACGCATACGCTCACAACCGAATGACAACGCCACGACGCCGACCGTGTGTCTCCCGACTGTCAGGCACTTCTTTGCGTGCGAAGATGTAGCTGATGGGTCCCAGCAGTCAGGAGGGCAGATCGTTTTTTTGCCCGGACGCACTTCCTTGCGTGCGAAGATGTAGCTGGTGGGTCCCAGCAGTCAAGGGGCGAATTGTTTTGTTTTTTTTTGCCCGGTCGCACTTCCTTGCGTGCGAAGGTGTAGCTGGTGGGTCCCAGCAGTTAGGGAGGAAACGTTTTTTCGCGAAATGCGGTGGCCCGTCCGGTGGGTCCCCGCTGTTAGGTGGCAGAATAATTATTTTGCGCGTAATAAGGAGGCACTTCCTTGCTGCGGCCGTGGACCCAGCTGTCAGCGTCTCCACGCACAGTACTCTTCCGATGGAAGTCGGTCGTTGACCACATTGACCACGCTGCGCAGAGAGCACCACGGCGACGGACGACGGCGAGGCCTAGGAAGGGGACGACACGGAGGCAGGGAAGACTAGGTAGTTGTTTTCCATGCGGAGGGGAGTACGATTGTACGAGGGTTTACTGGTTCGTCTGCCGTCGCCGGAGTATAACAGCAGGTGTGGGTGAGTAGAGGGATGGCTAGGCCAGCGATGGGAGTACGGTGGGGCGGTGAGGCTCAAGGCGCGGCGTAATGCCTGTCAGCCGGGAGGAGGGAGCAGTCTACCGGCGCTTGTTTGAGCGGCCGGAGCAGGAAGAGCAGAGATTGAAGGAGCACCGCGGCCGTTGGATGGACATCCAACGATCCTTTGCCAGGCGTCAACCTTTTTTATAGGAAAGCCTCAAATCTGTGGAAAATAAAGATACAGCCCATCTCGCCATTATTTCTAATAATTTACAGCCCATTTGCTAATTTTTAAGGTTTTTTTGGAGCCCATATTCTTTTGTTAGCATTACAGCCCATATTGTGGCCACGGTTAAAAAATTATAATGAAATTTTGCATATTTCAAAAGCGGTCCGAACTGTTTTTAATCCCGAAATTTCAACTCACATTCAAACTGATTTTAAAAATAAATGTATATCAATATAAAATCCAACAAATTCTCCACGCATAAAAATTAATATAATTTAAAATCTTGAAATGAAAAAAAAAAGATATTCGAAACTAATTGCCGATTTGATGTGTTTTAAAAATGTACAGCCAATTTCTCATTCTTGATGGGCCATTTTCTCGCCACCAATGAAAGCTCTCCTCGTCTTGAAAGATTTGCAGCCCAACAGCCCGACAAAGCGACTTACTTGGCAAATCACAAAAAACTGGGTCAGTGGCCGTGGACCCAAATTTGTCACCTCTCCACGTACAATACTTTTCCGATGGAAGTCGTTCCTTGACCACGTTGACCACGCCGCGCGGAGAGCACCACGGCGGTGGACGACGGTGAGGCCTAGGAAGAGGACGACGCGGAGCCGGGGAAGACGCGGCAGTGGAAGCCCTCGCGGAGAGGAGTACGAGGGTTCACTGGTTCGGCTGCGGTGTGAGGCTGTCGTCGCCTCTGAGGCCTCTGCGGCAGCACAGCCGGCCACGGGAGGCAGGAGCATGCGGCACGACCGGCGCTGCTTTGGGCGGCTGGAGCAAGAAGACCAGAGGTTGAAGAAGCACTGCGGCCGTTGGATGGACATTGTACGGTCACTTGAGCTAGAATCGTTCATATTGACTAAGTTGACAAAGCCTTTCGTCCCTGTCAACTTAGTAGGCCCACAAGTCATCCTCCCACCAAGGTGGGTCCCAGCTAGCCGGGGGAGTATTCATTTTTTTTTGTGCGTAATAAGGAGGCACTTCCGGTGCGTCCGAAATGACAAATGGGGTACGTTTTTTGCGAAATACGGTGGCCCGTCCGGTGGGTCCCAGCAATGTGGGGAAATGATTTTTTTTGCAAAATACTGGTGGCCCGTCCGGTGGGTCTCCGCTGTCAGGTGGAGGAATAATTATTTTCCGCGTAATAAGGAGGCACTTCCTTGCGGCTGCCGTGGACCCAGCTGTTAGCCTCTCCACGTACAGTACTCTTCCGATGGAAGTCGGTCGTTGACCACATTGACCACGCCGCGCCGAGAGCACCACGGCGGTGGACGACGGTGAGGCCTAGGAAGGGGACGACACAGAGCCGGGGAAGACGCGGCAGTGGATGCCCACGCGGAGAGGAGTACGAGCGTTCACTGGTT
Source organism: Aegilops bicornis (assembly GCA_021605145.1). Classification (NCBI taxonomy): domain Eukaryota; kingdom Viridiplantae; phylum Streptophyta; class Magnoliopsida; order Poales; family Poaceae; genus Aegilops; species Aegilops bicornis. The sequence goes on from CM038669.1 coordinate 83,249,402, forward strand.
CGGTTGCGGTGTAATGCTGTCATCGCTGCAGAATAACAGGGGGTGTGGATGAGTGGAGGGATGGCCTGGCCAGTGGTGGGAGTAGTATGGGGGCGGTGAGGCCTCTGCGGTAGCACAGCCGGCCACGGGAGGAAGGAGCAGGCGGCACGACTGATGCTGCTTTGGGCGGCTGGAGAAAGAAGACCAGAGGTTGAAGAAGCACTATGGCCATTGGATGGACATCATACGGTCACTGGAGTATTGACTAAGTTGACAAAGCCCTCCAGCCCCGTCAACTTAGTAGGCCCACAAGTTAGCGCAGCAATATGGTGGGTCCCAGCTAGCAGGGGGTATTCATTTTTCGGGCGTAATAAGGAGGCACTTCCTTGCATGCGAAGATATAGCTGGTGGGTCCGACCTGTCAGCGGGGGAACGTTTTTTTTCGCGAAATACAGAGGCCCATTTCTGGTTTAAGATCTTGTAATGAAAAAAAATTCAAACTAATTCCCGGTTTGATGTGTTTTAAAAATGTACAGCCCATTTCTGGGCAAACCGAATGAAACTCTCCTCGTCTTGAAAGATTTGCGACCAACAGGCCGATAAAGCAAGTAGGCCTTTGTTTGGGTATTTCTTTAAAAAAATAGAACTGGCTAGCCATTTTCAGCAAGAAAAAACACAACTGGGCTCATGATGTGGTAAACATAAATAAAACCCTGGCTAGACAGGCCACAGCCCTCGACAGCTCGTTGTTACCCCGATCCGTCGCTAAAACTAGTATAAATAACAACCGCTTGTTCCTCAAAAAAATCGCGACTTCTTTGGGTCCTCGGTGTCGGCCGCTCCTAGTGTAATTCTCTCGCTTATTGACTACGTTGACAATGGCGTGAGCCCCGGATGTCCAACCATTAGGAGGAACCATATTTTTGGGCTTGTACTATAGAGGCACTTGCTTGCATGCATCGCCATGACGCCGGTGGGTCCCTCACTGTCATCCTCTCCACGACAAATCATCTCCTTGTTCCTCTCGGTTGTTGACGACGTTGACAACGCAAGAGAGGGCGCGCACAAGACGGCGAAGCGAACCAAGGCCGCAAGGCGGAGGACGACGCCGAGGCCTCGGATGGAATGAACAGGAGCCGTTGAACATGCGCCGGTCCAGTCGCAGGCGGAGCGGAGTACGAGGGTTGACTGGTTCGGGCACGGGTGCGTGTTGGGGCTGACGTTGCCGAAGAATAACAGGACGTGTGGGGGAATAGAGGGAGGGACTGGCCAACGTTGGAGGGTACGTACAGTAGGGCGGCGGAGGCGCAACCAGCCATGGGAGGCGGGAGCAAAGTGAGCCGACGGGTGGTTTGGTTTGGGCGGCCGGAGGAAGAAGAAGACAAGAGATAGAAGATACACGACAGATGTTGAATGTCAATCCAACTACCGGTAGGCGTAATCGTTTGTTGATCGCCACCTTGGATAGGCTATTTCCTCATGGGTCCCAACCGCCAGAATCCAAATCATCACGGTCATGCAGCCTTTCCTATGAAAATTTACAGCCCATTTGATGTGCTAGTTCGAAATAAGTTTGTGGGTCTTTGGTGGGGCTAATCACTTGGCTTGTCATGCAGTGAGCTCAAGCAGCCAAGTAGAGTGATGTTATTTCCCTTGGTTGGGATTTGTTACAACATTTCACTATAAATTAAACAAATGGCAAGCCATTTGCCTTGTTTCAAAGAAAATATGACAGTCACCGAGTTGAAAAGGGCAGGAACATCTAACTCCAGCTTACAAACTGCATAAAAGCACGAGGGTTAATTGTTCATCGTGTTTAAAAAACCAGATTGAAAAGGGCAACAACATCTAACTCCAAAGACTGTTTTGGCAGTCACGGTCAAATGGATCGGTCAGTCCATAGAATGAACATCCCGGTCGTAAAATTTCTTGGATTATGACCACAATATGTTGTAAATAGAAGCCGTGCACGCTCGTAAGCTCTTTTGCCCACTGAAACTCCTTTTTTGCTCTTCGACATACCCATCTGTCAAAACCATGTCATTGATAAACTTAAGCCCGATGGACAATAGTAACCTCGCATTCAAGCAGGAAGAATGTTACAAATCTTGTGTTTGCACGGTTGGCTACATATCGTTCTAGCGTTATTGTCTTCAATCGAATCTCATGAGAAGTGAGAAAATCCCGATGCTTACGAATCCACCGATTGGTTATAACTTTCTTACCCCATCCTGTTGCCTAAATATACATGAAGATTGAAAACAGTTAAGGTCTAAAAGAAGAGTGTCGAAAGAGCAACAGCTGAACGGTTAATTCTAGTACACTATATGCGGGCTTCCAATGTGCGTGAAATTATCACCTTTATATACAACTTCCATACATGGAAAGCATTGCAGCAAGCCAATAATCTTGTTCAAATCAAAACTATTCATTTGGATATATAAGATCTTGAAAGAATCCAGCACCATTGATAGGCCATCCATGGAGAAACTCTTCATTGAGCATAGAACATAATATTAGTACAAAATGTGTACTCCAAGATGATGTATAAATTATGCGCAGAAATTTAAAATGCAGCTTATGGTTACAAGTGTAGATGATAATATAAAGTACTCAAGAACTGTGGAGCCAAACACCATATTGAAATGAGCACAGAGATCATGTATTACACCCATGGTCTCCAGTTTAGGCGCAGAGAGGACGGTTATTTGCAATGATGAATAACTAGAATCAAGGATCAACCTTTGAAGTGAAGGGGCGTATTGGATGATGAGCTGCCTTCCGTCAAAAGAAATTCCAATTCTTACAAGGTTAGGCGACTTTATTTGGAGACAACCGATTCTAGCTGTGAAAACAAGCACCAAGCACTCCAGCGCAGGGCAACTGGAGTGGATGATGTTGTGCAATGAGGCCTCCGATATACGAACCCGCACAAGTGAAAGTTTCTTGAGAAATGGGAGTCAAAGGTTTAGTACCAGATTGTATCGGTAGGTAGCATGCCGCAAAGGTGGCGTGTGGGGAGAGGAGGAAAACCGCGAGATGGACATCGGTGATGAGGGCACAAGTTCATGGCGTTCGGTATGTCGTATGTGATTTCCAAGGGAATAGTAGAAATCAAGCAGCTGTAGTTCTGTGAATTCAAGGGATTTCAGCCAGGCGTCCACCGTGCAGGGCATGGTATGCTTTCTTAGGTAGCATGACGGGATGCAGAGGCTTTGAACGGAGCCCTGGTGGGAGGAGATGATGGCTCTGGGGATTTCAAAATCATTGAAGAGAGATAGCTGATGACAGTCGAGATTAAGGAGCACGGCGCGCCATAGAGGGCGCCACCGAGTTGAGAGGACTTGGGTGCGGCAGCAATCCTTGGTGGGGAGAAGCGAGATGATCTCCCCAAGGACGGCGTCCGGGAGATCGCTGATGCGGTCCACCTGAGATTCTATGGGTTCCTGGGATCCGGTGGGGGCGGGGTCGCTGCTTCTCCCCGCTAGCGGGTGGGATCTACACAGGCGTCGCCGCTGGCGGAGCCTCATCTTCTTAATGGCTGGGGTCAGCCGACTCCATTTTCCTCGAGGGCGTCGCGTCGCGCTCACGGATTTGAGCAGAGTAACGAATGACGAGCCTAGTTGTAGTGCGAGCGAAGAAGAAGGGGAGTTGGGGGTTTTCTGTAGGAGTGAGGAAGAAGGGGAGCTGGGGTTTTCTGTAGGAGTGAGGTGAGGAATTTGGGGGTACGAGTGGAGCAAGCTGACGTGAGGTGGGTGGGAGCGAGGAGGAAGAAGAGCACCCAGGTTTCTTTTGGGGGGCGGTGTGCTGGGTGTGGGTGTGGATAGCGCCTCTCATTCAGTAAATATATGGGCTTTTGTATTGATTTTACTATTTACTAGTGTGGATGGGCTGTTTTGTCTTGGGCCCAGAGAAACGATTACTACTAGTACAGTGGAGACACTCTACAGCTACCTAGAAAAATAATTACTACTAGTACAGTGGAGACACTCTACCGCTTCTGGCTCCTCCTGGGTCATTGAAACGTCTCCCTCTACTGAATGTCGTTATACGTTTGTTCACCGACATGCGGGCCATGCAACGCGCGGGCCCAAATGCCATCCACCAAATTAGAAGGCAGTATGCAAAGTGAGAGTCACCCCGGTCAGAAGCGCCGGGCAAAGAATGAGCCGTCGTATCAAAAAACCCCACCTCCACGCAGTCTAAGTTTGACGGACGAAGCAACCATCATTTCACTCTTCGCTGAATCCCCTTCTCGCTCACCGTCTTCAAGAAAGGCAGCACTCATCCGCTTAACTGTTCTTCTCTCCGAACGAAGGGAAGGTAAGCGGATCCGTGATGTTGGTATATTTTCGCTCAGGAGAAAAAAAGAACTTTTGCAAAGCAAAGAATCGATCCTCACTCTCTTTTTTGTTTCATTGTCATTGCGATTGTGTTTTCCTTTCAGTGGTCTCCTAGTATTCGCCAGTTTCATGATGGACCAAGGAGAACCAGGCAAAGATCTGCCGATATTGGAGCAGACGCGGGAGGCTGATCCCCACGAGATAGAGAGCTCCAAGAAGATGGAGGCAACCACCGAGCTGACCCCAGATACGCCACATCCCACGGTGCGCCATTAGTAAAAAAAATTAATTTTTTTTTCAAAACTACTAATGGCGCACCGTGGGAGTGGTGCGCCATTACTAGTTAGTATTTTGGCCCAAACATTCCCCCGAATGCACCCCCGTGGACCGTCTTTTAAGTTTCAAAAAAATAAAATAAAATGATAGAAATGTCAAAAAATAAAATAAAATAAGATTCCCATGTGATATGTGGTCTAGTTGTTAGCAAAATTTACAAACATGAATTTTCGACTTTTTTGCAAAATCTCTCGAGAATTTGTAAAAATGGGCATAACTTTTGCATACGAACTCGGATGAAAAAGTTTTTTATATGAAAAATCATCTACTCAAAAACCTAACAGAAAAAAAGATATGGGGCTTTTAAGATCTGGAGAGGCAAAAAAATTCAAAACAAATCAAACTTACTAATGGCGCACCTGCCCACGGTGCGCCATTAGTATCTTCCCGCCTTCAAAATTCAAAATAAATCAAAAAAATAAAAAAATGTTACTAATGGCGCACCTGCCCATGGTGCGCCATTAGTATCTTCCCGCCTTCAAAATTCAAAATAAATCAAAAAAAATAAAAAAAGTTACTGATGGCGACTACCACTCAGTGCGCCATTACTATGCCGTATATATGGTCATGGTATTCTCCTCCTTACCTCTTCATTCTTCTCCTCCACTCCACCTCTCCTCCACTCCACCTCTCCTCCACTCCATCTTCCCTTCTCTCCTCCACCATACTACCCTCCTCCTCTCTGGTGACCTCCTCCTCCTCCTCTCCGGCGACCTCCTCCTCCCTCCTCTCCTCTCCTCCCCTCCCCTCCCCTCACGGTTTCTCCTTCCTCCTCTCCGGTGAGCTCCTCCTCCCTCATCTCCGGTGAGCTCCTCCGCCCGCCTCTCCAGGTGAGCTCCTCCTCCCTCCTCTCCTCCCATCCCTCATGGTTTCTCCTTCCTCCTCTCCGATGCTTGGTGAACTCCTCTCCGGCGACCTCCTCCTCCTCTCCGGCGATGTAGGAGAGCGCCTCTGCGGTCACCTCCTCCTCCTCCTCCTCTCCGGCGAACTCCTCTCCGGCGAACTCCTCTCCGGTGAACTCCTCTCCGGCAAAAGAACACGGCAAAAGAACGTACAAGATCCAAAAACAGGAACAAAATTTGAAATAATATCGTGCAAAAAAACGAGCACAAAATGGGCCAAAAAATCGCGATCCAGATCCAAATTCAAAATTCAAAAATAGCAATGGCGCACGGTGGGGGTTAGACGGTGCGCCACTACTATTTTCCCGCCTTCAAAATTCAAAAATACCAATGGCGCACCATGGCCTATACTAATGGTGCACCAGTGGCCTATACTAATGGCGCACCAGTGGTGCGCCATTGGTATACCAGATACTAATGGCGCACCAATGGTGCGCCATTAGTAAAAAATACTAGTGGCGTGATACTAATGGCGCACCAGTAGTGCGCCATTAGTAGGCAAAACTAGTGCGCCATTAGTAGGACTTTTCCTAGTAGTGATGTGAGAACCATCGTAATTGTTGTCGAAACATATGTGTCCTCACTAGTTTTTTCATGAATATGGCATGGTAAGACATAAGTTGTCACGGTTTATCATACGAGCAGTGTGTGTTTTGGTGAAATAGAGCACTCGTTCGAGAATCGTGTGCCCACGTATACATAAGTACTTGTAAACACTGTTGGCGCTACCCCACTTGTAAGCAGTTGTGCAAAACACGGCACATCGGCTCAGCTCGCTTCAACACTAGGCTATCGACCAGCTAACAATCAACAATCTGATGTCTGGCATATAAGCAACTATGTATCTTGTTACAGTGGTTCATGCAGTTAATTGAGGCCACAATGTAATAAATTACAAATGTTCACACGCTAGTCCAGCGCTCATGTGGAACACTCACATTAAACCTAGTCTTCATAAAAAACTTGAAAAGCATAAGTTAAGTAATTTTATACATCTCAATGATTCATAGAACATAACAAACATATACTAGTTCACAGCAAAAGACAAAGTTGTGAGAAGGTTTACAAATCAGGAAAAAACAAGCAAAAGGCTTCTCTGAGCAAAGGGCCTCCCGCAGGCTTAAATTTCCTGGAGTTCACTGGGTTTTTCTTGTTGCCACCATTCGGGGTTAGGTTCTCTCATTCCAGAATAGCCATTATAATTGTGGTCTCATTTGGAATGCTGAACTGAACCATGTAGTGTAATCGACCAGTGAAATTCTTGTGCATTCCACTAAATTTAAGCACCGCTATTTGCAGAAATAAGCAGACCACAATGCCTCTTGTCCACAAGACCTGTCAAAAACCGCCCGTGCAGCCGTGCCTAGTCCTCGGTCCATGGATGAACTGGTAGAAAGTGCATTCCGGACTAGGATGCAGTTGTTTTCAGCTCGTTCTGCACCGTAATCAGGAAGTAAAGCGCATTTAATCATCTTCTTTTAGATTGCGTTGGTCATTCTACCTTAGTTACTACCAATGTAGGTATACCTTGAAGACGGGAGGTTAGACGATGGCAACGAGGGATAGCCATCTCATTTTGTGCAGTTGTACTAAAACTGAGGTGTGTGCTTTTGATTACGCGGATAGAAACGATACGGAGACAGACATCCTGAAACGATATGGAGACAGACATCCCTGTTTGCGCAAATACGAAATATGGTTATTTAAAAGTGACAGATATTACTACTTTCCCCCGTTTCCTCTTAGATCCAAGTCCTAGATTCATGCTACAGCTTTCCCACTTTCTTCCCTGTTTGAACCAACGCTTTGAGTCGACTGTATGAACTAGCTTTAGTTCTAATAATAGTAGAAGTCTAGGTGGCTTTGGAACAGCGGACGGAAGTAGAAAAGGATCCACACAAAGGGAGCTGGGGCAGAAGAGCAAGGCAGGTTTCGAAGGAATATATACCTGAGGGTCGTTGGCATGTGGCAAAGATGGCGTTGGGAGGCCGCATCTTGGCCACAATACCGCGGGGAGGAAGAAGGGGTCAGAGGCCCTCCCGAGCCGGCACTCTCTCGGAGAGAACGGCACGGCCGCCGATCAGGACGCACGGGCAGCCATTGGTCTCCTCCCTCGCCGCCGACGATAGCATGAACGATGCACCTACACCCCTGCCCTGGGCCGAGGTTGTCCGGCGGATTTGTGACCAGCCGTGAGTTGAGAGAGAGAGTGTGGCCACCTATGTCTTGCTTAGATCCGGAGAGCATGAGAGAGTGAACGAGAGGAACCCTAGTAAAGCAAGCGCTAAGGCTCCTGCTTTTATATATAGTGGAGTGATTTTGTTGTACCAGCTTCAAAAAAATGCGCTCCTACGTGTACCCGCGAGTGGGAGTGAGAGAACTAGTGCGTGCATGCACCGCTTCTCTTCGTGAGAGTACAATATACTATGCCCAAAGAACGTTCGCCGCAAGAGTAATAGTATAAGTGTGTGACGTGTGAGCTGAAATAAAATGTGCGCGCCGTATTTTGTTTCTAGAAGTTCTGAGGGTAGGGTGTGAAGAGCACATATGTGCGTGACGTCTACCCGCAGAGCAGAGCGGTGGGTGGCGTGTGAGTCTGCGAGAGGACTCGGGACTTCGGAGAGTTGTGACTCGTGAGGGTGCGTGTGCGTGAGAGAGAGGGGGCACGATCAATGCAATGCATGTGTCTCGTAAATCATTATCCGACAAACGTTACACACAAGCCTTTTCCCCGATTTAACGCCGTAAAAACCGTTAGATCGGCATCCGACAGTTTCAGTTTTGCCATGTCATTTTACAGAACAACCACTCCTCCTACACACAAATCTTCCACGTGAGTGTTAGCAACTGCCGTATGCTCCCTCCGTTCCGAAATGCAGTGCATATAGGATATAGCTTTATTGAAAATTCGAACCTCGCAAACTTTTACGAGTTCTCGTGTACCAAATTGCACATGTAGAATACCCTGTATATATCATTTCATTCATCTTCGAGAGGTAACTATAAAGATGGGTGAGGAGTCTACAAAGAAAGACCATCGTATCACCCGCAGCAATTTCAAGCATCCTTTAGGGTCGAGGAATATCATAGGAACTCTATATGATATGATTTTTATAGGATTTTTTCCTTTAGAGCCAATTGGTTCATAGGAATAGATTCATATACTCCACATTTCAAAGGAAATAAACATGATATCATTTCTATAGCTTTAGAGCCACTTGGTTCATATGAATGGATTCCTATACTCCCTTAATTTCAAATCCCTCCTCATAGGAATTGAGATACATGTCATCTCTAGATTCAATAGAAAAGTTCCTATGATGTGAACCAAATGACATCTCTTTTCCAATCCCTACTCATAGGAATTGAGATGCTCCATGTCATCTCTTTCCCTACAACTTCCATGTATACATCATCTATTCCTAAATAGATAGTACAACCCACTAGTAGTTTTTTTCCAAAACATGCAACTATGGCACAAGAACTATATAGTGTGCCAATAACTTTGAAAGATGGTCATTGGATGAAGCTAACCCGACAAAGGCAGTAGATAGGCAAATCCGAGCACCATCGGCCATTGGATATCATCAACATTCCACCAGATCGCCACATGTACAATTTAGAAGACTCCATGGTTGAACTTAAGCATAATGCACAAACCTCAAAACACAAGCACTTCTCCTTTGTTCTAGAATCTTACGTATCATAATTGATTATTTTTTTCTAAATGAATTGCCATTATTTGTTTTTTACTTTATGATTTACAATGCACAACCCATTGAATCTTAACATTTTTATAAAACTAATTGATTTTGAATGAGATGAACTATAAGAACTAAAAGAACATCTACATCATGCACATATGACTCAAAGCTTTACATGCTATAGTGTGTATTTATTCATAATTTGGTTTCGAAATCTCATGCATTCAATACATGTGTACCTTACTAGTTTTGAGTAGAGTAGAAAATTTCACACAGCCCGGTATATCAAAATGCAGGGCCCATGCATCATTGCCTTTTCGGTTGAACCCACGTCCACAATTTTTGTACGTACTATATCTCCAATCGGTCCCCGAACCCAAAATGTTGCCTCGTTCCTCAGAAACCAAGCGCCCACACGTATTTAAGGCGCCGACTCTAACCCGTTTACTACGACATGGCTCGGCACGCCGTTGTACTCCTACAAACCCTACCGCCGCACTCATCATCGGTTTTCTTCAAGAGGACGAGGGAGAAGCCGATTTGTAGTGGAGGCGCTTTAAAAAAAGGATATGTAGTGGAGACCCCTACCCTAGGGTGCCCTTGGTAACTGCCGCACGCATCATTGTTTTCTATTTTCTTTATGCTCTTGCGCCTTGAGTGAAATGATGGTTGATTCGTCTGGCCCAAAGACTCCAAATTAATGCGGGAAAGGTGGGGCTTTGTGATTTGACCCTCATCGCTCATTTTCTACTATCGCGGGCGCTACGACCGGGTGCCTCCAATTCCAACCGCTGCTCTGAACTGTAATTTGGTGCATCGCACGTGGAACAAGGCGGTGGATGAGCCACATGTCGGCCAAAGGGGTCCTGTTAAGTGTGTCACCATTTCGTGCGGATCGACCGCTTGAGTTGTTACGCCATCACGACAGAGCAGCCTACCACTTGGTTTTGCTCCTTGGTGAATCCCGACTATATTGATCTAAAAAGATACCTGTTGAACTACCCTCTGCGTCTCGGTTTTTTTTATTTTTAGGCGTCTCGGTTTATAGGGCCTGCACGTAGTTCTATGTCACAAAAAGTATATCATTGGATTCTTAAGCGGATGTAGTTGTATTTAAAAGTCGAGTGTGGGGCTTTTCCTGCGCGGTAGGCGGCGAGGCAGTTCCGCCTAGTCAGTTTGACAAAGACGCGAGAAGACGAGGGAGTAGGCTGCTGCAAACGTAGGGATGTGTGATTTGATAGTGAGTTACTGCTGGACAGGTGAGGCCCCGTGATTTGACTTGCCATTATCATTTTAATCAAGGCACACGACCGGCGTGAGTCTCCCGATTCCTGACCACCACCATGTGCCTCTCCCAGTGCTCCATCATGTAGTAGAGGCTGGCTCTTGCATGAGAACCCACTTCTCCACTTTTGCCTTGCCTCTCTTTCCTCCACATATGCAAAAATGCCATGTAGTAAAGCGCACTATTGTACTTACCGATGCATGTACAAGTTCATGGAAATTCAGTGGTCATTCATGCATTCGTTCTAATTAATGCCTTGGTAAACATAACTTCTTGAGAAAAACTAGCATACTAATTACTTGTGCAAACTATGAAATTAATTCGACCACTCACCGTCTACCTTGGTTGGAGAGATTTTGAAATTGAGCCATAAACTGGAAAGGAGGGAGTAGTAACTTTTGTCTCGATTACTATTTGTGGCCTTGTATAGATGCAAAATGTATTTTTTATAGTGGCCTTGTATAAGTAAATGGAGGGAGTACTAACCAAAGTATACGTAGTAGGGACGAGGAGCAAACTTCACCTCATCCTGCGAGCCACCGCACCCATGGGCGGGGGAGACGGCATACTAAGCAAGCTTCTCCTTGTTCTGCGAGTTGACGGGACACATCAAAAGTACTCCAGTGTATTGAGCCTTGCCTCTAAGGTAGGCCCCACATGGTTTGCCTCTTTTTTAATTTAAGATAACGCGTAAAGTCGCAATTTGTTTGTTCACCCGTGGTAGACGATCCTCCCTCCACCAAGTGGACAACCAGTACACGTGCCAAATTAGCATGTGGGCTGCCTTTTTCGTACAGAAATGAGCTCCACCATGTACCCGCGCGGGTGTGGTTGGGAAAGAGACGGGAGTACATGCGCCGTGCGTGCACCTCTTCTCTTCGTGCACGTCCCCCACCTACGTGGGTGTGTGAGAGAGAGATACGTACAAACCTAGACATAATGCGACGTCCATCCCCATGCCTCCGCTTGATCCGACCACCACCACCACCACGCGCCTCCTCCTCACCTTATCTCTCATCTTTCTCCCTCCATTTATATATACAAGGGGCCACTATCAAAATTACAATTTGGAGATATACAAGGCCACTAACACTAATCGATGCAATATTAATGGTGTTTGCCTCGTAGTACTAGCAAAGGAGGACATTAATTATCCCTTGCATGCATGCGGAGTTTGTAAAAAATGCATCTTGATGTTCCGTGCAATGCATGTGCATCTTGCTAGTCCATGAAAACAACACATGGCAAAATTCCACGGCTTAACGAGGGATTTGAATCTGTTGGGAGGGGCTGTTTGGATCTTGCCCGGGTAGCCAAAATATTGGCGACCTTTTTTGTCCACCGGTGCCTTTGCCACCGATGAACGAGGAATGGCTCGGTGCTCATGTTGTCATGCATCCTCCAACACAAGACGTTGGAGACGAGCTTCGCATTTAGCTGTGTTTTTTTGTCCCACAACACCGCCCGAGCCGCCCGCAGACCGACCGGCGACCCGCAAATTACGCCATCCAACCGTAGCCGCACACATTATGATAGCAACTCAACCAACGGGACGAAATTCACGCAAACACGTAGACAAACTGATATTTCATATAAACAACGACGGAAATCATATAAATACCGGATTTGCATACAAACATGGCGGATTTCATTACATTCAAATGAACTACGCGGTGCTAGTTCTGGACAGTATAGGTATATAATACCTGGGCTAAATGGTCGCCCGCCGATCGATTTGTGTTCCTCATGTCCGGCAGCACGATCACCGGACTGCCGGGAGCCCCGGAGGTATATGCTTCAACGCAAAGGACGGCTCGCTTCCCCATCGCCTAATCGATATCATTGGCTGGTGCCATAAGATGATGGTGGCCGGCACCGGTTCGAGTTCATCATCGGCCACTACTTCGCCATGGACGGCACCGGCTCGAGTTCATCCTAACATTGGCCTCTTCCATGGAGCCCATGCGGGGTCGACGAAGGTCCTCGCAACAAAAGCATCCGGCAAGACACCTGCTGTGTACGCCGGTGTCGCCTCCGCAGGGGCCTTCTTGGGACCCAAGCGGCGGCGGCCTCCCGTGTTCTACTTCTCCTCGATGATGGCGGCGGACGCGGAGGCGCTGGCACCGACTCGTCGCTCTCCGCGCACCCGGCTTCTGTCGCTGCTTGCATGGCGGCGCGCCCGGCATGGGAGTGTCGGCCATGTAAACGGCAGACGCGGTACGAGGCGGCGTGGACAGCAAAGCAACGACGCTTCGCGGCGCCGCTCCTCGTCGAGCTGGCCTCGAGCGGCGAAGTTGTTGAACCGCGTGCGGCTTGGGGCGGCTCGCTCACGGGCGAGGGAGGGAGGTGGATCAGCGAGCTGCATAGCTCAGATCCGCGGGCTACCCAGCCGGCTTGGATGCGGAATAACTACTCTCCGTAAGCCATTGTAATAGTGGACAAAATGGTGGAGGAGATAGGGGAGCGGCGGAGGTGTGCGATTCTTGACCGGCGTTTGGCCTCGTTTAAATAGGAGATTAAATAGACGACGGACGGGAGGAGCTCGGCCGGTGTTGCGTTTAACGCCGGCCCGGTCATGAACGGACGTGTGTCCAGAGTGGGTTTCTCGGCTTCCACGAGGCGGGTTTCATGGAGGCGTTTGAATGCGGCACGGAGGAGTGTTCAGCCGGGCGTGCAGCATGAGTGGCGCCCTCGACTCGACCTAGGACACCGCGCCGTTCTTCCAGCGACGCAGGGCTCTTTGGGTGCATGGCCTGCATGTCGCTGACCCAACGCAGCAGCGCATGCAGAGGAACCTTTGGTGGGCTAGGGCGGTCAGAAGCGGGCATTTCATAAACCGATGATTGTTCATTGAGTGTGACGTCATATTTTTCATCTAGATAAGCCTACTATGTTGATAGCCCATTCGATACGTTGTGATTCATAAAGACCACTGCAAACATCAATGTTCTGCTTATCACAGATAAGATTGATTAATACCCGTAACAATCCATGTCCTTAACAAAGGGTGCATGCACGTATAGGTTGAGCGTGTGTCTTACGTCGTGTGCTGTGTGCATGCAGGCGTGCAAGTGTTGCGTGTGTGCAAGGGTACGTTTCAGTGTTGCATGCATGGGTGCGTACGTGCGTGTGTTCATGAGTGCATGTGTACGTGTCAGTGTTGCACGCCAGCATGCGTGCGTGTACGCGTGTGTATGCGTTATGCGTGTTGCACGCCTACATGCGTGCATGTGTACGCATGGGTGAGGCTACACGTCGACCGACTTTTTCATCTCTGGTCATTAGATTTTCCAGCCGTTGGATACGAAATCAAGGGCCTCCAGCTTTATCATCAAACTCCCCGAGCCGCCACCACCACCGGCCGAACCGCCAGCCCCGCCGCCCAGCCGCCCGCCTCTCCCGAAACCACTCGCCACCGCCGGTCCGCCGCCGCACTGGCTATCCCTCTAGCCCCCCGCCGAGCTTTTTCTCCGGGGATCCCCACCGCCCACTGAACGCCCCCCCCCCCCAACCGCCGGTGACTGCCAACCAGAGGTCTCACGACTTCGAATACCCACCGACCACTAATTTATTACCATTTCTGTCCTTCATATACGCGCTGACGGGTGGGCCCTATGGTAATGTGCGCTGCTGAATGTGGACCATTTGTCGTGTCATCAACAAATTACGGAGCTGTATGGTCAGCCAATGACCGTATGATCACCCTAAAATGTACCTATTTTATTAACACAAGATGCACTCAAACTACCATTTCTTTCTTTCATATAAGGGCTGACAGTGGACCCCACGGTTACTGGCGCCCGATGGTGCAACACTAGTTGTGCCGCTGTGGAACGCTTGTTGGTCAATTGATTGTGTCATCTACATAATACGGAGTTGTACGGGTGAGCCAAAGGACCGTATAATCATGACATGTATTTATTTAACACGCATGCAGACGCAAGGGCTCATATATACGCGCAAGCACTCACCCCTATAAGCGCACACACGCGAACCCTACCCCTATGAGCACCTTCGAGAGAGTGGGCCAGCATATATGATCTTGAGATTTTACGAACTCACCATAGGTGCCTCGTAGTCGAGTGGAACGTATCCTCCCACTGAACGTACATCGCCGGAAAATACTGAAATTAACACAAGATAAATGTGAGCACCGGGACTTTAACCTTGGTGGGCTCAAGAAACAACTGTCCTCTAACCATCCAACCACATGTTGGTTAGCACGACAAAATGTATGTGGTGACCGTGATGAGCTTATTCTGAAGTCCAGTGACCATATCGTGCTTTCGCTTCAAATACAATGACTGTAAGTGTCATCAACAAAATACGGAGCACGCATCAAATGCAAAGTCCGTCAGTGTCATCAACAAAATATGGACATGTATCGTGAGCTATATACCGTTGTACTATTGTATATTCTTATTTTCTTAGTGGCCCAATGGGTGTGTGGTGTGGTGGGCACATCATTTCTAGTTGTGGTGGGTCAACATCAAGACTCATGGGTCGGTTCCATCCTGTGCCACATATAGGTTGGACCGAGACGTGTTATACGAAGACCCATGTGGAGGACTCAGCGTACAACACGAAGCTACAAGAGTCGTGGAGGACTCTATCCCCACTGGTGATAAGCCGACTATATATGATTTGTAACCCTAGGCCCTTAGTATGCTATACAAGCTTGGGGGCTAGTTCGTCGATAGTATACACACACGCACAATGCCTGGTATTCACGTGTATTTTGTACACACCCCTATCACTAATATATAGTACCAGGAGTAGGCTCTTTCTTCAACTGCAAGGGTCCGATCCGAACTAGGGTAAAACTTTGCCTCGTATTACCATCCAGCCTAACAACAAGGGACATCCTACCGAATGACGATATGATGAATCATATCTGCCAACTACTAAGAGAGAGGTGTGTCGGGGGCAATGTAAAAGTAGAGAGGCCTAAAGATAATGTGCGTAAGGGAGACACGTACACATATATGTCGTATAGAGGGCTAGTAGAGACCGTGCATGTGTATATATGCATGTGAGAGAAATAGTGTTTTCCAACTGAGATTAGTGAAAAGAGTGGTACATAGTAGTCGAAAGAGAGAGAGAGAGAGAGAGAGCATGTGCGTGAGACACCCCGACACCCTGAGAGAGATTGTGAGCATGTGTGAAAGAGAAATGTCGATGCATATAAAGTGTGTGCGCTTATGCGTTAGATAGAGAGATATATAACGCGTCTGTGAGAACGGGGCGAGGCATAGTGCATCTACGTGTAAAAGGCGGTTCTACGCATTAAATTAAAATATAAATGGCATTATTATTTTTGGATGAGATCATGAATTTTGCAAATTGCGTATGGATGAAAATCAGTCTATCAGACACCCATACTCTATTGAATTCTAGCATGTACATGTGTTTATTTCATATTATCGATCCATAGAGTGAGAGAGGTTTGAAATACAGACAATGGATGCTTTTGCAATTCATATATAAACATTAATTAGTGCACTCCATGTTGTTAGTATGAAGCACTTTATACATTTGTCACTTGCATGTATACATTCCAAATTGCTAGCTACGAAATAGAATACATGTGGAATTCAACATAAAGGGGGTTTCGAAGATTCAAATTCATAGGAAGTGCATTCATCTATTTGAACCCGAGATAATGGCATTTGTAAATCAGATGTAAAAGGGGCATCAATCTTTCTTGTGAGTTTGAACATGCTATATATATTCATACGCATATCTAACTTTTCTTTTTGCAACTAAGGAGATTATATCTCGAACCATGCATGAACTGAGGTAAGTTGCATATTTTTTAATATATACTCGTGTACAATGTATATTCAAATGTACCCCTCCATTCCAAAGTAATCGTAGCTTTATGATTTTCAAGAGTAAAGATTTGTGAAGTTTGACAAATCCTGAAAGTTCAATTCAAGAGAACCGAAAACGTTAATGCTTCGCTCCCAAATATTGAATGAAGCGCCAAATAGGCCTCTGGTCAACCGAAACCGTCTTGAGACTAATGTTTTGGTGGTAGGAAATTACTGTCCCGACTCGCCCGTGTAGCCTATCGGCCCGATGTCCAAAGGTCTAAACCGTGGTAGGTTTGTAACTTCACCAAGACGCCAGTCTCAACCGCCTCGAGAAGCATTCATACGCCGTGGCGCCTAAACACCCATGCGCTTTGGCCGAAATCTATCCCGCCCACATTTGGACACCTGACATGACTGTCCTACCCCCAACCCGCAATATGTCCGAAATTTTAGATGGGGGCAAAGTTTGTAACTTTCCCCAACTTTTAAACAAGCACGTCTCAAACCGAACATTGTTCCCCCTTAGTTCCCCGCCTCCCTCCGTTTCCCCAGTCATACTCCATGGGCGCGAAAACGCCCTCTCCACCAGCCGTGAAACCCCAGCCTCCTCCGTCGGTCCGTCCTCCAGCCCATAGCAGCCAATCCACCGCCGCCCTCCTCCATCACACCGGAGCCAGTACCCCGACGTCGTCGTCCAACGCAACCGCAACCTGCAACGCCCTCAAGGACTTAGCAGCTGAAGCCGAGGCAGAGCTACCTCCACGACGCCGACACCGACGTGCGCCGTACCAGAACCACTCCGACCACGCCGTCCTGCGCCTCAGTGTTGCGGCTCCACTGTCAGAATCGCCCACCGCATCGAGCTGTTCCGCCACGCCGCTATTCGCCGCCTTGGATCTGCTTCCCCGCCGCCGATGACGGCCACCGCACCACACTCAACAACTTGGCCATGGGTTCGTCCAAGGCTGCACCGTCCTCCACAACTTCGGTTCCGGCGAACAACAAGAAGATCGTCGGAAAAATGAAGGAGGACACAAAGATCGCCAGCAGAAAGAGGTACTCCTCTTCCCTTATTCGATGCAAATCTTACGTCTCCGCCACACCGTATTCATCCCACGAAAGAAACTAGTTGAGCGCTTCATCGCATCTTCTTCGTGATACTAAATGCACAAGGTTTCCTCCCTTTTACTATTTCACCTTTGCTAGAGGTCAAGCCTGCACGGACTTCAATGCAGTCGGTCGAACCGCAATTAAAAGAAGCGACACCGCTAGGGCGCGCTGGAGCACCTAGTCCTTTGTTCCCCGGGAAGCGGCGCATCGGGTGTCTATCATAGGGGTGTGGGGCGAGGAGCTGCTTGCGCCCGATCTCGGAGGTCGGCAGGGCTTGAATGGATGGCCGGGGCGGTGCCAAGCACGGCGGTGCGGTGAGGTCGAGGGAGGCGCAGCAAGGGAGGAATCTTGGGCCTGTGGTCGCCGGGCGTTCGAGGAAGATCGTCAAAACTGACTGGCTG
This sequence comes from Aegilops bicornis, assembly GCA_021605145.1. Lineage (NCBI taxonomy): Eukaryota > Viridiplantae > Streptophyta > Magnoliopsida > Poales > Poaceae > Aegilops > Aegilops bicornis. Next base: position 83,267,278 of record CM038669.1, read on the forward strand.
GAGGTAGATGAAGGCGATCTGCCCGTTCTTTGTACATAGGACGGTGCAGAAAAAATGGACTGGCCTATTTGCTTTCAGTCGACTGTTATTTTTATAGAATCATGTAGTAATTTAGTGTGCCATGCATGTTGTAGAGCTATCATATGTCTCCCGTCATTTATTTCTCACCGACCTGCTATCTGCTACCTTTACATTGTACTAATTGTGCACACACTTCACCCATACTCACACTATTGTTTTTGTGCATGGGTATTTCAGACTCGACGCAGTGTTGATGAACGCAGTAAAAGAAAAGATGTAAGTCGCCCAAGTGTAATTCAAGACAAGCACTAAGCGTTTCAGCGCTCTAATGGGTGCGATTTCAGCCGATTGGAGGCGATGGCGTAGCTCTAGCTTGATGATCTCAATTGCCACACACAACCATCCTGTGTGCTTGCTTTAACTTCACATCAAATGTGGTTGCATGTTGCATATGGTGTCTAGCTTGTATTGCTTCCAATTTGGTTAAATTGCATCTGCTTACTTTACACATTATACCTTGGATAATGACATGCCTTCCTTTTTTGATACATACTACATATGTCTATTAACCATGTTCGTACATCAAACTAATGCTCTTTTGTATCCCTCGTCAATCACTAATGATGAGACAACACCGGTGGGTTACCGTGAGACGCCCTACTGCCTAAGAGTGCGGTGTCATCCTCCCCACATGATTCTCAAGAAACGGCAATGCTAAATGAAGATAGTCAACGTAGCTCTCTAGTTGATCACATAATTCCCCACACCACCATCGCAGGTGCTTGCTCTTACTTGGCAAAGTGTGATATGTGGTTGCATGTTGCATATGGTGTCTACCTTGTAATGCTTCTAATTAGGGTAAATTGCATCTGCTTAGTTAACACATTATACCTATGAATATGACATGCCTTCCTGTTTTTGGTACATACTACGTCTTTCTATTAACCATGTTCTTACATCAAACTACTTTTCTTGTGTATCTCTCGTCAATGCTCCTAATTTGTTAAATTGCATCTCCTTAGCTTACACATTATACATGTGAATATGACACGCCTTCCTGTTTTTGGCACATACTACATCTGCCTATCACGCCATGTTCTTACATCAAACTACTGTTCTTGTGTATCCTGCGTCTATCGCTTATGATGAGACAACACGCTGCGTGGCTTAATATGAGACTTAATACTCTTATAAAGAATGCAATTTCATCCTCTCCACATGATTCTCAAGAAACAGCAAGCCTAAATGAAGACATTGAACGCAGCTCAGACCAAGACCGCACTTCCCTACACCACCATCACAGGTGCTTGCTCTAACCCAGCAGTGTGATATGTGGTTGCATGTTGCATACGGTTGTCTAGCTTGTAATGCTTCTAATTAGGGTAAATTACATCCGCTTAGTTTACACACTATACCGTGAATATGACATGCCTTCCTATTTTTGGTACACACTACATCTATGTGTTAACCTTGTTCTTACATGAAACTACCTCTCTTCTCAGATCCTGCATCAATCACTTATGATGAGTCACCTTTATTCATTGCATATTGCATATTATTTCTAGCCTGTTGCCATGTATTGCTTCTAATTTGGTCAAATACATTTGTTAGGGCACCCTTTTAATTTGGCAGAGTGATATTGGTTTCATCTTTCATATGGTTTCTAGCTTGCATCAATTCTAACAAGTTCAAGCACCTTGTGCTTAGTTTACATTTTATACATCATACATGTCAATATGTCACGCCATCCTGTTTTTCATACATATTCCATCCTATCATGCGGCTGCCTTACATGAAAGTAGTGTTCGTCAGTATCATGCATCAATGAGTTTTGAAGAGCAAATTTTATTCCTTTTTCTTGTGGGTTTGACTTGACAAGGCAAAATCAAGAAAGAGGAAGGAAGGCAATGGTGGTGGTCCTCTGCAGCAACGTAAATGGAGCATCTGTACCGATTCTCCTTGTACTGATAGTGCATTACAATGTCCAAGTCTCCGCTCCCCTACTCCACCATCCAAGGTGCTTGCTCTAACTTGGCAGTGTGATATCTAGTTGCATGTTGCATATGGTGTCTAGCTCGTATTGCTCCTAATTAGTGTAAATCAGATTCTGCTTAGCTTACACATGATACATGTGAATATGACACGCTTTCCTGTTTTTGGTACATACTATATCATCTATCACACCATGTTCTTACATGAAACTACTCTTCTTGTGTATCATGCATCAGTCACTTATGATGGGACACCTTTAAGTTGGCAGTGTGATATTGGTTTGTGTCTTGAATATGATTTCGAGCATGTATTGCTTCTAGTTTGATGAACGCCACCTATGACGAGACAGTTTTAACTTGGCAGAGTGATATTGATTGCACCTTCCATATGGTGTCTTGCAAGTGTTTCTAATTTGTTGAAGTGCCTTCGCTTAGTTACCACATCATAGGTGTGAATATGTCAAGCCAGTCCATTTTTTCATACATATTCCATCCTCGTATCATGACTTTGCCTTTCATCGAGTAGTGTTCACAAGATCATGCATGAATGAGTTCTCAAGAAGCGAATGATATTCCTTTTTCTTGTCGGTATGACCTCACAATGCAAAATCAATAAAGCTGAAGGAAATTGGCAAAGCATTGGATGATGGTGGTCCTTCCGAGCAGCTGAAACGGAGGTTCTCTACAGATTCTACTCCGCCATCCTCCCAACAAGATTCGCAAGACAACGCAAGGCTAGATACCAATGTAGTTGTGTAGATGATGAGCACATCTCCCCTACTCCACCATCAGTGTGCTTGCTCTAACTTGGCACTATTATATGTGGTTGCATGTTGCGTATGATGTCTAGCTTGTATTTCTTCTAACTTTGTTGAATTGCATCTGCTTACTTTACACATAATGCATGTGAATATGACATGTGTTCCTGTTTCTACATCGGACTACTATTCTTGCATATCCCGCATTAGTCACTTATGATAAGGCACCTTTAAGTCGCCACTGTGATATTGGTTGTGTCTTGCATATGACTTCTAGCATGTACTACTTCTAATTTGTTGAAACGCCATACAGTTTGAACTTGGCAGAGTGATATTGGTTGCATCTTTCATATGGTGTCTAGCTTGCGGTGCTTCTAATTTGTTGAAATGCCTTCTGCTTAGTTGCCACATCATAGGTGTGAATATGTCACACCATCCTGTTTTTCATACATATTCCATCCTCGCATCATGTGTTTGCCTTTCATCTGAGTAGTGTTCGTCAGTATCATGCATGAATGAGTTCTGAAGAGCGAATTTTATTCCTTTTTTATCGGTTTGACTTCACAATGCAAAATCATTAGAGCTAAAGGAAATTAGTCCGCAGTGGATGATGGTGGTCCTTCGGAGCAACTCAAACAGGGGGTCTCTACAGATTCTACTCCGCCATCCTCCCAACAAGATTCGCAAGACAACACAAGGTCGATACCAACGTAGGCTGTAGATGATGAGCACATCTCCCTACTCCACCATCACGGTGCTTGCTCTAACTTGACACTATTATATGTGGTTGCATGTTGCGTATGATGTCTAGCTTGTATTTCTTCTAACTTGAATTGCATCCGCTTACTTTACACATAATGCCTGTGAATATGACACGTGTTCTGCTTTCTAGAACATACGTGTACATGATGAGCACATCTCCCTACTCCACCATCACGGTGCTTGCTCTTACTTGGAACTTTTATACGTGGTTATGCGTTTTCCATATGATGTCTAGTTTGTATTGCTTCGATTATGTTGAATTGCATCTGCGTAGCTTACAACTTATACCGCAGCGATCACTTACACATAAGACACATTTAACTTGGGACTGTGATGTAGGTTGCATCTTGCATTGTCTTCTAGCTTGTACTGCTTCTAATTTCTTGAAATGGCACTTACAACGAGACACTTTTTACCTGATAGAGTGATATAGGTTGCATGTTCATATGGTGCCTAGCTTTCATTTCTTCTAATTTTGTTGAAATGCCTTCCGCTTACTGTTTTTCATACATATTCCATCCTCCTATCGTACGTGTGAATATGAAACACTGTCTTTTTTGTATATATTCCATCCTCCTATCCTGCGCTTGCCTTACATCAAAGTAGTGTTCGTCTGTATCATGCATCAACCAGTTATGCAGAGCTAATTTTATTCATCTTCCAATGGTTTGACTTCATAAGGCAATATCAGAAAATACGAAGGAAAAGAGTAAGTTAGGGGATGTTGGTGGTCCTCCGCACCGACGCAAACAGAGACTCTCTAGATTTGCCCTCGCTCATCGCTAATGAAGTTGAAGTCCCAAGTCTACATGATGAGTTCATCTCCGTACTCCACCATTGCGGTGCTTGCTCTAAGTTGTGATGTGATAATTGGTTTCATGTTGCATATGTTGTCTAGCTTTGTATTTCTTCTATTTTGATTAAATTGCACCTGCTGAGTTTATATGTTATACATGTGCATATGACATGGCTTTACGTGTCTAGAATACATCTGCATCTATCTATCATACCATGTTCTTACATCAAAGTACTGCTTTTGTGTATCCCGCATCACCACTCATGATTGGACGCTTTTAACATGGCAGTTTGATAGTGGTTGCATCTTGCATTGATTTCTACGTTGTACTGCTTCTAATTTTTCGAATTGCCACTTATGACAAGACACTTTTAACTTGGCAGCGTAATATTGGTTGCATCTTTCATATGGTGTCTCGCTTGCATTACTTCTATTTTCTTGAAAATCCTTCTGCTTAGTTTGCACATCGTAGCTGTGAATATGTCATGTCGTCCTGTTTTTCTTACATATTCTATCCTCATACGGTTGTCTTACATCAAAGTATAGCTTGTCTGTATCATGCATCAATGAGTTCTCAAGAGTGATTTTATTCTTTTGTGTTGTGGGTATAGCTTGACATGGCAAAGTCAAAAAAGAGCAAGGAAAATAATATAGTAGGGAGTGTTGTTACTCGTCGGGTGAAACGAAAAAGGTTCTGCCGTCGAGATTCTCACGGTACTTATAGTGCGAGAAGGTCCAAGTCCACCGGCTAAATCTACAAACACAAGATCACCTGCTCCACCAGCTGCAAAGATCCGCTTCAACTGTACCAAAGATCTCAACGATTACTCGTTCCTTTGCTCCGGACTGGCGGTTCCCAAGCTGCCTTCACACCTAACACTACTTCAAGCAATCACGACACAACATGACTTGGCAAGATTAGATGAACCTCATGAGCATCAACACCAAGACGGTACTGACCGAGTCAAGTTGCGCTTGCATGCTCCTTTATATGTACTCTCATAGTTTGATGTACACTAACACTTTCCATATTCGTTGTTGAACTAGCACCACGGTGCAAGCGTAAACAAACATCGTGGATAATGCTTGGATGATTAACAAAATCTAAAGGAGGAAGAATGGAGATCCATTTTGAGGCAGGTTTAAAAGGCCACGTGATGCTACAGAGTCAGCCAAGTTAGTATCGAGGCAGCCGCTGCCGTTAGGGTGTCATGCACGTATCCTCCCAACGTGGATCGGTATAGGAATGAGAAAGACAATACCCGCTTTAACGCCTTCCTTGACCATTTATCCGTAAGTAATGTTATTCATCACAATTAGTAATATTGTCTTGCTCTGTCCCATACTTTCTAGCTTCCTCCTAATAAGACTCACATTCTTTTTCAACAGATGAGGTTCAAGTTGGATCCGAAAGATGATGCAACTAAACAAGCATGCACTCATGTTTTTCACCGCTCTGCTGACAAGATCGGTACCACCTTAGAAAATCTCACTTTGAAGGCAAGGCTAACAATGAAATTGCCCAAACATCTCGATGGAATATATTATAGATGAAGACCGGACAGCCCTCGTTAAACACCGGTCCGATCCAAAGTATCGTAGGCTATATGTATTTGATCGGACCACATATTGAACTTGTATTTATGTATGTGCCTTACAAGTGTATCTTCTTCTAGGCTAACTGCTTTGAAGAACAAAACCAACCGTTCTAAAGTGAAATTCCAATGACAACAGGATCTCGTAGCTATATTGCACACTACGTGGCTATTGTAAATAGCTGCTACTTCCTTCTTTTTTTGTGCCATATTTTCGTATCTATATTGACTTGTTCCAAATACAGAGGAAAGCCCTTGCGGACCAAAAAGAACTCGAATCAATGTAGTGCAAAATCCTAAAGGATTGCCACAACAGAAAGATGAAGGGCAGGAGCAAACCAGTACAAGACGCTGTTGTAAGTCCATACTCATCCTGCCTAGAAATTATTGGTACTGTGATGTGTTCATGTAACTACTTGGTTTGCAGCCAATGTCGATTACTCTGTTCACTTTTATACACATTGTCTTAACGTATCATTTCACCTTACATGGTTTAAAAGAGATGAAGGATATTCTTTTGGTCTTGATACGTAATCTAGTTGTTATGTTCACGCATGCACACAATGATAAAATAGGTTGTTTGTTTTATATCTGTTTGCCCATGATATGAATGATGTCATACTAAGTTCATCCTACTTTAAACCATGTCTCTTTATCCTTAGATGTCAACGAATGTGAGGAAATAGACAATACAAAGAGGCATGCTACATGGACATATGTTCCGAAAGTGATTTTATTATGTAGTTGGCACTACAATACATGCTAATGTATTATAGTAGTTCACCAAAATAAGTTATGTATAAACATTTAACCTACTTTGTTTGTTTTTGTCTCATTAGTAACCGATACGTCTCCAACGTATCTATAATTTTTTATTGCTCCATGCTATGTTATCTACTGTTTCGGGCAATATTAGGGTTTATTTTCCACTTTTATATTATTTTTGGGACTAACCTATTAACCGGAGGGCCAGCCCAGAATTGTTGTTTTTTTGCCTATTTCAGTGTTTCGAAGAAACGGAATATCAAACGGAGTCCAATTGACCTGAAACTCCATGGAACCTATTTTTGGACCAGAAGAAGCCCATTGAGCATGTGAAGCTCACTGAGAGTCTCGGGCTGCCCACGAGGGTGGGGCGCGCCACCCCCGGGGCACACCTCTACCTCGTGGCCAGCCCGAAGTCCACCGACGCCCTCCTGCACCCATATATACTCGCACCCTAAAACTTCCAGTAACGGAGATTAGATCGAAGTTCCGCCGCAAGCCTCCTCAGTAGCCACGAGAAATCAATCTAGGCCCTCTCGGCGCCTCACGGAGGGGGGCCATCATCACCGGTGGCCATGGAGAAGTATCACCGAGGGGTCTTCATCACCATGAAGGCCAAGGACCAGAAGGTCGAGGCCATGGAGGAGGAAGCACAAGGGGGAGAACCTCTCCTCCTCTCTTCCGGTGGCGCCGGAGTGCCATCGGGAGGGGAATCATCACCACGGTGATCGACTTCATCAACATCACCATCCTCATCTCTTTTACGCAGTCCACTCTCCCCCAAACCGTTGTAATCCCCTACTTGAACATGGTGCTTTATGCCACATATTATGATCCAATGATGTGTTGCCATCCTATGATGTTTTGAGTAGATATCTTTTGTCTTTGGGTTGGTTGATGATCTAGATTGGTATGAGTTGTATGTTTTACTTTGGTGCTGTCCTATGGTGCCCTCCGTGTCGCGCAAGCGTGAGGGATTCAGCTGTAGGGTGTTGCAACACGCTCATGATTCGCTTATAGTGGGTTGCTAGAGTGATGTAAGCTTAAACCCGAGTAAGAGGGATTGTTGCGTATGGGAATAAAGAGGACTTGATGCTTTAATGCTATGGTTGGGTTTTACCTTAATGATATTTAGTAGTTGCGGATGCTTGCTAGAGTTCCAATCATAAGAGCATATGATCCAAGTAGAGAAAGTATGTTAGTTTATGCCTCTCCCTCATATGAAACATCAATAGTGATTACCGGTTTTGTTAACAATTGCCTAGGACAATTCCGCACACCGATCCACCATTATTCCACACTCGCTATTTATAATATTTAGTATTATATTATAAATTTATGATAACAGCACCTACTTTTATGTTTTAGCTCTTCGATACCATGCAAAGTTATCCTCTTCATACCCACAACATAGTTTTATTTCTAGTTGCTAGTTGGAAGTAAACGTTCGGTGCACGTAGAGTCGTATCGGTGGCAGATAGGGCTTGAGAGAATATTGATCTTACCTTTATCTCCTTGTGGGTTCGACACTCCATACTTATCACTTCCATCCTTGGAAAGTGCTACGATGATTCCTTGCACTTGGGGATTATCAAGCACTTTTCTGGCGCCGTTGCCGGGGAGCAATAGCGTGGGGTTGATATTCTCGTGTGTGCTTGTTTGCTTTCTTCACTAAGTAGATTTTGTTTTTCCTTTTTGTTCCTGTTTAGTTGTGGGTGAAACATAAAAAAAATTAAATGAAAATACAAAAAAATTTATTACTTGCCTTTCATGCCTAAAAAGTTTTTCAAAAATAGAAGTGATTGGAAGGTTTTGCATTGAAGAAGTGAGGGTCGACCTTGAGCACTTGTGCTCATGCTCACGGAAACAACGTAGAATTTTCCATGGAAGTTTATCTGTAAATAATTATCCCCTTGTATATATTCCTTGTATTATAAAAATAATGTGCCAATCTTTGGTTTTAGGATGATTAGATTGCTTGTTTGCTATGTGCAGAACAAAAACAGAAACTTTGGCTGTAGTGTGTGAATTTTCATTTTTTATTAGAAAGCCAAATGGGTCTGAAACTTTTTGCACATTACTTCTGAACAAATTTTGCAAATTTTCAAATTTATTTTATAATTTTATAAGTTACATAAGTTTCGCAAACTTCCAGATTACTACAGACTGTTCTGTTTTCAACAGATTCTGTTTTGCGTGTGTTGTTTGCTTATTTCGATGAATCTATGAGTAGTATCGGAGGGTATGAACCATAGAGAAGTTGGAATACAGTAGATTTAACATCAATAAAAATAAAGAATGAGTTCATTACAGTACCTAAAGGTAGTGATTTGCTTTATTACACTAATGGATCTCACAAGTTTTTTTGTTAAAGTTTTGTGTGGATGAAGTGTCTGAAGGTCGAGGAGCTATCAATATGAGAAGAATAAAGAGAGGCAAGAGTTAAAGCTTGGGGATGCCCAAGGCACCCCAAGTAAATATTTCAAAGGATACTCAAGCATCTAAGCTTGGGGATGCCCCGGTTGGCATCCCATCTTTCTTCTTCAACAAATATCGGTATACCTCGGTTTTTGTTTTGTTCACATGATTTGTGTCCTTTGTGTTTTTCCTTTTCTTCAAGAACCATGCTAGCATGAGATATCCCTTCATTGATTTATAGAATACTTCATGTGCTTCACTTAAATCTTTTAAGTATGATCTTATAGAGTTACTCTTTGTGCTTCACTTAAATCTTTTGAGTATGGTTTTATAGAATGCTTCATGTGCTTCACTTATACATTTTGAGCTTGGATATTGGTCAGTTGTAGAATGCTCCATGAACTTCACTTATACCTTTTGGAGTATGAATAATACTATCATTTAAAGTGGGTTTGGAAGTGTGTCAACTTTAGGAATTAGTGATCCCACTATTTTGGAGGATGTTGAATCTTAGTGTGATATTTATGAAAGTGGATTCGGAAGAGTGTCAACTTTAGCTAGTAATGATTCCACTATTTCGGAAGAGGTTCCAATTGAGTATGAGAACAAAGTTTCTATCCATGATACTACTGAAAATTATTATGAGGGAGGAATACATGCTTGTAGGAGTCGCAATAATATTAAGTTTCCTCTCTATGTGCTTAAAGTTTTGAAGTTATACTTGTTTTGCCTTCCTATGCTAGTTGATTCTTGTTCCCATAAGTTGTGTGCTCACAAAATACCTAGGCATAGGAAGTGTGTTAGATTTAAATATGCTAGTCATATTCTTCATGATGCTCCCTTTATGTTTCAATTCTTATCTTTTATGTGAGCATCATTGAAATCATCATGCCTAGCTAAAAGGCATTAAAGAAAAGCGCTTGTTGGGAGACAACCCAATATTTACCCTTACTGTTTTTGTGTGTTTACATGATTAATATACTGTAGTAATCATGTTTTATATCTTTGTTTCAATAAAGTGCCAAGTAAGACCTTTGGGAAGACTTGGGTGAAAGTTAATGTGATCTTGCTGTAAAAAACAGAAACTTTGCGCTCACGAGAATAGATGTCATTTTTTACAGAAGAGTGATTTTGAGTTGATTCTTTTTGCAGAAGATTAATAGACAAATTAATCATGTTCACCAATTTATTTCATAATTTTTGGAGTAGCATAAATATGGTTATTGTTCAGATCATTACAGACTGTTCTGTTTCAGACAGATTATGTTTTCATTGCATAGTTTACTTGTTTTCTAGTTTCTATGGCTTATATTTCTCAATATAATTTGTAGAAATGATATGGTACAGTAGGCATTGTGTGAAAACAATTATGAACCTTGTCTTTGTCAGTACCAAAGTGAATGGTTTGCTCTTTATCATACTAACCTATCTCGCGAAGTTTGGCTAAGTTTTCTATGATTGAAGTTTTCAAGTTTTGGGTGAGATATCGATATGAGGAGAATAAGGAGTGGAAAGACCCTAAGCTTGGGGATGCCCAAGCCACCCCAAGGTAATATTCAAGGAAGACTCAAGCGCCTAAGCTTGGGGATGCCCCGGAAGGCATCCGCTCTTTCGTTTTCAAAACTATCGGTACACCTTACTCGGAGCTATATTTTTATTCGTCACATGATATGTGTTTTACTTGGAGCGTCATTTTATTTTGTTATTATTATCTAGCTGATATTTATAATAGTGTTTTTCATCTTTACTTTCAATAAAAATGTCAAGGATAGCCTTTACCATGCTTATTTTGCTATTATACATGTTGCTGTTTGAAAACAGAAAGTTTACCGCTGTTGCAAAAATTCCCTAGAAAAGTAAGAGCATGATATAATGTTGAAACTTTTTGCATAATGAGCTCTTATAAACATACTACAGTGGGAACTTCCTCTCATAATTTTTTGGAGTTAGGGAAGTATGATGAATCTTGCATTCTTTACAGACTATACTGTTTTGGAAGATTGCTGTTATGGTTGCATTGTTTGCATATGTTTGATTTTTTAATGGTTCTATTTGAGGATAGGAGTGTTAAATATGCAGAGGCATTTAGTATGCAATGTTGAATAATAATTTTAGTAATTTGTTACAGTAGAAAATGATAAGGTTTTGCATTGGTTTATACTAACCTATCTCATGAGTACTTGTTGAGCTTGGTGTGTATGAAGCTTTTGAGATTTAGGAAACCGACGTATAAAAGGAATTAAGGAGACACAAAAGCTCAAGCTTGGGGATGCCCAAGGCACCCCAAGACATTATTTCAAGAAGTCTCAAGCATCTAAGCTTGGGGATGCCCCGGTAGGCATCCCACCTTTTCTCTTCAACAACTATCGGTTAGTATCGGTTGAACCTAAGTTTTTGCTTCTTCACATGAGTTGTGCTATCCTTGCAACGTCATTTTATTTTATTTTGCTTGATGTTTGAATAAAATCATTGGATCTGAAATATTGAATGAAAAATAATCCTCCCATGGCTAGTTAATAATTTTACTACTCAGTGTTCTTCACTCATATCTTTTGGAGTAGTTTGTCATTTGCTCACATGCTTCATGTCTATCCTATGAGTAAATGGGGGAATGAATTGAATGTCATAAATCTGAACTTTTATATGTTTCATTTGCTTATAACATGGTTAGTGATGACTTCACACATATAAAGTATGAGGCATAAAAGTTGTTGAGAATTGGCAAACGTAGTTTTGGTCATCGTTGCAATTAATAGGAAGTAATAAGGAAAGAGAGGTTCACATACAAATATATTATCTTGGACATCTTTTATGATTGTGAAGCACTCATTAAGTATGACATGCTAAAAAGAGTTGACATTGGACAAGGAAGACAACGTAATGGTTTATGTTTTCCGACATCTCAGTTAATGTATATTGTCATTGACCTTCCAAACATGTTGAGCTTGCCTTTATCCCTCATGCTAGACAAATCCCTTGCACCAAGTAGAGATACTACTTGTGCTTCCAAATACCCGTAAACCCAGTTTTGCCATGAGAGTCCACCATACCTACCTATGGATTGAGTAAGATCCTTCAAGTAAGTTGTCATCGGTGCAAGCAATAAAAATTGCTCTCTAAATATGCATGACTTATTAGTGCAGAGAAATAAGCTTTGTACGAACTTGTTGTGGAAGTAATAAAAGCGACGACCTGCATAATAAAGGTCCACATACAAGGGGCAATATAAAGTGACGTTCTTTTGCATTAAAATTTTGTGCATCAACCCTAAACGCGCATGACAACCTCTGCTTCCCTCTACGAAGGGCTTATCTTTTACTTTATGTTTTTACTCTATGCTTGAGTCAAGGTGATCCTCACCATTCCCATTTTCATTTTATCCTTTGGCAAGCTCCTTGTGTTTGAAAGATCATGATATATATATCCAATTGGATGTAAGTTAGCATGGGCTATTATTGTTGACATCACCTAAAGGTGAATACGTTGGGAGGCAACACAATAAGCCCCTATCTTTCTCAAAGGTCCGCTAAAACTCCATAACCACAAGTATTGCGTGAGTGTTAGCAATTGTAGAAGACTATATGATAGTTGAGTATGTGGACTTGCTGAAAAGCTCTATTCTTGACTCTTTCTCGATGTTATGATAAATTGCAATTGCTTCAATGACTGAGATTATAGTTTGTTAGTTCTCAATGAAGTTTCTGAACCATGCTTGACATTGTGAATAGATTGTTACTTGATCATGAAAATTTTTATGAGATAAGATGCTATTATGACACATAATGATGCTAGAAAAAGTGAGTTGAATTATCATTGATCAAACTTAAGCACTTACTAGCATTCCGCATCAAAAATTATCTTTTTATCATTTACCTACTCGAGGACGAGCAGGAATTAAGCTTGGGGATGCCTGATACATCTTCAACGTATCTATAATTTTTGATTGCTCCATGCTATGTTATCTACTGTTTTCGGGCAATATTAGGCTTTATTTTCCACTTGTATATTATTTTTGGGACTAACCTATTAACCGGAGGCCTAGCCCAGAATTGTTGTTTTTTGCCTATTTCAGTGTTTCGAAGAAAAGGAATATCAAACGGAGTCCAAAAGACCTGAAACTCCACGGAACCTATTTTTGGACCAGAAGAAGCCCATTGAGTACTGTGAAGCTCACGGGGAGTCGGGCTGCCCACGAGGGTGGGGGCGTGCCCACCCCTAGGGCGCGCCCCTACCTCGTGGCCAGCCCGGAAGTCCACCGACGCCCTCCCCCGCACCCATATATACTCGCACCCTAAAACTTCCGTAACAGAGATTAGATCGGAAGTTTCGCCACCGCAAGCCTCTCAGAGCCACGAGAAATCAATCTAGGCCCTCTCTCGCGCCTGCCTGAGGGGGGGCCATCATCACCGGTGGCCATGGAGGAGTATCCGGTGGGGTCTTCATCACCATGAAGGCCAAGGACCAGAAGGTGGAGGCCATGGAGGAGGAAGCACAAGGGGGAGAACCTCTCCTCCTCTCTTCCGGTGGCGCCGGAGTGCCATCGGGAGGGGAATCATCGCCACGGCGATCGTCTTCATCAACATCACCATCCTCATCTCTTTTACTCGGTCCACTCTCCTGCAAACCGCTGTAATCCCCTACTTGAACATGGTGCTTTATGCCACATATTATGATCCAATGATGTGTTGCCATCCTATGATGTTTTGAGTAGATATCTTTTGTCTTTGGGTTGATTGGTGATCTAGATTGGTATGAGTTGTATGTTTTACTTTCGTGCTGTCCTATGGTGCCCTCTGTGTCGCGCAAGCGTGAGGGATTCCCGCTGTAGGGTGTTGCAATACGTTCATGATTCGCTTATAGTGGGTTGCTAGTGACAAAAGCTTAAACCCGAGTAAGAGGGATTGTTGCGTATGGGAATAAAGAGGACTTGATGCTTTAATGCTATGGTTGGGTTTTACCTTAATGATCTTTAGTAGTTGCAGATGCTTGCTAGAGTTCCAATCATAAGAGCATATGATCCAAGTAGAGAAAGTATGTTAGCTTATGCCTCTCCCTCATATGAAACTGCAATAGTGATTACCGGTTTTGTTAACAATTGCCTAGGACAATTTCGCACACCGATCCACCATTATTCCACACTCTCTATTTATAATATTTAGTATTATATTCTAACTTTATGATAACATCACCTACTTTTATGTTTTAGCTCTCCGATATCATGCAAAGTTATCCTCTTCATACCCACAACATAGTTTTATTTCTAGTTGCTAGTTGGAAGTAAACGTTCGGTGCACGTAGAGTCGTATCGGTGGCAGATAGGGCTTGAGAGAATATTGATCTTACCTTTAGCTCCTTGTGGGTTCGACACTCCATACTTATCACTTCCATCCTTGGAAAGTGCTACGATGATTCCTTGCACTTGGGGATTATCAGTAACTTATCCGGTACACTAATCTACAAGTTCAAACTTTCAGGAAGCTATGGAACAAATGATTGAACAGCCACAACCACCTGAAGGTGACGAGGCTACTACAGGCACAATGTCACCTCTTGTCAGAGTGTGTCAAGATCTCTCCACTAACAGTGCAAAAAGCACCTTCTGCGTAATTACGCTTTGGTTGTCAAGGTAACCTCGTCCAAATCGCCCTCTTGAACAAAATCTTCCTGCTAGACAGTGATATATCTGTGCTCCAGACACAAGTCCAATCCCTAATGGATGTTGTTTCGGAAACAAGAATAGTGGTTGAGAAATGTCGTCAAGATATGAATGGTTTTGAAACCATACTATCAGACATTCGCTTCGTTGTTCAAGAGCAATGGCGGAAAAAAGGTGGAGATCGTCTTTGCTCCATCGCATTCTCTGACTGAAACATTAGCACTCAGGTCAAATGATCTGTGCTTCTATACATTCGATGGTGCTTTTATCTGGATGGACTGTAAACTTTATGCCAACGGGCCTTTTGTTGTATGGTTGGAATTTATTTTGTTGTGATACAACATTTATGATGCTGCCCAGTGCAGTAATTCTGACGCTATTTTTGTATAGTGTAGGTTTATCTTAGTAATGTATTAATTTGAAAGCTTGGCAGAGCCCAACATGCCAACATTAAAGGGCCCATTCCAATTGGGCTAAAACGATTACGGGCGAAATTGACATCTAGCCCACTAAAAATATTTGGGCCTAAATCAGCATAAGCTTTCATATTTTTCTCGTAGGCATGTGCCCATAGTGGGCCTTTAACAGGCCTAAACATATTTTGGGCCCTCAGTAAAAATAGGCCGTTTACAGGTGTAAATATCTTGAGCCCATAAAAACATGGGCCTTTAATAGACCCACTGGACTTAGCAGGCCGAAATGGTGGCCCATTTACGACGCAGATCTTTGACATGCCGAAATTCGGACGGGCCGTAAATGCGCCGACCTAATACACGGGCCTTTAACAGTAGGAACTTGATCGGGCTAGATTATCGTCATTTTTATATGGGCCTTTAATGGGACCGATATGACGTTGGGCCATATATGGCCCATGGTTTATGTCCGCCGTTAACAGGCCGAAAATGACAACAGGAAGAAAGTGGCCCAAATCTATAGTGGGCCTCTAACAGGCCGAAAGTTTTGATGGCCTGTAAATGGGCCCAAATGAAGTTGGACCTTTAACAGGCCAGAAATACACCGGGCCGTAATTCGGCCCAATTACTTAGCGGACTGTTAACGGGCCAGAAGTGACCATGGGCCGCGTTGATGGCAAGTTTAGGACAGGCCGTTGATGGGCCGATTTGACAGAGAATGTTGGGCCTTTAGCTGGGCCGGCCCATTATGGTCTGCAGAATCTTGTGGGTCTTTAGCTGGGCCGGCCCATTGTAGTCCGCAAAATCTTTTGGGCCTTTAGCTGGGCCGGCCCATTGTGGTCCGCTAAATTTTGTGGGCCTTTAGCTGGGCCGGCCCATTATGGTCTGCTAATTCTTATGGGCCTTCGGTTGGGCCGGCCCATTTAAACTTTGTGGGCCTCTGTTGGGCCGGTCCACGTGTCTACATATCATAGGCCCATCTCGACCTTAGATGAGTGACACCTGTGCCAACGCGGAGCCGACGCGTGGATCCGCAACCAATGAGAATTTTACACGTGGAAAATCAGCATTGGTCGTGGCTGTTAACGGGTTATCGGATCCAAAATTCGACCCGATAGCATAACAGCGTTCCGTTACGGTGGATGCCACGTGTCGGTCACCCTTGACGAAAGCACTTCTGTGACGCGGGATTTATCGTCATGGAAGTGGACACTTCCGTGATGATAATTTTGGTAATGTCATGGAACACTTCTACTACAGCACAGGTATGATTATCTTGATTCTGTCATAAATTTGTCATGGATGTACATGCATGACAAAAAACGCGACCTACTGTGACAAACACGTATCATCACGGAAGTGTATTTTTTTGTAGTGCTTTGGGTGTTGGTCACATGACGATGTGAACTATGGGTGCTAATCACATGGTGATGTGAATTATTGATGTTAAATCACATGGCGATGTGATCTAGATTATTGACTCTAGTGCAAGTGGGAGACTGAAGGAAATATGCCCTAGAGGCAATAATAAAGTTATTATTTATTTCCTTATTTCATGATAAATGTTTATTATTCCTGCTAGAATTGTATTAACCGGAAGCATAATACTTGTGTGAATACATAGACAAACAGAGTGTCACTAGTATGCCTCTACTTGACTAGCTCGTTGATCAAAGATGGTTATGTTTCCTAGCCATAGACATGATTTGTCATTTGATTAACGGGATCACATCATGAGGAGAATGATGTGATTGACTTGACCCATTCTGTTAGCTTAGCACACGATCGTTTAGTATTCTGCTATTGCTTTCTTCATGACTTATACATGTTCCTATGACTATGAGATTATGCAACTCCTGTTTACCGGAGGAACACTTTGTGTGCTACCAAACGTCACAACGAATCGGGTGATTATAAAGGTGCTCTCTGGTGTCTCGAAAGGTACTTGTTGGGTTGGCATATTTCGAGATTAGGATTTGTCACTCCTATTGCTCGGAGAGGTATCTCCGGGCCCTTTCGGTAATGCACATCACTTAAGCCTTGCAAGCATTGCAACTAATGAGTTAGTTGCGGGATGATGTACTACTGAGCGAGTAAAGAGACTTGCCGCAAGAACGAGATTGAACTAGGTATTGAGATACCGACGATCGAATCTCGGGCAAGTAACATACCGATGACAAAGGGAACAACGTATGTTGTTAAGCGGTCTGACCGATAAAGATCTTCGTAGAATATGTGGGAGCCAATATGAGCATCTAGGTTCCGCTATTGGTTATTGACCGGAGACGTGTCTCGGTCATGTCTACATAGTTCTCGACCCCGTAGGGTCCGCGCGCTTAACGTTTCGATGACAGTTATATTATGAGTTTATATGTTTTGATGTACCGAAGATAGTTCGGAGTCCCGGATGTGATCACGGACATGACGAGGAGTCTCGAAATGGCCGAGACATGAAGATTGATATATTGGAAGCCTATATTTGGATATCAGAAGTGTTCCGGGTGAAATCAGGATTTTACCAGAGTACCGGAGGGGTTACAGGAACCCCCCGGGGGTTAATGGGCCATAATGGGCCTTAGTGGAGAAGAGGAGAGGCGGCCAGGGCAAGGGTCGCGCACCCCTCCCCCTAGTCCGAATAGGACAGGGAGAGGGAGGCAGCGCCCCCCCCCCCTTCCTTCTTCTCCTCCACCTCTTTCCCCCTCTTCTCCCAATCCAACAAGGAAAGGAGGGAGTCCTACTCCGGTGGGAGTAGGACTCCTCTGGCGTGCCCCCTCTGGTCGGCCGCACCTCCCCTTGCTCCTTTATATCTGAGGGCAAGGGGCACCCTAGAGACACAACAATTGATCGTTTGATCTTTTAGCCGTGTGCGGTGCCCCCCTGCACCATAGTCCACCTCGATAATACTGTAGCGGTGCTTAGGCGAAGCGCTGCATCGGTAGAACATCATCATCATCACCACGCCGTCGTGCTGACGAAACTCTCCCTCAACACTCGGCTGGATCAGAGTTTGAGGGACGTCATCGGGCTGAACGTGTGCTGAACTCGGAGGTGTCGTGCGTTCGGTACTTGATCGGTCGGATCGTGAAGACGTACGACTACATCAACCGCGTTGTGCTAACGCTTCCGCTTTCGATCTACGAGGGTACGTGGACAACACTCTCCCCTCTCGTTGCTATGCATCACCATGATCTTGCGTGTGCGTAGGATTTTTTTTGAAATTACTATGTTCCCCAACATTCCTTTCTTTTTCTCTTTGAATCTTGGCCATGGCCTCGTCTCATCCCCTTCTCGGTATCCATTTATCCCCTCGGTGGACCCAGAGGACATCGACACCATCATCGAGGATGTTGCCAAGGCCGCCGAGGCAGAGGCTGAGAAGATCGCCGCCGAGGAGGCCGCCAAGGGCGCTGCTGAGGACGCCGCCAAGGGGTCTGCCGGGGAGCCCGGCACGGGGCCTGCCGGGGAGCCCGGCAAGTCCGCCGCCGAGGAGGAGGTGGTTGATGACCAACCTTCCTCCTCCGCTGCCTCTGGCTCCGGAAGGTATCTGAAAGTGAGCGACGACCTTTTCGTCCATCTTCCAGGGACGTCGAGCTCCAGGGCGCCCGTCGAGGGGGAGGTGTTCGATGAGGAGGTGCTTGCCGCCGCCGGGCTCGAGGTTGTTGACGAGCCGAGCACCGGCGGCGATAGTTCTCAGGAAGAGCGGCTTCTCCAGGCCATGGGCGCCAACTTCCGGAAGCTCCAGGCGCTCCACCGCACCCGCCTGGACAAGGCTAAGTCTAGGATGGCAATGGTGGACAAGACGGAGGCGGACCTCAAGGGACGCGTCGCCGAGACGCAAACTTGGTTCCACCAAGCTTGTGAGGAGCTGAAGGCCGCCCAGGGCGAGCTGGCCAAGCGTGATGTGGAGCTCACCATGAAGCAGGCCGACATCAAGAAGGCCCAGGAGATGGCGAAGAATCTGGCTGTCGCAGCCGAGGCCGCTCAAACCCAGCACCATGCCGCACTGGACTCCCAGGAGGAGGACCTTGCCGCGTGTGAGGAGAAGCTTGCCACAACGCTCTGCGGCAAGGACGAGGAGGTGGAGAAGCTCGTCGTGCAGCGGAACCAGGAGTTGGAACAGAGGCACAGGGAGGCACTCATTGCCCAAGCTCTGGTTCACGCCGGCAAGGTGAAGGAGCTGGAGGTGGAGCAGGACGGGCTGAGGGAACAGGCCCAGAAGCTGGCCAAGGAGAAGGACACGCTCAATGGTGCCCTGATTAAGGCGCAGGGCGCGGCCCTCAGCAGGGCTAGGAAGCTCTCCAAGGCCAACAACTCCATCAAAGACCTCAAGCTGAAGCTGGAGGGTCTCAAGGGGATGATGTCGGAGGCCCAGGCCCGGGAGGTGACCCTGGCCCAAGGACCTGGAGGCCGAGAAGCAGCTGCGGAAGAACAAGACCGCCAACCACAAGGACTTTGTGGAGGGTGAGAATCGCTGGATCGGGCGCCTCGAAGGCGTCGCCAGCAGGATCACCACGCAGCTGGCTACCATGGGGATGCCAAACATGAGGTATACCCTGGAGCGCAACATGAGCCCCCAACGCCAAGCTGACCGTCTTCTTCGAGGGCGTCCTCGGAGCCCTGGAGTAGTTCCACTCCAATCGGGCGGCCTCGCTGGCCGATGAGGCCCGGAGGCTTTGCCAGGGTGCCATGACCAAGGTCCTCACCAAGATGGCGTACCGGAACCCCGACCTCGACTTCGACACCGCGCTGGACAGCTTGCCGAAGGGTGTGGACCTCGAGGCGCTCAGGGAGCGCATCAAGCCTGTCATCAGTCGTATCGGTGGAATCCAGAGGATAGAGGGCCAGCGCCGAGATTAGGCACCCCGTCTCGCACAGCCGCTGCAGGTTCATGACCAAGACAATTTTTATCTTTAGTTAGAACCGCATCAACAATTGATGTAATATAACTCTGCAGCACTTTTGATATGATGCATGTTATCTTCCTGTTTGATCTTCCCTTTGTATGTTCACCCTACGTTAACCGGGTAGGCTTGTCGGCGCGTAAACCCAAGGCAGCACCTTGAGGACGGATCCCCAATGGCCTGCCGGGTGTGCTTGCTGCCGAGCGAACCACCTTACCGCTCTCAACGCGGTCACTCGAACTGTCGAGCTTGACTCGAGTCAGAATCGAGAGCGTTGCCAATTGCGGAAGGCTACCTGCCACTCTCGACGCGGCCGCTTGAGCTGTTGAGCGGACTCGAAACAGAACAAGGGCATTGCCAATTGCAGAGGGGCCCCTTTGCGTGCAGGCTTTCATACATAGGGTAGGACCTTCGAGGACAATAACCTCATATATAAAAAGGAAATTGCTTAAAGTTTCGCATGACTTAGCTTTTCTGTCGTCACACGGGCATCCACCGCATGCGCAGATGGTGCCGTCAAGCTCGGTCGTCTTCTTCCTTGGAACGACGGCCGCCCTGAAGCCGCTGCTTGATCAGACCAGATTTTCACAACCGCGCCATCCCCAACCTGGCGCGCCAAATATGTCGGTGGGAACGACACCTATGGGGTCACTGGGATCCCTTCTACGGTCGACGGGCGCGAGATTGTGCAAAGAGCGGGTCTGGCAGGAAGCACACGGGTCGTTTACCCAGGTTCGGGCCGCGAGGATGCGTAAAACCCTAGTCCTACTTTGGTGGGTGTATTTCAGAGTGTTCTTGAGCTCGCGAAGTAGCTACGGTGGCTGCATAGTTCCAAAAGGCCGAATCCCTCTCTTGGTCGCCTCGGGCCTCCTTTTATAGGCAAAAAGGGGTTGCCACAGTGGCACACATGAGGTGGAAAGGTGTACAGTGCGCGAGCTTATCGCCCGGCGTTACGGGACAAAGCGCATTAAATGCGCTACTTAGCTGTCCATTAGCTTTATCGGGGACGAGAATGAGGCCCGTCCCGTCCGTCACCGCTCCGCCTCGCTTTGACACGCACCCAGGCCAGCGATGTGTGCAGCGCCATGTAGGCGGTGCAGCTCTTTGAGGTGGCGCGGTGGCAGGGCCTTCATGAAGATCTGCATGCCACCACGCAGGTGCTTGCTGAGTTAGCCTGGAAGCCGCATGTTGCCACGCAGGTGCCTGCCCAGCTGGTTGGGCTGGTAGCTGCATGCGAATGGCGGCGGAGTCTTGGCTGGTGCGGGCCTGGCAGTGGCCCCGCTGACTCCCTCGGCAAGGGTCTTGCCGGGGCCCGGCAAGGGTCTTGTCGTGGCGTTGCAGTCGTCCCCGGCAAGGCGCTTGCCAAGGGTCTTGTGGATTTCCTCGGCTAGGATCCCGCCGAGGGTCGCAATCTTCTGATCCTCATCTGATCTTGTGCGTTCATGATCTTGACAAAGATCTGCATGCCACCACGGAGGTGCCTCCTGAGCCTTGGTTCCAATGTAATTGTTGACGGTGTTCGGAACCTTTGGGCTCAAGGGTGGCTCGCTCTGCTGGTGTTGGGCAAGTTGCCCCGGCAAGGCTCTTGCCGGGGCCGCGGAGGCCACCCACCTCGCCCCTTTGCTCTTTGTGTTTCTGGTCTTGGCGTTGCTTTGGTTGTCTTGTGCTTCGGCTTCTCTCCGGCTTCCCTCCTCTACCCCATCGAGTGTGTGGCGCGGCCTTGACTCATTGCCGTGCACAAGTAAAGGGGTCAAAAGGAGAGCCCCTACTTTTGTACACCGACACTAATACATAACCCCAAAACGATAGTGGTAAATCGGTAAGAGACATCATAGATCGCACCATATCTAATAAAGTACGCTTACGACGTTCGGACACACCATTACGCTATGGTGTTCCAGGTGGCGTGAGTTGTGAAACTATTCCACATTGTTTTAAATGAAGGCCAAACTCATAACCCAAATATTCACTTCCACGATCAGATCGTAGAAACTTTATTTTCTTGTTACGAGGATTCTCCACTTAATTCTGAAATTCTTTGAAATTTTCAAATTCTTCAGACTTGTGTTTTATTAAGTAGATATACCCGTATCTGCTCAAATCATTTGTGAAGGTCAGAAAATAACGATACCCACTGTGTGCCTCAATACTCATCGAACCGCATACATCGGTATATTATTTCCAATAAGTCATTTGCTTGCTCCATTGTTCCGGAGAATGGAATTTTAGTCATCTTGCCCATGAGGCATGGTTCGCAAGTATCAAATGATTCATAATTAAGTGATTCCAAAATCACATCTGCATGGAGTTTCTTCATGCACTTTACACCAATATGACCTCAACGGTAGTGCCACAAGTATGTGCACTATCATTATTTAACTTTGCATCTTTTGGCATCAATATTATGAATATGTGTATCACTATTATCGAGATTCAATAAACCATTCACATTGGTTGTAAGACCATAGAAGGTTTTATTCATGTAAACAGAACAACAATTATTCTCTGACTTAAATGAATAACTGTATTGCAATAAACATGATCCAATCATATTCATGCTCAACGCAAACACCAAATAACATTTATTTAGGTTTCAACACTAATCCCGAAGGTAGAGGGAGTGTGCGATGGTGATCTTATCAACCTTGAAATCACTTCCAACACACATCGTCACCTGGCCCTTAACTAGTCTCTGTTCATTCAGCAACTCCTGTTTCGAGTTACTAATCTTAGCAATTGAACCGGTATCAAATACCCAGGGGCTACTATGAACACTAGTAAAGTACACATCAATAACAGTTATATCAAATATACCTTTGTTCACTTTGCCATCCTTCTTATCTGCCAAGTATTCGGGACAGTTCCGCTTCCAATGAACAGTCCCTTTGCAGTAGAAGCACTCAGTCTTAGGCTTGGGTCTAGCTTTGGGCTTCTTCACTAGAGTGTCAACTTGCTTGCCATTCTTCTTGAAGTTCCCTCTCTTTCCCTTGCCCTTTTTCATGAAACTAGAGGTCTTGGTAACCATCAACACTTGATGCTCTTTCTTGATTTCTACCATCGCCGATTTCAGCATCGCGAAGAGCTCGGGAATCATTTTCATCATCCCTTGCATATTAGTTCATCATGAAGTTCTAGTAGCTTGGTGATAGTGACTAGAGAACTTTGTCAATCACTATCTTATCTAGAAGATTAACTCCCACTTGAGTCAAGCGATTGTAGTACCCAGACATTCTGAGCACATGCTCACTGGTTGAGCTATTCTCCTCCATCTTATAGGCAAAGTACTTGTTAGAGGTCTCATACCTCTCGACATGGGCATGAGTCTGAAATACCAATTTCAACTCTTGGAACATCTCATATGCTCCGTGGCGTTCAAAACATTTTTGAAGTCCCGGTTCTAAGTCGTAAAGCATGGCCCACTAAACTATCAAGTAGTCAGCATACCGAGCTTGTCAAACATTCATAACGTCCGCATCTGCTCCTGCAATAGGTCTGTCACCTAGCGGTGCATCAAGGACATAATTCTTCTGTGCAGCAATGAGGATAATCCTCAGATCACAGACCCAGTCCGTATCATTATTACTATCATCTTTCAAATTTACTCTAGGAACATATCAAAAAATATAGGAGCTATATCGCAAGCTATTGATATACAACATAGATATGCAAATACTATCAGGACTAAGTTCATGATAAATTAAGTTCAGTTAATCAAATTACTTAAGAACTCCCACTTAGATAGATATCCCTCAAGTCATCTAAATGATACGTGATCCAAATCAACTAAACTATGTATGATCATCACGTTAGATGGAGTAGTCATCAATGGTGAACATCTCTATGTTGATCATATCTACTATATGATTCATGTTCGACCTTTCGGTCTCCAGTGTTCCGATGCCATGTCTATACATGCCAGGTGTTGTGGGAACTAGTCTGACAGTAAGGATATGGGGTACGTAGGAGGAGGCAAGATCCTAGCTACGGTGAGGTTGTGCACGCAAGGTTTATGAGTTCAGGCCCTTCTAGGAGGAAGTAGCAGCCCTACGTCTCGGTGCCCGGAGGCTTGGTCGACTGGATTATGCGTGAGAGTTGCAGGGGTGCGAACCCTTGTACCAGAGGAGGGGGTGTCTTATATAGAGTGCGCTAGGACCCCAGCCATCCCACGTTACACAGGGTTCAATATTCATTAAGACAGGGCGTTACTGGTAACGCTAGCTATAAAGAGCTATAAACGATCTTTAAGACTACAGAGTGAATGCCTGACCGTTGCCATCCTGAGTGGCTTTAGGCTTTCTGTCTTCGAGTGATTCTTCGTGTAGTCGAGTGACTCTTATCTTGATCGAATCGAATTGGGGTATCTGAGTGAAATAGTTGGTCGAGTGGATAGTGCTCCAAGGTGATTTCAGTCGGTAGATTCTGTTGTACTTTGAATGTCTTTGACTCTAGGGCTGTGTCCTTGGATAGGGCGTCTAGGTCAGGCCCATGACCCTACCCTAGGTACATGTCATCATCACTAGGCTCGTCAAGTTTAACCCGAGTATTCCGCATGTGCAAAACTGTCTTGCACCTGTTGTATGTGAACGTAGAGTCTATCACACCCGATCATCACGTGGTGTCTCAACACGACGAACTGTCACAACGGTGCATACTCAGGGAGAACACTTATACCTTGAAATTTAGTTAAGGGATCATATCATAATGCTACCGCTATACTAAGCAAAATAAGATGCATAAAAGATAAACATCACATGCAATCAAAATATGTGACATGATATGGCCATCACCATCGTGTGCTTTTGATCTCCATCTCCAAAGCATCGTTATGATCTCCATCGCCACCGCTCGACACCTTGATCTCCGTCAGAAGCGTCAGAATCGTCTTCTCGCCAACTATTGCTTCTACAACTATCGCTAACACATAGTGATAAAGTAAAAGCAATTGCATGGCGTTGGCATTTCATACAATAAAGAGACAACCATAAGGCTCCTGCCGGCTGCCGATAACTTTTACATAACCTGATCATCTCATACAATAAAGTATATCACATCATGTCTTGACCATATCACATCACAACATGCCCTGCAAAAACAAGTTAGACGTCCTCTACTTTGTTGTTGCAAGTTTTACGTGCCTGCTACGGGCTTCTGGCAAGAACCGTTATTACTTACGCATCAAAACCACAATGATGATTTATCAAGCTTGCTATTTTAACCTTAAACAAAGACCGGTCGTAGTCAAATTCAATCAACTAAAGTAGGAGAAACAGACACCCGCCAGCCACCTTTATGCAAAACTAGTTGCATGTCTGTTAGTGGAACCGGTCTCGTGAACGTGGTCATGTAAGGTTGGTCCGGGCCGCTTCATCCAACAATACCTCCAAATAAAAATAAGACATTGGTGGTAAGCAGTATGATGATCAACACCCACAACTCTTTGTGTTCTACTCGTGCATATCATCTACGCATAGACCTGGCTCAAATGCCACTGTTGGAAAACGTAGCATGCAATTTAAAAAAATCCTACGCTCACGCAAGATCTATCTAGGAGATGCATAGCAACGAGGGGGAGAGTGTGTCTACATACCCTCGTAGACCGAAAGCGAAAGCGTTTGACAACGCGGTTGATGTAGACGAACTTCTTCTAGCTCCGACCGATCAAGCACTGAATGTACGACACCTCCGAGTTATGCACACGTTCAGCGCGATGACGTTCCTCGCCTTCTTGATACAGCAAGGTGTCGAGGAAGTAGATGAGTTCTATCAACACGACGGTGTGGTGACAATGATGGTGAAGTGATCCATGCAGGGCTTCGCCTAAGCACCGCAAGAATATGACCGGGGGTGTAAACTGTGGAGGGGGGCGCCGCACACGGCTAACAATTGATGTTGTGTGTTCTAGGCGCCCCCTCCCCATATATATAGGTGCGAGGAAGATGGGAGAGGCCAAGGGGCGCCCCAAGTGGGGCTGGATCCCACTTGGGCTCCTGCCCTGGTTCGCCCCCCCCCCTTCCTTGTATAGGCACCAAGGGAAGGAAGGGGGAGGTGGCGCCCCCCTTTCCTTTCTCCCTTGAGGAGGGGAAGGAAGGAGGGACTTGCCCTCCCCCTTTCCTTTCCCTAGGGCTGGCCGGCCTGGTGGAGGGGCGCACCAGCCCCTTGTGGGCTGGTCTATCCCTCCCTTGGCCCATTAAGCCCGTATCTTTGCCGGGGGTGCCCGGAACCCCTTCCAGTGACCTTATATGTACACGGTACCCTCCGGAACACTTCTGGTGTACAAATACCATAGTCCTATATATCAATCTTTACCTCTCGACCATTTAGAGACTCCTCGTCATGTCCGTGATCTCATCCGGGACTCCGAACAACATTCGGTCACCAAATCACATAACTCATATAATATTAAATTGTCATCGAACGTTAAGCGTGCGGACCCTACGGGTTCGAGAACTATGTAGACTTGACCGAGACACCTCTTCGGTCAATAACCAATAGCGGAACCTGGATGCTCATATTGGCTCCTACATATTCTACGAAAATCTTTATCTGTCGAACCGTTATGACAATATACGTTATTCCCTTTGTCCATTGGTATGTTACTTGCCCGAGATTCGATCGTCGGTATCCACATACCTAGTTCAATCTCGTTACCGGCAAGTCTCTTTACTCGTTCTGTAATATATCATCTTGTAACTAACTCATTAGTCACTTTGCTTGCAAGGCTTCTTATGATGTGCATTACCGAGAGGGCCCAGAGATACCTCTCCGATAATCGGAGTGACAAATCCTAATCTCGATCTATGCCAATCCAACAAACACCTTCGGAGATACCAGAGAGCATCTTTATAATCACCCAGTTATGTTGTGACGCTTGATAGCACACAAGGTATTCCTCAGATCCGGAGTTGCATAATCTTATAGTCTAAGGAATATGTATTTGACATGAAGAAAGCAATAGCAGTAAAACTGAACGATCAATATGCTAATCTAACGGATGGGTCTTGTCCATCACATCATTCTCCTAATGATGTGATCCCGTTCATCAAATGACAACACATGTCTATGGTTAGGAAACTTAACCATCTTTGATTAGCGAGCTAGTCTAGTAGAGGCTTACTAGGGACACAGTGTTTTGTCTATGTATCCACACATGTATCAAGTTTCCGGTTAATACAATTGTAGGATGAATAATATACATTTATCATGATATAAGGAAATATAAAATAACAACTTTATTATTGCCTCTATGGCATATTTCCTTCAGAGGGAGAGCTGGCATGTTGGTCTATAGGTATTTTGATCATTATAACATGGCAAACGAGATGTGAGCTGACAGTAAGGGTGTCTAGTGGCATTCTGAGCATGCGCCTAACGAAGCGATGATATTTTTGAGCAGTTGAAATTCCTAGTGGCAAAACAAAATAGTGAGACACAACCGGTGGCATAAATGATAAAATCCCTAACCGAATTGCGCGTACTAAAGACTTTTCACATATGTCCAAGGATAAAGCGTGAGACACAAGGTTATGTAGAAAAGACCTTTATAGGTCTCCTTTATGATAAAGCATAGCAAGTATGCTAATTCTACACATATAATACATACAATGGGAGATATATCACACAACTGCTATGCTTCCAAAAACAATATTTTTTTCCTAACAACATAACTTGGTAATTTTGCTTTTATTTATACCATTGTGTAATTTGGCAGTGGGATGGTAAGTGCACTATCCTCTAAGAGACATATAGTACGGATTGTTGGACATAGGGCGAAATCAGTTTTCTAAAAATTAGTCCTCCCCTAATCAAGTATAGCTATCAACTATGCTATATTAGCATTTTCAAAGAAAGTGATAAAAGGTAAGCAATATATGGTACCGACGGTAGAAGGACATGCAACACTTGGGGTTTCTACCGGAACAAAAAGAGTAAACATGACTGAATTGCTTATACTAGAAGACTTTTCACATATGTCCAAGGATAAAGCATGACACACAAGGTTACGCAGAAAACCCCTTTGTAGGTTTCCTTATCCTTAATGAGTAAGTATAGCAAGTATGCTTATTCGTCACATACAATACATACAATGAGAGATATATCACACAGTCGCCATGCCTCCCAAAGCTCATTAAAGTATTTTTTTCCCAACAATATGACCCGGTAATTTTGTTGCACCTAACGCTTCCTCAAAGATTTTATTTCACACCATCGTGTAATTTGGCAGTGAGATGGTAGGTGCATTGTCCTCTAGCTCGTGTTGTAGGACACAAGTTGTTTTCCAAAAGTAAGTTTAAAACATTTCATCCCCCAAAACCAAAATCAAACATGACTGACTAATCACTTATGTCACGTTAGTGTTTCTAGAGGGGGACAGAAAAAAAAGTAAGCAATACATAGTATCAACAATACAAGGACATGCAACATATGAGTTTCAAGCCCCAGAAAGGGTAGAATTAACCGAATTCTTCTATTAGAAGACTTCTCGGTGTGCCCAAGAATAGAGCATGACACACAAGGTTACACAGAAAAGACCTTTGTAGATTTTCCTTATGAGTAAGCATATCTCGTCATGTAGGATATGTACAAATTGGCGACAGATCACACAGTTGTCATGTTCCCAAAGTTTTATGGCTCACTAATACTTCCTCTGTTTCAAATTATTCGTCGCAGAAATGGGCGTATCTAGAACTAAAATACATCTAGATACATCCATACCTGTGACAAGTAATTCGGAACGGAGGGAGTATGTATTTTTTGCTGACCCTGCAACTGTGCTGTACACCTCCTTTTTTTTAAATAAAAAGGGTCCGATTCATGAGACGATTTTTTTAGGGAAACCAGCAGAGGCGATTTTTTAAAATCGCGTTGACGAGAGCGCTCCCAACCGTCTACCTACCCCACCACGGCACCATCTCGTCCGGCATGCTAGCGTGCGTGCGTGCGTGCGTGCGTGCGATCTCTGTCACCGCGCTCGCCGCTTCCCCCCGTACGTGCGGCGCGCGAATCTGAGCTCCCGTCATCCACACGCCCGATCGGCACCGACACGGGGAGATCCGCCCAGAAAATGACCCGGAAAAGTTCCAAATCTGGCGCGCGGCGAGGAGAGGGATGGGATGGGGGAAAGGAAGGGGAGGCGGCTGAGCGGGAGACGGCGCCGCCGACGCCACCGCCGCGAGCCCATGGCTGCCGGGGCGGTGGCTCCGGCTCCAGGCGGTCCGGCTCGCCCGGATCCCGCGCGAGGTTGGTGGCGACGAATTTTTAGGCGGTTCTTCTTCTCCGGCTCTGTTGACTGTTTTGGTGCTACTGCCACGGCCCGCCGCCCCTTGGTTCGCGGCGGATCCGTCTCGATCTGTTGGAGCTGGCACGCACGCACGGGCGCACGGAAGCGCGGTTGGTTAGCCGCTGGTTTTGCTCGGCGGTTTGTTGGTTTGTTGGTTGATAGATAGATACTCCCTTCGTTCCTAAATAATTGTCTTTTTAAAGATTTCAACAAGTGACTACAACGGAGCAAAATGAGTGAATCTACACTTTCTTTAAAACATATCTACATACATCCGTATGTTGTAGTTCATTTGAGATGACTAGAAAGACAAACTAGAAAGACAAATATTTGGGAACGGAGGGAGTAGATGTTGGATTGGATGGCTCCGCGCGCAATCTCGCCTGTTTCTGCCGCCGCCGTGCTCTCTCATGGCCCGTGGAATGGACTCGTCCATCGTTCACTGACCACAGAGACAGACACAGAGTCGTATCCCTGGCGCTTAAGGATGGATCCCAACTGCTAGCTTCTTTGGATTGTCCAGACAATAGATAAGATGCTTACGCAAACTATGGCTTTTCCCTTCTTCTTCTGCATCCAAAGTTCCAAACCCAAAGTTTCGAACTGAAAAAGGCTATACAGCACACCACGCTACATGTATGCGGCCGCACGTTCAGATAGGCAACTTACATTTTAAGCATGCGATGTGATGTGATGATGGAGTGGTGATCCATGTGAAAAAATATGCAAATCCGCAGCTTACTCTGGTAATTGCTGTAATTCATGCAGTATCTTTCACCCGTAAGATCGTTACAACATGTTAGTTCTTCTTCCCTGGAATTGTCCAAACAATACTTCCCTTTTTTTTTAAGTCTTAACCCAAGTTTCAAACTGAAGACTAGATAACACACCATGCCACATGCATGCTGCCGCACATTCAGATAATCAACTACATTTAACATTAGTGATCAATGTTCTAAAATTAACAGTAGCCATAGCCAATTCTTCTAATTGTTGTAATTCGCACAATGTTTTCCCTGTAAGATCTTTAGAACATGCTATTTTTTTGCTTCTATGTGAAGCATCTTATTATAGCAATTTCCCTGTAGCGAGTAATGACATCGCTCTGCTTTGTTCAGGCAGGCGCAAGAAATGGATAAATGTGATGAAGCCCTTGGACTGCTGAATTTGCACTGGAGTCTGTCCTAAACTATGCAGGAGCTTACCAACAACTGTCATGTATTCTTGGTCATGAATGCAACCAGGCAGGTAAATCTCCAACAAGATGCTGCCTACTTGTTTTTGTAGTGGAATCTCCACATTCGCAGTTAGTTAAATGATCAAGGTTTTTCAAGTACTTTGCAAGTTTACAAAGTAGGATGACTGCCATTACATAGGATCAGTGTTCGTTTCACACGGTTTCACTTTTCTCTCCCGAATACACACCTAGGTGCGCATAGAAGGAAATGCCTAGGTGAGCCAAACTTACAGCCTGCAACAAAAGCAAAACAGCCAGAAAGGAGAAGGAGAAGAACGCAAACAAACCGTACAGCAAACAAATAGTTTCACTTCTGTTCTTTCCTTATAAAACTGATTTGTAAAGATTATCTTAAAGGAAGGTAGAATAATTCCTTTAGATAATAACCTAACTATGTCTAAAGGGGAGGTATGTTTTCCCTTTCTTACTATTCTAATCCAACGATTAGTACTTCGTGCCTTGTTAATAAATTGAACCATGATCATGTTAGGGCAATTAAAGGTCAGTTCACCTAGAAATATGGTTGGACTAGTATTAATTCTGTTCATTCTTCCAACTGCCCTTAGCTTATGCAATCCTTTTCTTCCTCACAATGCTAGATTTAACAACCTCCAATCCAGGGAAAATAACAATAGACAGACACAGATACAGCACTTGTGCCTGTGCAGGGGGTTAACTATCCTACGGGCAAGAAGCATCAACCAGAAGCTCAAGCATAAAAAAGGTAAACTAGAATATTGTTAGAGAAACTCCATCCGGTAAGCCAAACCACTAATACCGCCACTAACTTCGTCCCTTTCTGGGAATTTTTGGTTTACTGGCCTTCGAACACGCTCCGGCTGACAAACAGCTTCATCCTGCCCCCTGCCCTAAGTTGCTGTTTTTTGCAGCCTACTTCTATCTCTACAAAATATTGTAGGAGCTGAATTACTTTGGAATCTAGATATACATCTAATCGATTGCGCAGTTTCTTCCCATCAAATAGTGAGTGCTTGCGAATAGGTAATGTGTATTACGTTATCCCCTGGGAGGCTAGGACTAGGATTTTCAAATGACTCCAACTTGTGTGCAAGGTCTGTATTACGACAAATTTACGGTACTGTCCAAGTGTTATTTCAAAAGTTTGAATTGGATTAGTTATACATGACAAATAACTGGAACACATTGTTGCTCTCACATCATGCTAAATAGTAGCGCTACTGCTAAATAGCTATACACATTAATGATATAATAACTCATCATGATCATAATAACAACTGATCATCATCATCATCATCATCATCATCATAACAACTCATGATCATCATCATCATCATAGTCATATAAGAACTCATCATAATAACAACTCATCATCATCATCTATGAGTCATATAACAACTCATCATTCTAAAACATTCTAGCACATAACTCATCATCATCATAATAAGAACTCCTCATCATCATAGTCATAACCAACACTAATTAATTGTTCATAGCACATGATGAGTACTACTACCTTAAAAGATGCGCCTGGTGCAAAGATCCTTATATTAAAAATTAGCTCATGTTGGTGTATGTTGTACTTGATGCTATCTTTCGCTCTCTTGCTCTTTTGCTCTTTGTCTTCTCCTTGGCCTGCTTCCCCTGGGAGCTGGCCAAGGGGAGAGGAGCGTAGATTGCTTAGAGTTTCTGCTGGGGCAGCATTTTGCTGTTTTATTCCCCCGCGCGCCTTGTAGCTTCGAACAATGTTCTGTGGTTTCGTTATTGCAATGGAACCGTGGCGTGAGCCCTTTTCCTCTAAAAAATGATGAGTACTACCTAGGACCTACTCCTCTCTCTTAGGTAAAATAGCATAAAACAGGTAAACCGGTCCATCTCCATAATGGAGAATGGAGATCCATCTGTCTCCAACTTGTGGCTTGCGCACATTTATGTTGTCTCCAATTGGTTGCCTGCGTGCATTCATTACTTTCCTCCATTCTTTGACATTGAGCTTTTCATCTTTTAATAAAATCGAGTATGCACTATGGTAAGCTGTCTGCGGAGTTGGTCGTAAGCTAACCATATGCATATGACCTTCGGTAAGCATCATTTCAGGCACAACCTCCTTCGAGGGCTTCTGTTGAAGAACATAATGGTAACATATATAGTTAGCAATGTAGTTTACTTAAGAAGAATGTATGCAACCATAGTTAACAAAATCATATTATCTTTTAAGTTACCTTCATGCAACTCGTGGACTAGTGGCACGTATCCACTAAAATTTGGGCCAATTAGATAATTGGTCTTAAAAATCTCAACATCATTTATAAATGAGACAAGAGATCCTTTCTCATCACAATTTAGCTCGGAGCCATAGCTGTAGTACGTCTTGTCTACAGCCTTCCGAGTATTTCTTGAAGATAAGAAATAAGCTAACAATTATAAATAAACAAGTTTAGTAGAGATGAACACCAAATATTTTTAAATAAACAATATAAATTACTTAACAAATTTGTTTGACAAACTCACATAAAGGCGGAACTGGAGGCATATCCACATCCACCCAAATGTCGATATTATTTTCAATATCATCCTCAGGACAAATATCAAAGGTTATTTGCATATTCTCCTCAAATCCATAGGCCTTGCAGAGAGCTCCCCAATTAGAGCAACCAAAATGTGAGTTAATAAGTGCATTGTAGAGCTTAACCCGAAAAGCATAACCATGTTTAGTCGTGAGGTGGGCTCTCCTTATCTCCATATTCTCACTCTCTTGGAAACCGAGCTTCTCTAAGACAAACAGTCTTGCATGGCAGGGGATGCACTAGCTAAATTGAAAACCCCTGGAAATTACACGTTGAAGCAAAGAAGTACAAGTCATGCTTAATTACGCGTTTATGCAAAGAAGCACAAGTCAATACCTATCGTAAAAACATCGAAGGTCTCGTCCAGCTTGATGGTGAAGTACCTACCGTTTTCCAGATGATACCTGTCGCACATACCCCGGTCGTCGCCGCAGTAATCGCACTTGGGGATCCTATCATCGTCAGACATTTCCTTTGTTCATAATTCAAAGATTTTAAATCGACAGCAATTACCAGAAACTCAGGAAATGATCTATGTGTTGAGTTCCCGGTAATTGCCATCAATTTTTAATCTTTAAATTATGAACACAAGAAATGTCTGGCGACGATAGGATCTCTGAGTGCGATTACTGCACCGACGGCGGGTGTATGTGAGACATGCCTCATCTGGATAACGATAGGTGCTTCACCCTCATGCTGAAGGAGACCTTCAAACATTTTACGGTATGTAACAACAACAAGTATTTTTTTTCGTAATTAAGCATGACTTGTGCTTTTTTACTTTAACGTGTAATTTCCGTTTTGTACAATTCGACTAGTGTATCCCCTGCTATGCAAGACCGTATGTCTCAGAAAAGCTCGGCTTCGCAGATAGGGAGAGTATGGAGACGAATAAAGCTCACCTAAAGACGAAACATAGTTTCGTTTTTGCAGTTATGCTCTACAATGTAGTAAATCACTCAAATTTTGGTTGTCAAAATTGGAGAGGACTATGCAAGGCCTACGGATCGATATTGGTCCTGAAGATAATATCGACATTTCGGTGGATGTGGACATGATTCCAGTTCTACCTCTATGTGAATTTGTCAAACAAATTTGTTAACTAATTCATATTGTTTATTTATAAAAATAGTTGACATTCATCCCTACTAAACTTGTTTATTTATAATTGATAGCTTATTTCTTCTTAGGTAAACTACATTGCTAACTATGTTACTATTATGTTCTTCAACAGAAGCTCCTGAATGATGTTGTGCCTGACCTTATGTATACCAAAGGTCAGATGAGTATGGTTAGCTTACGCCCAAATCCGCCGGTGGCTTTCCACAATGCATACTCGATTTCTCTTAAAGATGAAAGCCCAAAAATCAAAAGATGGAGCAAAGTAATGAATGCATGCAGCAACCAATTGGAGACAACATGAACGTGCGCAAGCCACAAGTTGGAGACTGGTGGATCTCTATTCTCCATTTTGGAGATGGAGGGGTTTACCTGTTTTATGATATTTTACCTAAGAGAGAGGAGTAGGTCCTACATAGTACTTGTCATGTGCTAGAATGATGATGAGTTATTTACCTAGGATGACTACCCTTAGCTAGTGTTGGTTAAATTGGCATGTGCTATATTGATGGTGAGTTATTATATGACTGCGGATGATGATCGAGTTGTTATATGACTAAGGATGATGATCGAGTTGTTATTTGACTACGATGATGATGACGAGGCCGTACTGCTTGTCATGTGCTAGAGTGATGATGAGTTATTATATACATGACTACGAATGATGAGTTGTTATATGACTAAGGATGACGATGATGAGTTATTATTATATGACTACGGATGATGAGCTGTTATATCATTGGGGTTTAAGAAACATGGATCCATCCACTTTAATCTAATCTGCGTTTCTTCCAAAATCTCTTCATTGCTATTGTATAAAAATTGTATAATGGTGTATAAATACAGTATAAATATAAGAAATGAATACGCACTAATAGTAGTGGTGTGGGGGCAAAAACAGGCGTTACTGGCAATAGCACAGGTCCAATCTCATGCTAATGGTAACACCAGTAGCAGTAGCGTGGGGTCATACCCGTGCTACTGCTGACAATTAGCTATAGCAGCCTAGCAGTAGCGTGGGCCCCCGCGCTACTGCTAGAATATTACCCCGCTCTATTACTAGGGTTTTCCCTAGTAGTGTGGGTGGGTGGCTAGTTAAGCAGTTTTGTTGTCTGGCAAAGTTTCATCATGTATTGTATGTTCAGGAGCTGTGAGAACAGATAAGGACTGCTTATGAGAGCTGATACAATTGCAATGGATATGGTCTCCCTGTGATTTCAGAAACATGATCAGATCTTTTCTATAAAAAGGACTACAGGAAGATGGCACTGCAGCAACATCGGGACATGAACTTGATAACAGGCAGTAAGCACAAACGTGGTTTGAAGAAATTTCTGCTATAAGGTAATGAGGAACATGAACAATTAGCATTCCCCTGGTATATTCATAATCTTATATGAACTACTTCAGACCTGAGACTTCTCTCAAGAGTTTGAATATCTGTCTTAATCATGAAAGGTCACATATAGAGCAGGCTTGAGGAATACCAGCCCAACCCTCGCGTCACCTCTCTCTACCGCCGCCTCCTCCCCTCACCTCGCCGCTGCCTGAGGAGCCCGCCGGCGAAGCCCGGTCAGGCTCCAGGGAGGGTGGCGGCGGGGCATCTCTCTGCGAGGCGCAGGGACGGATCTGGCGCCACGGGCGGTTTTACTCGCGTGGCAGGTGTTGTGCGGGCGCGCGGGATGGCTATGCCATCGCGGATCTGGTTTCGGGGCTGTTTCGCGGGCGGGGGTGCGCTGCGGCTCGGGCGTGGCCGGGCAGGGTGGCTCTGCGGAGCTCGCAGGAGGCCGGGGGCGCGGTTCATCTGCAGCTGAGTCGCGAGGTGGTACGGGGCAATGCAGGAGCCATGGCGCATGGTGGAGGGGCTCGGGCGGTGGCTTGGCCGCGAGGGGGGCGCGGCAGGTGCGTGCCTGCACGATTTGATGCTGCGAGTACGCCCTGGTGATGCGCGGGTCGGGGGCCTGGGTTGGCGACGAAGAGCGCCTCTAGCTGCGAGTGATGCAGATCCGGTCTCTAGTGGCTACGGTGGCGTGCATGGGGCACGTCGGTGCTTCTTTTGCTTGGCTACGGCTCGGAAGCATGGTGGCTCTTGGCTTCGGGCAGCGCTCCTCTATTCCTGTCGGCATGGTGCTTGGCAGGGGACAGCGGCTTGTGCTATGTCCGGAAGACCGTTGATGGATCTAGGGACTTGTTCTGGAGGTTGGCCCTCGGTGGTCTCCGCGAGGTGCGGTTGGCTACGGCGGATCTCAGAGCTTCTTTGTTGATGGGCAGCTCCGATTGTGGTGGTGTTTGGTGGGCTTGCCGGCGCTGGTTCAGGATGATGTACGACGAAGGTGGTGTGGGAGATTGGTTGAACACCCTGTCTCGGCTTTGTGCCATGACCAGCGATGGTGGCGGCTGTGGCCGTCGTTGACCTTTTTGGAGGCATCGTTGCTTTGCTGCCGCACCTCTCCCACACGGATCCGGCCATCTTGGCCTCTACGGGGGAAACCCTTGATCTGTGATCGGTCGATGGCGGCGCCTTGGTGCCTTATTTTCTCTTGGGGGCTTCGTCTTGGGAGCTCGACGTCGGCAAGCGAGACCGATGGATGGCGGTGGTTGTGACGACCAGGTTTCTGTGGCAACGATGATGGTGGGTCCAATATCGGCAGTGCGGCAATGGTTGAGGTAGTCAGCTTTTCTCGGGCGTGTCCACGGGTTTGCCTCGGGTTGTTTGTTGTTGGAAGTTGAAGCTGCTGCGGTGGGCCCTGTGGTATATGATGACTGGCTGCAGGTGAACCGTTCCGCGATCTTCCGTGGCACCAACCGTGACTCGTTTTGTCCTTCGTAGTTCTCCGTCAGAGTCGGAGGTGTGATGTCTGGTCGCAGGTAGCAGTGGTTGAGTTTTGGCATGGATCTTCATGCATCTTCACGCGGACTCTGCAGAGTGTGTCGAGTCGACGATCGCCTACGGCGAAGTCGGAGTTGTTTGCTCAGGATTTAGGAATGATGATGTCGCCTCTAGGAGAGGAGTGATGACGATGACGCCTATGTGCTGTCTCGACAAGGCCATCATTGGAGTGGTGTGCATGGGATATCTTGTGTGTGCCGCTCGGCGGTTGTGATGGTTTTCACCCGGTTTTCCATGATCAACTGGGCAATCTGGTTTTCACTCGTTTTTTCTTAATTAACTGAGCAACTCTTTTTCTTAACGAATGCAGGATAACTGCCATTTCAAAAAAAAAAATGAAGGTCACATAACATGGCTGGGAACAAAATATTTTTGTCAGAATCAGAAATACACTGCCTCCTGGCCTCAATCCTCGTTTGTGTTCTCCAGTGTGTAACCTACAAACTGTGCTTTTATCACAACAGTCAAATGTAAAATTCTACATGAACTTTGTACTTCACATAAAGCCAACGGTTATGCTTCCCCTCTCTGCCTCTCCTATACCCCTCCATGGTGTTGGTCGGTGGCATCCATTTCCGAAAACAAAACTATGTCCAACCGTTGCTTCTGTGCTCCAGTATGCAGGTGTTTCAGGAGAACATAAACACGCAGCGCAGGAATCAAGGCACACAACACGGTGATCAGGGATCACGATGAGATGAAATACTTTTGTCACAACAGTCAATTGTAAAATTCCACTAAATTCATCCGTTCTTATGACTGCAAACTGTCGAGCACCATATTAGGAGGATAAATCACGAACAGTTGATGTTTTAGACCTGTAACTGCAAGAGCAAACACAAGCAGTCTTCAAGCCATCCCAAGATTGGGTGTGCGCTTTTCTGTCGCTAACCTGGCTCTGTTGTTTGTTGAGTCCAAGACAACATTCCACATGTATGCTACTGGTAATAGCCTGTTGCTGCAAGTGTTTGGTTGTTTTCTACTCCCTCCGTTCCCTAATTAGAACAGAGGGAGTAGTATTTTGTTGGCATTTAGATCTCTGTACTTTCTCAGTTTACTTACATAAAATTGGGGATTGTATACCTTCTGAACTGAAAGACTAAAACAGTTGTATTTAGCCTAGCATATTCGATGATTTTCTGTCTGTTTACTTATTTCTTCACTGCAATTAACCACTATGCGTTTGGGCATTTAATTCGTTAACTGAATCTGATTTCACGCAGACTTCATGAGGGAGCATTGTGGTTTTCTGGTGTAACGATCAAGCTGCAACAGTTTTGTGACTGCAGAATCCAGCAGGGTAAATCTTCGTTCCGTTTTGATAATCGACCGGTCAAATTTCAGGTTTTCTCCCGTCACATTGATGCAAGCTTCTTGGTATACCTAATCATCATTGGAACTTAAGTTTGCACTGGTAAAATTAGCAAGTTGTAACTCTAGTATGCAAGGCTGTTAGGTGCATGAGGGGTCAGAGGGTGTACTGTCAAATTTCTTTTATATCTGAATGGGACCTATGAGCAAATGATGGAAGTACTCGTGTAGGGCTATAACCCACGGAGCACCATCTTTCAGAGGGTGTAGAGATTTGGTCGAGCATTGTGCTCCAGGCTTGAATTGTGGTTTTCTGGAGTAACGATCAAGCTGCAACAGTATTATGACTGCAGAATTCAGCAGGGTAAACCTTCGTTCTGTTTTGAAAATCGACCAGTCAAATTTCAGTTTTTCTCCCGTCACACTGATACAAGCTTGTTGGTATACCTAATCATCATTGGAACTTAGGTTTGCATTGGTACAATTAGTAAGTTCTAACTCCAGTATGCAAGTCTGTTAGGTGCATGAGGGTCAAATTTCTTTTATATCTGAAAGGGACCTATGAGCAAATGGTAGTGGAAGTACTTGTGTAGGGCTATTATAACCCACAGAGCACCATTTAATAATTTGCACCACTAAATGCCAAACCCCACACAGTAACTAACATAAAAGCCAATGTCTGTGCTTCTCCTCTCTGCCTCCCCTCCACCCCTCCACTAGACCACTACTGGTTCTGCTTGCTGATGTTGGAGAAGGTGATTATTAGGGTTGTTGGTGTCGGTTGGTGGCATCCATTTCTGCTGTCTCTTTTTGTTCAGCCACTTGGCATTGTGATCTCTACAGCTGCTCTACAGATTCCAGAGCCTGCCTGCACTTTGTCTTCAGTATGGGTGACATCCATTTTTGAAAGCAAAGCTCTCTCTAACCGTTGCTCCAGTGCGCACAGTGTCTCGGTAGAAGATAAACGCGCTACCCAGAAATCAAGACACGAAGCACGGTGATCGGTGATCGGGGATCATATGAGATGAAATACAGGAGGCAGCTTAGCTCAGATTCACTGTGAGCCAAGGTTCTATTCGGTCATTCCCATGTACTTTGTTTACCTCAGTCCAACTTCGGACAAACCCCAGGCAAGACAAACCCTCGGATCACCAGCAGGTGACAGATCAATTTATATTTTGCTGATAATAGCCTGTTTCTGCAAGTGTTTGGTTGTTTTCAACTCCCTCCGTCCCATAATATAAGATCT
This sequence comes from Aegilops bicornis, assembly GCA_021605145.1. Classification (NCBI taxonomy): domain Eukaryota; kingdom Viridiplantae; phylum Streptophyta; class Magnoliopsida; order Poales; family Poaceae; genus Aegilops; species Aegilops bicornis. The sequence goes on from CM038669.1 coordinate 83,306,983, forward strand.
TATTACATCCAATATGAGTAGAATCTTGCTGAATTGGGCCTCCGTACTTTCTCAGTTTCCCTACACGAAACTCGGGTTTGTCTAGCTTCTGAACCAAAAGGCAAACAGTTGCTCTGCTTAGCTTAGCACATTCGATGATTCGATGCTCTGCTGTGTGTTTACTTATTTCTTCACTGCAATGAACTAGCATGTGTTTGAGCATCTACCTCATTAACTGATTTTGGTTTACGCAGGCTACATGACTGACGTGGGAGACCATTTTACTCCAGGCTTGCATTGTGAGTACTGTGACTGCAGAATTCAGTGGGGTAAACTTCCGTTCCGTTTAGAAAACCAACCAGTCAAACATCAGTCCTGCTCACATCAGCTTGATGCAAGCTCATTATTGGAGCTCAGGTTTGCATTGGTAATATTTTGTAGGCTGTAGCCCTAGTATGCAAGGCTGTTAGGTGCATGAGTGTCAGAGGGTGCACTGTCAAGTTCTCTTATATATGAAAGGGACCGCTGAGCAAACGGTACCACCATCTTTATACATTACTGTTGCGCAGTAACTTGCACCACTAGATGTGAAACCCACCACAGTATAACTCAAATTAAGCCAATGTTAATTGTTCCCGCCCCCCCCCCCCCCCCACACACACACACACACACACACTGTTTGTGCTTGCCTTTTCTATTTTTTGGAACAGGGCTGAAACCCCTTCCTGTGCTCATCATAACGAAAAATGGGTCAATTCCAATTTTCCCCCTAATTTTGACTGGGCGGAAAATGTACGGAAGGGCATTTCTATAAGCGCACTTAACGGAAGAGGGGCAAAGTTGAGCAGTGTTTTTATTTAGGGGTAAAGATGAGGTCGGGCCGAAATTAGGGGGGAAAATGTAAATGTCCCTAAGAGTTTAGTGGACGGGAAGGGAGCTCCTGCTTGTTGATGATGAAAAGATGATAGGGGTGCCGTGTCGATTTTGGTGCATGACATCCATTTATGGAAACAAGGCTGTGTCTAACCGTTTCTCCGTGCTCCAGTGCCCAGGGTGTTTCGAGAGAAGATGAACGCGCGACGCAGGAATTAAGGCATGAAGCACGGTGATCGGGGAACACGATGTGATGATACAGGATGGTAGGTTTTAGCTCAGATTCGACTGTGAACCAGGGTTCGTTCGGTCATTCCCATGTACTTTGTTTACTTTAGTCCAACTTTGAACAAACCCCAAGCTTGCTGTCAACAGCAGAATGTTATTTTCTCAAAACCCTGGGACTAACGGCAGGCGACGCATCTATTTGTAGCCTTTTAGTAGTCTTTTGCTATACATGTCACGACTCATGGCGTGTGCTACTGTGAATTACTCCCTCCGTCCCATAATGTAAGATGTTTTTGATGGAGGAGTATGTGATTCAGCGTGGGTATCAACTTGGACACATGTAAATGGATATCAACTTGGTGAACGGATGGATACGAAGAACTTAGTATGATTGATGCAGGCTTGACAGGTGCTGCTGGCGATCCTCCCCCCTACACGGTCAGTGTCGCCACCAGCATTGTAAGTTCAGACTGGAACAGTATACAACTTTTGGCTTTTAGTTCCACAACACAACCAAGTCAAGACTAATAATTCCGCTTAAAAATATCAGAAATGAAGATCGGATCCCAATCAACCAGTCTGTATTTTGTTGGCATTGGGTCTCTGTACTTTCTCAGTTTCCTTGCATGAAATTGGGGGTTGTATACTTTCTGAACTGAAAGACAAACAGTTGTTACTGTCTGTTTACTTATTTCTTCACTGCAATTGACCACTATGCGTTTGAGCATTTAGTTCCTTGTCAATTGAATCTTATTTCAAGCAGGCTTCATGACTGTGACGTGGGAGATTTGGTCCAACATTGTGTTCCAGACTTGCATTGTGGTTTTCTGGAAAGACGATCAAGCTGCAACAGCATTGTGACTGCGGAATTCAGCAGGGTAAATTTCCGTTCCGTTTTGAAAATCAACTAGTCACATTGATACAAGTTTTTTTTTGTGGGTCATTGATAGCTTTTTGGTATACCTAATCATCATTGGAACATATTAGGTTTGGATTGGTAAAATTAGTAAGTTGTAACTCTAGCATGCGTGGCTGTTAGGTGCATGAGGGTCAGAGGGTGCACTGTCCAATTCTTTTATATCTGAAAGGAACCTATGGCTATAACCCACAGAGCACCATCTTTACACATCACTACCGCACAGTAGTAATTTGCATCACTAAGTGCCAAACCCCACACAGTAATAACTCACAAAGCCAATCCCTGTGCTTCCCTTCTCTGCCTCTCCTCCACTGTTTCTGCTTGCTGATGTTGGGGAGAAGATGATTAGGGTTGTTGGTGTCGGTTGGTGGCATCCATTTCTGCTGCCTTTTCTTTTTGTTCAGCCACTTGGCATTGTGATCTCCACAGCTGCAGACTCCAGAGCCTGCCTGCATCATTTGTCTTCATCATGGGTGTGATATCCATTTGTGAAAGCAAAGCTCTTTCTAACTCTCACTTCTGCTCGCTCCGGTGCGTGCGCAGGTGTCTCGGGAGAAGATAAACGTGCTACACAGAAATCAAGACACGAAGCACGGTGATGATCGGGGATCACGATGAGATGAAATACAGGAGCTAGGCAGCTTGGCTCAGATTCCACTGTGAGCCAAGGTTCCATTCGGTCATTCCCATTTACTTTCTTTACTTTAGTCCAACTTCGGACAAACCCCAGGCAAGCTGTTTTTTACTACTTACAAACCCTGGGATTACCACCAGGTGACAGATCTATTTATATTTTGCTGATAATAACTTGTTGCTGCAAGCGTTTAGTTGTTTTCTAAACCCTAGTTTTGTATCAGTCATTTTAGGTCACTACTTTAGTGACCTAAAACATCTTATATTTGTTTACAGACAGAGTAGTATTTTGTTGGCATTGGGTCTACATACTTTCTCAGTCCCCCTACACGACATTGGGGTTTGTCTACCTTCTGAACCAAAAGACAAATAGGTACTCTATTTAGCTTAGACATTCAATAATTCGATGCTGCGTTGTGTGTTTACTTGATTCTTCACTGCAATGAACTATCATGCGATTGAGCATCTACCTCACTAACTGAATTTGGTTTAGGCAGACTACATGACTGACGCGGGTGGTTCTGTCGACCATTTTACTATAGGCTTGCATTAGGATTTTCTTCAAGCATGCTGAGGCCTCAATGGCATTGTTACTTTAGAATTCAGCGGGGTAAACTTCCATTCCGTTTAGAAAACCGACCATTTTAATTTCAGTGGAGGCCTCACATCACCTTGATGCAATCATGCAAGCTCATCATTGGAAGTCAGGTTTGCATTGGTAAAAACATGTAAGTTGCAGATTTAGCATGCAAGGCTGTTAGGTGCATGAGGGTCAGAGGGTGTGCTGTAAAAAAAAATCTGAAAGGGACCGCTGAGCAAACGTTAGTGCCATCTTTTACACAGTACTGTTGCACAGTAACACCCCCCCCCCCCCCCCCCCTAAAAAATGAAAAGAAAAATGACGCCAATAAGTCCTGAATGTTCGAGATTTGGCCTGGGCAAAATGAACGTTTTTGTGTCAATTTACGTTTGTTGACCATCTCAAGTTTAGTTGGTAAGCATGGCAAGATTCGCCCTCAGTTTATTTTTTTGTCAGGGAATTGCCATGCTCGTAAACAAAAATTGCCATCCTCACGTCAACTAAAATCATCATAAAAAACGTTCGATTTATTATGGTCAAAATCTGACCATTCAGGGTAACTAATAACGTAAAACAAATGCTTATGGTTGCCCCCTCCCTGCCTCTCGTCTGACCCTCCAGTCCTCCACCACTGTTTCCTAGGGGTCTGTGTGTTGGTCGGTGCATAAAACAAAGCTATGTACAGCCGTTGCTTAGAGCATCTTCAGCCGCGCCCCCAACAAGGCCTTCCAGGCGACTTTTCGGCCGTCGGCGCCAAAAAATCGGCCCAGTCGCGCCCCCAGGGGCTCATTTTTCGCCGGCTCGGGCCGAAATTGGCGCCGGCGGACCCAACCTGAACCAGCGGGGGCGCTGAGGCGCCGGCGAATATTTTTGGCGCGAAGCGTGGGCGGCCGCATCAGCGACTCGACTCCCTTCTCGCCGCTTCTTCGTCCTCATCGCCTCGTTTCCCGTGGCGAATCAGCGCCGGACATGCGGGTGCCGGGGACGTGGCGGATCAGCGCCGGCGGCGTGCCGGTGCCACCAACACCCACCGGGTGGCGCGGCGTGGCGGAGATCGGGCGATCCGCGTCCCGCCATGGGCGGCGAGGAAGGCCCACGGTACACCCCGACAAATTTCCGCCTGGAGGTCTATTTCCGACGCCGACACGCCAAGCAGCCGAGGCGACGAACGGCGGGCGTGTTCTCCGGCAGTTTCAACTCCGAGGGCCGGGCGCCGGTGGCGGGGGCGTACCCGGCCGACGCCGTTGAGGCCGCCTCGAGTACATCGAGGGCGGCAACACGCCGCGCCTCGAGTACCCGCTTCGCCTCGACCTTCTCACGCCGAGGAGCTCGACGCCGAGGCGTATGGGAGCTGCCCGGCGCGTCCTTCCTCTCGTCCCGGCCGCTGCCGCTTTCTCTCGCCTCCGCCCACAAGCCGGAGCCTCAGACACGCCGGTCGGTAGCACAGACCAGCTCCGGCGTCCGCATCGGGCGGTTCCACCTCTATCCGGCCGCTTCGCCTCGCCGAGCCCAAGCCGGAGCCCAGCCTCGCTGAGTACGAGGGAGATAGCCCGATGCAGCTTCCGACGAGGACGCCATGCACGATGGCGGCGGGGACGACTACCTCGCGACGAGATGGTCGGCAGCGCTGGCCCTGGAAGGAGATCGGTTCGCAAGCGGGCGCGAGGAGCAAGGTCGCTATCCTCGACAATGACGACGACGAGGACGCCCGGACCGGCCCAACCCGCCGCGCCAATCGGGGAGGATGCCAGGACGGCGGCGCGGCGATTACATCGTTAGCTTCTACCGCCTCCTCGGCATGTAGAAGCTGCGAGGGCGGGCGGCGGGCGGCGGGGAGCGGCGAGGCAGACGGCGAGGAGCGGCTAGTAGTTTTTTCTTTTTTTTGTAAAATATGTTTAAGTTTGAACGAACTCGCCGAAGTTTGCAATGAATTTGCGCCGTGTTTGTGCCGTCTTTAAATTTTTCAAAATAACTGGCGCCATGACCGGGGGCATCACACCCCGGGTTACGCCAGTGCGCCTCAGAGGCGATTTTTAGCCCCTCCTGAAGGGCCAACGGCTAGAGATGCTCTTATGTGCTCCAGTGTGCAGGTGTCTCGGGAGATCATAAACGCACGACGCAGGAATCAAGACTGAAAGCACGGTGACTGTTGATCATGATTAGATGAAATGCAGGAGATTCTCAAAAATAAAAAGATGAAATACAGGAGGTAGCTTATCTCAGATTCCACCGTGACTGTGAGCCAAGGTTCCATCCGGTCATTCCCATGTACCAGCACCTTGTTTACTTGAGTCCAACTTCGGACGAACCCCAAGCAAGCCGTTTTTTACTCTCACAATTCACAAACCCTTGATCACCAGCAGATGACAGATTAACTTACAGTTAATTTATGTTTATAGCCTTTTAGATGGCTTCCAAGAATGTAGTGGCTGGTGAATCAGCGATCAAAAGCGGATTTTTTGAGAGATTCCTCATCGATTTAGTGGCCGGTGATATAGGTCACGACTCATGACCTAACCCGGGCTTGCAATTTGATCTTTTGGCCTGCAGTGCAGGGTGTTGCCCTGCCTGCCTGTATTCTGCTGGAGCATGCGAATATCTTCAGTTGTAATCCTCGTATGAATGAGCTCACTGCCTGCGTGCGTGCTGCAGTGAAATTATAAGCTTCGGCGTGGGCATCAACTTGGTGAACGCATGGATACAAAGAACTAAGTATGATTGATGCAGGCTTGATAGGTGCTGCGGGCGATCCTCCCCCCTACACGGACAGTGTCGCCACCACCAGCACTGGAAGTTCAGACTGGAACAGTACACGACTTTTGACTTTCAGTTCCACATCACAACAAGTCAAGACCAATAATTCCGCTTAAAAATATCAGAAAGGAAGATCGGATCCCGATCAAGTTGAATCAACCAGTCTGTTTCATTCCTTGCTTCGGGTCCAAGCGAGCGACTTTGGACTAGGAGATTCGATTGAAAGGAGAGAGAGACAGATGCGGCTGCATGCACAGGGAATCAAAGAATATACGGCAGGCAGAGGGAGCGGGACCCTCGGATCACGGATCGGACGGCGCCGCGGCGTCCGCGGAGGGATCAGGGGCGGGCTGGAGGGCCCGGACCTTGATGTGGTAGCGCGGCGGGCGGTCGGCGGCGGCGGTGTCGTCGTAGCCGTAGCCGAGGCGGGCGCCGCACTTGCGGCAGAGCAGGCGCGTCCGGCGCGAGAAGGGGAGGCAGGCGCGCACGTCCAGCCACCGGAGCTCCTCCAGGTGGCCGAAGCGCGCGTCGTCGATGGCGTCGAACACCACCTCCGCCGCGCCCACGCACCGCCGCCTCGCGCCAGCGCCGCCCGCCGTGTCCCGCGCCAGCGAGCTCAGCCTCAGGTCGTACCCGCACGCCCCACAGCTGCATGCACAGGCATCGGTCAGTCAGTCAGTCGACCTCCATGCACGGCGCGAAGAGAGGGGGAGAAAAGAAAATTGAATCGCAGAGCGGAGGCGGCGAGGGAGGGAGGGAGACTGACGGACGGACCAGTAGGTGACGGTGGAGATGATGCTCGGGATGGGCGGCTTCTCCATGGCCGCGCCGATCGATCGCCTGTGCTGGCTGTACGAGGTTGTCTGGTTGTCTGCGCGATGGAGTCGTGGATCTTGGAGATGGAGCGCGCGTGTTGTATATAGGGAGATGGGAGGACGGACGCGTGGGGAGAGCGGTCTGCGGGCGGCGCCCACCGGAGCGGATCAGTCCGTCCAGCCGAGCGGAAGGTGTCGGGAACATGCTCATCCGGGGCGGTGGCGATGCTGGTCATCTCCGCCCGCGTCGCAACCGTTAGCGACTCTTTTGTTTTGAGGTACCAAGTTATTAATAAAATATTTCATGGACGGTCCTGAGGACGGTTTTCTCTACGCTCTTTGTTTGATTCCTAGGTTAGTGTAACTACTTTACTTTTTAGATTAATATAAACGGTAGTACGACATCATAAAAAAAATTATACCAATCGATTTCAACCTTTTAGAAAACAGTCACTCGTCTGTTCTCTATACACAATCAAACATTTCTTGAGTCCTACTGTATCTTAGATACCTGAATTAAAGTAAAGTTATGTCTTCTTCTTTACAATGAGCTATAGTATTTTATTTTACTGACGCATCAATCTTTCTATTGTAATAGTGGAGATGTCGGCTTCTCCAATAGCACGATGCCAAAATAGTCACTAAAAGCTACAAATTGAAAACCCGGAGAAAAAAAGCTAGGTGCTCCAAGAGCTTCTCGGCCATTGGATTTGAAATCTAACGGTCATCTACAGATGCGTTGGACCCGATTTGCAATACCAAATTAGTGTGGGTGTTTTCTGAATAAAAACGTGAGCTCTTTCCTCACCCTTCGGATCTCAGATCTAACGGTTGAAAAGCTCCTGGAGCACCTAATCTTAGGTGCTCCCGTAGCACCAGATGTCCTCCCACGCGCCATCGCCTTTCGATCCATTGATATGGTTATGGACGGATCACATCACATCTTGGCGAAACCTCACCAACAAGGACCCCTTAGATCCTCCTCCATGTCGCATCGAGAGGGAAATGAGCAATGCCACTTGGGTTTCTGTGGTGATGTGTGGATGGTGCCTCCGACTTAACATATGCAAACCCTCCTTAACGAGGCCTCCTTGGTGTAGCTGGCATGCATGTGTTCATGTGGATCGATGCTCAATGGCCCTAGTGGCATGGCTTGAGCAATAATGACCCCTACATCAGCTCGCGGGGCCCTTTAATGCATGGTACTATTGTTGAAGTGAGTGTGTCTCAGTCGGACTTGTTCTTGTACGCCTAGATCGATAGTGAAACTTTTTAAGGGCAGTACTCTGCGCCGGCGCACCGTTTCGGCCGGTCCAACCCGAGCCGCTTGATCTGGACGCGCGGGACCGTCAGATCTGTCTGCATCCCCTTTCGTCATCCTCCGCACAGGGAAAAAGGGGAAAGAGAGCGCCACGCCGCCATGGATCCCCAGACGCTAGCCCTCACGCCCTCCTTTGGACCCTCGTTGCTTCGCCGCCACGGTGCTTGTAGCCTTGTTGGCGAAGCAAAACGCCACCCGCCTTCACCACCACCGGCGAAGCAAAAATGCCGTTCCAAAGAAATTGAACGACGGTTGGAGCGATTTTTAGGCTGGTTCCAGCAAAAATCGAAACAAAAATAAAAAGGGTGGTAGCAAAAACTCTTGATGCTTCGAGCAAGGCTCTGGTAGTAGCAAAATGGCAACTCCTGTAGTAGCAAAAATCCGAGACGGTTGCAGCAAAAAGAAAGCCATCACCGCCTGGTGGATGTAACAAAAATTATCTTCGGTTCCAACAAAATCAAAAAATGATTGTAGCAAAAATTGTCTTTGTTTCCAGCAAAATCAAAGCATGGTTGTAGCAAAATTGACGGGAAAAAACAGGCTATGTCATGGAGATGGATGTAGCAAAAAATCACAAAACAAACAACAATAACAAAAACCAAAACAGTTGTAGCAAAGTGGTTTGTTGGTTCCAGCAAAAAATCACCATGGTAGCAGATTTGAGGTGAGTGGGTGGTAGCAAAAACATGGGTCGGTTTCAGCAAAAAAAGAATATGGTTCCAGCCAAAAATGCCCCTTCTTGTAACATCCCCAACTAGTGGTTCCAGCAAAAAATCCAGCCGAAGGTTGAAGCTTTACCAACAAAAATGGTTGCTGCCGAGCTGGCATCTACAACTGCCGCCTGTTGTAGCACTGGGCTGACTGCTTTCCAGCCAAGCACGCAGCCAGGATCTGCGGTCGTAGCCATCGCATCACGAGGTTCAGGGAGCTGGGGGTGGGGTGGGGGGAAGGGAGGAGGGTAGGAGGGAGATGCACGGCGGAACAGCGCATGGGAGGAGCAGCGCATAGAAGCATGGGAGCGGAGGTGATTTGGCCGTTCGCTGGAGGTAGGAGATGAGAAACGGGGTTAATGAGTGGACGAGAAGCGTCTGCGCCGGATAAGGACGAGAGGAATGAGTGGTTGTGGGCCAGGTGGGCTGGGCTATCGTGGTCACGTGGGCACCTAGGCACTGTTTTTGTTCATGAGTCAGATTAGTCGACGCGATCGCCGAAGCTGCTCGCCGGTGCGCCACCTAAAAATGTTTCCTATTTTTTTATCACCCTCGACGTATGCTCAATTTATCACTCTCGCCTTTCATTTGTCTTAGAGCATATTATGCACAAAGTAAGACTCTGCGAAATTTACAGTGTGCGGTTCTTATCCAAATTCAAACAAATAAATACTACCTCCATATCAAAATATAGCCTACAAAAATGTCTGATGTTTTTTTTTGGGGGGGACCAAATATGAGATACTTTCTTCCATTTTTACTACAATCGATGTGTTTGTATGTGTGTCATCCAAAGTACGCCGTTGCGTCCTCTTTGATTCGAAGGAATCCACATGAAGTTTGGAGGATCCTATTCCTTATATTTTTTCTTTCCTTTTCTCTAAAACCTTTTTGCTTGCATAGTTATAAAATAAACTATATAAACTTCGTTTGTTCCATGACAACTATCTCATACACCTAGTTTCTTAGAAATATTTTAGTGCTTTCCATATGGTGTGGCCAAACATCTTCCAATACCCATTTTGCGTATTCAACTCATTAAGGATACAACATGCCATGGCATTCAATCATGTATTTTCTTTATTACCGCATTATTTGATACGCATGAAACATGAAGACAATTGATATCTTCATGGTTTTGATCCCTACATAAATCCAGGATATCCGCCATTACGAATTGTGGAGTTCCAATGAAGTTTCTAGTTTATCTAGCTTGTTGGTCAAGGATAACCTCACTAAAGTCACTATCTTGTCTCATCAAGGAGTATATAATGCAATAATGCATCCTATAAGTGGCATTTGCTATAAGAAGTCAAATGCTCGAGATCACCGATCATTATCCAGAATACAGTCAATAATAGAGATGCGTCAACTCTCTTAAACTTATCTTCCTGTCTTTGGACTGAACGGCGCCATCGCCGTGTCATCTAGGGAGCAATCAATCAGAATGTACTAAATAAAATTTCATCTAAATTTCTAGTCCAAGCGAGCAAGGTAGCCAACGCCACTAGATGAGACACAACCGTTGCACTAAGAGCACCATTGAAGAGCCGCATAGTGGCTGGAAGGGATCATCGATGCTAGAGCCATACCACCACGCCACCTTTTTTTTAGGCAAACTCCGAAGCTTTTTATTCAGATGTCACAATGTTTACAGGAACGAACGAAAGACCGCCCGGTTGTCCCAACCAAACATGTCGGCCAACCGGGAGGTATAGTGCGTGCTTCGCGAGCTTGTGAGCCTCGATATTCGAGCTCCTAAGTTCATGAGAAATATTACAAACTTGGAAAGACAAAGTATGCTCTAATATTTCATGTATGATCGCTCCATATTCTGTCGGATTCTTCTGCTGAATATCTTGTACCACCACCTTTGCATCGGAAGCCACCTGGATGTTTGTCTCGTTCAAGTCATCAGCTAGAGCTAGAGCCTCCCTGATCGCCATGCATTCAAGTGTCGCCGGTTCCGAAATTCCTACCAAGACCACTGCAGAAGCTCCCAATAAATTACCTTCTGAATCTCTTGAAATCGCTGCTACAGCTCCATGTCCTCTCCCTCTTCCCACTGCAGCGTCAACATTAAACTTTGCCAGCCCTCCAGGTGGAGCGATCCAACATGTTCTTCGTGGCGCAGGTCTCGCACTCTGCCTAGACTTGATGGACTGCAGTGCGTTGAGTTCACTCACGTAAGAATATACAAAAGCTTGGACTGAAGACGGACTTTGGTAGATGTGCTCATATATTGCCTTGCGGCGTGCACCTCATAGTGCCCAGAGAGTTACCACAAGAATTGTGAACTCATCATGAGGTAACGCCTCTTGCATGGAGAAAAGCCACTTCTTCAGATCCGGTTCTTCGTTGCTGTTCAACACATCGATGATGCGTTCAGAAGATAGCGCCCAAGTGCTTCGAGAAACAGTGCATTTTAACAGCGCGTGCCTCCACGTATCTTCGGCCCCGCATAAGCAACACGCGGCCGACTCCGCCATGTTTCTATGATGCAACAGTGCAGCCGTCGGGGTGGTCCGCCTAGCCATTCTCCAAAGGAAGATCTTGAGTTTCGAAGGCACCTTAATTCCCCACAGCTTTGCCCAACCATCGCCATCAACGTTTGTATGAGAAGATCCATCTTGCTCATATAACCAAGCTTCGCGGCTCAATTTTCTCTGCTGGATCATTCTATACGCAGTTCTCACCGAGAAAATCCCTCGCCGGTCATTACTCCATGCCCAAAAATCTTCAATTTTTCTGGTGCAAAGAGGGATCTGCAATATTGCCTCCGCATCAATCTGTATAAAGGTTGACCGAACTAGCTGCTCGTTCCACGAGGATGTGGCGTGGTTGATTAGTTCTGAGACTTTCTGTGGCGGATGTGGAACAAGAGATGTGATTGGCCTCTTCATAAGTGAGCTAGGTATCCAATTGTCGCGCTATATGTTGGTCGTTTCACCGTTTCCAATTCTCCTTACTAGTCCTTGCACCATAATGTCCCTTCCGTCCAGAATTGCCCGCCAGATCTGCGATGGATGGTGGCCTAATTCTGCTTCAAACAAAGAAACGTCAAGGAAACAACACGAGAGGCCCATTAAGGAGGACTTGCATTTGATACGGTGGAGGCACCACCCATGTCGCCCTAGAAAGAACGAGTTGGGGCAACTTTGCTTTTTCCTCCGCGACATGTTCTTTCATGCCTAGATAGGGGCTTTTTAACCACCATCGATCAACTATAATCCTAATTGATTTGAATACATGTAAATCCTTGGAAAAAATTTAGTGCTTTTCGTGTGGTTTAACCAAACAACTTATGTAAGGATTTACATGTATCCAAATCAATTAGGATTGAACAAACCATGCCATCCAATTCCTGCATTTTTCTTCTATCGCCACATTTTTTCTTGTGGGAGCTATCACCGCATTATTTGACAAGTGTGAAATACTAAGAACATTGGTATTTTTCACGGGTTTGGTTCCTAGTTTCCTACAGAAATCCATGATATATGCCACTTCAATTCATGACAGTACCTAGCTTAGTTGGTCAACGAGAACCTCACCAAGTCACTATCTTATCATAGTGACAAGTGAGGAGTATACAATGCAATAATGCGCCCGTCGTATGAGTGACACTTGCTTCAATAAGTCAAATCCGAAAAAGGTTTTTGCCCCGCTTTATGCAGCAAACCACAAGCATCCAGTATAAACACACGCCACGCCACCGCAACACATGCACACACCCAGGACAGGATACATAGACGCTGAGCGCAAAGAACACCACCACTAGCACTACGACCTCAAGAGGTGAGGCTACATATGACGAACCATGCGCTTCAAGACGGCGCCTTCAGGAAGGATACGACACCGGTACGCCGCCACCGCCCGATCCAAAGATCAAAGTTTCCCCCGGAGCCGCATGACGGGCAATGAGAGTCGCGACGACGCCTTCAAGAAGGGAACGATCTTCGCCGCCGCCGGTCCGTCCGAAGATAGAGCAGGTTTTCACCTCGACCAACCATCACCGCCACCGAATGCCACACCCGGCAACCACGCCGCCCACACGACCATGGTGACCGGCAGCACCAAGGCACGGGCTCGCCAAGAGCACCGCGCAACCACCTCCAGGCCGCCGCCCCAAAGATCCAAGACCTCGACACCACCTCACCCGAGACCCGCCGCACCCCAACAAAGAGACGAGCGGAAAGGTCTCACCTTCGCGCTCGGGCCACCCTCAGCCGAGACCCAATAGGTCGGCCAGAATCGGCATCCACCGACCCGCCCCGCTGCCCCTAGCGCCAAACGAGCTCGGTCCCGCAAAGATCGAGAGGGGACGAGGTCGGTCCCGCTGCACTGCGGCGCGAGACGAAGCTCGGTCTCGCTGCATCGCGGCGCGAGACGAGCTCGGTCTCGCGGCACCGGGCGCGACGAGTGATGGACCGCAACCGGGAGAGGACCAGCCCCTTGAGGGGAGAAGTGCCCGGGCGACGAGGAGATGGGGTGAAGGTCGAGACGGTCCGACCACCGGCGAGCCGACGCCGGAGAAGCCGGCCGCTGCCGCGGACAGATCCATCGAGCCACCGTGAAGCCGCCACGGCACCGAGACCTCCCCACGCCGCCGCCCACGACCGGAGCAGCGGCCACGCCCGACCGCTGCTACCCGGCCACCCGACGACTTCCAAGCACCAGAGCCGCCGGCACGCACCACCGGAGCCACGCCACGGCCGGTCGGCCCCTAACGCCAGATCTGGCCGGATCCGGCAAGGACCGCCGCGCTACCTCCCGAGATGGGAGCAACGCAACCGCCCGCCGCTGCTGAAACGAAGGAGCCGGAAGCGAATCCACCGAGCCGCCGCCCAATGAGACCGCCGCCGCCGTTGGATCCCGCGACACCAGAGCCACCGCTTCGAAGGGGCCGCCCAGCGTCGGCGCCACAAGCGGAGGAAAAAACCCGCCGCCGCCATGCCCAGGGCTTTGCCGACGGAGCTTGCGTGGCGGCGGGTGGAGAGGGAGGAGGCGAGGGCGAGCGGCAGAGGAGGATCCTTCGGCTGGAAGCGCGTCGCGGGAGGAAAGGGGAGGAGGAGGAGGAGCGAGGTGGGAGACGCTACCAAGGCCGGGCGGCGATCGGGGCGAGGCCGGGCGGCGGTGGTGGGAACCCTAGCGGGAGTCGCGGGAGCTAGCGGGAGTCCCCTATCATGACATTTGCGGGTCTCCTCTCAATAAGTCAAATGCCCATGATCATCAATCATTATCCAAAATACAATCAACAATCGAGATGAGTCAACTCTCTTAAACTTGTCCCAGTTAGTCCTTCTCTCCAGTACTGCTTCTCTCCATTCGGCCCTAAACGAAACGCAACATGGGACGGCTGGGTCGCCGCGTCCGCCGGGAGCAATCAAATTAAAAAAAAAACAATTTCAATATGTTAGAATATATCACCTGCCTCTCTTTGTCGGTTTACATTTTTGGATGAATTAGTTGAAGCATGAATTCAATGCAATCAATCAGTCAGTTTGTACATTAGTGACACAATCAATTGCCAGGGAGCAATCAATCAATCAAAATATCAGAAAGAGATTTGATTCCAATTTCCAATCAATCAAATCAGTTTGTACACTCGCGTCGACAGAAAGGGAGTAGGAAAATGGAAACACAAAAAAGGGACGGAATGTGCACACGGGCATATCAGGCAATGCAAATCAAGATCGCGGATCCGCCGGCGCGCCGGACGGCGGAGGCGGCGTGGCGGCGCTGCTTGAGAAGGCGTCGTCGGAGGAGGCGGGGTGGAGGGCGCGGATCTTGATGTGGTACCGCGGCGGCCGGGTGGCGGTGGTGTTGTCGTCGTAGCCGAAGCCGACGTGGGCGCCGCACTTGCGGCAGAGCAGGCGCGTGCGGCGCGCGAAGAGGCGGCGCGCGCGCAGGTCGAGGCAGCGGAACTCGTCGAGGTGGCCGAAGCGCGCGTCGTCTATGGCGTCGAACACCACCACCGCCGCGCTCCGCCAGCCCCGCCGCCTCGCCCCGCCCGCGCCGGCCCCCACGATGCCCGCCGTGTCCCGCGCCGACGAGCTCAGCTTCAGGTCGTACCCGCACCGCCCGCAGCTGCACGCACAGACAAGCAAAGCCGCGTCAGCACGGTGATCCATGGCGCGAGCGAACGCATCAAGAAACCAAGAAGCCACGCGCGCGGATCGATCAAAGGAAGACACGACGGAGATGCATACAATGCGGCCGGGATGAGAGTGAGAGACGGACCAGTAGGTGACGGTGGAGGCGGTCCGGGGGAGAAGGGGAGAAGGCGTCCCCGTGCGCTTGTCGAACTCCATGGATCGATCCGCGAGCTGCTCTGCTTGTCTATGTCTGTCACTTGTTTCCTGATTTGTCTTGCGTCCAATGGGGGATCGACGGAGGTTATATATATAGCCATTAGGGCAAGGCCGGGGAGAATGTGTGGGGTCGCGCCGACCGCATCCAGGTCAGGTGGGCGGGCGGGCGGGGGGAACATGCCGGTCGATGGTGGCCGGTGGTGCTCTGCGGGCTGCGGGTCATCACCTCTGCCTGCCTTGCCCACGTTGTTGCGACCGACCCGGTCATCATCACTGTGATGAGCTCGGCCACCAGCCCACCACCATGCACGCATCATTATTCTGTCTGCATTTGTCTTGGTCTAAGATTTTCTTAGAAATTTGCTTATCCAGCCTGTGGATGGGTCAATGGAACATTTACTTTATCCTGGTTTTGTTTGATAATTAATGCAATAATGGTCATGAAAAATACAGTACTATATACAGCTGGAAATGCGCCGTACAAATAACACTTGGCGCCTTCGTTCGTTTAAGTCAATGCTCAAGATCTACCATCGTTTATCCAAAAATGGAAAGTCGATGCCCGGAACAAAAGCAAATTTTCTCCCGCTTTCGTCCACGCGGCCATCCAACACTGTCGCTTACATCCGGCCTCCCTATTTTTTTTAAAGTCCACACGTTCAAATAGCCACATGCAACAGTAGTTCAAATTTAAAAAAGTTTAAATATCACATTCCAATATTGTTGTCCCCATTAACCGCCCATGGATGGTCAATCAGATCTTCCTTCAGCTGCTCGTGAGTTGCTCGATGCAGAATTTGTTGATGCATTTGAATAAGCTCTTCAAATGCTGGCGAATTCTGATTTTGAAGTTTGATAGGATCACCCGTGTTCTCAAATTCTAGAGTTGGGACAACATCCTCACCCACAGCCTCAACGATCATGTTGTGCATGATCGCACAACATGTCATCGCCTCCCACAAGGTCTATGGATCTCGTTGTTTAGCAGGTCCATGAAAAACTGTAAAACGGGCCTGCAGAACTCCAAATTCCCTCTCGACATTCGTGTAGTCCTCCTTGTCGGATGACTCAACATAGTGCTCGTATATGTACTCCGAATCAGAATCCATTGCTTGAAAGAAGAAGGGCAACTTTTTTAGGTCTGGCAATTCATCAAACATTTGCCGGGCGTGGTGAGTATAGCAGTAGCGGATGGTACCTGGCAGGGCGGTCGGAAGAGATGTGTTGAACGGCGGCAGAGGAGAAGCAGGGTGGAGCCCGGCTGGAACGCTAGAGGAAATGAACACGTAGAGTTTCAACAGGGGTGTGGCGTGTGTTGTGGAACGTTGCATAAAATAAAAAATTTCCTACGTTCACCAAGATCTATCTATGAGTTCATCTAGCAACGAGTGATACGAGTGCATCTACATACCTTTGTAGATCGCGAGCGGAAGCGTTCAAGAGAATGGGGTTGAGGGAGTCGTACTCGCCGTGATCCAAATCACCGGAGATCCTAGCGCCGAACGGACGGCACCTCCGCGTTCAACACACGTACGGTCGTGACGTCTCCTCCTTCTTGATCCAAAGAAGGGGAAGGAGAGGTTGATGAAGATCCAAAGAAGACGACGGCGTGGTGGTGGATGCAGCAGAAGTTCTGGCAGGCTTCGCCAAGCGACTACGGAGGAGGAGGTGTAGCAAGGGGAAGGGAGGCGCCAGTGCAAGGGTACAGCTGCCTCCCTCCCTCTATATATAGGGTCCCTGGCGCCAGCCCTAGGAGATTGGATCTCCAAGGTGGGGGCGGCGGCTGGGTGGAGTGCCCCAAGGCAAGTGGGCGCCTCCCTAGGGTTCCCAACCCAAGGCGCAGAGGCCCAGAAGCACCAGCCCACCAGGGCTGGTTCCTCCCACTTCAGCCCATGGGGCCCTCCGGGATGGGTGGGCCCACCGGTGGACCTCGACCCTTCCGGTGGTCCCAGACAATACCGGTGAACCCGAAACTTTCCCGATGGTCAAAACTCGACTTCCCATATATAATTCTTTACCTCCAGACCATTCGGAACTCCTCGTGACGTCCGGGATCTCATCCGGGACTCGAACAACTTTCGGTTTGCTGCATACTAATATCTTTACAACCCTAGCGCCACCGAACCTTATGTGTAGACCCTACGGGTTCGGAGACAAAGTGACATGACCGAGATCGCTTCTCCGTCAATAACCAACAACGGGATCTGGATACCCATGTTGGCTCTACATGCTCCTCGATGATCTCATCGGATGAACCACGATGTCGAGGATTCAAGCAACCCCGTATACACTTCCCTTTGTCAATCGGTACGTTACTTGCCCGAGATTCGATCGTCGGGATCCCAATACCTCGGTCAATCTCGCTATCGCAAGTCACTTTACTCGACCGTAATTCATGATCCCGTGACGGACACTTGGTCACTTTGAGCTCATTATGATGATGCATTACCGAGTGGGCCCAGAGATACCTCTCCGTCACACGGAGTGACAAATCCAGCCTCGATCCGTGTCAACCCAATGCAGACACTTTCGGAGATACGTAGTGCACCTTTATAGTCACCCAGTTACGTTGTGACGTTTGGTACACCCAAAGCACTCCTACGGTATCCGGGAGTTACACGATCTCATGGTCTAAGAAAAAGATACTTGACATTGGAAAAGCTCTAGCAAAACGAACTACACGATCTTGTGCTATGCTTAGGATTGGGTCTTGTCCATCACATCCCGTTATCAATGACATCCAATGTCCATAGTCAGGAAACCATGACTATCTATTGATCAATGAGCTAGTCAACTAGAGGCTCACTAGGGACATGTTGTAGTCTAAGTATTCACACGTGTATTACGATTTCCGTATAATACAATTATAGCATGAATAAAAGACAATTATCATGAACAAGGAAATATAATAATAATCCTTTTATTATTGCCTCTAGGGCATATTTCCAACAGCGTGACCGTCGGGTGGTGGAGCGGCGACGAAGGCAAGAGAGAAAAGAAGGAAGCATAGAAAATGAAGAGGATGGATGCACGTGGTCCGAGAAGGATTTTGGATGGGTCAGGGGTGTCGAAGGCCTATGTGATTGCTATCCGGACTTCCATAAAGCTTCTCACGTCTGTCTTGAGTTTTTCTTAAAAAAATGCGTCCAGACTTCCGTAAAGCCTCTCGCATGTTTGTCTGGGAAAATGTGTCTGGACCGCGTTGGATGCCCTTACACTTGTCTTTGTTCTGGCTCGATGAAACCAAAAGACAAGATACTTGATACTGGCCTACGAATAAAAAAATGCTCAATTCGAGCACCATGTTTTTTATGCTACAGTACAATAGTATGGTTTATACTCATACAACTTCTCAATGTTTTCGGTCCCTTTTTTTTGTTTCTTCGTTTTCTTTCCTTTCTTGTTTTAAAATTTTAAATTTTTTGCAATGTATTTTTTTTGTTTAACACATACTCTTTCCCAAAACATCTCATACCAAATCAACCCACTAAAATGCAAATAGGAATCAGAAATATGGTCGATATCATGAAGAATACTGAAAGACCGGTCGTGACACCACTTTCTAAAAAAAAGTTCAAAAAATCCTGGACTGAGCAAGGGATGAGCGCCCTCTAATCTAGTGACCAAACAAGCAACCTGGCATGTTTTAAATTTTGTGAATTTATTTAAAAGGTCTTGAAATTCAGAACTCATGAACATTTTATCGAACTTCATGAATTTACTTCTTTAATAACCATTGTTTTCTGAAATTCAAACATTTATAATAATCAGCATTTTTATTCATGATTTTTAAAAATTCGAAAAATAGAGAATTTTTTAGAAACCACAATCCCATTTAAAATTCGTGGATATCTTTTTAAGAGAATTATTAATATTTAAGAAAATGTTCATGACCATTATTTTTATCCATGTTTTAAATTACTATTTTAATTTGTAAAATATTTTATGAAAAATATTTTAATTTCCATTTAAACAATTTTTGAACCTTTTTAAATTTGTTAATATTTTAATAAATTCGTTACATCTTAAAATTTAGAGAATAGTTTTAAATTCTTTGATGTTTTCTGTGAATGCGATCAATTTTAAATATCATGATTTTTTATGTTCAGGTACATTTTCAAATTTTACACATTTTTATAGTGAAGTAATGCTTGTTAAGAACGAAGCTTCCAAACCGTTTAACAAAAGCACACACTCATGGTTTCCTGAGAACAAACACATAAGTAACCGGGTTGACTTCGAGAAACCCCAAGAGGATAAAGAGTTACTGCCTCCGTCCCAAAGTATAAGACGTTTGAACTGCAAGAACGCCTTATATCTTGGGGCGGAGGTAGTATGCCTTTAGTGACAACTTCATGCTTAGAGCGTGTGATCGGAGCAGCCGATCTTCTTCGGAAACTCCAATATGCCGCATGATGCGTTAGTTTGTCGAGCAATCGAGTAGAGGTGCGCTCGGGCGTCCGGCCCATGTAGCGCAACGAGCCATTGTGTGCTCGGCATCTGTTTTTCTTCCTTTTGTTTTTCTTGTTTTTCCTTGTTTCCTGTGTTTTCTTCGTTTTTCAGAAAAACCCAAAATCACTTATTTATTGAAATTGAACACTTTTGAAAACTATAGAACCTTTTTTAGAAAGTTTCGCAACATTTTTAGTTTTCTACCTTTAAAAAAATCAAAAGTTGTGACTATTTTGAACCTTTACTCAATTCTGTGGAATATTTTGCAGAAAATGCAAACATTTTTAATTTGGGGTTAGAAACAAAATCTGAATTTTTTAGGACAGAAAACAAAATAGCTAACGAAAAATAAGTATAAAAAATAACAGAAAAAAAAGAAGCCTTCTTGAAAGTTCCCAAAATGAAAAACAAATACCAGTGATGGTTCCCAAAACTGAAATCCTATACTAAGCTAGCTAGCAAAACTAGCCAGATTGGCACTTTGCCCCAATGAGAGACAAATAGGAAGGTCAACTTCTTCCGCCCGCCGTCTCCGGTTTGTATAGCAATTAAAATTGTTCGTGCAAATAAAAATATATTTGTCACATTTGAAAATGTTCATGTGTTGTAAATGTAAGTATGTAACTGATGTTAACTAAATTATAAAGTCGGTATGAGAGCTCCCACCGTCCAAGTTTATCAAAAGAAGTTCACGTGTTTCAAAAATATGTTCATTATTTTTTTCAAAATGTTTATACAATGTAAAAAAAAGCTTCGTGAATTTGTTCGAAAACTTTCAGGCGTTATAGAAAAAAATGCTTGTGTCATTTAATACAATGTTAAGAAAAATGTTCGCGTAATTTTTCTAAATGTTTCTTACCATTCTGAAAAATGTTCAAGGCGCTTTAAAAGAATGGTCTAACACTTGGGAAATGTTTTGCATTTATTTAAAAATGTTCATGGCATTTATGGGAAATGTTCAGTATTTGTTAAAAACAATGTTCAACATGTACTAACAAAAATGGTCAATTTGCATTGACAAAATGTTCAATGTGTAATTCAGAAAATATTTTATGTATATATTTTGAAATATTCAATGTGTATTTGAAAAATGTTAAATTGTATATGAAAAATGTTCTAAATTAGAAAAGTGGGCTCTGAAGAAAGCGGACACAGGGGGTGGGGGTGGAGCTCTAGTGCGTGATCACCGTGGGAGTTTCAAAGCAGGAGCTTGCCAGTTCTTCTCCAACATTTCTGTTCCAGAACATGTCGAGCTGCTCGCTTGCCGTCGAGGAGTGCAGCTTGCGTTAGAAGTCGGCTCCAAGAAATTTATTCTTGAAACCGACAATCAATCTGTGGCACAGATGCTTAACTCAGGAGTTATCGACCGGTCCAGGTTTGGTCCTCTTGTCCAGGAGATAAAGGAGATGCTTTTGGGCGTCGACGACTATCAAGTGGTTTGGGCCAGACGAACAACGAACAAAGCTGCTCATATCTTAGCTAGGGAGGGCTGCCATTTAAATTTATGTGAAACTTGGTTTCATATTTCTCCGTCTTGTATTAGAGATGCTTTGGTGGCTGATGGTGCCATGAACTAAGCAATAATATGGCAGCAGTTTCCCTAAAAAACACAGAGAAAAATTTAAAAAATGAATAGAGAACTAATAAATAAAGCACCGAAAAAGAGAAAAACTTATGGAAGACTCTAAAACCGGTCCACAAAATCTTTCCAAAACCGCTATGATGGGCAGTCCCACTAAGGCGAGTGTGCCGGCCACAAGAGGCGAGACGAGCTACCAACTCATAATAGGCGAGACGTAGCTGCTGCATGTGCTAGAACTTTAATGGGTTGTTCGATTCTTCTTTTCCCAATAATCGATTAACATAGCCAGAAAATCAATGGACTGATTAGTTCAACACACTGCCGTGCGTCTCTGGTTTCCCACGACTCCAGGGGCATGAGACGTGCAAACTTCAACTCCAACTCCAATGATGTCGTATACATTGACGTCCCTCCATCGTCGAGATGAACGAGCATCATCCGATCTTCTTGGTGATCGAGCTCTCTATCCATGACAAGGACGACTGCCGCATCCAAGATATCGAGTGTTGTCGCCACTTCGCCTCCCCCTTGACGAGGCAAACGAGCATCGCCAGCTGTATCTCTAAGAGGATACTAACCCGTAAGCATAGTTGACCGCCAACTTAAAAAACCATGAAGAGTAGTTTTGACTTTTCCCGGTCCCACATGTGGTCCTGGCCGACTTTTAATAATCTCTATTCCTACTGAAACAATTGGTAGTCTCGCTTTCAGGTTTTTTTTCGTCCCACCGTTCATGGTTTTTTTGGTACCCACCTTCGCTGGTTTTTTTTGTAGATTTTTTTGTCCCCTCCCCTAACTTCATTGGTTTATTTTCACGTCACCGTCTCACATAACGAAAGAAGTCTGAACAGATCAGAACTTTCCATACTGGCGCAAGTTATTTACTAATATAGAATCAATCATGAACAATCTTTAAAGATCAAATCTAAATTAATTAACCTTACCTTAAATCACTCAATCACATTAATTAGAAAAACAAATAATACCTTACCTTAAATCACTGAATCACATTAATTAGAAAAACAAATAATTGATTTTCAGAAAAATCGCTCAATCACATTAACCTTACCTTAACTCACGGATGGTAATCAATCTCCAAACAAAGGAAACAATACATCGAGGGAGCAGTAAATAAACTCTCTTTCTTATGACATGTATATGATCTTCCCTTCCCTCTCCGTTGTCGAGTGTTCTTGATTCTTCAGGCCGATGCTTGGGCTGCCTCATTGGTCGCGACGGTGCCAGAGGACGAGGACGGCAAGGCTGGGTGCCGCGGCACCGCGTTGGCCGCGTTCGGTGAAGGGGGCGAAGAAGGGCGGCTTCCCTGGCCCTAGCCGTGACCCTGGTAGTTGGTGCGGTGGAAGCGGCACTTGAAGGACCCGACGTGGGTGGCCGGCGCGCAGACGCACTTGGAAGCGGGCCCGTGGCCCGCATCGGACGGCGGCGCCGACGCCGACCCGGGCCACCTCCTCCGCGTATTCTTGGAGCTGTGGCTGGCCGATTTATATGAAATTAATTCCCTCAGTTGTGGTGGCAAATATAATACACATAATCCATATTATTTTTTCCCCAAGTGAAAGATGGATCAAAGCCCAGGTGGAGAGACGTGAATGTTCAATTCGAAGATGAAAGATCGCCTTATTTATCTAAGCCCCTTTTTTGTTTTGCATAAACTCAGTTATGATTGACTTTACCATTGATGCTCACTTCGACATTTGCTTTAATTAACTGTATTCCTCCCAATATGATTTTATAGCTAGCTATTCTGTTCCCTTGTAAATCTGTAGCAAAGGGAGTTCAGTTTAGATTGTTTCAGTATGGCCATCTAAAATTAATATGCCCTAGAGAATTTAGATATCATTTGGTGGTAGCAAGTTCAAGTAATAGTTTGAACACATTCAAGAAACAATATAAAGATAATGCATATTACATAAAAATAACGCTGAGAATTTAGATGTATTGTTTGTCATGGAGCTGTGGCTGGCCGATTTACATGAAATTAATTCCCGCAGTTGTGGTGGCAAATATAAATCACATAATCCATATTGTTATGTACTAGCGTGTGTGTGTGAAATAGATGAATTATGGTCCCGTACCCAATAAGATGGATATGTGTGTGTGTTAGAGAGAGAGAGGGAGAGGGGGAGAGAGTGTGTGTGAGGATTTAATGGTAAAAAAGGTCGCCAATGTCACTTGATATGTATGAGAATATTAATATTGAACTCTTAAAGTTAATGTGGCCCCGTTGCAACGCACGGGCGTTCTTCTAGTACTACTTAATTCCTGTGTGTTCCAGTGAGGATAGGTATCTAATGGTTCAACACTATCATGTTTGACATATATCTTACACCATTCTAGATCGTGTTAAGATTGATTTGATTTTAGTATAGGTAGAGGTAGAACAAGAATGTTTCGGTTTAGTTGGGATTTTGATAATATTTGATTTGATTTGGGCATGGGTAAAAAATGCAAGAATTGTTTTGATTTAGTTGAGGTTTGGTAAGATTTGATTGATTTAATGCCTGACATGATTTTGGTAAGACTTGATCAAGTTAATGCATGACATGGTTTCCAGTAAGCCAGGGAAAGAAAAATGCCGATTTATTTTAGATTATTCCAATCAGGGGCGGGGAGAAAAAAACCAATGTAGAGGGACGAAAGGAGAAAACCCCGAAGGCGAGAAAACGAACGTACCAACTACTTTTAATATAACATTTTTCTAACTAAAAAGATATCACCTCAGTTACAAAATACCGGTTATTGTCCCAATATGAATTTTTTTTGCGGGGTGAAAAGAAATCTCCATTAAGCTCACGGGGGCTTTTCAGCCGCAACCAGATTTACAACAAAGTTCATACCGGCAGCAAGCCATACTGCTGTACGCGGGGTGCTACGGCCATAGGCGGCCAGCTCATGACTAACAATGTTCTGAGAACGGTTACAATGAATAAAAGAGATCTCCCTAGTAGCGAGACTAGCCATGCTGCGAATCTCCTCTACTAGTGCACGATGAACCGATCTATCCCGCTGACGTCCTGTAAGCATGGCCACTGCCTCCGTGCTATCCATCTCGACCACGATCGGTAGGTTCGTCCGATACAAGGCCAACTCTAGGCCTTCTCAAGACGCCGCTAGCTCTGCCTCGAGGGCATTATTGCATGTGCGGAGCTCCCTGCATGCGCTATAGATGATGTCACCTCTATCATCTCGAAGGATCATGCCACCACCCGCCGCACTCGTGGCTGCGATATAGCTCCCGTCTGTGTTCAACTTCGCCCAGCCCGACACAGGGGGGGGGGGGCAGCTCGCAATCGCCTTTGTCTCCATGCGCATCTGGGCGCATTGTGGTGATGTAATGACCACCATCTTTCCCTTCACTAGATCACCCGTAGGATGTTGCTGTAAGCACAAAAGTGAGTTGATGTACCCACGCAAAAAACGCCTGGAAGCTTCGGCAGGGGGTGGCGGCTTGGCATGAGTGATCTCGTTGCGGACATGCCATATTCGCCACATGGTCATGAGCACCACCAGTCTTGCCGTGTCGTCCAAGGGGTCCAACAGTGAGAAGACCCACTCTGGGCCTGTATCATGGATGGACTCCACCTTGGGGATGTTCCAGTCCAAAGCCATGATGCGCCAGAGCTCCCTTGCCAAGGGGCACCGCAAAGCGCATGGAATCCGTCCTCACGTTCCATAGCATGTAGGGGGCATATGTCGAAGCTTCGAGATGCCGTGGAGAATTTATTGGCCCAAGTAGCAAGTGAGTTGGTGGCGATTCTCCAGCGAAGACGCCAGACCTTCGGGGAGCAGGGCACCCCCATATGATCTTCCAGATGGCGCGACGACCATCCGGTGCCCTGCTCGTGGCGGATGCCAATGGACGCTCGCGCTCGTCCATGGCTAGGCGGTAGGCGGACCGAACAGTGAAGATACCGTTCCTCTCTGGTGCCCATGCAATGATGTCGTCCGGGACGCGAGGCGAAGTACGGATGCTGGTGATGACATCGATATCCGCTGGGAGGAAGTAGCGATGAAGAAGGTCCGTGCGCCAGGACCCGTCGCCATCCAAGAGATCCGTCACCCTCCTGAGGCGGCACGTGCCCTGCGGGACACGGGTTGACGCGACGGCTCCTCGGTAGCCACCGGTCGCGCCATATGCGTATGTTTCGCCCGTCCCCGATGCGCCATATGATGCCCTTCTTCAAGAGCTCAAGGCCATGCTGAATCGCCTGCCAAGTCGGGGATGCATTCCCCGAGAAGACCGTGTCTTCGAGGCGCCTGGGTAGTACCGCGCCTTTAGAACCTGCGCACACAAGCTGTTGGGATTGGTTAACAGGCGCCAGGCTTGTCTCGCTAGGAGAGCCTGGTTGAAGAGGCGAAAATCTCTGAATCCCAAGCCACCCTTGCTTTTCTGAGCTTGTATCTTCGGCCATGCCAACCAATGTGTTTTCCGTTTGCCTTCCGATGCACCCCACCAAAAGTTACGTACCATCCTATTCAGGTCATCACAGACAGACAAAGGTAACTTGAAAACGCCCATGATATAAGCAGGGATGGCCTGAAACTGCCTTTAATCATAGTCTCCTTGCCCATGAGAGAAAGGGTGTCCCCCCATGCAATAATCCGTTTCAACAACCGAGACTGCAAGTTCTGAAATTTACCACGTGACATACGACCTTCAGGCGTCGGCAGGCCTAGATACTTCTCTTCGAAGGTAATAGTGCCTATATGGAGCGTATTTCTCACCACATCCTGCTGATCCGTGGGGCAAGAGGAGCCAAACAGTGCGCTGCACTTGGCCGGATTAATATATTGCCCTGTTGCATTAGCATAAACACTTAGCACTTTGTGGATCTTTTTTGCTTGATCCTCCTACGCTTTGAAAAATAGCAGTGTATCATCTGCGAACAGAAGGTGAGATACGCCCGGTGCTCTGCGACATATTTTCAGCGGGGTATAATCACCTTTTTCCTCCCCATCTTTTAACAAAGCGGATAAACCATCAGCCACAAAAGAAACAAGAATGGGGATAAAGGATCACCTTGCCGCAGCCCACGCGACGGTGCAAATGATTCCAAGAGGGTTCCATTGAATTTAACCGTGTATCTCACCGAGGTGACGCAAGCCATAATCCAGTCCACCCATCGGCGAGCGAAACCCATCTTTTTCATCATTCGCTCCAAGAAGATCCAATCCACCCTGTCATAAGCTTTTGACAAATCTAGCTTATATGCACAGAAGCTCTTATTAGGATCCTTCTCCTGCTGAATAAAATGAAAGCACTCAAAGGCAATTAGAGCATTGTCTGTAATCATCCTACCAGGAACAAAGGCACTCTGCTCAGGGGAGATAATATCATCCAGTATAGGTCTCAGCCGGTTCACTAGGCACTTCACCACCACCTTATAAATGACGTTGCATAGGCTTATTGGACGAAACTCAGTGAGCCTCTCCGGGTTGTCCACCTGTGGAATGAGAACGATGGAAGTGTCGTTCACCCCCTCAGGCATACTCCCGGACCGAAAAAACTCCTTCACTCCTGTAATAACCTGCTCCTTCATAGCAGCCCAGTTTCTCTGGAAGAAGCGAGCGGGAAATCCATCCGGACCTGGCGCCTTGAGCGGCCCAATCTGGAATAGAGCATCAGCAATTTCCTTGTCCGAAAAATCTGCGCACAGGCCATCGTTCATACTGTCAGTAACATGAGTCTGTATCAAATCAATAATAGGGTCCGCACAAAGAGAAGTGTCAGCAGTAAAAAGTTTAGAGAAATAGGCCGTGGCCATAGCCGCCATGGATCCGTGGTCCTTATGCGTGACCCCTGACTCATCAATGAGGGATTTAATACGGTTTTTCCGAGCACGCCACACCGCTTTCCGGTGGAAAAATTGGGTGTTGCGATCCCCTTCCCGTAGCCATGCAATACGGGATCTCTGCATCCACAACATCTCCTCCCTATAGAGTAGTTCATTCATCCGGTCGGTCGCCTCTCTGATTTCTTTCATGTCTGCATTCATAGACATGAGCTCCTCTAGGCGAGAGCGAGACTTGTTAATTTCCTTAATAACGTTACCAAACTTTTTCCGGCTCCAGTCTTGTAATTTTTTCATCATATTACCTAAGCCTGAAGCAACATCACCAAGATGTAACATAGACCCGAGTTCAGTCCAGTGTTCATGATTACCTCGGGCAAGGAAGGATCACGTTCCCACATGACCTCGTCTGTCTGCATCTCCTACTTGCTGCTTGGCGCGGCTCCTCCAGCGACAGCGGAGCGGGATGGGGAGGTGGTCGGAGCTGGGCGCCACCAAGTGCTCCACCCTGGCGTGAGCAAAGGTGTCCCTCCAAGCGTTATTGGCGACAACACGGTCAAGGCGAACCTTGACGTTCGCCCGTCCCCCACGCCGATTATCAAAGGTGTATGGGAGCCCTGCAAAACCGAGGTCGCCCAGTCCACAAACCTCAAGAACATCACGAAAATCAAGCATCTGACCTGCCGAGCGCGGTGTGTCGGAGAAGTGCTCAAAACTCCACATCGCCTCGTTGAAATCACCCACCACGACCCATGGCATGCTGGCCTGCTGGTGGAGATTACGGAGGAGGGACCACATGCGGTGACGGTCCTCCGTCCGAGGCTCGCCTTAGACACGGTGTAAGCCGCCACGGTGGCTCACTATCCGCGCCAGATACATACGCATCAATATAGCGTTCATTTATTTCTTTTACATCAAGACTCACAGACTCATGCCAATACAAAGCAAGGCCTCCACTACGACCGACACAATCGAAAGCATCAAAGCCTCTTAACCCTAACCGAGCACGGTACCTCTGCATTTTATTTTTTGATTGTCTAGTTTCACAAATAAAAACGATACTAGGGGACTGAGCCTGAACCAGACTCACAAGATCACAAACTGTCCGAGTGTTCCACGCCCCTCGGCAGTTCCAGCTTAGGATATTCATTGCTCCTGACGGGGCTCCATCGGCCCCGTCAGTTCGTCGGCGGCCCCTGTGCCGACTGCCTCCATTGTATGAGCTCCATCCATCATGTCATGTTCCGTCATCCAACCACCACGCGTAGTCTGCTGCCCGTCCAGAGACTCAAGAGTCCGGCGCTTCTTTGGTGTACCTGAACAGCAAGCGCGGCCGGATTGTTTGTGTTAGCAGAATCCACCATAGCCTTGTCAGTCTCCTCTCCTCCTGCGGTAGCAACTTGATCACTAGCAGCAGTACGCTTGCCCAAGGCGGACGCGCCAACAGACTCGTTCGCTTCATCCATGCTCACTTCCTGTGACATATTGCGCAGCGCCGGAATCATATCCGAGCTCCTCGGCTGGGATGCGTTTGAGTACTGGGCGCCCTTGGCTCCATTCTCCTGGACCTGAGCCCGGACGTGGTCTTCTGCATGTGCATGGCGCATGTCCCTAGCTTCCTTAGTTCCACCAGACATGGCTTGCATTTGTTCAGCCAACACATCGTCAACGGCAGGGTCCTCTCCTTCCCGAAAAGCCTCCGGGTCTTCCTCATCCCTGCTCTCACGCTCGCGAGCCGCCGGCGCCGACCTCGCCGTGCCCGCCGCTCCTGCCGTCTTCAGCTGATTCCATATCGCCGATGTCTGTAGCCGCGGGTTACTCCGCATAGCAGCATCGGTTCCCTCGGAGGTAGGCTTCGGGCGAGCAGCGTCCACAAAGGGAGCCCCGGATGTGCCCCCACCTACCTCCGAGCTCACCACGGCCACCGCCGCTTTTGCCCGCAAGACGGCGACGGCGACGATTTACATACCAAAGCAGCGGCGGAGGGGCGATCTCTGGATTTCGATCAGGCGGCTTGCGTGGGTTTTTTGGTGATCTCTGAAACCCTAGATGGGTTTGAATAGACGGGAGGTTGGGATTCCTTGCGGCGAGGGTTAGGGCATCCCAGCCCCAACTCGGGGGCGGCTGGATCGCTACACACCATGGGGTCATGCGATCGAACTGCGGACATAGCCGCTGCTGTTCCGACGTCCAGACTGAGGTTGGACGCGAAGGAGAGGCCACACACGGCGGGCGCGGCGGCCGGCGGTGGTGGCGGCGAGGCCACCGCTTCAGATCGCCCCCCTCGGTGGCGGCGCTAGGTCATGACGACAGTCCCTCCGCTGCTCGTCTACTCGAGATATATATATTTGTTGTTTGCGCGGTAGGAGCGCTTTCACGTCCCAATATGATTTTGACTCATCGTTCCCCTTGTTCTCATGATTCATGAAATTGTGTTCTCGACCACGACAAATTCAGTGATATAGGTTGTTTGCTTGTCTAACTCTCCAAAACTCTCCCGAAACCATTGACATCCTCCACACAAGTATGCCAACTACTATGACAATACATGTTCTTTGGTTTTTTTTCTACAGACGCAAATGTTCATACATATGTACATACACTTACTTCTATGAACACACACACATACCCTACCATTTTAAGATTGAGCTGACACATCATTTTGAGATTGACGAAATCGTCACAGACACCTTCATAGTCAATGGGACGTTATATGTTCTTTGCTTTATTTATTCAGTTTTTCTAATTCACATCTAGATGTTTTTCAAGGATGTCATCTAAGCTCCGACAAATATATAATGCAATAACAATAAACAAAAATACCACAAACAGAGTGAACATCATTTTAAAGTGGACATCTAGATGTGTCCTAGACAAACCCTTATTTATTTTTTGAACGAGCATCAGGACTTGAACCCTAGTGGGTAGGGATACCAATGTCCCTCTAACCATCCAACCACAGGTTGGTTCGCATATGTTCTTTGCTTTATGAAGTGTGTATCTCTATTCCTAATGGAGCAGTTGGTAGTCTCGCTTTCAGGTCTTTTTCGTCCCACCTCCCATGATTTTTTTTACCTTCTCCCACCTTCGCTGGTTTTTTTTCGTCTTCTCCCCCCACTTCATCGATTTATTTTCGCGTCACCCTCTCACGCAACGAAAGAAATCTGAACAGATCAGAACTTTCCATACTGGCGCAAGTTATTTAGTAATGTAAAATCAATCAGGAACAATTTCTAAAGATCAAATCTAAATTAATTAACCTTACCTTAAATCACTAAAATCACATTAATTAGAAAACAAATATTTGATTTTCAGAAAAATCGCTCAATCAAATTAACCTTACCTTAACTCACGGATGGTAATCAATCTCCAAACAAAGGAAACAATACATCAAGGGAGCAGTAAATAAACTCCCTTTCTTATGACATATATATGATCTTCCCTTCCCTCTCAGTTGTCGAGCTTTCTTGATTCTCGAGGCCGATGCTTGGACTGCGTCACTGGGTCGCGACGGTGCCGGAGGACGAGGACGGCGAGGCCGGGTGCCGCGGCTGGTGAAGGGGGCGAAGAAGGACGGCTTCCCTGGCCGTGGCCGTGGCCGTGGCCCTGGGAGTTGGTGTAGTGGAAGCGGCACTTGAAGGACCCGACGTGGGTGGCCGTCGCGTAAACGCACTAGGAAGCGGGCCGGCGCCGACGCCGAACCGGGCCACCTCCTCCGCGTATTCTCGGAGCTGTGGCTGGCCGATTTACATGAAATTAATTTCCTCAGTTGTGATGGCAAATATAATACACATAATAACCCATATTGTTATGCACTAGCGTGTATGTGAAATAGATGGATTATGGTCTCGTACCCAATAAGATGGATATGTGTGTGTGTTAGAGAGAGAAAGGGAGAGGGGGAGAGAGAGCGAGGAAGAGGGAGGGAGAGTGTGTGTGTGAGGATTTGATGGTAAAAAAGGTCGGCAATGTCACTTGATATGTATGAAAATATTAATATTGAACTCTTAAAGTTAATGTGGCCCCGTTGCAACGCATGGACGTTCTTCTAGTAATTGTACTTCACCACATATACTCCCTCCGGTCCTTTTTACTCTGCATATTAGGTTTGTCTGAAGTCAATCTCATCCAAATTTGACCAAGTTTATATAAAAAATTATTGTCATTTACATAACAACACCAATATCATTAGATTCATCTCGGAATATATTTTTATATTATATTTATTAGATATTATAGATGTTAATAATTTCTAATATAAATTTGGTCAAACTTAGCTAAGTTTGACTTTCGGCAAATCCAATATGCAGAGTAAAAAGGACCGGAGTGAGTACTTGTTTTCTTAACCATTAGTATGTTATGTAGTACTCCCTCTGTCCCGAAATAAATATCTCAACCTGAGTAGTACAACTTTATATTAATGCTAGTATAAAATTGAGACACTTATTTTAAGACAGAAGAAGTAATAAAGAATTAAATTGTTTCAATTCTCTCTTGTGTCATGTTATTCTGCGGCATTTAATGACTTGAATCCTAAATTAGGAATGCAATAAATTACTACCATATATAGAGAGTCCGGCTAAAAGTAATTTATTTGGAACTTACCAAATATAAAGCGCTGCATTATAAACGGCGC
Organism: Aegilops bicornis; assembly: GCA_021605145.1. NCBI lineage: Eukaryota > Viridiplantae > Streptophyta > Magnoliopsida > Poales > Poaceae > Aegilops > Aegilops bicornis. The sequence goes on from CM038669.1 coordinate 83,338,589, forward strand.
AATTAATGGCCTCAATGACATAAATTAGAATACAATTTTTTTCCTTTTACTCATATACCCTGTATATACGGTCTTGGTTCAAAAATAATGAACGGTTTAGTTGGGACCGTACCAAATACTAAATTTTTTCTCACCAACGCATATCGCCTCGTCTCCCCGCCGCCGTCCAGCTCGACCTTGCCCCCCTGCGCTCGCCACCGCGGAAGCGACGGTGGACCTCCAGCCCAAGCCGCGGTGGCAAGGGAAGGGTCTGCACCTCCACGCGCTCGCTCGTCGGCGTCTACGCGTGGTTGGGACCGCCGCCGTCAAAGTGTTCTCGGCGCTGATGGGAGCTCCTGCTTCCGGTCTTCCCCAAGATCTCCGATGACCACGCCGGCCGCCCTGCCCTAGGTACGAACTCCTCTTCTTGCAAGTAGTACCACTCCTTTGCTGTTGAGTACTATTGAGATTGATGCAGAGATGAATTCTTCTGCTGTTGAGCATTACCACACCCGTGCCCGACCCGGCCGGCCGCCGGGTGTCACCCGGAGCCGTGGAGGGCGTGCCAACCCACGATACCTTCGGGTCAGGCAGAGCCGGCTTTTGCTGGCCCATTTTGAAAACAGCACCAACCCACGTGACCCATGAAACCCTGTATTTTCGGCTTCGGCTTCTCGACCTGCAGGCCCGGCCCGGCCCATTCTCATCCCATCGTGCGGTTTCTTCGTCTCACCACGTTAATTTGTCTAAACTAGTAAATATGCACGTGCAACGCACGTCTAAAGTAATACACATTTTGTCAAACATCATAAATCGTAACTAAATATATGATAAATTCATTTAAAGTTTCAAATTTCACATGAAATGGATAGCATCTAATTCCTTACTCATACAAATAATCGGAATTACCAATCTTCATGAATCAACATGCATCTTGAATCCATATCACACATCCTCTATATATTTTTGATTTCCAGCGTGTGAATAAAGTCAACCTTGTTGCCCCACTTTACTGTTACGGGGAATTGGAAGTTTGAAATCATTTCCGAAGCACAGAATTGTAGTGAAACCTTGTTGACTCTTCTCACTGGAGCATACCTAGTAGGAAGACAAGTTGTTTTGCAATGGCAAAATAAAGACAACAAATCAAGACTTCATTGAGTAAAAAATCAAGACTTCATTAAACAAGAAACAATGTTAAGTCTGTATACATCCTCTCACACTCGATAACCTCTTGTTAAATCTATATTTTAATATCATATTATCCTTCCAGTCAAACAATTTCACAACCATGATGCGCATGATGATTCTGAAAATGGACTGGCCCAACCACAACAAAAAATAAAGGATTCATACAAAATGAAAGTGGTATAAAAAATGTATAGTTAGGATATAAAAAATGAAATCGATATGAAAAATATTCATAGTCTAACACTTTAGGTGAGTTGCATCTAAAAATGCATTTTGTTAAAAGGGAGGAACTATTCGATTCAAGGGCGACCAAAACGAAACAAAGGTACAACCAGCAGCTTTGCATGCAGTCATCTTTAAACTTCACTGTCCTTAACATATTCTTGTCCTTCCCGAAGAATCTGAATCAGTACATGACTCTTCCTAACATGTTAAGTAGCATTTGCTGCATAAAAAAAGAGCAAGAATATTCTGATTTCATGTCAACAATGCGGCAATGCATTTTCTTTATCTACAACGCCATATTTGCAGTCAGGTATTCAGACATGAGAATGCAAAGCTCCGATGCAAGTTACCATGAAATCTTCAGAATTGGATGCAAAACTCGTACTAAGCATGAACTAACAGGGAGGGCAATAGAGCAAGTACCATCAACTTATATCTTGACAGTTCTCCAACATCAACTTGTTTCTTTGCATGTCCAAGCTCTATCCCGCTCGCCCTGCTCGCAAAGTTCAGAGAGCAGAGAGTTTCGCTTAGGTCATTCTCGTTTGGGCTAACTTGAATAAACATCAAAGTTTAGGAGTCTCCACCTGCAGTGCTTTACACACATTATCACCAAAACTAAAGAATAGCTTCAAACCATACCGGCACAAGGAGAAGAAAATTGCATACTTAGTGAGTCTTGCAGCAAGTGTGTTAACTTTGAATTCTTGCCAGTTTGAGACATAAATAAGTTAGTGAGATCATATATATAATCAGCAGTGCAGATTACAACCAACGTTTGAAAGTTGCAAACCTGAAGGGTATGTGCTGGCTCGTAGTTGCAAGAGCGGATATGGCTCTCCATTCATCAAGTTTTCTCCTTTGACTATCACATTCACACAATATATAATGTATGGAAAATTAACGAGGACGGGATTTTATGGTATGCAACTTAGTGCGACTGAATAAAAATCTGGTGAACAACCAGTGTGACCGGCTGCTGTGCTCGTTAGCGTTTGTAGAACCAACAACTTTGGCTTTGCTTCCAGTTTGCAGGATGCCCCAGGCCTCATCCATATTAGTGAATCATGCTTCAAGCGATCCCGGCACATGATGAACTCCCTCTGCAACTTGTCTTACTCCAGCCTGTATACCGAGAACAGACATGAGAAGCATGTATTCAGAGAACAGATATGAGAAGTGTGTACTGGAAATTCAGAGAAGCGTACCTCACGGGGAAAGATGTCTCTTGATGGCTAGGGCCTCAATGCACTGCGTGTGGCGACGGCGACGGCGGGCGGCAACGACGACCTGCGCTCCAGGAGAGGCCAGCGGATGTAGGGGTGTGGGCGAGCACGTCCATGGGGTAGCAGCCGAGCGGTGGGCGGCGACGACCCACGCTCCAGGAGATGCCGGCAGTGACCGCATCCTTGAGCGGCAATCGAGTGGAGGAGCCGCGGACGGCGACGACGACCGCGTCAGTGGGGCAGTGGCGGCGATCCAATGGAGGGGCAAGCGTTGGAGACAGGCGGCGTTCATCCCGTGGAAAGCGAGCGTGGGCATTGGAGTTGGGGGGCCGTGGAGGTGCTATTGGAATCGGCCAAGGGGGTTACGGGTGAGATATGAGATGCCGCGGCGGCGGCGCTATATGCGGAGAGGATTGTGGATCGAGCGTGATGCACGGACGGAAAACACGAAGCGGGAGCGGGACAGGCTTTGACGAAGGACACGGACGTGGGATGGCAGAGTTTTCGTCCGCACGGAAAAACTGCTAAACGCACTTTGAACGCGTGTTGATGTAATCTTGGCTGTTAGATCTAATTAAGTGATCTGATCGGAAGGCTCTAATTTCTCCGTATTGTTTTGTGTAGTTTAGGCTGTGTGCACATATGAATGAATATGTTTGCTTGTTTGGGAATGGAATCTTCCACCAGTGAAATGCTTAACTTGTGCTAACAAATATTGTTCTCTTCTTGTTAGCAAAAAAATATATATATCTTGTTCTCTTCTAGAGAATTTCCCATTTTGATGTCGTAAATGTGCGGTTCTCTGATTTGAAATGGCAACAAGGCTGTTCGTTTCAAATTTGAACTAAAACCACGACGAGTATAATTTGAAACGGAGGGAGCATATTACAGGTAGTACCAGGGTAGAAACTAATGGCCACTTAAGCCAATGTTGCAAACTAGTTTTTTCTTCTTGCTTGATGTGTTAATTAATGCGTATTTTCTCTCCAACGCACAACAAGACAACTCTCTCGCTTCTAGTTGGTTGATTAATTCGGTGCATTCAAACCAAGGTAGAAACTAATGGCCACTTAAGCCAATGTTGCAAACTAGTTTTTTCTTCTCGCCTGATGTGTTAATTAATGCGTATTTTCTCTCCAACGCACAATAAGACAACTCTCTCACTCCTAGTTGGTTGATTAATTCGGTGCATTCAAACCAACCTTTTCACCCCCGCATGCATGCATGGGGTATTAATGTCCTTGTTTGCTAGTACGAGGCAAACCTCATCAATTTTATCTTGATTGGGGTTAGTGGCCGCTGCAAATTGTAATTTTAATTGTGGCCTTGTATATAAAAATGAAGAAAGTACCTTTTACAGTCTATTTTGCGCATTGTTTGAACTGAACCCTTTTCCCTTTCTGAACTGCAGCTCGTTTTAATTGGAGCAGATCATTGGCGCATGGCCATGGGCGAGGGCAGCAAGCAGCCAAGATCATTAGCCATCCGCTGGTATCCGGCGAGGCACCGTTCCTTCACTCCGATAGTGTGGTGCCTAGCGGCATTGGTCATGCTTGTTATTCTCCACCTCTTCATCAGCCATAAGGAGGAACAGATTGTGAGAGGGATATATGAGGTGGAGGAGGAAACTTTCCCAGTGAAACTGGCCCAGAGCTGGAGGAATCCACCGGCTGTGCGGCGCAAGGGGGGGCACAGGACACTGCCCGTGGTGGACGAGTTCTTGGTCGAGTCTTCTGCGGTGCATCATGCGTTCTTCCCGGAAGGGAAGGTGGCCATGGACCCGGTGAATGGTGGGAATGACAGGAGGTACTTATACTACCCAGGGAGGGTTTGGCTTGACACTGATGGAAAGCCTATCCAAGCTCATGGTGGAGGTGTGCTGTATGATGAGAAAACCGAGACCTATTTCTGGTATGGAGAGAATAAGGATGGCAAGACCTACAAAGCTCACGACAAGGGACCTGATCGGGTAAGTCAAATCGTCCAAATGCTTTCAGTTTTTTGCATCATTTGTGTGTTGGAGAGCTTCCAACATTTGGCACTGTAATTACACGAAGAGCATTATTCCCTTGTCAGAATGTAATAGCTAAATTTAGAATTCGGCAGAACATAAAAAATTATTAGCTACACCCTTCATTTTTAGCCATATAATTATATATGAACATAATTAATCGAGCTGCTTGAACAAGCCTTGCACACGAGCCTAACAAGTGCAAGTATGCTTCATATATACACAAACATAATTGATACGGCTGCTTTAACAAGCCTTGCACATGAACCTAACTAGAGCAAGTAGGCTTCATAATGTAGTGCAACAAAAGATGAGTAAAAACCATAAAAGTTCATTTTGTGTCACTATAGTTGTCGACATCTTGCTGCAAGATTATGGAATCATGTCGCCAGGCTCGACGGATAGCATTATTCACACACAACTGTAACCTATGCCATTCTTTTTTGTAAGAGCGATCTTTGTTTTTTATCCCATAATGTAAGTCATTTTTTGACACTACACTAATGTCAAAAAACGTCTTACATTATGGGACGGAGGGAGTAGCATTTATGTTGTCTGAATTTAGTATCTACTGTCCATTTATTTCAGTTCAATGCCATCAGATTTAGGTTCTCATGGTAGATATAGAAAATGAAAAGTCGGCCATGTGACAATGCCACTCCTATGCCCAATGTATTGGGCCTTAGTCATGACACAACATCTAATATTATCAGCTAATCAATTTCATGAGTGATATGGTACTAGATTTCTAAAACGTAGAGGACTGATTCTGATGTGGTGTGAGGCAATTTTCTTCTCATATACAACAACGGGATTGCTACATCTCAGTCAACTGAGACTTAATGAAGTCTCAGTCGATGATATATTCATGAGATTTTACATGGATATCCGTGCATAAGTATTGTTTAATTTTTTTTCTTTCTTCTTTTTTATATATTGTGTCACTTGACTTATACTTGGTTAAGTCTCAGCCGACTGAGATCTAGGGACACCCATACAACAATTAATTATGTTCTGTAGAATTTCCCAATTTGTCATTCTAACCAAGACAAACTACTTTTCAGGTTGACATTGTTGGAGTAAGTTGCTATTCTTCAAAGGACCTCTGGTCTTGGACAAATGAAGGAGTTGTGCTCCATGGCGAGGAAAAGAATGTGCTGCATGACCTCCACAAATCCAATGTCCTGGAGAGGCCCAAGGTGGTCTATAACAACCGGACCGGCAAATACGTGATGTGGATGCACATAGACGATGCCAACTACACCAAATCATCGATCGGCGTGGCGACGAGTGCTTCTCCCACAGGGCCATTCACTTACCTCTACAGCAAGCGCCCACACAACTGTGAAAGCAGAGACATGACCATATTCAAGGATGATGACGGGAAGGCCTACCTGATATATTCATCCAAGGGCAACAGCGAGCTCCACATTGCGCAGCTAACCGATGACTACCTCGACGTGACTGACGACATGCGGAGAATTCTCGTCGCACGGTATCGAGAAGCTCCTGCGCTCTTCAAGTTCCGCGGCACCTACTACATGATAACCTCGGGTTGCACCGGCTGGGCACCCAACACTGCAAAGGCTCACGCGGCAACATCGATCATGGGGCCTTGGGAGACCCTGGGCAATCCTTTCCTGGGAGGGAACGAGATATACAGATCGACAACGTTCTTCTCCCAGGTTACGTTCGTGTTGCCGGTTGCGGGGTTGCCGGGGCTGTTCATCTTCATGGCCGACCGGTGGAAGCCGTCCGATCTGAGGGATTCTCGGTACGTGTGGCTGCCTTTGACAGTACGTGGACTTCCTGATGAGGCGGCAGATTACAGCTTCATGTTCCCCCTCTGGTCCAGGGTGTCGATTTACTGGCACAAAGTGTGGCGCCTTCCCGAGAAAAGTTACCGAGTGACTTAGCCATGCATGCACATCTGCTCTCCATTGCAGATCAAATGTGTAAGATAAAATAAAGGCAAAGAAACGAGGTTGCATGTTTTCAGCTATCCAGCGACAGGAACTGAACTTTGCTCTTTTCAACAATCAACGGACAAATATAGCAGCGAGTACTGAACCGATTATACACGAGCAAAATTTTAAAACTGACTATGAAAGACCAAAGCTGAACCAGATTACACAAGGAAAAAATGACAAAGTTCTGTCAAAAAATGGAAAAATTGAGAAATCATGTAGCATAACATTGAAATTCGCTAGCACGGAGTAATATTGAAAAATCTGTGCAAGTTACCATACCAATTCTGTAGCGAAAAGTCCTACTGCTGAACAATCATTCATTCGCAGCCTGTTTGGCAAGTGACGGGGATGGAAATTATGAGATGGAATTTGTGTTTATGGTTGAAGCAGTGCAACAACCAGAAACGTATGTGGGCTCAGATGTTGCAATGGTACTTGAGTGCAAACATTTAGGGCTGGACTTTGCGAGTGTCTCATACACACAGTGTCGCCCTGAAGCAAATGAAGTGGCTCACAGCCTAGCGAAGAACTCATTTAGTGAAAAGTCTTCTATGCTTTGGGATTCTATAATCCCTAATTTTATTTCTCACTCTATTGTAAACGATATGTCTATTATCTGAGGAATAAAATTTGTTGCTTTCAAAAAAAAATCCATTTCTATTCGTTGGATCAATCAGGATTACCGAGATAATGTGGTCTGCCTTCATTATCAATCTTTTGCCTGTGGTGTTGTATATATATATATATATATATATAATCGGGTATTGCGTTGAATGTAATTCATGTTCATATAGCTAATGTATGCATACTTGATCTGTAATACCAAGATGCTACCAAACATGCAGTGTCCATTACATGCTTCTGAATTTCATACATCTGATCTGCAGTAATAATTTGGGTAATTCTGCAAGTTGCAGTTTCAAGAATAACAGCTTGCTTCATTCAGCTGCATGCTGCTGTGATTACATCTTGAAATTAAGCCAAAACCAGACGTGTCTTTTATGGCTTAAAAACCAAAATCTGAACCAAATAGCAGTTCCGTTCACGCTTCAAAATCATCTTGGCTTCGGTAGTGCAATGGGAAAACTACATCAGAGGTAGGTGCTTCAGTAGCTTTCTACCATCCTCATTCTGACTTTGTCCTGTCACAGTCCTTCCGGTTTTTAAGTTTATCTTTTACAAAGCATATCTTGTTATGCTATACCCACTTCTTCCCCGGAGCATAATTAGACACAATCATGCAGGAAAAAGGCAATAGGGATATATGTATGCCCAATTATTGATCCCCCAAAGTCAAAACAGCCAAATACTTCAACAAAAGCTGTATATCAGAAAACAACATAGAATTTTACCACAGAAATGAAAATTAAAGGCCCGGCACAAACACCGCAATATATATGTACCACTCAAACTATACTCAAACAAAACCCTCAGAAAAACAAAAAACTATACTCAAACAACACTGGAAAGGGGCCGGTGCAGCAGGCAGTCAATGGACCTTTTAACGAGGCGTACGTACACTAGTTCCAGCGGCCCATGCCGGGCTCAGAAGCTCCCAAGGATGCCGTTGCCGTTGATCATCGACGCCGCGGTCTGGTGCAAGCCAGGTGCCGCGATTGGACGACGACGGCTTTGCCACCTGATGTTTAGCCAGCTCATCATCCGCGGAGGCCAGCAAGAAGATGACTTCCTTGTGAGCTTCTTCATGGTCTTGGACTGATACAACGGCGGCGGTGTGATTGGCGGTAGGGCGTCGTCGGTGGCGGCGACAGGGTCGATGGTGCGCCTGGGCGTGCCGGGCTTGGTCTCCCAGACGAACGGCACGGTGCCGGCGCCGAGGCTGTAGTACACCCTGAAGGACGCCTCGGCTCGAGAGGATCCTAGAGCTAAACTGCTTGTCATCCCTTCTTGCATGCTCGAGCTCATGAAATTAAGGAGGACGAGGATCTGCCAAGTAGACTGCAAAAGTTTGGTGGCAAAACACGCACGGACACAACTGGTAGGGTTTGTGAGTGAGCAGTAGTGCATGCATATATAGTCCGTTTCTTGCCGGTTGGGTCGGCTTGAGGTTGAAGAATACTGCTACGTGTGTTCTGGTGAGGGAGGACAATCAACTGTAGTTACATAGTGTCATCTCAACAGTCCGTTGCGATAAAAATATTCTTTTATCGAGAGCATGGATTGGCTATCCCAGCATGGAGTTGTCATGTGGGCCAAGGTGCGTGAAGGATAAGCAATTGATTGCGAACATTTAGCCAGCAGATCTGGAGCGTTGAGTCAACGAATCAGACGGTTCTATGTGCCAAATCGTTGTGAAGGCCCTAGCTGGCTCAGTTTTACTGTTTCTCAATTAGGCTCTGTGATACTAAATGAAATGGAAAGCTAAAGGTGAAGGTGCGTTGGAAGCTTGCAATTTGCATGGTGTCTGTCTTTAAGACTTTAACCATCATCTACGTTATATGCTCTGCCTTGGATAGGGAAGCCGTCTGTACATCGACACGTATGCGTGTAAAAACTGTAGGTCAGTAGGTGGGTCTGTTTGTGCGAAAACTTAGAGAAGGTGCAAACACACGATTTTTTGAACCTGAAACAACCTATCCACATACCTGTAAGTGGAAGTACGTGTATCACTTTGATCTTCTGTAACGCCTCCTTTTTGGTAAAGTTTTTCTTCTGCAGCACAGTCCTGGATAGCAATCACCCATCAGCATTGGCTCGTTTGCTTTATGTGCAGGAGATGGGGTGCTCTTACCAAACCCGTGGAAAGAGTAGTTTGTTCCATCGCCCGGCGATAATTTGTAGTAGCAAGTCTGCATGGCCGGGCTTCTCTTCGCCTACCTAGTGCCCAAATCGGGCTCTCCACTTGATGCTCTACCTTTTGCCTCTAATATCAGGCCCAGTACCCTCTGAAGATAACTGGAGAAGAGACAGCACAACAGCCACATCTCAAGACTCAAGGTTCAGTAATCGGACAGTCCAGAACGCATCTACCTAAAGCAATGAACGGTTGGTTGGATAGAGGTATGTAAGTCTGAGTTCTAAAGCAGTGATTTGGTTCATTTACTTCTATTATCGCACTGATTTGGTTCACTTGTAACCAGTGGTGGAGCTTGAAAGAAATCTCTTTTTTCTTTTGCAGGGAATTTAGAGCTTTATTCAACCATCATGGGCAACCAAACCCGCTGAAAGAGTAGTTGGTTCCAGATCTGCAGGGCCGGATTTCTCTTCGCCCACCTAGTGCCCAAATCGGGCTCTCCACTTGATGCTCTACGTACCATTTGCCCCTAATGTACCCTCTGAAGATACCTCTGAAGAAGAGACAGAAGATACCTGAAGAAGAGACAGAACAACAGCGACACCTCAAGGTTCAGTAATCGTACGGTCCAGTGCGCATCTATCTAAAGCAACGAACGGTTTATTGGATAGAAATAGAATTACGTAAGGCTGTGTTCTAAAGCAGTTAATTTTTTTTAATAGTTTGGATTGCTTGCCACACGTGTCATGTGGTTCTTTCATTTACCTTTAGCGCACTGATTTAGTTCACTTATAACAGACTATATATGTGCCATTCAGTTGGGAATGAAAAATAAATAAACGAGATGCCAAATTAGAGTAATTAGCTGTAGCGCGTCTCGTTCCTCCTACCCCGATCCACCATTTTAAGGGACCACCAACCCCTAGCAAATCCCTATCAAATATTCCCCAAAATTCTACGCAGGGCGTGACACCTAACCACCACCTTCGGCAAGCTTCGCCGTCGTTGGAAAAAGAAGCCATGACACTATTTCCAGAAGCCATGACACTATTTCCTCGTCTGCGGCACTGTTCACCCGATAGCACTGATCATGTTTGAGCCCAACACTATCTAATCGAAACTGTACACATCGGGCCCAACTCAGCCTGTTTAGCTTATAGGGTTTATTAATCATTGGACACGGACGTTTGGTTTCTGGGTATGTGAAACACAATTAGTAACTACAAAAAGTTCAAAAAATCTGAAAAAAATTGTAATAAAAAGTTGACCTTCTATTGTATTTGTAAAAATAATTCAGTGAAGGAAAATCCAGCATTGACTTCAGAATTTTTTTTGTTTGGCCATGAAGTCAATGGGGTCTTTTTCCTTCGCAGAAATTTATATACTAGTGCAAAAGAGAAATTCAAAATTATTCAAAAAAAGTTTTGGATTTCTTTGACTTTCTTCGATCGTTTTCTCATACAGAGCTCATATTCCTCTATGGCTTTTTGATGTCCTCGTCGTCCCCCCAGTCGATCTGGGAGGCCTAGTCGGACACAACGGCTGGGTGTGGTGGACTGGGAGCACGCACATGCGCACATCCGCATGCATGCGGGGGACTAGGAGCACGCGCACGAAGGGGAGCACGAGCGACGAAGTACGACTGGTGTCGCGCGTCGTGCTCGTTGCAGAACCAAGTGTCCCAGAACGACGAGGTGACGGCGTACGCCATGTCACGGCGGAGATCCTCGGGGAGCTGATCTCGGTGACAGTGTATCTCCGGTAGGCATGCATGACTGCTGGCCTGAACGGGAGGCGCGAGCACCCTCTCTAGGTTAAGGTGCTAGCTGGCCGACAGTGGATGTCAAGCCTCGACACTGGGGAGGCCTCATCCCAGTACCATTGGCATTGATTGACACCGATGTAGATACGCTGTTGCGGGCGGTGTCAGGGCGAAGCTTGCCGCGCGGCAGCATGGTCCCTAGGACCTAGAGGATGAGTTGGCCTCGTGGTCATGCTTCCTATGCTTCCGCGGGATCCACTTCCACGACATATTGGCCGGTGGATGGCGGTGGCTAGGTTTTTTCGGCCGCCTAGGGGGCAGAGGAAGAGAAAAAAGACTGGGAAGTGGATTGGACGACCCCTCCACCCGCACACATGGCATTAAAAAGGAATGGGAGTGAAGGGACTGAAGACGTGTGGGGACCTTCCACACACATGGATTAAATGAGACCGGTGGTGGTGGTTAGGCGGCCGACGCGCGGGTCTGAGGTGAACACCAAGAGGACGTGCGGCAGGTCTGTTTCGCGTCCGTGTGGATGCAAATCGGGTCCAAATTTACGTCAGAAATACATCCAGATCGACACAGTTTTAGGGCGTGTTTGGTTGCAGTAGTGAACAGTAGTTGCATTGCATACACATCTGATACGTCCATTTTGCATCATGCTTTTATATCGATAATTATCGCTTTATGGGCTGTTACTTCACGTTATGTCACAATACTTATGGCTACTCTCTCTTATTTTACAAGGTTTACATGAAGAGAGAGAATGCCGCAATGGAATTCGGGCTCGAAAAGGAGCAAATATTGAGACCTATTACGTGCAACTCCAAAAGTCCTGAAACTCCACGGAATATCTTAAAATAAATAAAGAAAAATCATCGCCAAAGATGAAGGCCAGGGGGCTCACACCCTGCTCACGAGGGTGGGGGCGCGCCCCCTACCTCGTGGGCCCCCTGGTGGCTCTCCGATGACCATCTTCTCCCATATGAAGTCTTTCGATGAGAAAAAAATCAGAAGCAACCTTTCGGGACGAGACTCCGCCGCCACGAGGCGAAACCTTGGCGGAACCAATCTAGGGCTCCGGCGGAGCTGTTCTGCCGGGGACACTTCCCTCCGGGAGGGGGAAATCATCACCATCGTCATCACCAACGCTCCTCTCATCGGGAGAGGGCAATCTCCATCAACATCTTCACCAGCACCATCTCATCTCCAAACCCTAGTTCATCTCTTGTATCCAATTCTTGTCTCCAAGTCCGGGATTGGTGCTAGTAGGTTGCTAGTAGTGTTGATTACTCCTTGTAGTTGATGCTAGTTGGTTTACTTGGTGGAAGATCATATGTTCAGATCCTTTATGCATATTATTACCCTCCGATTATGAACATGAATATGCTTTGTGAGTAGTTACGTTTGTTCACGAGGACATGGGAGAAGTCTTGCTATTAGTAGTCATGTGAATTTGGTATTCGTTCGATATTTTGATGAGATGTATGTCGTCTAGCCTCTAGTGGTGTTATGTGAACGTCGACTACATAACACTCCACCATTATTTGGGCCTAGAGGAAGGCATTGGGAAGTAATAAGTAGATGATGGGTTGCTAGAGTGACAGAAGCTTAAACCCTAGTTTATGCGTTGCTTCATAAGGGGCTGATTTGGATCCACTTGTTTCATGCTATGGTTAGGTTTACCTTAATACTTTTGTTGTAGTTGCGGATGCTTGAAATAGAGGTTAATCATAAGTGGGATGCTTGTTCAAGTAAGAACAACACCCAAGCACCGGTCCACCCACATATCAAATTATCAAAGTACCGAACGCGAATCATATGAACGTGATGAAAACTAGCTTGACGATATTCCCATGTGTCCTCGGGAGCGCTTTTCCTATTATAAGAGTTTGTCCAGGCTTATCCTTTGCTACAACAAGGATTGGGCCACCTTGCTGCACCTTATTTACTTTTTTTACTTGTTGCTCGTTACAATTTACCTTATCACAAAACTATCTGTTACCACTTATTTCAGTACTTGCAGAGAATACCTTGCTGAAAACCGCTTATCATTTCCTTCTGCTCCTTGTTGGGTTCGACACTCTTACTTATCGAAAGGACTACGATAGATCCCCTATACTTGTGGGTCATCAGGACTCTTTTCTGGCGCCGGTGCCGGGGAGTGCAGCGCCTTTGGTAAGTGGAATTTGGTAAGGAAAAATTTATATAGTGTGCTGAAATTTTCTGTCACTTGTTACTGTGGAAAGTAATTCTCTGAGGGGCTTGTTCGGGGTATCTTCACCCCGTCTAGTAGAGCAAAGAGTTGCTCCTCAACCTACTGAACCTATTGAAAATGAAACTCCTTCTGAAGTTCCTTCGGGTATGATGGAAAAACTGCTAGCTAATCCTTTTACAGGAGATGTAACAAATCATCCTGATGAGCATTTAATATATGTGGACGAAATTTGTGGATTATTTAAGCTTGCAGGTATACCCGATGATGTTGTTAAGAAGAAGGATTTCCCTTTATCTTTGAAGGGAGACGCATTGATATGGTATAGGCTATGTGATGATATGAGATCATGGAACTATAAAAGATTGAAATTGGAATTTCATCAAAAGTATTATCCTATGCATCTTGTTCATCGTGATCGCAATTATATATATAATTTTTGGCCTCGCGAAGGAGAAAGCATCGCTCAAGATTGGGGGAGGCTTAAATCAATGTTAAAATTTATGCCCCAATCATGAGCTCTCGAGGGAAATAATTATTCAAAGTTTTTATGCCCGGCTTTCTGATAATAATCGCACTATGCTCGATACTTCTTGTGCTGGCTCTTTTATGATGAAGACTATTGAATTCAAATGGAATTTATTGGATAGAATTAAACGCAACTCTGAAGATTGGGACCTCGATGAAGGTAAGGAGTCAGGTATGACACCTAAGTTTGATTGTCTTAAATCTTTTATGGATACCGATATTTTCCGTAAGTTTAGCACTAAATATGGACTTGACTCGAGATAGTAGCTTCTTTCTGTGAATCTTTTGCTACTTATGTTGATCTCCCTAAGGAGAAGTGGTTTAAATATCATCCTCCCATAGAAGTAAAATTAGCTGCACCTATTAAAGTTGAAGAAAATACTGTCACTTATAATGATCCTATTGTTCCTACCTCTTATGTTGAGAAACCACCTTTCCTCGTTAGAGTAAAGGATCATGCTAAAGCTTCAACTGTTGTTCGTAAAAGCAATATTAGAACTTATACACCCTCTGAGCAAGTTAAAGTTGAACCTAATATTGCTATTGTTAAAGATCTCTTGTCTGATAATATTGATGGGCATGTTATTCAATTCTGCGGTGAAACTGCTAGAATTGTTAAACCGTGTGCTAAAGATAAACATAGACCCATGGTAGGCGTGCCTGTTATTTCTGTTAAAATAGGAGATCATTGTTATCATGGCTTATGTGATATGGGTACTAGTGCTAGTGTTATACCCATTGACTTATATAAAGAAATTATGCATGATATTGCACCTGCTGAGTTAGAAGAAATTGATGTCACGATTAAGCTTGCCAATAGAGATACTATTTCACCAGTGGGAATTGTTAGAGATGTTGAAGTCTTGTGTGGGAAAGCCAAATATCCCGCTGATTTCCTTGTTCTTGGTTCTCCACAAGATAGCTTTTGTCCCATTATATTTGGTAGACCCTTCTTGAACACTGTTAATGCTAAGATAGATTGCGAAAAGAATGTTGTTACTATTGGCTTGGATGATATGGTTCATGAGTTTAATTTCTCTAAATTTAGTAAACAACATAGTGAGGAAGAATTGCCTAGTAAGGATGAAATTATTGGTCTTGCTTCTATTGCCGTACCTCCTAGTGATCCTTTAGAACACTATTTGCTAGACCATGAAAATGATATGTTCATGAATGAAAGAAGGGAAATAGATGAAGTATTCTTTAAACAGGAACCTATTACGCAACACAATTTGCTGTTGAAATCCTAGGGGATCCTCCTCCACCCAAGGGTGATCCCGCGTTTGAGCTTAAACCGTTGCTCGATAATCTTAAATATGCTTATCTTGATGAAAATAAAATATATCCTGTTATTATTAGTGCTAACCTTTGAGCATGAAGAAGAAAGATTATTGAAAACTCTAAAGAAGCACAGTGCCGCTTATTGGATATACTCTTGATGATCTTAAGGGCATTAGCCCCACTCTATGTCGACATAAAATAAAGTTGAAGCGGATGCCAAACCAGTTCGTGATCCCGAACGACGCTTTGAATCCTAAAATGAAAGAAGTGGTAAGAAAAGAAATATTAAAGCTTCCGGAGGCAGGTATAATTTATCCCGCTGTCGATAGTCAGTGGGTAAGTCCTGTCCATTGTGTCCCTAAGAAGGGAGGTATTACTGTTGTCCCTAATGATAAAGATGAATTGATTCCGCAAAGAATTATCACATGTTATAGGATGGTAATTGATTTCCGTAAATTAAACAAAGATACTAAGAAAGATCATTACCCCTTACCATTTATTGATCAAATGCTAGAAAGATTATGCAAACATACACATTACTGCTTTCTAGATGGTTATTCTGGTTTCTCTCAAATACCTGTGTCGGCTAAAGATCAATCGAAGACTACTTTTACATGCCCTTTTGGTACTTTTGCTTATAGACGTATGCCTTTTGGTTTATGTAATGCACCTACTACCTTTCAAAGATGCATGATGGCTATATTCTCTGATTTTTGTGAAAAGATTTGTGAGGTTTTCATGGACGACTTTTCCGTCTATGGTTCCTCTTTTGATGATAGCTTGAGCAATCTCGATCGAGTTTTGCAGAGATGTTAAGAAACTAATCTTGTCTTGAATTGGGAAAAGTGCCACTTTATGGTTAATGAAGGTATTGTCTTGGGGCACAAAGTTTCTGAAAGAGGTATTGAAGTTGATAAAGCCAAAGTTGATGCTATTGAAAAGATGCCATGTCCCAAGGACATCAAAGGTATAAGAAGTTTCCTTGGTCACGCCCGGATTTTATAGGAGGTTCATTAAGGACTTCTCAAAAATTTCTTGGCCTCGACTAATTTATTACAAAAAGATGTACCATTTGTCTTTGATGATGATTGTGTAGAAGCATTTGAAATACTTAAGAAAGCATTAGTCTCGCACCGTTGTTCACCACCGATTGGAATTTACCCTTTGAAATTATGTGCGATTCTAGTGATTATCTTTGTAGGTGCTGTTCTAGGGCAAAGAGTTGATAAGAAATTAAATGTTATCCATTATGCTAGTAAGACTCTAGACAATGCTCAACGAAATTATGCTACTACCGAAAAGGAACTTTTAGCAGTTGTATTTGCTTGTGATAAATTTAGACCCTATATTATTGATTCTAAAGTAACTATTCACACTGATCATGCTGCTATTAAATATCTTATGGAAAAGAAAGATGCTAAACCTAGACTTATTAGATGGGTTCTCTTGCTGCAAGAATTTGATTTGCATATTGTTGATAGGAAAGGAGCCGAGAACCCGTTCTTGATAACTTATCTAGGTTAGAGAATGTTCTTGATGACCCACTACCTATTGATGATAGCTTCACGATGAGCAATTAAATGTCATAAGCACTTCTCGTAGCACTCCATGGTATGCTGATTATGCTAATTATATTGTTGCTAAATTTATACCACCTAGCTTCACATACCAACAAAAGAAAAAGTTCTTTTATGATTGGCGACATTACTTTTGGGATGACCCACATCTTTATAAAGAAGGAGTAGATGGTGTTATTAGACGTTGTGTGCCTGAGCATGAACAAGAACAGATCCTACGCAAGTGTCATTCCGAAGCTTATGGAGGACACCACGCTGGAGATAGAACTGCACATAAGGTATTGCAATCCGGTTTTTATTGGCCCACTCTCTTCAAGGATGCCCGTAAGTTTGTTTTGTCTTGCGATGAATGTCAAAGAGTTGGTAATATTAGTAGACGTCAAGAAATGCCTATGAATTATTCACTTGTTATTGAACCATTTGATGTTTGGGGCTTTGATTATATGGGACCTTTTCCTGCCTCCAATGGATATACACATATTTTAGTTGCTGTTGATTACGTTACTAAGTGGGTAGAAGCTATTCCAACTAGTAGTGCTGATCATAACACCTCTATTAAAATGCTTAAGGAAGTTATTTTACCGAGGTTTGGAGTCCCTAGATACTTAATGACTGATGGTGGTTCACATTTTATTCATGGTGCTTTCCGTAAAATGCTTGCTAAATATGACGTTAATCATAGAATTGCATCTCCTTATCACCCGCAGTCTAGTGGTCAAGTAGAATTGAGCAATAGAGAGCTCAAATTAATTTTGTAAAAGACTGTTAATAGGTCTAGAAAGAATTTGTCCAAGAAATTTCGTAAAATGCTTGCTAAATATGACGTTAATCATAGAATTGCATCTCCTTATCACCCGCAGTCTAGTGGTCAAGTAGAATTGAGCAATAGAGAGCTCAAATTAATTTTGTAAAAGACTGTTAATAGGTCTAGAAAGAATTTGTCCAAGAAACTTGATGATGCATTATGGGCCTATAGAAATGCATATAAGAATCCTATGGGTATGTCTCCGTATAAAATGGTTTATGGAAAAGCATGTCACTTACCTCTCGAACTAGACCATAAGGCATATTGGGCCATTAAAGAGCTCAACTATGATTTCAAACTTGCCGGTGAGAAGAGGTTATTTGATATTAGCTCACTTGATGAATGGAGAACCCAAGCTATGAAAATGCCAAGTTATTTAAAGAAAAAGTTAAAAGATGGCATGACAAAAGGATACAAAAGCATGAGTTTAATGTAGGTGATTATGTATTGCTATACAACTCTCGCTTAAGATTTTTTGCAGGAAAACTTCTCTCTAAATGGGAAGGCCCCTACGTTATCGAGGAGGTCTATCGCCCGGTGCCATAAAAATCAACAACTTCAAGGCACAAATCCAAGGTGGTAAACGGTCAAAGAATCAAACATTATATCTCAGGTAATCCCATAAATGTTGAAATCAATATTATTGAAACCGTAACCCCGGAGGAATACATAAGGGACACTTTCCAGACCGTTTCAGACTCCGAAAAGGAATAGGTATGTGGTACGGTAAGTAAACCGACTCCAAAACAATTTTTAAGGCAACATTCTCCGATTTGGAATATTTAGAAAAATAGAAAAATAAGTGGCAGTCCGGGAAGGACACGAGGCCTTCACGAGGGTGGAGGGCGCGCCCTACCCCCCTGGGCGCGCCCCCTACCTCGTGAGCACCTCGTGTGCCCTCCGGACTCTGTTTTCTTGCACGATACGTATTTTGGTCGGTAAAAAATCATTATATATTCTCCCGAAGGTTTTGACTCCCGTATCACGCAAATATCCTCTGTTCTTGTTTTGGGCTGTCCTACTGCAGACCAGATCAACATGTCATCCCAGGATTCGGAAGGAGAAAGCTATGTGGATGATTACCTAGCAAATCCTAAGGTCTATGGAGATGTGGAGCACGATGGTTGGACCACGGAGGAAGAAGAGGACTATGAACCCAAGGGGAAGGAAGAGACGAGCTCAGATGAAGATGAAACCCCATTACCTCAACCTGGGGACATGCATGTGGAGCTAAAAAAGTCAAGTGTCCCTAATAGGGTAAAGAAACCAAAGTTCGAGTTTATCCCTTTTCGTCTCTTGCAGGAAAATAAGCAGGACCTATGCAAGAAGATATTAACCCTGGAGTGGGAGATTGATGATCTGAGGGATCAAAATGCCGTCCTCAAGTGCAAATTAAGGGAGAAGCTTGCATCATCAACAACACCTCCACCTTTACCAACAAAGAAGGAGACATAATCACATGGGTATGGGCACTCCCCTTGGCAACTGCCAAGCTTGGGGGAGGTGCCCCGGTATCGTATCACCATCACAACTCCTATCTTTACCGTTTTTCTTAGTTCGATCCTATTAGTAGTATCTTGATTTAGTAGAATAAAGTCATGGCATGATCTAGTTTTGAAGTTTTGCTTTATGATCCCTTTATGTAATCGAGTTCGTGAGCTATATATAATAAAGATTAGTTGAGTCAAGGGCTTGATTATTTTGCCATGATCTTGGGTGAATAAAAGAAAAAGAGTAAAAAGAAACAAAGAGTTCATATTGATCTTATTGAGAGTAATGACTTCACATAAAAAGAGTATGATGATTAAAAGTTGTTGGGAGTTAGCAAATATAGCTTTGATCATTGTTGCAATTAATAGGAAGTAATAAGGAGAGAGAGGTTTCACATATAGATATATTATCATTGACATCTTTTATGATTGGGAGCACTCATTAAAATACAACATGCTAAAGAGTTGATGTTGGACAAGGAAGACAACGTGATGAGTTATGTTTTCTTGTATCTGAGATAAAGTATGTTGTCATGGATCCTCTAACATGTTGAGCTTGCCTTTCCCCTCATGTTAGCCAAATTCTCAAAGACCAATTAGAGATACTACTTGTGCTTCCGAATACAACCGGTTTAGCCATGAGAGTCCACCATATCTACCTATGGATTGAGTAAGATCCTTCAAGTAAGTTGTCATCGGTGCAAGCAATAAAAATTGCTCTCTAAATATGCATGACTTATTAGTGCAGAGAAATAAGCTTTGTACGAACTTGTTGTGGAAGTAATAAAAGCGACGGACTGCATAATAAAGTTCCACATACAAGGGGCAATATGAAGTGATGTTCTTTTGCATTAAGATTTTGTGCATCAAACCATAAAAGCGCATGGCAACCTATGCTTCCCTCTGCGAAGGGCCTATCTTTTATTATTATCCTCTACCTTATGCTAGAGTCACGGTGATCTTCACCTTTCCTTTTTCATTTTATCCTTTGGCAAGCTCAGCATGTTGGAAAGAACATGATATATATATCTAGTTGGATGTAGGGGAGCATGAATTGTTATTGTTGACATTACCCTTGAGGTAAAAAGTTGTGGGGCAAAACTATAAGCCCCTATCTTTCTCTGTGTCCGATTAAAACTCCGTAACCACTAGTATTGCATGAGTGTTAGCAATTATGAGGGACTAAGTGATAATTGAGTATGTGGACTTGCTTTTAAGCTCTGTCACAGACTCTTTCCGATGTTATGATAAATTGCAATTGCTTCAATGACTGAGGTTATAATTTGTTGGTGCCCAATAAGGTTTCTGATTCATACTTTTGCATTGTGAAAAGATCATCACTTGAACATAAGTCATCATATGGCAAATATATATATATGTTGCTGTTATGAGAATAATCATGATGCCTTCATGTCCGTATTTTATTTTTATCGACGCCTCTACCTCTAAACATGAGGACATATTTATTGTTATCGGCTTTTCGCTTGAGGACAAGCAAGGTCTAAGCTTGGGGGAGTTGATACGTCCATTTTGCATCATGCTTTTATATCGATATTTATCGCTTTATGGGTTGTTACTTCACGTTATGTCACAATACTTATGGCTATTCTCTCTTATTTTACAAGGTTTACATGAAGAGGGAGAATGCCGCACCTGGAATTCGGGCTGAAAAGGACCAAATATTGGAGACTTATTCATGCAACTCCAAAAGTCCCGAAACTCCACGGAATATCTTAAAATAAATAAAGAAAAATCATTGCCAAAGATGAAGGCCAGGGGCCCACACCTGCTCACGAGGGTGGGGGCGCGCCTCACCTCGTGGGCCCCCGGTGGCTCTCCGATGCCCATCTTCTCCCATATGAAGTCTTCGATGAGAAAAAATCAGAAGCAACCTTTCGACGAGACTCCGCCACGAGGCGGAACCTTGGCGGAACTAATCTAGGGCTCCCATGAGCTGCTCGCCGGGGACACTTCTCCGGAGGGGAAATCATCACCATCATCATCACCAACACTCCTCTCATCGGGAGAGGGCAATCTCCATCAACATCTTCACCTGGCACCATCTCATCTCCAAACCCTAGTTCATCTCTTGTATCCAATTCTTGTCTCCAAGTCCGGGATTGGTGCTAGTAGGTTGCTAGTAGTGTTGATTACTCCTTGTAGTTGATGCTAGTTGGTTTACTTGGTGGAAGATCATATGTTCAGATCCTTTATGCATATTATTACCCCTCTGATTATGAACATGAATATGCTTTGTGAGTAGTTACGTTTGTTCCTGAGGACATGGGAGAAGTCTTGCTATTAGTAGTCATGTGAATTTGGTATTCTTTCGATATTTTGATGAGATGTATGTTGTCTAGACTCTAGTGGTGTTATGTGAACGTTGACTACATAACACTTCACCATTATTTGGGCCTAGAGGAAGGCATTGGGAAGTAATAAGTAGATGATGGGTTGCTAGAGCGACAGAAGCTTAAACCCTAGTTTATGCATTGCTTCGTAAGGGGCTGATTTGGATCCACTTGTTTCATGCTATGGTTAGGTTTACCTTAATACTTTTGTTGTAGTTGTGAATGCTTGCAATAGAGGTTAATCATAAGTGGGATGCTTGTTCAAGTAAGAACATCACCCAAGCACCGGTCCACCCACATATCAAATTATCAAAGTACCGAACGCGAATCATATGAACGTGATGAAAACTAGCTTGACGATATTCCCATGTGTCCTCGGGAGCGCTTTTCCTATTATAAGAGTTTGTCCAGGCTTGTCCTTTGCTACAAAATTGGGCCACCTTGCTGCACCTTATTTACTTTTGTTACTTGTTGCTCGTTACAATTTACCTTATCACAAAACTATCTGTTACCACTTATTTCAGTACTTGCAGAGAATACCTTGCTGAAAACCGCTTATCATTTCCTTCTGCTCCTCGTTGGGTTCGACACTCTTACTTATCGAAAGGACTACGATAGATCCCCTATACTTGTGGGTCATCAACATCTCAACCCAGCCTGGCTCTGAAAAAATAGCCTCATATGCGATATCTGCAAGTTGTTTGGTTGCCTGCATGCCCTCTTGCCTGCATGGGCTGAACCACACTGCTTGGTGTTTGGTTTCCTGCATGTTAGTGGACAAACCCAAGGCATGGTGTTTGGTTGTATGCAATGCTTGGTGTATGGTAACCTCTTTGGCTAGTTGATGAGGTTACCAGCACACTTCGGCATAACCATGTACCACACATCATAAGCAGAGCACAGCATAAACAGAGCATCAACTACTTACCAGCATAGTTCAGATAACATAGTATACCACACATCATAACGATAGTTCAAACAGTTCAACGCATAAACCATAAAGCAGACTCGATAGTACTTAGGAAGGAGGTGCCCCGGCCCTAGTCCGTGGCGGCGAAGGCTTCGTCGTGCTTCCCGCACTTGTTGACCACCTCAATGCCATCGTCGTCGAAGATGATGACCTCGAGGGTGTCAGGAGTCAGGAACTTGAACGTCACCATGTAGCCGATCTTGATCTGATGAACGGCGGTGTAGGTGGCCCAACCCTGATCCGGGGTCACCCTGCCGTTCATCAGCTTCACTGTCACCCTCCAGAAGCAGCCGGTGTTGTTCCTCATCTTGAACTCCGTCGGCACCGCGACGAAGTGCTTGGTGAAGTCCAGGGGCATGGGGATGCACTCAAGGTTCGGTGCAAGGATGACCTTGCAGAAGTGAGTTGGGCCACCCTCCTCATGGCAGTGGCCGTAGTTGCGGCGCTTGCTGCTGGGGGGGGGGGGGCTCCTCCATGCGCTCGTCGTCACCAGCCGTTGGCGTCTTCGGTTCTTCCTCGATGGTGGGCGGCAGCACCACCTCGGGCATTGGATGAACCGGCTGCTTGCCCTTGTTGTCAACGACCGGGAGCACCTCCGTGCCCATCTCATTGCTCTCCTCGATCTGCACACAATTCATGGAGTCAGGCACAACATAGAGTTCATGGCTTATTGAAGAGCATGTAGATAAAACGACATGACTGTCACTCTTCCTCCTCTCCATCACGCCTATATTTACTCACCCTCACCACCACTACTTTATCCACTGATACGTCTCCAACTTATCTATTTTTTTATCGTTCCATGCTGTTATATTATCAATCTTGGATGTTTTATAATCATTTTATAGTCCTTTTGTATCATTTTTTGGTACTAACCTATTGACATAGTACCAAGTGCCAGTTGCTATTTTCTGCATGTTTTTACATTGCAGCAAATAAAAATCAGACGGAGTCCGAACGCAACGAGACTTTACGAAGATTTTTTTAGACCAAAAGGAACAGAATGGGCCCTGGCTGTGCCTAGGGGTGCTCCGAGGAGAGCACAACCCACCAGGGCGCGCCAGGAGGCCCAGGCGCGCCCTGGTGGGTTGTGCCCACCTCGGGTGCCCCCGGACCGCCTCTTTGCTCTATAAATACCCCAATATTCCAGACACCCTAGGGGAGTCGACGAAATATTCATCCAGCTGCCGCAGAGTCCAGAACCACCAGATCCAATCTAGACACCATCTCGGATGGGGTTCACCACCTCCATTGGTGCCTCTCCGATGATGCGTGAGTAGTTCTTTGTAGACCTTCGGGTCCGTAGTTAGTAGCTAGATGGCTTCCTCTCTCTCTCTCTCTCTCGCTGATTTCTCAATACAATGGTCTCTTGGAGATCAATATGATGTAATTCTTTTGCGGTGTGTTTGTTGGGATCGATGAACTTTGAGTTTATGATCAGATCTATATTTTTATATCCATGAAAGTATTTGAGTTTCTTTGATCTCTTTTATGCATGATTGCTTATAGTCTGGTATTTCTTCTCCGATATTTGGGTTTTGTTTGGACAACTTGATCTATTTATCTTGCAATGGGAAGAGGTGCTTTGTAGTGGGTTCGATCTTACAGTGCTTGATCCCAGTGAAGAAGGGGAACCGACACATATGTATCGTTTCTACTAAGGATAAAACGATGGGGTCTATCTCTACATAGATAGATCTTGTCTACATCATGTCATCGTTCTTATTGCATTACTCCGTTTTTCCATGAACTTAATACACTAGATGCATGATGGATAGCGGTCAATGTGTGGAGTAATAGTAGTAGATGGAGGCAGAAGTCGGTCTACTAAGCATGGACGTGATGCCTATGTAATGATCATTGCCTGGATATCGTCATAAGTATTTGAAGTTCTATCAATTTCCCAATAGTATTTTGTTCACCCATCATTTGCTATTTTTCTTGAGAGAAGCCACTAGTAAAACCTACGGCCCCCGGTCTCTTCCTCATATAATTTGCCTTTGCGATCTATTTTCTCTTGCATATATTTTCAGATCTATTGAACTAAAAATACAAAAATACCTTGCTGCAATTTATTTTCATTTATTTTATTTGGCGTTCAATCTATCTATTTACTACAAATTTATTCATGCCCGTCTGCCTATCTTGAGGCGCCGCTACCCGAAAGGGATTGACAACCCATTTTACACGTCGGGTTGCGAGTAGTTGTTATTTGTGTGCAGGTGTTGTTTACATTGTGTTGCTTGGTTCTCCTACTGGTTCGATAACCTTGGTTTCACATCTGAGGGAAATACCTACCGCCGCTGTGCTACATCATCCCTTCCTCTTTGGGGAAAACCCGACGTAGCTTCAAGCGTCATCAAAAGGAATTTCTGGCGCCGTTGCCGGGGAGGATCTTCAACATATACCAGGTTCCTAATCACAAATCTCATCTCCTCGCAATTTACATTATTTGCCATTTGCCTCTCGTTTTCCTCTCCCCCACTTCACAAAAAAATACCGTTTCATTCGCCCCTCTTTTTCCGTTCGCCGTTTTCTTGCCGGATCTATTTATGTGTGCGATCTTGTTTGCGTAGTCATGATGCTTCAAAGAAAATACTATGATGTTCCTTACCCAAATATTTTGCTTGAAATTGAGAAAAGTACTAAGGAATATATGACTACACAATTTGAGCATAATAAGTATTTTACTGAAGAACTTAAGGAGCACTCCGTTGTGCTGGATGCCATCACAAAACAAATTGATGATATTAGTAGAGAAGTTTGTAATCTCAAATCTAAGTATGCTTTTGCTGAAAGTTTGCTAGGAAAAATATCTGATGCACAAGCTACCTTAGTAAATCAAATGGCCGCTAAACCAATCTCGTTAGAAGATAAAAGTGATGAAGATCTTAAAATTATTGGTGTTTCTTCTATTGATTCCTTGTTTAGTAAATTTAAGATTGATGAAAAAGGGACCGGAGAAGATTCAACTTTAGGTAGAAGGCATCCTGATATTTCAGAGGGTGAAAATCTTGTCGAGAAAATTGATGAAAGTGGGTTTGAAGAGGTCAAAACTTTAACTAGTGATGTGCCCACTCTTTTGGATTACAAAGACTTTAATTATGATAGTTGCTCTTTGGTTGATTGTATTCATTTGTTGCAATCCATCATAAATTCACCCCATGCTTATGAACAAAATAAAGATTTTACTAAACATATTGTTGATGCTATGATGAAAGCTTTTGAAGAAAAATTGGAATTAGAAGTATCAATTCCTAGAAAATTGCATGCTGAGTGGGAACCTACTATCAAAGTCAAGATTAAAAATTATGAGTGTTTTGCAATGTGTGACTTGGGTGCTAGTGTTTCTGCAATTCCGAAATGTTTATGTGATGTGCTTGGTTTTACCAATATTGAATCATGTTCTTTAAATTTGCACTTGGCAGATTCTACTATTAAAAAGCCTGTGGGAATAATTAATGATGTTCTTATTCTTGCTAATAGGAATTATGTGCACATAGATTTTATTGTTCTTGATATTGATTGCAATCCGTCTTGTCCTATTATTCTTGGAAGACCATTTTTAGGCACTATCGGTGCCGTGATTGATATGAAAGAAGGCAATATTAAGTTCCAATTTCCTTTGAGGAAGGGTATGGAAAACTTCCCTAGAACAAGAATTAGGCCACCATATGAGTCAATCATGAGGGCATCTTATGGATCTCGAAAAAAAAATGAAAAAACTTAGATCCTTGCTTTATGCCTAGCTAAGGGCGTAACACTATAGCTCTTGTTGGGAGGCAACCCAATGATTTAAATTTATTTTTGCTTTTGCTTTCTGTTCTTGAGTGTTTACACAATTATGCTACTATTATGATTGTGTTTTATTTAGTATTTGTGCCAACTAGAACCGATAGGATCTTCTTGAGTGATAGTTGTTTGATCTTGCTGAAAAATAGAAACTTATGCGCTCACGAAAACAATTCTTATTTTTTACCAGAGCGTGGAAAAATGCCAATTATTTTTTTAGTAGATTAACATACAAATTTCTCAGGTCTTCCTATTTTTTTTTCAGAATTTTTGGAGTTCCAGAAGTATTCGAACAAATCAGATTGCTACAGACTGTTCTGTTTTGACAGATTCTGTCTTCTTTGTATTGTGTGCTTATTTTGATGGTTCTATGGTTTTCTTTGATGAGTTTTTGCCATAGAAAAGTTGGAATACAATAGATATAATACAAAAAAATATGAATTGGTTTGGTACAGTACTTATAGTAGTGATTTATTTTTCTTATGCTAACGGATCTCACGAAGGTTTTGTTGAGTTTTGTGTGATTGAAGTTTTCAAGTTTTGGGTTATCTTACGATGGATGAAGGAATAAGAAGTAGAAGAGCCTAAGCTTGGGGATGCCCTGGCATCCCAAGCTATTATCCAAAAATGAGCAACCAACTAAGCTTGGGGATGCCCCCGAGTGGCATCCCCTCTTTCTTCTAACAACCATCAGTATTTTACTCGAAGCTATATTTTTATTCGTCTAATACTATGTGTTTTGCTTGGAGCATCTTGGATGATATGAGTCCTTGCTTATTTTATTTTTTGTTTTACGTCTTGTTTCCTTGCTGGACACACCTATTTGAGAGAGCCAAAATTA
The DNA here is from genome assembly GCA_021605145.1 of Aegilops bicornis. Classification (NCBI taxonomy): domain Eukaryota; kingdom Viridiplantae; phylum Streptophyta; class Magnoliopsida; order Poales; family Poaceae; genus Aegilops; species Aegilops bicornis. Next base: position 83,365,558 of record CM038669.1, read on the forward strand.
TGTCTTGACTATTTAGAATTGCTCTTTATGCTTCACTTAAATTTTTATGAGCTATGGACTTGCTCTAGTGCTTCACTCACTACTGCAGGATGCTGCTAACGCGACACTACGATCAGAGACCCTTCGAGAAACTATGTGCGATGCCATAATCACAAACGGTGCTGTATGAAAACCGTCAGAAATGTGTAAAACGTTTGCGATGATGGATGCATCAAACACGGTTCATGTTTTAGTTGCGTGTGCGATGAAGGGCATACAATTCAGTTCAACGAACTGTTTGCGATGAGGCGGAACAAAAGAAACGGGCAGCCAGATGGAGGCGTGTGCGATATACAACATACGATTCACTCGGATGAACTATTTGTGATTAGGCAACACAAAAGAAACAGCCAACCAGATCAAAGGTGTGTGCGATATAGAGCATGCGGTTCACTCGGATGAACTTTTTGCGTTGAGACATGAGAACAGAAATGGTTCAACTTAACAAGATGTGTGTGATACGCGGCAAACAGGTATGTAATCAGAAATGTGTCTGAAGACCGATAAGAACACAGACGGTTGCTACTAATAAGACGTGTGTGTTGTGAGCAAACGATTGCTGGTATACAATTGTGAGTGATTGATGAAAACATCACCGACGGGTTCCATTGTTTAGTCCGTGTGCGATGTGATTTTCTTTGTCCGCACACCATCTGCGTTCTATCTACAGAGCATCAACATATATACTTAAAAAGATAGCATTGCATAACCAAATTAAGCATACAATTACACAAGTGACTACACACATAACATTTGCACACACCAAAATAAGCAATTACATGCATACTAAAGTAGGAGAAACAAGGATCTAATCATCTACTTATTGTTGCGATGACGCTTGCCATTGCTCTGCTTCTGGTTGGACCCCTGGCCGTTCTGGGGAAGGAGGGACTTCCTCATGTCAACGATCCGCCGGTACATGTCGTAGCTCATGTACGCCTCCTTGGCCGCGTACACGACGTGAGCTTTGTCGAGTTTCTCCATCCAGGCCGAGTGCCGGGCACACTTGTCCTTGTTGCACGAATCCTTCATGTCTCTGTAGTAGGGGTCGATGATGGCCTTGGCGAGGTGAACCACTGAGTCCTTCTCATGCTCCTTGCTGCCCCGGATGATGTATTGGCCCTGGATGTCGACAAGATTCTGGCAGGCGATGCCTGAACTCTCGAGCACCTTTACATCATTGATGATGTCCACCGTAGCGAACATGTAGTGGGGGTTGTTGACAAACCTGGCGAAACGCTCGCAAGGCCTTGTGGCCAGGCAGTAGTGGTAGACGAGGACGTGGTGGCGCACACACATCTGGGCGACGATGACCTTGGGACGAGACCCAGCACGAGCGCGGGTGTACTCGAGGTCAAACCCGGCTACCTTGTACTTCTCCTCGGCAAGAAACAGCTCCATGATGTGGATGGAGTGCTCCGCCCAGACCGGGTCGTTGGTGTACACCACCGAGAGGTCCATGAACCTACTGTGGGTGCCCACCACGGCATGCATGGTGAACTGTTGCTCATCGTCGGCAGCCGCTCGGAGCGCCATTGGAGCCGCGCAGGATACCCTCTAATAATTTCTCGTGGTGGGTGTGCTTCTTGCAATGGTGGGGCGCGATCAAAAGGTTGAAGAGACACAAGGGTAGGTTAAATGGCCGTTGTAATAATAAATGGGGACCGGTCGGCCTGTAATCATCACGTCTTGTCACGACGTTCATAGCGGAGGATTCCAGAATCCAGTGCACGCTTGACAACACTTCACCCCATGCATGGACACTCGAGTGCGATAATTAATTCTGCGCTCTAAAGTGCACATGGGGGAAGAAACCAACTGTGTGCAATAATGTCGAATATCACAGTCAAGTTAGCTATACAGATCGTGTGATGTGAGATCGACAAGATAAACTGATTCGGGAATGGTTAATTGTAGGACCTTGAGAAGAAGTGTCTAGAGGGGGGGGGGATTAGACACTAAGATCCAAAGTTGCAGTTTTTAACCCTTTTAAAGTTTAAGTGGAGTTTAGGCACAAGTTTAACATTCACAACACATATCAAGCAAGCATGCAAAGAGTATATGAACAGCGGAAAGTAAAGCATGCAACTTGCAAGAATGTAAAGGGAAGGGTATTGGAGGATCCAAACGCAATTGGAGACACGGATGTTTTTGGCGTGGTTCCGATAGGTGGTGCTATCGTACATCCACGTTGATGGAGACTTCAACCCACGAAGGGTAACGGTTGTGCGAGTCCACGGAGGGCTCCACCCACGAAGGGTCCACGAAGAAGCAACCTTGTCTATCCCACCATGGCCGTCGCCCACGAAGGACTTGCCTCACTAGTGGTAGATCTTCACGAAGTAGGCGATCTCCTTGCCCTTACAAACTCCTTGGTTCAACTCTACAATCTTGTCGGAGGCTCCCAAGTGACACCTAGCCAATCTAGGAGACACCACTCTCCAAGAAGTAACAAATGGTGTGTTGATGATGAACTCCTTGCTCTTGTGCTTCAAATGATAGTCTCCCCAACACTCAACTCTCTCTCATAGGATTTGGATCTGGTGGAAAGAGGGTTTGAGTGGAAAGCAACTTGGGGAAGGCTAGAGATCAAGATTCATATGGTAGGAATGGAATATCTTGGCCTCAACACATGAGTAGGTAGTTCTTTCTTAGAAATAGGATCTTTGGAAGTGTAGGTTCGGTCGATGGCTCTCTCCACGAATGAAGAGGAGGTGGAGGGTATATATAGACTCCACACAAAATCTAACTGTTACACACAATTTACCAAACTCGGTGGGACCGATTCAATGCACTCGGTCGGACCGATTTAGTAAACCTAGTGACCGTTAGGATTTTCGGTGGGACCGAAATGCAACTCGGTAGGACCGATATGGTTAGGGTTAGGGCATAACGTAATCTTGGTGAGACCAATTACACAAACTCGGTGAAACCGATTTTGGTAATTAGCTAACCAGAGAGTTGGTCAGGCAAACTTGGTTGGACCGATTACTCAAACTCGATGGGACCGATTTTGATAATGAGTCAACTAGAAAGTTTGCATTGTAATCTCGGTAGTACCGATTGCTCAAACTCAGTGAGACCGATTTTGATAATGGACATACACAGAGAGATTTCAATCCCATCTCGGTGAGACCGAGATCCCTATCGGTGAGACCGATTTGCCTAGGGTTTGTGGCAGTGGCTAAGACATCCAAACTCGGTGGCGCAGGTTAGGAAGTATCAGTGGGGCCGAGTTTGACTTTAGGTTTTAGGAAATATGTGTGGAAGTGGGAAAGTAGTTGAGGGTATTTGGAGCATATCACTAAGCACTTGAAGCAAGAGGCTCATTAAGCAACACCTCATCCCTCCTTGATAACATTGGCTTTTCCTATAGACTCAATGTGATCTTGGATCACTAAAATGTAAAATGAAGAGTCTTGAGCTTGAAGCTTGAGCCAATCCTTTGTCCTTAGCATCTTGAAGGAGTTCCCACATCCTTTAGTCCATGCCACTCCATTGTTGAACTTATCTGAAACATACTAGATAAAAGTGTTAGTCCAACAAGAGATATGTTGACATTAATTACCAAAACCACCCAGGGAGCACTTGTGCTTTCAATCTCCCCCTTTTTGGTAATTGATGACAACATACATCAAAGATTTAGATAAAGATATAAAGAATAGCAAGTAAAGCTTTGGAAAGACATGTAACAGGCATAGGCTCCCCCTACATGTATGCAATCATGTGAATATGGAATATAGAAGCATGTGATATCTTAACCATGATAGAGCAGGCAATGTGTTACATGTATCTTGGCCATATGCATCAGAGCAAAGAATATTAAAGAAAATACCTTCATGCCCATGAGTCCTTCTTGCAAACAGTATGTACATCAGCAAGAATTCTTCATACACATGATTGTGATGCATATACTTACCTTGTAGTCTTGAGTTGGCTTAGGATGGAATGAACTTGTGTAAACAAGGTTAGATAACACAGATACATCTACTAGCGAGCAAAATGTAAGAAACCACAAGAATACCAAGACTGGGATGACATGTAGAGAGTGAGTACTAAGTACCACATTTGATTAGACATGTCCCCAAGAGTAAAGTTATGCAATGAATTTGAATGATTTCTTTCCCTTAGATGTATTGCTCCCCCTGAATCTAGCATGGGATACTGGGAGAAGATAGGGAACAGAAAATCAGAGCTGAAAGATATAAATGAACAGAGCTAATGCAAGCTAATGCAAATAAGCATATATGAACATGTCTTTCCCCTCAAGAAGACATGTGGTATCTCTCCTCTTGAACACCAAGCATCTGGGATCCTTGAGAAATACTCTCTACTAGTATTCTCTCCCCCTGGAGATCTCTCTCTCCCTCTGAGATGTGATCTCTTTCTCTGATGTGATCTCTCTCTCTAAATGATAAGCTTTGATGTGATCTCTCTCTCCCCCTTTGACATCAATTTCCCAGAAGGGCTTGATAAAAATGTGATCTCTCTCTCCCCCTCTGGAATTTGTCGTGAATGGGTTTGATCCTTGAGTCACAACATAAAGCAATGATAAAAATGTGATGCTTGTAGAGGACAAGATTCATTGAGTGGAGCTGGATCAAAAGAAACACAGAATAAGTGGCAAACTGAGTTTCCTGTTGTGAAATCGGTGGCACCGAGTGGTATGCTTCGGTGGTACCGAAAGTTTTCGGTTGGACCAAAAATAACAAATCGGTTTAACCGAGTTCATCGCAGAGAAAACACTTGTCACCTCAGCTCACTTGACTAATAAGATCTCACAAAGATTTGCAAGGAATTTACTGAATGATATGCAATGAACTGATGCAGAAAATGCAGAGCTAATGAAAGAAATCTAGATGAAGTTTTTTGAAAGGGGAAACACATATGCATGAGAAAATGCAAAAACTTAGAAAAGAACACAAGAGAACTTCATCTAGAGATGGTCACGACAAAGTCACCTATGTTAGAGTATATTGTCTTAGGAGTCAAGTGAGATCACTTGATCATAGGTCATACTCATCGTTTAAGCTCAAAATGGGGTTACCATTTTTCGTTTAAGCATCTTGATGTATTCACATCTTGTCGAGTTGCTTTAACTCTTGACTTGGAGTAAAGCTTCTCTAAGATGGAATAACATACCTTGGTTGGTGGTGTTGTCCATGTAGTTGAACTTGTGTGGGTTGCTCAAGGTTGATGTAGCTCATCAATAATTTGGAGCACCACTTGGAATTTGAGTCCATCTACCTACATGGGTTAGATAACATGCAAGATACAAATATATCCAAGACATAAGATTTTCATCATAAGAGAAATATCAAGGATTTGTCATAAGCTCATGTCTTGCATGTATCCAATGGAGTTTCTACTCCAAGTTTGAAGCATCAATGATGTTCAATTCTCCTCTTAACCATAAAACACTTTCTCATCAAGAGGTTTAGTGAATATATCCGCTAATTGCTTTTCGGTGCGAACATGCTTAAGATCAATGTCACCCTTAGCAACATGATCTCGAATGAAATGATGACGAACTTCAATATGCTTAGTTCGAGAATGTTGCACAGGATTATGACCAATTTTGATAGCACTTTCATTGTCACAAAGCAATGGAACATGTTTCACATATATCCCATAATCTTTAAGAGTTTGGGTCATCCAAAGTAATTGAGCACAACATGAACCAGCGGCAATGTATTCCGCTTCGACAGTGGATAAGGATACTGAGTTTTGTTTCTTGGAGGACCAAGACACAAGAGATCTACCAAGAAATTGGCAAGTACCCAAAGTGGACTTTCTATCAACCTTGTCACCGGCATAGTCCGAGTCGGAGTAGCCAACAAGATCGAAAGAGGCCCTCTTAGGATACCAAATGCCAAAATTTGGTGTATGGATTAAGTATCTCACTATCCTTTTCACGGCCTTAAGATGACATTCTTTAGGAGCAGCTTGATATTGTGCACACATGCACACACTTAGCATAATATCGGGGCGTGAAGCACATAGATATAACAATGAACCAATCATAGAGCAATAAACCTTTTGATCAACCGGTTCATCATCTTTGGTTAAGTCAAGATGTCCACTAGTAGGCATGGGTGTAGTTATACCTTTGCATTCTTGCATATTAAACTTCTTGAATAAGTCCTTGGTGTACTTCGTTTGAGAAACAAAAGTACCTTCCTTAGTTTGCTTGATTTGTAACCCAAGAAAGAATTTGAGTTCACTCATCATAGACAACTCAAACTTCTCCGACATTAGCTTCCCAAACTTTTCACTAAAATGAGGGTTAGTTGAACCAAATATAATATCATCAACATAGATTTGGCACACAAATAGTTCACCATTAACCCTTTTAGTAAAAAGTGTGGAATCAATTTTCCCAATTTCAAAGCCTTTTTCAATAAGGAACTTGGTCAAGCATTTATACCATGCTCTAGGAGCTTGTTTAAGACCATAAAGAGCTTTGTGAAGTTTGTAAACATGATTGGGTTTCTTAGGATTGACAAAGCCGGGAGGTTGCTTAACATAAACTTCCTCCTCTATTTCACCATTTAGAAAAGCACTTTTAATGTCCATTTGGTACAAGGTGATATCATGATGATTAGCATAGGCAAGTAAGATGTGAATGGACTCAAGTCTAGAAACGGGGGCGTAAGTCTCACCATAGTCCATACCTTCAACTTGTGTGTAGCCTTGGGCGACGAGACGTGCTTTGTTGCGAACTACTTGTCCATCTTCATCTTGCTTGTTACGAAACACCCATTTGGTACCGATGATGTTGTGGTTGTTGTCGGGCTTCTCAACCAATGTCCAAACTTGGTTCCTCTCAAAGTTGTGTAGCTCTTCATGCATAGCATTTATCCAATCGAGATCTTTCAATGCTTCTTCGACCTTCATAGGTTCAATGCTAGAGATGAAAGAATAGTTTTCACAAAAGTTAGCTAAACGAGTTTTAGAGCGAGTGATTCTCCCGGTTTGAATATCATTGTAGATTTGCTCGACGGGTTGGTCTTTAGCAATTCTTGCTCGAACTCGTGAAAGCTTTTGCTTGGGTCTTGTCACATCCCAGTTAGACCATGCATTTGGGTGTGCATCATGTTTAAATTTCATTTGAATTTGAAATGGGAAGGCAGAAACCGAACACCCCCTAATTCAACAAGGGTTTACTAAAATTATTTCAATGAACCTGAAATGCCCTTCAAAATGCTCATCATCTTTGCTTTGGTTCAGAACCTATGTCAAAGGTGGTGCAACATTTTCTAGGTCATCCAAAGGTCCTTGGATTAATTCACAAGTTTTGAATTTGAGCATTCAAATTATACAAAATATTTTAAATGTCCAAAAATTGCCAAACCAAAATGTTTCATGTTGGAAATATTCCAACAAGGGACCAGGAGCATTTTGGTGATTTTTAAAACTGTTTTGGTATTTTAGAAAACCCCACAAAGTTGCAGGAAATTAGAAAAGATAAAAAAACAGAAAACTTACAGACGCACCCACGGCCCACTGCCCGGCCCAGCCAATGGCTGCTTGGCTCGACGAGCAGCCAGTGCTCGGCGGCAGGCACCGCATGGGTGCCACGCACCTGGTCGCCGCCTCGCCGCTCCCTCCGCCGACGGCGAGGACCGACCTCCCCTCTCTCCCGAACCCCTGGACACTCCCTCTCCTCCCGGCTCGCTTCTCTCGCTCTCCCCATCTTGGCCGCTGCCGTCTCGCACCACCGCCAGAGTCGTGCTCCCCGCCGTCCATGCTCCTCCTCATCTTGTCCAGGAGCTCCGCGCACTCCACTACCCCTAGCCAGCCGAGTCCCGCTCGTTCTAGTGCACCGAATCCATCCCACCGACCTCAACCGAGCTCGCTGTCAGCCGGAGATCCTTTCGTCCGCCGCCATCGCTCCGGTTCATCCTCGACCTCGACGAGGGCTTCTACACGCCGCCCGTGAGCCTACCTAACTCCCCTTCCTCTCTCTCACGCCCTCGAGCAACGTAGCAACCGAGCCACGTTCACCAAGACTCCGCCCGTGGAGCTCGTCGCCGACGCGTGCTCGGTCACTCTCCGCCACCCCATGGTGTCCGTTGCACTCACCGCACTCCGAGGGTCTACCATGTACTCCCGCACCTCACCGAGCCCTCTAACCCCAAGCCCGTCGTTGGCCGAACCCCGGCGGCCGCCTAGCTCGTCGCCGGCGCCAACTCCGGCCACCCCGACCCCAACTGACTCCACCAGTAGTCGCGGGTTGCTCCTAGCTACCCGTAGCTACCTTCCGCGACTCGTTTGGTCGCCGGAATCGCCAAACACACTCCCTCCGCCGCGTCGGGCTCGCCGGCGGCTAGTCGCCGGTGCAGCCGACGTGGACGTTGACCACTGCGGGCCCTCGTTGACCCCGACAGGTCACTGACAGATGGGGCCCAGCCGCTAACTAAATAGGTTAGTTTTAATTAAACTTTAATTAAGTTAATTACTCGACATGCGGGACCCATCGTCAGGTTTGACCTGGACGTCCCTGTTGACTCGACGTCATCTTGTCGACGCATGGTCGACGTATTAATTCAATTTCTAGATTTATTCTAATATAGTAAATTCGAATATAATTCAAATTTCAAATGCTTATAACTTTTAATCTATAACTCCAAATGCAAAGATTTATATATGAAAAATTATCAGAAAAATCCACTCTATCCATTGGTACAGGTTTCATGCATGTTAAAACAAGTTAACTATGCTGTTTAACCAGAATAAGATAATGCACCTTTAGGACTAACTCAAATGAGCTATCATTTGAATCCTTGATTCAAATGAGTTCATCCTCGTTATTTCAGCTTGCATTAGGCCAACACACATCCATATTGCCATGTCATAGCATGCATCATATTGTTGCATATTGTCATGTGTGTTTACTTTCGGTGTGCTTCCATGATAGGTTACGCCTCGAGGATAACCTCGACTATCCATCTCAAGGGCGATTACTCTACCCCGCCCATCGGGCAAGCAACTCATTGATCATTCCGATACAAACCCATGTTCTCGCTTACGCTCTCGTTTACTGCATTAAGACAACGCGATTCAAACTGTTGTGTGCTGCGGTAGTTGAACCCACTTCCTTTGCATGACTGTCATTGCCACAAGAACTCAGATGAAACCCACTAGTATGTGTAGGAGTTGATTGAGCCATGTTTGTGATTCCTACCATGCTATGCTTGCTATGCTTAGAGTTGTGTCGTCCGGCTCATCGGGATGATGAACTGGAGTGAAAGGTTGTGTCGGGTTCGGGAGTGAAAGTGTTGAACACGCTTTTGGTAAAGGTATCGATGAGAGGCCATGTAGGAGTACATGGTGGGTTGTTTCATTGAAGCCGTCCCTAAGAACTGAGATCTGTGTTTGTGATCCATGAAACAGTTACTACCACGCATTGGGCCCGAAACCAATGGACCCTCTCGGCTTCTTAACCACTCTTGTCCTCATCCGGGAGTTGCAAGTAGTTTCGGTGTTTGTAGCATCTTTGGGGCCGCACGCAACGCCGACCATAGGGGTGGGTTGTGTTGGCGGTAGGCACCGTGGGTCTGTACCGATTCGCCTGCTTGGTGTCTCGGGAACCTCAGACACATCGTTCGGGGCCGTATGGGAAACCTTGTCCGGACTCCCTGCGGATGGAACCCGAATAGGCGATCAACCAGGACTTGGGACTTGTGTGTTTAGGTAGGCTGTGGCCGACACCCACGTTGGGCTTCCGCTTGAAGGTTGCCGAGTACATGTCGTGTAAACGGCGGTAAGTGGTGAGAGCGTGTGTGAAGAAGTACACCGCAGGGTTTAATATGATCTATTCGAATAGCCGTGTCCACGGAGAAGGACTTCTGGGTTACCTATATCAGTTCATAGACAAGTAAATGGATACTACTAAAAGCCTCAAGATAAGTGTGAGTATCGTGGATGGCCCTCTCGTGGGATGAAGAGAGAGGATCCACGGTGGAGTATAGTGATGGTGATTATTGGACTCGTGTGCGACAAATGCTTTTCAAGTGGTGTCAAGTAGGATAGCTTAGCCAAGAGTCAAAGCTGGCTTGTTGCAAACAACTCCACCACCTTCTTGAGAATGTGCATGTATGATAGGATTACGTGGTAAGACTTGCCGAGTACCTCCGTACTCATGTTTGCTTAATTAATGTTTTTCAGACGACAACACTGCCCTTCCGATGGGTTCTATGTAGACCTTGACATCGACGAGTGAATTAGCCACCGTGTGGCGATCTAAGACTTGTGAAGGGCCATTGTAGATAGAAAGGCTCCAACAAGCTTTCTTTCTTTCTAGAGTCCGTACTCAGACTAGTTTGCTTCCGCATGTGCTTGTATGATTGTATGACTTGAGTGTTGGGTCATGTGACCCTACCTGTATGATTATGTTATGTATGGCTCCTCTGAGCCTTTTAAATAAAGTACCGAGTTGTAGAGTTTTGTTGTGATGCCTTGTTGTATTTACTCATATCGGGCATATTGCGTGTATGATTGAAATGCTTGGTATGAGTGGGATCCGACAAACTAGTTGTTTATCCTTGGCAGCCTCTCATATGGGGAAATGTAAGTCTCGTGCTTATGAGCGATAGCAGTCCGCTACAGCCCGGTTCACCGGAGTCCCGCTAGCCCAAAGACTACTGCTTGGACACTTGGTAGCCGGCATGTGTTTCACTTCCTTATGTCCGTCCTTCGGGAAATGTCACGCGGTGGTATTCGGAGTCCTGCCTAGCTCGCTACATGACCCGGTATACCGAGTCCTCATAGCCCAAAGCTACAGCCCGAATATATACGTTGATGACCGACATGCTCGATGTGATTCATGTATGCCTGTCCCCCATAGGTTAGTGCCGCTTTGGGTTCACGACTAGCCATGTCGGCCCGGTTCTTTGTCATGTGGATGCTAGCGACACTATCATATACGTGAGCCAAAAGACGCAAACGGTCCCGGCCATGGTAAGGCGACACCCGTGGGAATACCGTGCGTGAGGCCACAAAGTGATATGAGGTGTTACCGGCTAGGTCGATGTGACTTGGAATCGGGGTCCTGACAGCGTTGGCATCGAGCAGGTGGCTGCTGTAGGTTCGCTAAGCCAAACTGGTCGATGTTGAGTCTAGAAATGCTTTAGTTATATGTAGGGGAATTGATTGTGGGAGGGAACGTAAGGCTCTTTTTACTCCTTTACCTTGTGCCCTCTGATCTGAGTCATCCTCTTCTCATTCGACGTGGGTATAGGACTAGGCTCTCTTCTCTCTATCAGGTTCACGTGTTACTAATCCGTAGTAACTTATAGGATTGTTGGTTACATCCTCAGTTCAGTTCCTATTATTTTTGGTATGCTACCAGTTGAACCATAACCTTGATATGATGTTATTGAGTGGTTTTGCAACCTGTTTTTGAATGTCTCAAATCTGATTTTGAGCATTTACAGATGTTATGCTGCCCGATTTTCCCTAGAAATTCTAATGTCTTTGCATTGTGGCTGTGCTTTCAGATGGCCACCCGTCCCCGTAACCAAGTGGTTCGTTGCGACCCGTTGCATTGGTGTGTGTGGTCACACGGCAATGTTGGTTCGGGTGATGGTCGAGACAGGTTACCGATGGTATCCTGAATATACCGTCGAGGAGCAGTTTAGGGATTTCAACCAAAGCCAATATCTGTGCACGGTCAGGACTTATCCATCCTATCCCGGAGCTACTGAACCGCTCCACTGTTCTTATGGACTTGGGATCACTATTGGGATGTCTGCAAGATGCAGCCTATTCTATGATGACTATTATTCGAGCGAATCGCCTTTGCTGGTCAGCGGTGATTTCCGCTACATGCCAAGCATCCCTCCCCGGGCGCATGGCTACCTTCGTGGTTTGTACAGCGATGCATCCCATGAGGACTCACTTCTTCGCACCACCACGGAGATCTTTGGAAGACAAGGACCGTGGAAAACCGGGCCTTGCGTATGGAGCTCTTTAATGCCCGTGCTGATCACCGGGCTACTCGACTAGGTTTGCACTGTCGTGCAAGCCGGATACATGGATATGAGGGACTTGTGCCCAAAGGCGGGCTGGTCTGCCAGACTTTATGGAGTGGCGTGAGGTGGGAGGCATCACTCCTCCTCGTGGGCCTAAATGCTCGCCACCGTTTGTTGGACCACGGCCACATCCGAGTCCCTATGGTCCATGTGCTCCACAGATTGTCTGCTTCCGGATGATCATGTTCCACTTCTGTGCTTGGGAGGTGACTTCTATGAGGACTACTACGGAGCTGTCTCGAGTAGTAGTAGTATCCCTAGTATTGTAATAGTTGTATTTCCGCCTGGCCTCTGCGTGACTTGTGGAATATGACTTAGTGTGTATCGTTCCGGAAGTGTAGAAAAATAATGTATAGGAGTTGGAATACTTCCGATGAGATGTAACGCCGTTCACTATTAGTTGTACCCCGTCAGGCTTGTACTAAACTATGAATGGTGTGTATGACCGTTGGTATATATATATGGCAGCTTTATATTACCATGTCATACGGATGAGAATCTTTGCATTCCATGCTATCCATTACCTTCCGCACTTCCTTGTTAAATTCTGCCATCCTGGTTTAAACCTTTGCTTTGTCTCCTAGGATGGTCAACACCAAGAATAATCCTGCCGCCCGAGCGGGCGAAGCCAAGCCGAAATGCAAATCTGCCTCAACCGCCATCTTTGGCCGAGGTTATCCGGAAGCAGAACGCAATAAGCGTGAGACCAATCGCCTACTGGAACGGATTGAGCAAAACACCGCACGCCAGCCGAGAAATGATGTGGTTTCACTCAATGACTTCGTCAAGCTGTATCCACCGAAGTTCAAATATTCCGTTGAGCCTCTCGACGCGGATGATTGGCTTCGCAGCATCCACCACAAGCTGCGCTCTGCTAACGTGGCTGAACCTGACAAGGTTACTTTTGCCGCTTATCATCTTGAAGGCCCCGCTAGTCTCTCGTGGGAGAATTATGAGGCTATCGTCCGGTTGGACAAGTTACAACTTGGGTTGAATTCGGTGCCGCCTTCCGTGAGCATCATATCCCGAAGGTCTTATGGATCGCAAAGGAGGAATTCTGCAGTTTCACCTGGGTAGGTCGACGGTGGATGCCTACAACCGTGAATTTGGGAGGTTAGCACGTTATGCTCCCGAAGAAGTTTCTACCGATGCCAAGAAGGTGCAAGGTTCCGCAAGGGACTTAGCCTCGAGCTACGCCGAGACCTTCGCCTGCATGAGTGTACCTCTTTTCCAAGCTAGTCAACAAGGCTATCGTCAAAATGGCAGACTGATTTCGAGGCTTCACGCAAGCACATCCGTGACTCGGATCTTCATCCGCTCTGGATCCCAAGCGCCGGGTTTGGATTCCAAATACTGCTCTACCACCTGTGTTCACCCCGAGGCCATCTTTTGAGGCGCCTCGCCCCAACCAAAGAAGTATGTTCCGCCTAAGACTTATGGAGGCCTCGCTGCTAGTGCTGCTCCACGCCCCAATATGATAACTTGCTTCAAATGTGGAGAGACGGGCCACTATATCTGTGGAGTGCCCCAAAACAACCCCAGTCAAGTTGGAAAGTCTCATTGGCCGTGGCAAGCCGGCAGGAAAGGTGCCCTATGCTAAACCAGTTGCCACCGCTCGTGGCCATGTCAACTATGTTTCTGCTGAAGAAACCTATGAGGATCCCAACGCCGCCCTCGAGACGCTCCTTGTTAATTGTCATCCGCAATTGTTCTTTTTTATCGGAGCATCTCATTCATTTATTTACGAGAGCTATGCTCGATTGCACAACACCACATTCGTGACATACACACTTCCATGGAAATTCAGACCCTCGGTTCTAGATGGCAAACCTCTAGAATAAGTCATGGGAATGAAATTCTTGTCGATGAACTAGTCTTTCTTGCTTCCTTAATAGCTCTCAAGTCCTCGGACATAAACATCATCTTGGGTATGGACCGGATGTCACCCATTATGCTAAGATTGATTGCTCTACTAGAACCTGTTCAGCTCACCCATCCCTCGGGCAAGGCGGTGAATGTTCTAACCCGAGTGTCTAAGCGCCACTTTACTCCTTAAACGCCAATCCCTTCCGGACCTCGAAGATATTCCGATAGTGCGTGATTTTCCGGATGTCTTTCCAGAGGAACTGCCATGTGTTCCACCTGACAGGGATGTCGAGTTCGTGATAGATCTTGTTCCCGGAACCGTCCCAATCTCTAGAAGACCTTATAAGATGGCACCCCTAGAACTAGCTGAACTCAAGAAACAACTCGATGAGTCCTTGCAAAAAGGTTTCATCCGTCCTAGTTCATCTCCATGGGCTTGCCCGTCCTCTTCGTCAAGAAGAAGGATGGTACGGATCGGATGGTTGTGGATTACCGACTGTCAATCTGGTCACTATCAAGAACAAGTATCCGCTCCCGGGATCAACGACACTGTATGATCAGCTCGCTGGATCCTCAGTCTTTTCCAAGATGGATTTGAGGTTAGGCTACCATCAAATCAAAATCAAGAACAGGGACATTCCTAAAACGGCCTTTGTTACTCGTTATGGCCAATACGAGTACACCGTTATGTCCTTCGGATTAACCAATGCTCCAGTCACCTTCTCTCGGTTAATGAACTCAATCTTCATGGAGTATTTGGATAAATTCGTCGTGGTATACCTCGATGATATACTCATCTACTCCAAGAATGAGGAAGAACATGCCGAACATCTAAGGCTAGTGTTGATGAAACTTCGAGAGCACCGCCTTTATGCCAAATTCTCTAAGTGTGAATTCTGGTTACCAGTAGTGACCTACCTAGGCCATGTAATCTCCGGTAAGGGCATTGCTGTCAATCCCAAGCGAGTTCAAGCCGTCCTTGATGGACTCCACGAATCGGTTAAGCAAGTTCGGAGTTTTCTCGGTTTAGCGAGCTATTGCCGTCGCCGTCGAGAATTTCTCTAAAGTTGCCAAACCTCTAACCGAACTCCTCAAGAAAGATAAGAAGTTCGAATGGACACCACAAAGGCGAGTTCAGCTTTTCAGAACTGAAAAGACGCGACATCTGCTCCCGTGCTTATTCCACCAGATTTTTCTAAGGACTTTATTATCTATTGCGACGCCTCGCGACAAGGACTAGGTTGCATACTCATGCAAGATCGTCATGTGATTGCCTACGCTTCTCGGCAGTTG
Organism: Aegilops bicornis; assembly: GCA_021605145.1. Lineage (NCBI taxonomy): Eukaryota > Viridiplantae > Streptophyta > Magnoliopsida > Poales > Poaceae > Aegilops > Aegilops bicornis. The sequence continues at coordinate 83,380,791 of CM038669.1, forward strand.
CGTCCCCATGAGGATAACTATCCCACACACGATCTAGAGCTTGCAGAAGTGGTTCATGCACTCAAAACTTGGCGACATTACCTTCTTGGTAATCGTTGCGAAATCTACACTGATCACCAAAGTCTGAAATATATCTTCACCCAACCGGATTTGAATCTCAGGCAAAGACGTTGGGTCGAGTTGATTACAGATTACGACTTAGGAATATCCTACACCCCAGGCAAAGCCAATGTCATGGTTGACGCCCTAAGTCGGAAATCTTATTGTAACAATCTGATGTTACAACAAAGTCAACCATTTTTCCACGAGGAATTTCGTAAGCTTAATCTCCACATTGTTCCTCGAGGATTCCTTTCTACCCTGGTGGCGAAACCTACCCTTACGGATCAGATCATCAAAGCACGTAAGGTAGATCCGGAATCTCCCGTATCGGGAGAAACATCAAGAAAGGAGTCGCAGATCGCTTTCTCCATTGATGAACAAGGTGTCGTGTTCTTTAGAGACCGTCTAGTGGTCCCCAAGGTGCGCAACCTGAGGCGGTTGATCCTTAAGGAAGCTCATGACTCTCCTCTCACCATTCATCCCGGTAGTACTAAAATGTATCAAGACCTACGCCAGAGGTTTTGGTGGACTAGGATGAAGAGAGAAATCGCTCAATACATTGCTAACTGCGACGTCTGTCGTCGAGTTAAAGCGAGCATCAACGGCCTGCTGGTACCCTTCAACCTTTGGAAATTCCTGAATGGAAATGGGATAAAATCGGTATGGATTTCATTACCGGGTTTCCCAGGACCAAGAGAGGGAATAACGCTATCTTCGTTGTCATTCATCGTCTTTCCAAAGTAGCCCACTTCCTACCCGTTCGTGAGAATATAACCGCTAGCCAGCTAGCTGATTTGTACATCTCACGAATAGTGTCTCTTCATGGTGTTCCATTAGAGATTAACTCAGACCGTGGAAGTCTCTTCACCTCTCGATTTTGGGAAAGTTTCCAAACGCTATGGGAACTTCGTCTCTCCTTTAGCAATCGCTTTCCATCCTCAATCAAGTGGTCAAGTAGAACGAGTCAATCAAATCCTAGAGGATATGCTTCGAGCTTCTGTCATCTCTTCGGCATGAATTGGGAGAAATGCCTTCCATTCGCCGAGTTCGCTTATAACAATAGTTATCAAGCCAGCTCGGCAAAGCCCTTTCAAGTTCTTTATGGACGGAAATGTCGAACGCCTCTTAATCGGTCGAAACCGGAGAGACAACTCTTTGGCGGACATGATTCAGGAAGCAGAAGAGCAGGTTCGCGTTGTTCGTGAGAAATTGAAAACAGCCCAATCTCGTCAAAAGAGCCAATATGACCGCAAGCATAAGCCTATGACTTATGAAATTGGCGAGAAGGCTTACCTTCGGGTTACTCCTTTGAAGGGAACCCATCGATTCGGTATCAAAGGCAAGTTGGCTCCTCGCTACATTGGACCCTTTCTCATTCTTGCCAAACGAGGAGAAGTTGCCTACCAATTGGAACTACCTCCGCATCTTTCCGAGTCCACGATGTCTTCCACGTTTCCCAACTCAGGCGTTGCTTCTCGGATCCTATCCGTGGAGTAGACCATGAAACGCTTGATCTCCAAGATAACCTCACCTATCGAGAATATCCCGTTTGTATCCTTGATCAAGCTGAGCGTACCACTCGACGTCGGAATATCAAGTTTCTAAAGGTTCAATGGTCAAACCATTCCGAGCAAGAAGCAACTTGGGAAAGGGAGGATCGTCTTCGACTTGAGTATCCCACCTTTTCAAGAACAGATCCTAAATCTCGGACGAGATTCTTTTGAGTGGGGTGAGTTGTCACATCCCAGTTAGACCATGCATTTGGGTGTGCATCATGTTTAAATTTCATTTGAATTTGAAATGGGGAAGGCAGGAAACCCCAGAACACCCCCCTTAATTCAACTATGGTTTACTAAAAATTATTTCAATGAACCTGAAATGCCCTTCAAAATGCTCATCATCTTTGCTTTGGTTCAGAACCTATGTCAAAGGTGGTGCAACATTTTCTAGGTCATCCAAAGGTCCTTGGATTAATTCACAAGTTTTGAATTTGAGCATTCAAATTATACAAAATATTTTAAATGTCCAAAAATTGCCAAACCAAAATGTTTCATGTTGGAAATATTCCAACAAGGGACCAGGAGCATTTTGGTGATTTTTAAAACTGTTTTGGTATTTTAGAAAACCCCACAAATTTGCAGTAAATTAGACAAGATAAAAACAGAAAACTTACGGACGCACTCCACCGGCCCACTGCTGCCCAGCCAACAAGGCCAGCTGCTTGGCTCGGCCAGAGCAGCCAGGTGCTCGGCGGCGGGCACCGCATGGGTGCCACGCACCTGGTCGCCGCCTCGCCGCTCCCTCCGCCAGCTGCCGACGAGGACCGACCTCCCCCTCTCTCCCGAACCCCCTGGACACTCCCTCTCCTCCCCGGCTCGCTTCTCTCGCTCTCCCCCATCTTGGCCGACGCCGTCGCCAAGACCACCGCCGTAGTCGTGCTCCCGCCGTCCATGCTCCTCCTCATCATGTCCAGGAGCTCCGCCAAGACTCCACTACCCCTAGCCAGCCAAGCCCCGCTCGTTCTAGTGCAGAATCCATCCCACCGACCTCAACCGAGCTCGCCCGTCGCGGAGATCCCTTTCGTCGCCGCCTTCGCTCCGGTTCATCCCCGACCTCGACGAGGGCTTCTACACGTCGCCCGTGAGCCTACCTAACTCCCCTTCTCTCTCGCGCCCTCGAGCAACGTAGCAACCGAGCCACGTTCACCCGCACCCGCCGCCGTGGAGCTCGTCGCCGACGTGCTCCCGGTCACTCTCCGGCCACCCCATGGTGTCCGTTGCACTCACCGCACTCCGAGGGGTCTACCATGTACTCCCCGCACCTCACCGAGCCCTCTAACCCCAACCCGTCGTTGGCGAACCCCGGCGCCGCTTAGCTCGTCGCCGGCGCCAACTCCGCCACCACCCCACCTGACTCCACCAGTAGTCGCGGGTTGCTCCTAGCTACCCGTAGCTACCTTCCGCGACTCGTTTGGTCGCCGGAATCGCCAAACACACTCCCTCCACCGCGTCGGGCTCGCCGGCGGCTAGTCGCCGATGCAGCCGACGTGGACGTTGACCACTGCGGGCCCTCGTTGACCGACAGGTCATCGGCAGATGGGGCCCAGCCACGCTAACTAAATAGGTTAGTTTTAATTAAACTTTAATTAAGTTAATTACCTCGACATGCGGGACCCACTGTCAGGTTTGACCTGACGTCCCTGTTGACTTCGACGTCATCTCGACGCATGGTCGACGTATTAATTCAATTTCTGGATTTATTCTAATATAGTAAATTCAGAATATAATTCAAATTTCAAATGCTTATAACTTTTAATCTATAACTCCAAATGCAAAGATTTATATATGAAAAATTATCAGAAAAATCCACTCTATCCATTGGTACAGGTTTCATGCATGTTAAAACAAGTTAACTATGCTGTTTAACCAGAATAAGATAATGCACCTTTAGGACTAACTCAAATGAGCTATCATTTGAATCCTTTATTCAAATGAGTTCATCCCCTGTTATTTCAGCTTGCATTAGGCCAACACACATCCATATTGCCATGTCATAGCGTGCATCATATTGTTGCATATTGTCATGTGTGTTTACTTTCGGTGTGCTTCCATGATAGGTTCTGCCCCCGAGGATAACCTCGACTATCCATCTGAAGGCAAGATTACTCTACAGTTCCCATCGTGCAAGGAACTCATTGATCATTCCGATACAAACCCATGTTCTCGCTTCTGCTCTTGTTTACTGCATTAAGACAACGCGATTCAAACTGTTGTGTGCTGCGGTAGTTGAACCCACTTCCTTTGCATGACTGTCATTGCCACAAAGAACTAGATGAAACCCACTAGTATGTGTAGGAGTTGATTGAGCCATGTTTGTGATTCCTACCATGCTATGCTTGCTATGCTTAGAGTTGTGTCAGGTCTGGCTCATCGGGATGATGAACTGGAGTGAAAGGTTGTGTCGGGTTCGGGAGTGAAAGTGTTGAACACGTTTTGGTAAAGGTATCGATGAGAGGCCATGTAGGAGTACATGGTGGGTTGTTTCATTGAAGCCGTCCCTAAGAACTGAGATATGTGTTTGTGATCCATGAAACAGATTACTACCACGCATTGGGCCCGAAACCAATGGACCCTCTCGGCTTCTTAACCACTCTTGTCCTCGGTCCGGAGTTGCAAGTAGTTTCGGTGTTTGTAGCATCTTTGGGGCCGCCGCATAGCGCTGACCATAGGGGTGGGTTGTGTTGCGGTAGGCACCGTGGCCGGTGTACCGATTCGCCCGTTTGGTGTCTCGGGAACCTCAGACACATCGTTCGGGGCCGTATGGGAAACCTCGGCGGACTCCCTGCGGATGGAACCCGAATAGGCGATCAACCTGGACTTGGGACTTGTGTGTTTAGGTAGGCTGTGGCCGACACCCACGTTGGGCTTCCGCTTGAAGGTTGCCGAGTACATGTCGTGTAAACAGCGGTAAGTGGTGAGAGCGTGTGTGAAGAAGTACACCCCTGCAGGGTTTAATATGATCTATTCGAATAGCCGTGTCCACGGAGAAGGACTTACGGGTTACCTATATCGGTTCATAGACAAGTAAATGGATACTACTAAAAGCCTCAAGATAAGTGTGAGTATCGTGGATGGCCCTCTCGTGGGATGACGAGAGAGGATCCGCAGTGGAGTATTGTGATGGTGATTAGTGGACTCGTAATGCGACAAATGCTTTTCAAGTGGTGTCACGTGGGATAGCTTAGCCAAGAGTCAAAGCTGGCTTCTTTGCAAACAACTCCACCACCTTCTTGAGAATGTGCATGTATGATAGGATTACGTGGTAAGACTTCTTTGAGTACCTCCGTACTCATGTTTGCTTAACTAATGTTTTTCAGACGACAACACTGCCCTTCCGATGGGTTCTATGTAGACCTTGACATCGACGAGTGAATTAGCCACCCAGGTGGCGATCTAAGACTTGTGAAGGGCCATTGTAGATAGAAAGGCTCCAACAAGCTTTCTTTCTTTCTAGAGTCTGTACTCGAGACTAGTTTGCTTCCGCATGTGCTTGTATGATTGTATGACTTGAGTGTTGGGTCATGTGACCCCTACCTGTATGATTATGTTATGTATGGCTCCTCGAGCCTTTTAAATAAAGTACACGAGTTGTAGAGTTTTGTTGTGATGCCTTGTTGTATTTACTCATATCGGGCATACTGCGTGTATGATTGAAATGCTTGGTATGAGTGGGATCCGACAAACTAGTTGTTTATCCTTGGCAGCCTCTCATATGGGGAAATGTAAGTCTCGTGCTTACGAGCGATAGCGATCCGCTTCTGACCGGTTCACCGAGTCCCGCTAGCCCAAAGACTACTGCTTGGACACTTGACTGGCCGGCATGTGATTCACTTCGTTCCTATGTCTGTCCCTTCGGGGAAATGTCACGCGGTGGTATTCGGAGTCCTGCCTAGCCTGCTACAGCCCGGTATACTGGAGTCCTGTTAGCCCAGTGCTACAGCCCGAATATATACGTTGATGACCGACATGCTCGATGTGATTCATGTATGCCTGTCCCCATAGGTTAGTGCCGCTTTGGGTTCACGACTAGCCATGTCGGCGCGGGTTCTTTGTCATGTGGATGCTAGCGACACTATCATATACGTGAGCCAAAAGACGAAAACGGTCCCGGGCCATGGTAAGGCGACACCCGTGGGAATACCGTGCGTGAGGCCACAAAGTGATATGAGGTGTTACCGGCTAGGTCGATGTGACTTGGAATCGGGGTCCTGACAGGTCTTCGTTGAACATCTTCTTCATATTGTTTTTCTTCTTGGCCTTCTTCATTGTTGGCGTTGTCGTTCTCTTGTCGTGGTGGAGAAGGAGGTTGTTGACGTTCATCTTGCTGCACTTCCTTGTTTTCTTCATCTTGGTGTGTCCCACTTGTGGATGCTTCCGTGTCAACTCTTGGTTCACCTTGTCGTGAAGTAGAAGCTTCCACTTGGACGGACGAGGTACTCTCCTTCACATCCGTTGGACGGACCTTGCCAATAGACAAGTCTTGGATTGCTTCCGAAGGATCTTTGTCTCCTACATCAATTGGCAATTGCTCTACTTGTGAGCCGTTAGATTCATCAAACTTCACATCTACCGTCTCTTCAACCTTTCGGGTGAAATTGTTGTAGACACGGTAAGTGTGAGAGTTTGAGCCATAACCTAGTAGGAAACCTTCATGAGACTTAGGAGCAAATTTAGAACGACGATGCTTATCAAGAATGTAGCACTTTGAGCCGAATACTCGAAATTATCCAACTTGGGGTTTGTTACCGGTGAGGAGCTCGTATGCCGTCTTGCCGAGTAGCTTGTGAAGATACAAGCGATTTGTTGCATGACAAGCTGTCTCAACAAGCATCGTTCTCGCCATTTCGATGAGCGTCCGGTTCTTCCTCTCAACAACTCCATTTTGTTGAGGTGTGTACGTAGCCGAGAACTCGTGTGAAATCCCTTCTTCGTCAAGAAAGGTGTCCACATTTGCGTTCTTGAACTCCGTTCCGTTGTCGCTGCGAACCTTCTTAATCTTCACTTCAAATTGATTTTGGGCCTTTCTAGCGAAGTTTTTGAAGATCTTTTGGACCTGCGATTTATCATCGAGAAAGAACACCCACTTAAATCTTGAAAAATCATCAACTATAACTAAACCAAAAGAATTTCCACCGAGACTCTTGTAGGAGTTGGGACCAAAGAGATCCATGTGAAGTAGCTCGAGTGGCCTATTTGTGGTCGTGATGTTCTTCACGGGATGCCTTCCTCCAACCTGTTTACCTGCTTGACAGGCACTGCAAAGTCTATCCTTATCAAATATGACATCGTTAACTCCAAGGATATGATTCCCTTTAATAAGCTTGTCAAGGTTTCTCATGCCAACGTGACCTAATCGTCTATGCCATAACCAACCTTTTGAGGATTTAGCAATGAAGCAAGTTTTAGGTTGAGCCCTTTTAGTGAAATCAACAATGTATAGATCACCTCTACGTATACCGGTAAAGACCATTTTATGATTGTCTCGACGAAATACTTGGCAATCAATTTCAGTAAATAGGACATTGAAACCGAAATCGGCAAGTCTAGAATCGAAAGTAAGTTGTAGCCAAGAGATTCAACGAGCATGACATTACGAATGGAGCTATCATGTGAGATGGCCACCTTACCGAGGCCAACCACCTTACCCTTTGAGTTGTCACCGAAAGTGACAAACTTTCGAGGACTATCATTTTCAGCAAGCTCACGAAACATGTCTTTATCTCCGGTCATGTGATCGGTACATCCACTATCAAGAACCCATTCCTTTCCTCGTGACATATATCCCCGAAGATTTGCCATAAGACCAAAGTGTCTCATTGCATCATCAAGATCGAAGTCACTATCATCATCCTCATCATAGTATCCATGTTCAACATCGTCATGTGGTGGATCAAGTCCTAGAGAGGGTAATTCATTAGAGTGAGTTTGACAATGATCTTGCTTATGAATTCTTATAGCTTTGAAAATAATATCACTAATAATTCCAACATCTCCTTTGGCACGCATAAGGTCAGTAAGTTCAAATAGACGATCACCAAACATAGGATCACTAGTATTCATCTTACTCAAGGCAATAGACTTATAGAGAATTTCATCTAGATTTTTCAAGGAATAATTTGGAAAGCGTTCCTCAAGAAATTTCCATATAGTGTAGGCACACTCAAGAGTAGGCAGGATTCTAATTAAGTTTCTAGGCAATCCTCTAGAGATAAGATTAACAGTTCTAAGATTCCTAGTCATGTCAATAGATTCATCAAGGGTAGGATGCATAGGATCAACACGAGGTGCACAAGGGCTAGAAATGTACTTGTTCAAATGATATTGATTGAAAATTACAAGCATCTCATTTTCCCACTCATGAAAATACTCTCCATCAAGAATAGGCACTCTATGTCTAAGACTCCCCAAAGTAGACTCATCCATCTTCCTCCAATGGTGATTAAACCAAGGCAATGGAGACCAAGGCTCTGATACCACTTGTAGGACCTTGAGAAGAGGTGTCTAGAGGGGGGAGGATTAGACACTAAGAGCCAAAGTTGCAGTTTTTTACCCTTTTAAAGTTTAAGTGGAGTTTAGGCACAAGTTTAACATTCACAACACATATCAAGCAAGCATGCAAAGAGTATATGAGCAGCGGAAAGTAAAGCATGCAACTTGCAAGAATGTAAAGGGAAGGGTATTGGAGGATTCAAATGCAATTGGAGACACGGATGTTTTTGGCGTGGTTCCGATAGGTGGTGCTATCGTACATCCACGTTGATGGATACTTCAACCCACGAAGGGTAACGGTTGCGCGAGTCCACGGAGGGCTCCACCCACGAAGGGTCCACGAAGAAGAAACCTTGTCTATCCCACCATGGCCATCACCCACGAAGGACTTGCCTCACTAGCGGTAGATCTCCACGAAGTAGGCGATCTCCTTGCCCTTACAAACTCCTTGGTTCAACTCCACAATCTTGTCGGAGGCTCCCAAGTGACACCTAGCCAATCTAGGAGACACCACTCTCCAAGAAGTAACAAATGGTGTGTTGATGATGAACTCCTTGCTCTTGTGCTTCAAATGATAGTCTCCCCAACACTCAACTCTCTCTCATAGGATTTGGATCTGGTGGAAAGAGGGTTTGAGTGGAAAGAAACTTGGGGAAGGCTAGAGATCAAGATTCATATGGTAGGAATGGAATATCTTGGCCTCAACACATTAGTAGGTAGTTCTTTCTCGAAATAGGATCTTTGGAAGTGTAGGTTCAGTATGATGGCTCTCTCCACGAATGAAGAGGAGGTGGAGGGGTATATATAGCCTCCACACAAAATCTAACCATTACACACAATTTACCAAACTCGATGGGACCGATTCAACAGACTCGGTCGGACCGATTTAGTAAACCTGGTGACCGTTAGGATTTTCGGTGGGACCGAAATGCAACTCGGTAGGACCGATATGGTTAGGGTTAGGGCATAACTTAATCTCAGTGAGACCGATTACACAAACTCGGTGAAACCGATTTTGGTAATTAGCTAACCAGAGAGTTGGTCAGGCAAACTCGGTTGGACCGATTACTCAAACTCGGTGGGACCGATTTTGATAATGAGTCTACCAGAAAGTTTGCATTGTAATCTCGGTAGTACCGATTGCTCAAACTCGGTGAGGCCGATTTTGATAATGGACATACACAGAGAGATTACAATCCCATCTCGGTGAGACCGAGATCCCTATCGGTGAGACCGATTTGCCTAGGGTTTGTGGCGGTGGCTAAGACATCCAAACTTCGGTGGCGCCGGATAGGAAGAATCAGTGGGGCCGAGTTTAACTTTAGGTTTTAGGACATATGTGTGGAAGTGGGAAAGTAGTTGAGGGTATTTGGAGCATATCACTAAGCACTTGAAGCAAGAGGCTCATTAAGCAACACCTCATCCCTCCTTGATAGTATTGGCTTTTCCTATAGACTCAATGTGATCTTGGATTACTAAAATGTAAAATGAAGAGTCTTGAGCTTGAAGCTTGAGCCAATCCTTTGTCCTTAGCATCTTGAAGGAGTTCCCACATCCTTTAGTCCATGCCACTCCATTGTTGAACTTATCTGAAACATACTAGATAAAAGTGTTAGTCCAACAAGAGATATGTTGACATTAATTACCAAAACCACCTAGGGAGCACTTGTGCTTTCATTAATAAAATCTAAGACCATTGCATATTAAGGTCGAAGTAGTGCTAGCAATATACGAGTCTCATATGATGCCATTTCAATGATTGTACCACAAAAGCTCGAAATGCTACAAGGTTCAAATTCCAGAGTTATATGGCTCCGATTCAAAGATTACAAGGTTCAAACTGATATTAGAAATGAAATTCAGCTCATCAGAACGCTTTCCTTGTTGATCTGTTGAACATGGATATCGAGAGAAGTTCAAACTAATATCACCGCTTCTAAGTCCGGCGAAACCTCACAGCTTTTTGCAAAGGGTCACCACTGAGAAGTCATGTATGGGGTTGACCCGATGACTTCCGATTACTCTGTCATCTGAAGTTCCAAATGAAATTCAGCATTTTTGGAGCCTACTCCATTCTATCGTAGGCGCCGGCGCTGATCAACAGACCATTCATTTTTGCGAAATAAATGTAGGGCAAACCTCATTTCCTTCAACACCCTTGCTCTGAGAACAAAGAACCTGGCGAATATAATCTCCGGTAAGGTCCCTCGGTAGGAGTTCAAAGTAATTTCCGAGAGATGTAGATCTAGGCATTCGATGTGATTGTTATATTGTATCACATTATCCACCACTGGGCCTAATCTTATCTACAAAAGAAGAAAATGTGTTAGTGCCTACATGCAGTTTTGAACATTACTACAGGACTAGCTATTTGGTTTGCAGGATCTGTAAAAAGCACTAACATGCCATCTTCGATCTGACATGATTAACATGGGCATTTGATTACATTCTAGAAAAATGTAGTCTTCTTCACAAGAGGTTGGAGTGGATGAAAAGTTCCCTAAGAAAACTAGTACAGATGAGTCCAAAGGAAGAATGCTTATTGATTGTAACCATATGGATCAAGCAACCAATATGGGGGGGGGGGGGCATGTATGTACTGAAATCCTCCAAAAGAACCTTCAGAAATCATAGTACATTGTCATTGTAAACTTGGAAAAAGGTGTCAAAAATTGAACTCCCTTATGGTTAACATTTAATAGGAAAGGAACATCACCTCGATATATAGCTTCTCCAGGCACGAAAAGCATCTCAGAAGCGATAACTTGCTCTGTGTCGGGCCCGATAGATTCTAGTGCCAAGACCTTCAACATGCGTAGTTTCGGGGTCAAGCTTGTCGGAATCATTTTCTGAATGACAAATGAACAAACATCTTCAAAATTAGAGATACTGTTAATTTGTAGAAGGAGAGGTAGAAGGCGGTTGTTGTACCTGAACGAGTGTGGATCCAATAACAAGTTCGGAGTATTTGTCAGACGAGTAGCCCACCACTGTCAATTTCGGTGCAAAAATGACATTGATTCTTGTTGGACCTTCTTGATCAACTACAAGTAATCTCTCAAGTTTGCAGGTGTGTCCTGGATGACCATATCGTGGTCCACCTTTTGTGATGTCTTCCTGCCGCACCAGCAACACACATAAATAGTCCGGAGAGTCATGGAGGTGATGTGGAAGGTACTCAACCCATTGATCGCCTGAAGAAGAAGGTACTCGAGTGCATTACAACCACAGAGCAGGCGCTCCATGTCACCCTTTGAGAGGCATACAACGACGAGCTCGAGGTGCTTCAGTCATGGTAGAATAAGAGTGGGCGCATCATTAAGGGGCGGGAAATGGCAGTTCCTGAACTTGGCGACGCGTAGCGTGGGTGCGAGGCAGAGTGCGGACATTGGCAGCGACCACATATGCCCATCAACACATGTGAGCTCCTCGAGCTGATCTAGGGTGGGGGATCGGAACCAGTCATCAAGCTTGGCTCGGTCCTTGCCATTGGAATGGAACTTGCCCATTCTAAGGCCTTTGGTTGGGCCAAGGTGACTGCCGAGGATCTTGGAGAACGCATCCAAGCTTTTGCGATAGCCATGGCAGAGCTCGTGGGTGTCGATGAGGTCGAGAGGGCTGGAGTTCCATAGGGGCGCCACCGCCGGGAAAGGAGGGTTGTCTGCGCCCCATATTTGATTGGGAGGAGGGAGATGATGACTCTCAACATATCATCGGGGAGGCTGCTGATTAAGTCTAGGCACTTGAGTCGCTATGGTTCTAGCTCGCCCCACCTCCGCTTGTTGGCAACCCCGTTCTCCACCTCCGGAGTCTCCTTGTCAGCGATGCTTTCTGATAGAAATGGGAGTACAAGGAATATTTAGTTAAAACAGGGCAATAGAAAAGTGTATTGGTAACTAGAAGTTATTAGGTAGGAATATAGTAAGATAAGGGAATAACAATTGGTTGCTTAAATACTACACAATTCATATGACATTCTTTGGGTAAGTCAACATATGCAGATAGTTGAAAAGAAAACTTACTTGAACAAAGTGCGGATGTATGATTTTGCCGGGAAGTTAGCATATATCTCATGACCAGGCCCTTCTATGTGCGGTGCAATTTTAGTGCCGACTTTGATACATAAAACTTTGCAATTTCATTCCAAAAGCCGGTGCCAAAATAGGAGTCACCATGTTCATCAAGTCTTACTGAATAACGATTGTAAATCCATGGTTTGTGCGCAGATGACATTTGTGGAGCCTTGATGTATGTAAAGGGAAAAATTGTGCACTACATAATCTGTTGCATAGCGAGGGATGTCCTCTGAGAAAATGGTAGGGTTGTTAAAGAAAATATGGTAACATGCAAATATGGGCCCAAATTGAAAGAACTGTACATCAGTTGAAATCGAAGGACAAAAGTCTATAATTAAACAGATAGGGTAAACATGATGTCATGGAAATATGATAGTAATCGAAAGAACAATACATCATTAATTTGCCTAATATAGAAAGAAGAGGGAAAAAATCCCTTTGGCGTATATGGTGCATGTGGCACCTTTTATCCAAATGTAGCAATATTTAGAATATGTTAGGAAAGTAGGCCATGCCAACCGATTTAGGGTGAGATTGAACATACATACGTGTCCTCAAGTTATCTGATGCGATGAGATGGAATCTCTGGCGGCGATCGCCAAGTCTGAAGTATCGGCCTTGTACATTCTATGAATGAAAGAAAACCCTCAAATCAGCTCGAATAAAAATGAATTCACGGCGATTTCCGCCGGGTGATTAACGGAGGCAGATGAACTGGGATAAGAGATGAGATAATATCTCGTTAAATTAGTTACCTTGTCGTTCATGAGAAAGAAACCTCAGTATGGCAGATTCCCCAACCGAGCAGAGTTGGATCGACCGCGAGCCGCGTCGAGAAAGTCGATGGCGATAGGAGGCGGCAAGCGGAAGTGGCGAAATGCGGTGGGCTTTGCCGGCAACCTGGCGGCGGCGGCAGGCGGCGAGCTAAGTGTTTACCGCCGCGATAGGCGGTGCCATGGCATAGACGCGGAGGAGCTTGTGCAGGTGTGAATGGGGAACGTACCGGAGGGGCCGAGGTGGGTGGCGGGCGGGGTGAGGGTTTTTGTGACGTGGGGATGGTGAGGGTTTTCTTTTTTCTTTTTTGAATTGGGTGGTGAGGGTTTTCTGTCCCACAAAGAATTTTGGGGGCGACGGTTTGCTAGAGTGAACTGTGTGTGATTGACGCAGCAGGCAAAATGATAGTCATTGCACATGGTTCCAATTTTGGGAACCGTGTGTGATTGACATTCTACCTTCGTCCTGGTTTATTGGTCCCCTGTTGTAATTTTTACTAAAATTTGGCGAAATATTTAACCTTTTTTCGCGAAATCGGCGAACTATTTAAGATACTCAGACATAGATAATAAGCGTACACGTACATAAGCATAGTTCAACCATAAGTACATAGTTCAACCGTCATTAAGCATACTCAAGCGTACGTAGTTCGATCCATCCCACATCTTATCTCACATGTGGCCAAAGACGATCTGAAGCTTCTCCGGTACTCGGCGTGCAGCGCGCCACCCTGCGAGAATACTTCTGCTTGAAGGAGCCAACGGCCCGTCCTCTTGCATGCGCAAGAACACTTAGATACGCGGCATGAATCTTATTGTTGCAAAATGGGCATACATAGCCGTTGTTCCAGGTCCTAATATGCCTGTCATGCATTCCCGCATAAAGCTCCCCTCAGGATTCGCCTCTTGTACCTCCTCTGGGTATCTTCATCCTCGATGTCCACATCGTCAGATAGCACCTATACATATAGTAAAACAAATTTGGCATCAAATCACTGATTACATGCCGTGAAGTAGGACTAGGAATTTATAGCTATTTATTTATACATATCCAGATATTATGGTTCGATTTTTAAGCACAGTCGTCTATGTACAGATCAATCTTGAAGAAAATAATGGCGCAAACATATGTAGGTCATTCAAAATCAATTGTCAAGTCCTGGCTAGGAATTATTAGCACGAACACTAACCCTAGTCGGATTACTAGTAGAAGTCATTTGCACAGATGAAACAACTAATCACTTATCACCCGTAGCATTCAAACAATCAATACACTACACGGATCTAACGAAACTTACTCAGATTTCATGGATTGGGAGAACATAACCACATGATTTCTATTCCAAAAAGGGGGAGGTAGGAGTAACCAGAGAAACCCTATGATCTATTTGACACATAAATGGGTATAGATGACTAACCAGCTATCCGTCGTCGTTAGAGTCATCGCCGGAGTGGTCGTCGGAGTCGGTGTGGAACTACGCCTCCGACTATGGAAGCTCGACGCCGTCGATGATGTCAGGGTGCAGCGATAACTCGCCGGCGGTGACGACAACCTCTGTCTCCATCTCCATGCCGTGCTCCGGTGCTTTAGCAGCCCCGGCGTCCCCACTCCCTCCGATGGGGCGATTGGGTGGCATCCTCATGCACTAATGGCTTTGAGGGACTGATAGCGGCGTCCAGGATGCAAGCGGAGAGACAGGATTGTGTGTGCGTAGCGAGGATGGGGGGTGCGGCCACTCGGGCGCACCATTAATATGAAGTAGTGGGAGTTGTGGGAGAGAGGTGGGCGGCGGTCAAACCGATGGCTCGCCTCCCGGTGAGCTCTTGCCGGACTGCTGGCATGCCTACCAAAGTTTCACACAGCTACTCGCACGCCTCCCGATGACACTGCGCAGCGAGCATGCCTCCGTCAATTCACACACCTGCACGCACGCCTCCCCGTCTGCCTGCGCGGCATACCGTCAACTCACGCCTGCTCGCACGCCACACGGGTAGCGCGACGGCACGTATATTGTTTTTTCTATTTGGATGATTAATGCTGCCACTTTATTGCTTAACCAAAGCATGGCACATATCCATTGTTGGTCTAACGCTCACGGTTCGAATAAATAATCCATTTGGGATATTGGTTCCCAATTATTAATAATCTCCTGTCTGTAATTAGATAAAGATTACATCAAAACTGGTCTCAAATTTGACAAAAAAATGTACAATGCCACTTTGTATTGGTGTCCATATGACAACACGATAAGTTTCATGAACTTCAGATAAGTTTTGGATGTACTAGAATTTAAAAATCAAGATTCTCAATGTTTGAAATTTGTTCCACGGGGAGTAAACATGCACCGAGTGAGACACATGTGTTTTTGCAATCCATTTAGGTGCACTGTCACGTGTGCATGTAGCTCAAATTTGATTTTTGCACATTATACCCATAGAAAATCAATCAATCAATGTACTAAAACGTCTTAATGATCTCTGTGAATTTTTTGAAATTAAAACGTCCCTCCTTTGGTAACATGTATGTTCACCGCGGGATAATTAATTTAACATGCATTGTAGTTGCGGTGGATTCGCGGTGTGTGTGTGGGTATGTGCGTCTGGGGGTGGCGGGTGGCTCGCAGTACACTACGAGTTGTGAGCCACCGTGTGGGTTGGCCGTTTTGTTAGGCAGGCTGGTGCCACATCAAAGTCGTGAAATAGTTATTTAAAACATTACACAACCCTTTCATACATAAATATTTTGACCACATGCAGTCGATGGTTGTCCTACACGACACTCGATACTCGCATGTGACGCTTTCTGTGGGCCCGCGAGGTCGTCGTCCATTACTTTGACAAACTGCCGGCAGTGAGGTTAATTTGTCCAGCAAGGTATAATCTTTTTTGTTTGTGTTATGGCGGTATATAGTACGCGTCGAAGAGGTGGGAGGGGACTAGCATATATACTATATGTATGCGTCCGTGAACAAGTACATCTCACTAAGTGTCGGGACTTTTTGGTTACCGAGGCACGTGCCACATCAAAATTGTGAAATTGGTTATTCAAACATCGCACAACACTTTTTTCGGCCACATGCATATATATCTTAGCTAGGACACTCACGTGTGACGCTTACATCTATGGGCCCACGAGGCCATCGTCAATGCATGCATGCATGCATGCATCACTTTGACCTACATCAGGAGAGGTTAATTAATTTCACCATCGATGAGGATTCTTTTGGGTTGTACATATATTACGGCAGGAGCATATAATGAATAGGGGGGAAGGGGACCATCATATGTAGTGCGCTTGATATGAACCTCGCTCTGTGTGGGTGCATGGTTTACGGTTTTTAAGGCATGTGGCACATCAAAGTTGTGCATTTTGGGTATTCAACATATATATGTTTGACCCACATGTAAAGCGGTGGTGGTTGTCCTCTCGCACCCACTTAAGCGGTTATCAGCGATATCAATGATTTCCATCTGTGGGCCCGCTTGGTCCATCACTTCTTTTTGCCTGACAACAAGAGAGGTTAATTTGACTTAGGAGGGGATTATTATTTTTGCTCTGGGATGACATGCATGATACACTTTGAGCACACACATATGCATGTGTACGCATGAATCCCTCCCATCGAGTCGAAGTGGCTAGTACATTGACACCATCATGAATCGATCTCGCTCCGTGTGGGGAGCTAGTGTACGATTTTTGACACACGCGCTAGATCACTGTTGTGTATTCAAACATGCATGCATGCATGCATCACCTCCATACATACGCATGTAGTAGTTGCATTCGAACAATACACTCCCTTGCGTGGTTATCGGCGACAAGCCTATATATTCGTGGGCCCGCGTGGACATCCATGATCACCTTGACCAACAACAAGATAGGTTACCATGGCGGATTCTTCATTTGGTTAGCATTATCGTAGTATAGGTCATGGTGAGATTCAGACCTAATTAAGTTTGAGCGCATATACTATGCACGCATGCATGCATATATGAATCCCCATCGTTGGCTTGAAGTGTGGTGTAACATACACATGCATCGTCAACCTAACCCTCACTTAGTGTGGGGATTTCTAGTTCGAAATCACGGTGCCGCATCAAAGTTGTTCGTTGTTACTCAATAACACACCTCTTCATACATATGTTTGGGCCACACACATGCAGTGGTTGTCTTCGGGGACTAGCTACTTGCGTGATTATTGGCGAGCTAGCCCATCTCCGGGGTCGCATGGACGAACATCACTTTGACCAACAATAAGAGAGAGGTTGTACGACCAAGGTGGATTATTCTTGGTCCGTTTTATGATCCATCTTGGTGAGATATATGCCTCTCTGGCCCGCTGACTGAAAGTGTGTGTGTGTGTGGGGTGGGGGTGCTACATCGCACCGTGCTAGGTGAACCTCGGTTGGGGGGCATGCGTTCATAGCTTAATTAGAATTCCCTTCGTGGCAACATGAGGGGGTGGGGGTTGCTAGGTAATTCGCACTGTGCTAGGTGAAACTCGGTTGGGGTAAGGGGGCATGCTCAGAGCTTAGGATTCCCTTCGTGCCGACACGAGGGAGGGAGGGGCTGCTAGCTACTTCGCATTTTGCTAGGTGAACCTCGGTTGGGGGGGGGGGGCATGTGCATTCATAGCTTAGGATTCCCTTCGTGCCGACACGAGGGAGGGGTATGGTGGCTGCTAGCTACTTCGCACTTTGCTAGGGTGAACCTGGGTTGGGGGGGGGAGGGCATGCATTCATAGCTTAGCTAGGATTCCCTTCATGCCGACACGAGGGAGGGGTACGGTGGCTGCTAGCTACTTCACACTTTGCTAGGGTGAACCTGGGTTGGGGGGGGGGGGAGGACATGCATTCATAGCTTAGCTAGGATTCCCTTCGTGCCGACACGAGGGAGGGGGCTGCTCACTACTAGGGAAAACCCTAGTAATAGAGCGGGTTTTGAGGCTATCAAATAGCTGGCAGCCGCTACTTACTACGACGACTAGTTAATCGTTAGTAGTAGCTTGGTCTGTACCCGCGCTACTACTATTGACTATATCAGCAGCGCTTTTCTGGAACGCGCTACTATTAATTAGCTGTAGCGATTTCCTAGCCCCGTGCTACTGCTACATCTTTCATCATTTCCCCTTGGCTTCCACCCTCTTTCAGCTTCAATAAATTGCAATTTCCAGATACTAGGTACTACTAGATATCAATTTCATAAAGCATTATAGGTACTAGGTAGTACTCCCTCGGTTCCAAATTACTCGTCGTGGTTTTAGTTCAAATTTGAACTAAAACCACGATGAGTAATTTGGAACGGAGGGAGTACTAGATAACAATTTCATATATACTCAACATGCATCCTCAAGCAGTACTAGGTGATATCGACGACGATCATCATATGTAGTTCCAGATGATATCGACGACGATCATCATATGTAATTCTACATGACATCGACGATGATCATCATATGTAGTTCTAGATGATATAGCCACACACATATGTAGTTCTAGATGATATCAACGATGATCATCATCCTCAAGCCTGAGCGGTGGGTGTTCCTGATAGTAATTAGGATGGCCTGTCCAACACGAAGATTCTTGCCAACGAGGAATCTCTTCCACCCAACCGAGTTTAAGTGTGTGCGACCGTCCGTGTCCATGCGGTAAGGTGTAGTCCAGCTGAGCCTTCTTCATTAGGCCCAATACCACAACTCACAGATAGGTTCTTTGGAAATTTCTGAATAAGAAAAACATATCAATTAATAAATAGCCTCGCACATACTCTTGCAAATATATTTCTATTAAGTATAGATTTCTACACTATCAAAAGACACGGTACTACACATTTGTACTAATTAAGCATTAATTCTACTAATAAGTATATACGGTTTATCTACACTACTAATAGTTCCTTGGATTCTACACTAATAAGCATGTGATCAGACTCTACACTAAAGCATATCATCGACTAGATTCCACACAACATATCATTGGACTCTACACTAAGCATATCATCGGTTTCACTAAGCATATCATCGGATAATTTGCATTTGTAAGTATAACAATAAAGCATATATATATCATCAAATTACTACTACAGTTAGTATAACATACCATTTCAGGCCGATCGACCATGGTACTTGTCAGGCGGGTCACGAATGGCACCCCGACAAAGTCATCACGTGGTGGAATTACGTCCCATAGGTTGCACACCTCCTCCTCGCTCAGCCTCATTCTTTGAGTTACCATGGCTTCATGAAGTGGGTTCTCATCATCTTCATCGAGTGGGTCCTCATTATCTTCATCATCTTCATCATCTTCATCATCTTCCACCAGGTTGATATAAATGACAGCCAGCTTGGGTCTTTCTGCTCTGAAGGAGAAGCTGATCAACTCACCACCAGTAAGACGCATGCGGGCGAGGAAACGGGCCCATCCATCTCCTCAAATCTGTGACATATTGCATCCTTTCTCGACCTCCATAGTGTACGGCCCCCAGGAGCCTCAAATGGCACAGTGTCTCCTGTCAGTTTGTTGAATTTCGACCTCACATTGCATGGGACGATCTGTGTAAAAAAAGCAAAATGACACAATGCAGTAATGCCAACACTAAAAATAAAATAGTTGTTACATTTCATCTAATTTCTTACCGCCGCATGTCGAAAACTCGGCTGGAAGTAGATGCTGAATAGCTTGCCAGTTGCAAGGCTACTGGCGCACCTTGACTTGCACAGTCGACATGGTGGTGGTGGTGGTGGCGCCATTTTCCTAAAGCAATATGAGCAAAGGATTAACGATCCACTTCACAGGAAAGAAAAACAGTAGCATTTGATATTTTTGGTTCTTCTTCAGTTATATTTTCATAGTAGAACCCGATCCCAAAAAGTAAACAACAAGCTCTCAATTAACTTACTAACACCTTCTATAATAGAACCAACAGCTAGCAGGCAAATGCCAAATCAGCCAACAAGACTCACATCCAACAAGTTCTCAATTAGCTTACTAACACCTTCTAGAATATCTCTAGATGAAGAGATTCTTCCGCGAGAAGCAATTTGATGGACAATTATAATCCTAATATCTAGTAACATACAAGATGACAAGGTATCACCTACGAAAGCATTTCAGTGGC
The DNA here is from genome assembly GCA_021605145.1 of Aegilops bicornis. NCBI lineage: Eukaryota > Viridiplantae > Streptophyta > Magnoliopsida > Poales > Poaceae > Aegilops > Aegilops bicornis. The sequence continues at coordinate 83,400,910 of CM038669.1, forward strand.
ACCTATTGCCGAAAAAACTATTTGGCCCCTACCAAAGGTATAATCCTAAGATCTGTAGTAAGTTATCTACCAAATCAAGGTACCACCTACCAAGACACATTTCATCTAATTTGGCCCCTATTGCCTAAGATAACTGATTAAAAAAACAAGTGGCAAATTTAATTGGGATTAACTTAGCACTTGCAAACTAAATACTTGTATCAAAACCAATATCTAGCAGATCACTGTACCACCTACCAAAGCATTTCAACTAAATTGGCACCTACATTTTGAAAAAAATAACTTATTACAGAAAAATAAAAGCATCTTGTTATCCATATGAAATTCGTAAGCCCTCGCTGCATCTATGTAGGGCAGCCCTCGGGGGGTGCTGTCGAGGAGGGGGGATGGCATGGTGACCTCGGTCGGGGGTGCTGATGAGGGGAAGGCCGATGACTTTCCTACGAGAGGGAGCAACGACAGCGGCCGGCGAGGGGATCGAGGGCGGTCGGCCAAAGGCGCCTGGCCAGAGCTCGTGGGCAGCAACAGAGTGGACAGCGAGAGGGTGGAGGAGCAGCAGAGGGGCGGCGAGAGGGGGGAGGATCATTACCTGCGGCGGCAGTGGCGGAGGAGAAACCCTAACCGCAGCTGCCGGCGTCGGGCGGAGGGGGACGATTGAGAGATGACCGTGCGGGGCCGGCCGGGCCGCGTGTTTTGTTTTGCTTTAGCGATGGCTGCGTGTCTGAGGAGCTGCCATCGCTAAGCCCAATATCAGTAGCGCTTTGTCCTGAAAAAACGCTACTGCTAAGTCTAAGCGTGTAAAAACATGAAAAATATACATTGGTCATCATTGACCTTTTTGTGTAGAATCTAAATAGTCAACATGAATCCTCACCGTACCTGTATAGGCACAGGTGAAGATTCATATTGCAGCCACAAATCCTACACATATAGTTCAATGAAGACCAAGTGCTCGAGATAGTTTGAGAAGTAACATATTTAAGGTGGTAAACACCTTGTTCGCTTAGCAGTATGAGACTAAACTTAATTAGTTGCAAGGCGTGTGATACTTAGCAGCAGCGAGTTTTGAAGAAAAATGCTGCTACTAAGTACTTTAGCAGTAGCGCGTGCAGGAGAAGGGCGCTACTACTATATCTAGCCTGGAGGCAAGGTCGTGGCAATTATAGTAGTAGCGCTTGTTTCACCTAGATCGCTACTGCTACTGGGCTATTAGTAGCACGGTTTCCTGAAGCTCGCTGCTACTAATTAGCAGTAGCGCTTGTTTTTAAACCACGCTGCTGCTAAGATTCTATGTATAAGGTTTTCCCTAGTAGTGGCTAGCTACTTCACACTTTTCTAGGTGAACTTCGGTTGGGGGGGGCATGCATTCATAGCTTAGGAATCCCTTCGTGCTGGCACGAGGGAGGAGTGCTGCTAGCTTTACTTCACACTTTGCTAGGTGAACCTCGGTTGGGGGGCATGCATTTATAGCTTAGGATTCCCTTCGTGCCGACACGAGGGAGGGGGCCGCTAGCTACTTCGCACTTTGCTACGATGAACCTCGGTTGGGGGGGGGCATGCATTCATATATAGCTTAGGATTCCCTTCGTGCCGACACAAGGGAGGATGGGGCCTGCTAGCTACTTCGCACTTTGCTAGGTGAACCTCAGTTGAGGGGGAGGGGGCATGCATTCATATATAGCTTAGGATTCCCTTCATGCCGACACGAGGGAGGAGGGGGGCTGTTAGCTACTTCGCACTTTGCTAGGTAAACCTCGGTTGAGGGGGAGGGGTCATGCATTCATAGCTTAGGATTCCCTTCGTGCCGACACGAGAGGGTGGGAGCAAGCAATACCGTGCGCTTTGTGAGAGAGGTGCCACATTGAAGTTACATTTGGTATTATGAAAATCAGACCACCCTTTTGATACATAAATTTGGTCCACATGCAAGTGTGTTCGTGTTCTGACCCTCTCCCGCGTCATTTTCGCCAAATTTATGAACATTAGATAAGTCGGATTGACGCAACAGACACGGTTCATTCAAACTAACCGTGTGCCACGCCGGTGCACTTGTCACACACACATCCGCACAGTACATTGGGCTCCACGAGGCTCCCCCTCTCCAAAATATCTACCCGCTTCGAGGGTTTTTCTGTTTCATAACACACGGTTGTTATCTCCGGACCATGTGAGATGTTTCTTGTTTCCAATCCCGCCTGTGTAACACCCCAAAAAATTAAACCTTGTTTTATTAATTAAAATATTGCCAGGAAACTTTAACTTTTGGTTTTCTGGATTTTCCTTTGATTTCAGAACCTTTCTTCCCTTTATCTTTATGGAGTTTTTACCTCAAGTGAAAAACTTCCCAATTTTATTGGACTCTTTTACCCTCTAAAATAAAACAATTCTTTTATCAGTAGGATTATTTATATAATTATTCTTTCCCTGAGCTTTATTTCTCCAAAAGGGTTTTTCATAAGTTTAGGATCCCATTTGCACTGCAACGCTTTTATAAATTCATTCAAAAATTCCACCAAAATTTGGGGATGCCATGTGATGTTTTTAAAACACCTTTATGCAAAAATATATTTCATTCATTGAATATTTTGAGTTCTACACCTAATTTTCAAATCTGGTCCGATTAGGCAGTTTTGCACTACAACCTATTTAAATATTTCTTTAAAACTTCTACCAAAATTTTGGGATGTCAGTAGGAGCATATTATTCCACTTTATGCAAAAACCCAGTGCTGCTCTTTGAAAATTTTGAGTGAATCATCCTCATCTTCATTCTGGTGCAACTTGGTGTTTTGTCGCAACCATCTTCTAACTTTCTCCTCTACCCATGAGCTTTCTCCTGCTTGTAGCACACCTTGCCAAACCCTTAAGTCCAGGAGTTTGTACTCATTGGAGCAATTCTAGTTCTTGCAATCATGCCCTGTTCTTTCTGTCCAAATCTGAAGATTTGCAAAACTTGCACTAGCAAGTTTCTTCTTTTGGCAAACTAACCTCACCACCCTCTCATTCATCTAAAGAGACCCCACTCTGGAAGATTTGACCACTCCAAGAAGTGCCTAGGTGCATGTGGCATTCTGTCAAACACTTTATGGGCATGACCAGTTCTGACATGAGTTTTAGTTTGCGCTATGAACTTGCTTCCCTTGCCTAACCACCTTGTCCAATAAACTCCCAATTACTCCTAACCTAGGTCTGTTAAACCCCAACCTCACCCGAGACCTCTAGCATACGGCATTTTGTCGAGCACGTCCCGTGCGTGCTCTGGGCGCGAGCAGAGCACGCGTTTTGCACGTGCCGCGCCCGAGACGCCACGTCGTGCCCCTGGTTTTGCCCACTCTGCAGAGCCGCGCCACTCACTCGACTGCTCACCGCATCACGCCAAGCAGCCCTGGTGCCCTACAGCACCGCCGTCAGAGCCCTTGGCGGCACGCCGGCGTCCGCAGCCAGCCCCTGGACAGGTCGGCGCCGCCCGAGCCTCTCCCGCTCGCCACCTACCCCTGGGGAAGCTTAGACTCATCCACAAGCGCGTCCTCTAGCGCTTGTCGCAGCCACGTACTCCGGCAGCAACAGGGAGGCGGTTCGCCGGCGATCCTATCCGCGGCCGCCGCGAATCGACATGGCCACGCTATATAAGAGGCCCCCGAGCACGTCCCGTTCCCCAGGCAGCCTCAAAACACTCCCCTAGTTCCCCCGTGGCAGCCAATCGACTGTGGGAGGTCTTCTTCCCCATCTCCGGCAACCGCAGCCGCCGCCATCGTCTCCGCCATTCCGGCGCCACCAGGGCCTCCCCCTCTACACTCTGTTCACCAGGAGCTCCCTCTCCCCCTCGTGAGTCCACCCCCTGCTCAATTTTGATCGGGACTCGCCGCAGGAGAAAACCCACTCTACCCGACGGCCACCGTCCGCCGCGGAGCTCGCCGCCGGCAGCTCCGTCCACCCCAGAGGCCAAAGCGACTTCCGGAGTGACCGCGTCGACCCCTTGAGCCCGCGGATGGCCTCGGTTTCCCGAACGGTGCCGCCGTTCACCGTGGCGGCATCGCTGAGTCCCTCTCCGCCGGGCAGAGGAAGAAGGAGGGGAGGTCGACTAGTCAAACCTGACCAGTGGGCAAGGCGGGCCCACTGTCAGTGAGTCACGCGCCGTCCATGCTGGAGTAAGTGGAAGCGTAAATCCAAAATACGCCTTCGACGTATACCTGATCCAAACGTTTTTCTCTTTCTGTTTATTAAAAAAACAGATTTTGACCACAACTTTGACTGTCCATAACTTTTTAAATATAACTCCAAACGAATTGATTCTTTTTCCTACCTTCCTCAAATTTTGTCTAGTTTATTTTAAGACTTATTCCAAATTTCTCAGACAACTTTTTGGTTCTGTTTTTAAAACAATATATTGATCCAAATATTTTTTTAAATAGGATTTTTGGAGAGAGGAGAAAACTTTCAAAAGTTTTGGAGTGCACCTTCCACACCTTGAAGGCAAGCATTCTGAACTCTGGCATAATATTTTGCATGTGTTGTTTGACACGATTATGACACCACCTCCGTACTTAGAGCTCGTTATTTTATGTGGTGATATGATCATTTGCATGAATGCTTATTGGAAATTTCGTTGCTGTTGGAAATGGGCATGCTTGTGATAATGATCATCCTCGTATGCCTTTCGTGCCTACCGGAAGGAAAACAGGAAAGTCTCTGTCTTGGGTAGACCCGAGCTTGTCCCTAGTTCCTCGTCGAGACGAGTGTGTCCAGCATGGCATGAGGGGTATGATGAGTGGTGATTACATGCATTGGATGAAATATATTCGTTATGCTAATCATGCAGGGAATACTTAAACCTCCTGAGTCGACCATAGATCGAGTCTTGTTCCAGTAACCCCCATACTTGTTTCATACTACCACTTGTCCCTACAACAAGTAGGGTACGGTTCAGTAAGTTGTCAACCCCTTTCTAGCACATACCGTACAGAGAGGCCATGGTGGAAGATACCGGTTGTAGCTGGTAGGCAGGCCACCTGGTCCGGGGGCATGGGTGTTTCGGTTGAGACCGAGAGGAGGCCACCCTTAGAGCGCGATATAAATTTGATCCCATGCTACGCGAGGTTGTAGCCTCCCACTTAGAGTTTTGCTTAACAAGTGTAGTGGGTGATTCAGACACGTAAGTTAAGCTGGTGTGTGCAAGTTAGGTGTGTTCTCAACTAAAAGGTCAGAGCGGAATTAGTCCCGATGGACTAAAGGAATCCGTTACTCGTGGGTAAAGAGTACACCATCTGCAGAGATTAAACCTATTCGAATAGCCGTGTCCATGGTTAAGGATTACAGTCTGGGATGGGTCAAGTGTCGGTCTTAGAGTCGGTCTTCGGAGGAGAAACTGTTAAAACCAGAACTGGGATCATGACTTGTGACTTGTGATGATCATGATTATTATTTGTTATGGACTACCCCATTATATTATTTGAATTATCGAGTATCCCTAGGATGGTTCTACCTCCTGGATATTCACTGGGATTATTTATAAGCCCTTTATGTGGTGTCGCTGAGACGCTCGACTGTGGCATGCTTGTTATTTAATTTACTTATAAGCCCTTTATGTGGTGTCGCTGAGACGCCCGATTGTGGCATGCTTGTTATTTAATTTACTTATAAGCCCTTTATGTGGTGTCACTGAGACGCCCGACTGTGGCATGCTTGTTATTTAATTTACTTATAAGCCCTTTATGTGGTGTCGCTGAGACGCCCGACCGTGGCATGCTTGTTATTCATTTACTTTATAAGCCCTGTATGTGGTGTCGCCGAGACGCCTATCGTGGCATGCTTGATATTTATTTTACTTTATAAGCCCTTTATGTGGTGTCGCTTAGACGCCCGACTGAGGCATGCTTGTTATTTACCATCAATTCGAGACGTCGCTCCAGACATCCGAATGGTGCATTTTATTCCCACTCTGTCATTACATATTCATTGTTACATATTAATAACCTGCTTGCATGCATCAAGGATTTTAGTTTATGACTGACGTTGCGATCATAGAATATTTTCAAAGCATGATTATCTGTTGTTATATTATACCCGTGTTCATAATGTTTGCGAGTACATTCAAAGTACTCAATGGCTTGTCCCTGGCTATTGTCTTGGCCAGATTTCTTGCACGGAGAGGAGCGACTGTGATGACTGCCCCGGAACCTACGCATTGGTGATAGCAGCCTCGCGAAGATAGGAGTTAACCTGGTCAGCTGTTCCTGTGGAAAATGGAGTCCCATAGACGCTGATGATCCACAAACCGCTTCCGCCATCAACTACTAGAAACCATTTGTTGTACTCACAGGCCACAATGGTCTTGTACTACATATTTTGTATTTTGCTTGGAATTTCTGTATCAAGTTGGTGCCTCATCAGCTAACAGTAATCCTGGGGCTGGTGAGCACAACTACCATTTTCTGGAATTTATTACCCGAAAATCCGGTCGTGACAGCCTGCATCGAAATATATGCCCGCCTCGAGGGTTTTTCTTTTTCATAACACACAGTTGTTATCTCCGGACCATGTGCGATGCACTATCATCAGAATTTTCAATAGCCCGGCATTTCACTCCCGCGTTTGACTTCCGCGTAGTAAAATTTTTAGTACCCACGTCATTTCCTCAAACACCCCGTGCCCCCCCCCACACACACACCAAACCTCCTCGGGCATGCGTGCGCGCACACACACACCCCCTCCCTCGCTCTAAACCCTAGCAAAGTCCCCGCCGTCGCTGTCGCCTCCGCAAGGCCTCCATTGTCAACATCTGCCGGTTTGCCCGTGCAGCTTACCCACTTATCTCCATACCCAGGCCACCCTGAGTTTCTTAGATGACGCCTACCAAATGCCCCCTTTCCCACAGATCCCCATCCCCATCCCCCACACCAGAGCGTCACAGCCTAAGCCCGGCTACGCTTCCCGTGGAGCTCGGGGAGTGACTAGCCCAAAAGAGGTGTATAGCGGTCTCTTCGCCCAACGTCGCCGAGGAAGCTGACGACCATTACTGGCGGCAGACACTCAAGCAGCGGGCTAGAGTATGCGGGCATGTCTCATCCGCCAGCTACGACATCGAGGTCATTGACAGCGATGCCCTGAAGCGGGCTGTGTCACAAGTTAAGTGGCCCACCCCCAACCCCTCGGGTTCAACCGCCGTCGATCTCATCCATGGCCCTGCCGCTGATCTCCTCTGGATCGCTGTCAACAATTTGCCATTCTACATCGCCATCGAGCCCCTTTTGTCATTTCTGAAGGACACTATCTGCGACGCTGGCTTGGGGTCCACAGCTTCCAAGTCAGACCTCATCGACGGCGACCACGAGGAGGGCACCCTACAGTCGTGCTCTTCCAAGGGGAAGGAGCCCATCTGCGACAACATGGAGCACATCCAGGGTCCGTGCTCTTCCCACAGGAACGAGCCCATCTGTGACAAGTGAGGAAACCCATGATTTGTTTATTTCAGTTGTTCACAGTGATGCTCTATATGTGCAATTATTTACTGTGCAGTACATTTTATCAATCCAGTTTTAAACATACCGATAGGAATGCATATATTTGCTTGCTGTTAAGCCTGTTATAGCTAGCATATGCCTCTTTTAAAGTTTTTTGATTGTTCGGTTGTTTGTAGTTAGCATATGTTCAGTTTCAAATGCTATCTTTGGTTATTTGCAGTATGCCTTGTTTATTCCAGTTATTCACAACGTGATGTTCTATATGTGCAAGTATGAATTGTACAGTTCAATTTCGTCAGTACCAGTTTCAACAATACCACTATGAATGACTACATTTGGTTGCTGGATCTTGTAGTTAACACGCCTTTCCATTTTCATTTAACCATAACCAGTGTACTCAGACTGGCACAATACCAGTTTGAATGACCATGTTTGCTTGTTGTTAAATGTTAGGCCTGTTGTAGTTAGCACACCTTCCACTTGTTTTGCTTTACTAGCATGCTTAAACCTGTACACTGAAACTATCTTTTGGAGATTATTTTGTCTGCCATGTGTAATTTTGGTTGATGTTTAGCCTGTTGTGCTTAGCATTCTTTTTGATGTACCTACACAGGACAATTTTGGGAACGACTATTGTTTTCCATCGAGGTTAGTTTCATCCCATGGCTTATATCTGCTCACTGTTCAGGATATCCGTAGCTGGTACCATATAGGCCGGCGGATAATAAGGGACTACTCGGTGAATTAGACTTTTAACTGAATATATCTGCAACCCATTTTTCCTTAGGTTAACTAGGGCCATATGTAATATATCTGAGGCTAAATTGCAACATGCACTGTACTTAATGTCTAAATATGCAATCCTAGGCTGCATAGCAACAAGGAAGAGTGTTACATTAATGTTCTAATGATGTCTACATATACGTAGAAGAGCAGCAACAGCAACAACACATCCCTGTTTGGATACTCAACTTAGCTAGAGGTTAGAGTTAGTTCCTAGCTCATTACTAACCCTGAACTAACTCCATCCAAAGAGTTGTTTGGATGGCAGGGTTAGATTGACAATAAATGCACTAGGAGAACTAGCTCCAATTAGCACCTCTTTGGTTGGATACTAGTTTTTTTGGTGGGTTATAGATGCAACTAGCTCAAACTAGCCCTCATGTTTAGATATACTTTAAGGCTATTTGAGCCCGAACTAGCTCAAACTAACTGTAACCCTTGGATATAGCAATAGATAATTTTTAAGAACGAACTAAACTCCTTCCAGCGTCTAATATGTGAGTATATTGGATGTTAAAAGATACTCCCTCCGTTCCTAAATATTTGTCTTTTTAGAGATTTCAAATGGACTACCACATACGGATGTATATAGACATATTATAAAAGAGTGTTGTACTACATCATTGTGCCATTGCTGTTTAGCTTCTAATGTTAAGTTGGTGCTTTTAGGTACATATGTCATTGGTAAAGATCCGCGTTTTGACCCTTTCCGCGTATGGGGCAATGAGATATCGACGAACCGGCATCAAGTGAGGAAGCTGATAAAGATTGTTAGTAAAATGGGTCCAAAGATGGCAATTAAACTATTTGTTTACACTTTATCCAAGACAACAACGAACTGTTGGATGGTAAGTAAGAACTCTGCAGCCTTCTTTTTACTGCCCATAATGAGTTGTGTTAGATGACAATGTCTGAAATCTTATTCCTTTGCAGTGGTTGCCAAAGCAGTTTACTCAAGATTACCTCTCAAACTACATGATTGGTGGGCATGCAAATGTTAAGTATTTCTACCAGAACATGATGATTATCTAGATGTTTTCATGAAGACCGTGAAGGATGGGTGGTCGGCCATCACAAGGGGTTGGACTAGAGTCGTGCGTGCCTTCTGCATGGAGGAGGGCACAATATGGGCATTCCGCTTCACCTTGTTCAGCAACCAGAATATATTTCGCCTCTTTCTTTACCGTCTTTAATAGTAGAAGTATACAACTATGGTTCATCATTCTTTATTTGGTTCTTATGTAATTATTGAACATATGTACCTATGAATCGAATAATGCATTGGTTGTTTGAACCTGATGGATATGAATAAAGCTGTAGCATACATTCAAATTCAAATCCAAATCCGGTAAAATTTGGAAAAGCAGCAATTAAACTACGGTGAAATTACGCTCTCCAGGTTGTTACGGCACACACGATTGGTAAAACACAAACATTTGCGATATACACCATAATCCGAGACGGTTCACAGAGAGGAAACATGTGCAAGCATGCACACAGTTGCAGTTTGCAAAGTGTGTGCGATGTCAGACAATATCACAAACGGTGCAGGCAAACTAAACGTTTGTGTTAGTTGCCTTACGTACAAGATTTGCAACCATGAACTGTTTCTGATGAAGTATGCATCGTAAGCGTTGCACCACAGAATAGCGTGCGCGATAGTTGTCGTGTATGACGATGTTACGACAGTCCGACATTTCGTAATCCTGTCCGACACTCATACGAAGATTAGCTAATCTTATTAACGGTGAACTGTTTGTGATGGGCCACGCATCATACACGTTCTATAATAGTGAACCGTTTGTGATGGGCCGCGCATCGTAAACGTAGCACCAAAGAATACCGACTGCGATGGCAATGCGACCAGAAACGAGTAGGAGTACTGTAGGGAGCCTATCCCCGACGGTTTCTGGATCGTGTGGGAAGGACCCCCCCTATCACCCACACTCACTTGGCGACAGTTCCAAATTCCTTCGCGGAAAGGGGTTTTAAACCGTTTGTTTAGGACCGACGCGCACCAATGACTTATATCTTTTTGAGCACGTTGTGCTATAGTATTTTTGAAGAAATGCTCTCTCGCTTCACTTAGATTTATTTGAGAGTTAGTAAAATTTTCAAGAAATTCTCTCTTTCTGCACTTAAATTATTTTGAGAGAAAGAAAAATTATGCTCATGATCTTCACTTATATTTGTTTGAGCTTATGAAAAGCAACACATGAAAATTAGTCCCAAAGTGATAGATATCCAAGAAGGATATAATAAAAACTTTCATGAAGATCATTGGACAAAATAAACTTGATTCTTAGTAATAGTTTTGAGATATGATGATGTGATATGTGAGTTGTGTTAATGAGTAATTATGCTTTAGTAAGAATGGTGTTAAGGTTTGTGATTCCCTATGCAAGTACAAAAGTCAATAGTCACGCAATGAAATTATATCCTACTTGTGGTGCATTACTCGGTGTTAATTATGCTTAATGCTTGCTTATGAGATTATTCGTTTCTTGGATTGGCCGCTTCTCAATCTTTTGCTAGCCTTCATTTTGCACTAAGTATGATCACTACTTGTGCATCCAAAATCCTTAAACCAGTTTTGCCACATGAGTCCACTATATCTACCTATATGCGGTATTATTTTGCCGTTCTAAGCAAATTTTCATGTGCCATCTCTAATTTCAAAAAAAAAACTTCTCTTTTGTGTGTTCGTTTCGCTCGCGGAGCGGTGAAGGGTGGCTAATATTTTCCATGCTAGATGTGTTATTCATTCTCACGATGAGTGTTTATTCACTTGTCATTGCACGAGAGTAAGGCAAATGTATTAGGGATGCCCAGTCCCGAAATGAAAAATGAATTTATTTTATGTTTTCAAATAATAAATTCCTTGGAAAGTGTTGGTATGGAGGGCACCCGTGGATACAGTTAGCCATGGAAAGTGAAAGTATGGTTGAAAAAGGAATAAACTTTATTTTCTGTTTGGGAAGCGCCTATGATATATCTAGCATGGAAAGTGTTCGGAACTCTTAGTCGTTTTCGTTGGTGGGATGGATGCACCTCTCCAAAAAAAATATTTCTAAGTTTTCGCTTTGAGCTCTGGCACCCCTACAAATCCATACTCCCCTCTGCGAAGGGCCTTTCTTTTAGTTTATGCAATTGTTATTTTTGAATTTGAGTCTCCATCTTCTCTTATAAAAGAACCAACTAAGAGGCAATATGATCGTACTTGAGTATTGGGTGTAGCTAATATGCGACCATGTTTCATGAATGGATGAATGGTTGAGCATGATGGGCTAGGGATAACTTATTTTAGCGTTGATATTTTGAAAGACTTGGTTGCTTGTTGGTATGCGTGAGTATCTAAATTATCATGTCAAAACTAGACTATTTCTTTGAACAATATAAAAGTCCAAATGTCCATGCTACAAAAAAAAAGAAATACGATATTGAAGGAAATATGCCCTAGAGGCAATAATAAAGTTGTTTATTTATATTTCCTTATATCATGATAAATGTTTATTATTCATGCTAGAATTGTATTAACCGGAAACTTAGTACATGTGTGAATACATAGACAAATAGAGTGTCACTAGTATGCCTCTACTTGACTAGCCCGTTAATCAAAGATGGTTAAGTTTCCTAACCATGGACATGACTTGTCATTTGATGAACGGGATCACATCATTAGAGAATGATGTGATTGACAAGACCCATCCGTTAGCTTAGCACTACGATCGTTTAGTTTGTTGCTATTGCTTTCTTCATGACTTATACATGTTCCTATGACTATGAGATTATGCAACTCCCGAATACCGGAGGAACACTTAATGTGCTATCAAACGTCACAACGTAACTGGGTGATTATAAAGAAGCTCTACAGGTGTCTCCGATGGTGTTTGTTGAGTTGGCATAGATCGAGATTAGGATTTGTCACTCCGATTATCGAAGAGGTATCTCTGGGACCTCTCGGTAATGCACATCACTATAAGCCTTGCAAGCAATTTGACTAATGAGTTAGTTGCGGGATGATGCATTACAGAACGAGTAAAGAGACTTGCTGGTAACGAGATTGAACTAGTATGATGATACCGACAATCGAATCTCGGGCAAGTAACATACCGGTGACAAAGGGAACAAAGTATGTTGTTGTGCGGTTTGACCGATAAAGATCTTTGTAGAATATGTAGGAACCAATATGAGCATCCAGGTTCCGCTATTGGTTATTGACCAGAGATGAGTCTCGGTCATGTCTACATAGTTTTTGAACCCGTAGGGTCCGCACGCAACGTCGATGACGATATGTATTATGAGTTATGTGATTTGATGTACCGAAGGTAGTTCGGAGTCCTGGATGTGATCACGGAAATGACGAGGAGTCTCGAAATGGTCGAGACATAAAGAATGATATATTGGATGATGTTATTCGGACACCGAATGAGTTCCGGGGGTCACCGGATAAATAACAGAGTGCCGGAAGGGTTATCGGAACCACCGGAGAAGTAATGGGCCGTATTGGGCATAGGGGGGGGGGGGAGAGAGAGGGGCAGCCAAGGGCTGGCCGCGCCCTCCCCCCATGGGCCTAGTCCGAATTGGACTAGGGGGAGGGGCGGCGCCCCCTCTGTCGGTGTCAAAACCGGCGGATCTCGGGTAGGGGGTACCGAACTGTGCGTCTAAGCTCGATGGTAACAGGAGACAGGGGACACAATGTTTACCCAGGTTCGGGCCCTCTCTATGGAGGTAATACCCTACTTCCTGCTTGATTGATCTTGATCAATATGAGTATTACAAGAGTTGATCTACCACGAGATCGTAATGGCTAAAACCCTAGAAGTCTAGCCTATATGACTATGATTGTCCCTTCGGACTAAGCCCTCCGATTTATATAGACACCGGAGGGGATTAGGTTTGTACAAAGTCGGTTACGAAGAATGGAATCTTCATATTTGAACGCCAAGGTTGCCTTCCACGCCAAGGAGAGTCCCATCCGGACACGGGAGAGAGTCTTCGGTCTTGTATCTTCACAGCCCATTAGTCTGGCCCATGTCCAAGAGGTCGGACGCCCGAGGACCCCTTAGTCCAGGACTCCCTCAGTAGCCCCTGAACCAGGCTTCAATGATGAGGTGTCCGGCGTGCAGATTGTCTTCGACATTGCAAGGCGGGTTCCCCTTTCCGAATTCTCCAAAATAGTCTTCGGACGTAACGGACGTGTCCGGATCTGCAACACAAGTACCACACACAACCGCAGAGAGTATAATATTTCACGAGTCCAATCTTCTGACAACTTTTTGTAATGTGACATCACGTCTGCCCGGTCATTATTTCGAATCATTTTCGTCTGCCATTCCATGTTTCGAGACGCTGTTTTCATTGGCCCGTCTTGTCGAAGCAGAGACCGTGTCCCCTTATTGCGGGATTCTCATCAATACGGGCGTGGGTAATCCAACCGTGCCATTTGCACAGCCCTTGGGAACAAGCGAGTTTTAAGGCGAGTGGGGAGGCACTTGATATTCACTGCCTTTATAAGGAGATAAGGGTTCCTTCCTTCCACCCACGCCTTCTCTCTTTATCTGCCCTTCCATTCTCGAGCTCCAGCGCCCAAGTCCTCACCTTTTCCGTCTCAAGAAAGCACTCAACCATGTCAAGATCTGGAGCGCAAGGAAAGTGGATGGCCTCCGGCCAAGGGGGAAATCGTCCCCACCCCGAAGCCCAATGAGAGGGTGGTGTTCATCCCCCATTTTGTCCGCGGGTTAGTGTTTCCTCTCCAACCTTTCGTCCCCGGACTTATGTTCTATTACGGGCTAGATTTCCATGATCTAGCCCCAAACTCCTTCCTCAACATCTCGGCATTCATTGTCGTGTGTGAGGCCTTCCTCCGCATTCGACCCCTCTTCAGACTGTGGCTTAAGATCTTCAACATGAAGCCGAAGGTGGTGGATGGCCAACACACGGAGTGCGGAGGTGCCATGGTGAGCAAGATGCCCAATGTCACATGGCCCAAAGGTACTTTTGTGGAGACCGTCAAAGAGTGGCAGAAACTGTGGTTCTATATCACAGAGCCTTGACGCCACAGGCATGACTCCTGAATTCAAGTCTGGAGCTCCAATGCGGCTCACCTCCTGGCTAGAGAAGGGCCCAAATTGGTCTTCGTCGGATGAACTAATAGTGCTGCAAACGCGCATCCAAAGCATGGTGGATAAAAACATCAAGCTCGTCAACGTGATCCAGGTGATGCTAGTCCGCTGGATCCTTCTATGCCAGAGCCGAACCTACCCTTTATGGGAATTTGATCTGAAGAAGCACCAGACCTTGGAAAGGCTCTTCAGAACCACGCACGAAGATGTCTGGAAGTTGCTCTTTAAGGGCAACGAGACGCCGCAGGATTCGACCAAGGACCGCGGGCACGCCCTGGCCCATCCCGCCAGTGCGGTAAGTATTTCACGCTTCAAGGCGCACATTTTACTTGCTTAGTCGAGGAAGATATCTAAACCTCACTATCTATTTTTTCAGGGCTGGACAAAGACAGCGGAGCAAATTCGGTGTCCGGCTCCGCTGCCCGAGGAACCAGCAATTCCACTTCTGACGAAGATGCTGGTTCCGGCGCCTTACCAGGCACTGGAGAAGAAGGCCAAGGGGGTCCGGAGTGGCCCCCGCCGCAAGGGAGCTTCGGACGTGTCGTCCGAAGACAACAAGACTCACTCCTCTGTCGCCGAAGACAACGACAAGGAGGAGGAAGAAAGCAACTCTCCCCCTGATGGGGGAAGGAAGAAGAGGGCGGCCTCCACGAATCTGGAGGCGGAGGCGCCCAAGAGGGGAAGGACCACCCTCGCGGATAACTCCGCGTGGGACATGACAACAGCCCAGAGCGATGCCCCCGAAGCAAGCCCCTGGCCGACTCATGAGTACTAAAAACCCGTATACGTTCATATATCCGGCCTCTTCACTTAATGGTATTAACATGTTAACTTATGCTATTGTAGTCCGGCCCATGACAGCTCCCTACGATCCTCATCAGGAGGTTCGCTGGATTCAAAGGCGATGGCCAGCGAGTCACCGCCGGCCGCTTACTCTACTAAGGCCAAGGGCGATGCCGAGGTGCTGTCCCGAAGGACCTTCCCAGGCCAGGGGAAGGTTCAGGAAGCCGTCAGGGAGGCGCCGGAGGGCGAAACCTCGATCGCCGGACACATGGGGGAGCAGATCCCCATGGAGACTGGCGATGGGGGCTATGTTCAGTTCGGCCCCCAGTCGAATACGGTCCCAGAGACCTATATGGCTCTGGAGTCTGGCGAGCAACCTCATTCGAAAGAAGGAGGTGTGCCTATTCCGTCGGTGACCTCTGTCCAACCAGAGGCACCGGATGCTCTCTTGGAAGCACTGAGAAGTGCTTCCATTGTGGAGGAACACCGTACCCTCATGGGTACGGTGTTTGAGAAAATTCAGCCCGCAAAGAGCGGACTGGCCGAGGCCTGCGCAAGCCTTCTAACAGGCTTTGAGGTAAGCAACGCAATTTTATAAAAAGAATATCACGGTATGGATAGTAGCCCCTGAGACTCTGTCTGGTGTTCGGAAAGAAGAGCCAGACAGAGGATCAAGTAGTTTTTCGCAGGAGACTAACCATCTGCGCATATGTAATTAAGCAGGCATCGTTGCTGGCTGCGACCGCACACACTGCCGAAGTCTGCAGACTGAGGCAAAGACTGGAGCAGGCCGAGGAGGAGCTCGGCCAAGAGAGGAAACAGCTAGAGGACAAGCAAGGTATGTAATGACCTCCTGTATATTCAAAAAGAATGAATGCCGTGTATTGACCAGAGTGCCATGATTTTTGTAGGAGCGGCAACTGAGGTCGAGGCCCTGAAAAAGGCGCTGGCCGAGGCTAAGGAGAAAGATGCTAAGGAACAAGCCACCCACGAAAATCACGAGGCCCGGCTCGATGAGGTCCAGCAAGAGCTCCAGGATGCCGTGAAAAAGTGTGAGTCCTTGGAGCGCGATGTTTCGGCTCGAGAGACCGAACTCGCCAAGGCTCACCGAAGCGCACAAGAGGCCCGGGTTGAAGCCCAGGGTGCCCTCTAGGAAATCCAGGAGGCCAAGAAGATCGCGACGGGTAAGGCATTTAGTATGCAAAGCAAGTATGTGAAGAAGAGATATCTCTTACTAACCCGGATTTGGAGTTCTCCAAGGGCGTTTGCGGATCTGCCGCGCAGTGTTTCTGATGCTGCTGAGTTCTTACGAGCTGAAGAAGGGAGCTCAATGAAGAAGTTGTTCTGGTCACAATACCTTGCGCCAGAGCATCCGGTGCCCTTTAGCGATCAACTAAAACAGCTGGTCGAGCTGCATAGGGTGGCCGAACTGGCCATGAAGGACTTAATAATCAGGATGTGGCCTGCCGAAGCTATACCTAGCAGCTACTTCGGACTTGTGAAACGGCTAGTGAATGCCTGCCCCCGGCTGGACGTCATCAAGCGGTTGGTCTGCATCAAGGGGCGCGCATGGCCTTCGCCCGCGTCAAGGTGCAGTGTGCAGAGATGAACGCCGTCAAGCTTGCAACCGAGGGACTGCCTGAGGGAAAGGAGCACTGCACACACGAGCGGTATTTTGAAGACGTCCTGGAGGGGTCTCGTATTGTGGTGACGCAATGTGCGCATGACATTATCTTTGAATGAATACATTCATGTTGTCTCTGCCTTGTATGATGAAACAAAGTTGTTATGTAATATAATGTTGTTTTAAAATTTTCACCTCCTGTGCGGCCGTGTTTTGTGAGATCTAAGGGTTGGCCAATCGTCGGCTTCTGCCCCCGCGTAGGTAGTACGGGGGTGTTCGGGATGGAATATAAACACTTTTGATCCAATTGTTTGGTCCTTGAAGGAGGTGTTTAGCGCAACGAACCAGGCAATCAGAATATGCGGCTTTAGCACCCTCACTTAGCCATAGGAGTTTGACAATAAGAATTTAGGCGCAGCCCCTAGTATCCGAACTAGGATGCTATAGACACCTGATCGGGTAAGTACCGATCCCTCGTGTAATGCGGAAAAAATCGCTAAAGATTTGAAAACCTCCGAAGAGCTGACCGGCTCTCGCCGCATCATGACAGTTAGTTTTCGGCTTTCTCTACTGAGGTGCTCATCCGGGTAAACCAGGGCACAATCGCAGTAGTTCTCCCTTTACTACCCTAGCCGATATAATGGAACATAGGGTAGCAAGCACAGGAGCCGGGCAACCCAACTATTGACCAAAGACATAACTTGGAGCCAATGCATATAGTGCTAAATTCAGGGTGCTGAACTGTAAAAAGTGTTCAGACTTTGTTGCCGTGTTGCGGGGTGCTATGAAGCCCCTGGCAAATTGAAATGTACCAAAGTGTACGGGTGCTATTTGATAAGGTTACCAAAAAAAGAAAAGAAGAAAGGGTAGTAAGCTAGAGCCGCAAAATTTGGGCCGCAAACGATTTCCATTATAGTTTGATTAATACGTCAAAGCGCATTCGTACAAGTTGTGCAATAAGCAACATGCTATTTAATATGTCACAACAAAGGGAGAGCTGTGTGTGGGACCTGAAGATTGGTAGAGTGATCTTTAAAGAGACCACTGTCAGTGTCAAAACCGGCGGATTTCGGGTAGGTGGTCCCGAACTGCGTGTCTAAGGCGGATGGTAACAGGAGGCGGGGGACACAATGTTTACCCAGGTTCGGGCCCTCTCGATGGAGGTAATACCCTACTTCCTGCTTGATTGATCTTGATGATATGAGTATTACAAGAGTTGATCTACCACAAGATCGTAGAGGCTAAACCCTAGGAGCTAGCCTACGATTATGATTGTTGTTGTCCTACAGACTAAACCCTCCGGTTTATATAGACACCGGAAGGGGCTAGGGTTATGATACGTCTCCAACGTATCTATAATTTTTGATTGCTCCATGCTATATTATCTACTGTTTTGGACATTAATGGGCTTTATTATCCACTTTTATATTATTTTCAGGACTAACCTATTAACCGGAGGCCCAGCCCAGAATTGATGTTTTTTCCCTATTTCAGAGTTTCGAAGAAAAGGAATATCAAACGGTGTCCAAACAGAATGAAACCTTCGGGAACGTGATTTTCTCACCGAACATGATCCAGGAGACTTGGACCCTACGTCAAGGAAGCTTCCAGGAGGCCACAAGGTAGGGGGGCGCGCCCTCCCCCCAGGCGCGCCCTCCACCCTCGTGGGCCCCCTGTTGCTCCACCGACATACTCCTTCCTCCTATATATACCTCATTGCCCCCAAGCGATCGAGAACGGAGCCAAAAACCTAATTCCACCACCGCAACCTTATGTACCCACGAGATCCCATCTTGGGGCCTATTTCGGAGCTCCGCCGGAGGGGGCATCCATCATGGAGGGCTTCTACATCAACACCATAGCCTCTCCGATGAAGTGTGAGTAGTTTACCTCAGACCTTCGAGTCCATAGTTAGTAGCTAGATGGCTTCTTCTCTCTTTTTGGATCTCAATACAATGTTCTCCCCTCTCTCGTGGAGATCTATTCAATGTAATCTTCTTTTTGCGATGTGTTTGTTGAGACCGATGAATTGTGAGTTTATGATCAAGATTATCTATGAACAATATTTGAATCTTCTCTGAATTCTTTTATGTATGATTGGTTATCTTTGCAAGTCTCTTCTAATTATCAGTTTGGTTTGGCCTACTAGATTGATCTTTCTTGCAATGGGAGAAGTGCTTAGCTTTGAATTCAATCTTGCGGTGTCCTTTCCCGATGTGATGGGGCAGCAAGGCACATATTGTATTGTTGCCATCGAGGATAACAAGATGGTTTTTTAATCATATTGCATGAATTTATCCCTCTACATCATGTCATCTTGCTTAAGGCGTTACTCTGTTTTCATTAACTTAATACTCTAGATGCATGCTGGATAGCAGTCGATGAGTGGAGTAATAGTAGTAGATGCAGGTGAGTCGGTCTACTTGTCTCGACGTGATGCCTATATACATGATCATACCTAGATATTCTCATAACTATGCTCAATTCTGTTAATTGCTCAATAGTAATTCGTTCACCCACCGTAAAGTACTTATGCTCTTGAGAGAAGTCACTAGTGAAACCTATGGCCCCCGGGTCTATCTTCATCATATTAATCTTCCAACACTTTGTTATTTCCTTTGCTTTTTTACTTTGCTTTTATTTTACTTTGCATATTTATCACAAAAATATCAAAAATATTATCCTATCATATCTATCAGATCTCACTCTCGTAAGTGACCGTGAAGGGATTGACAACCCCTTATCGCGTTGGTTGCGAGGAGTTATTTGCTTTGTGTAGGTACGAGGGACTCATGGCGTAGCCTCCTCTTTGGATTGATACCTTGGTTCTCAAAAACTGAGGGAAATACTTACGCTACTTTGTTGCATCACCCTTTCCTATTCAACGGAAAACCAACGCGATTGCTCAAGAGGTAGCAAGAAGGATTTACGGCGCCGTTCTTAGGGAGTCTACGCAAAAGTCAACATACCAAGTACCCATCACAATCCCTTATCTCCCGCATTACATTATTTGCCATTTGCCTCTCGTTTTCCTCTCCCCCACTTCACCCTTGCCGTTTTATTCGCCCTCTCTTTTTCCGTTCGCCTCTTTTTCGCTTGCTTTTTGTTTGCTCGTGTGTTGGATTGCTTGCTTGTCACGATGGCTCAAGATAATACCAAATTATGTGACTTTACCAATACCAACAATAATGATTTCCTTAGCACTCTGATTGCTCCTCTTACCAATACTGAATCTTGTGAAATCAATGATGCTTTGTTGAATCTTGTCATGAAAGATCAATTCGCCGGCCTTCCTAGTGAAGATGCCACTACTCATCTAAATAGCTTCGTTGATTTGTGTGATATGCAAAAGAAGAAAGATGTTGATAATAATATTGTTAAATTGAATCTATTTCCTTTTTAAGCTTAGAGATCGTGCTAAAGCTTGGTTTTCGTCTTTGCCTAAAAATAGTATTGATTCTTGGAACAAGTGCAAATATGCTTTTATCTCTAAGTATTTTCCTCCCGCTAAGATCATCTCCCTTAGAAACGATATTATGAATTTTAAGCAACTTGATCATGAACATGTTGCACAAGCTTGGGAGAGGATGAAATTAATGATATGTAATTACCCCACTCATGGTTTGAATTTGTGGATGATTATACAAAAAATTTATGTCGGATTGAATTTTGCTTCTAGAAATCTTTTAGATTCAGCTGCGGGAGGCACTTTTATGGAAATCACTTTAGGAGAAGCAACTAAACTCCTACATAATATTATGGTTAATTGTTCTCAATGGCACACTGAAAGATCTACTAATAAAAAAGTGCATGCGATAGAAGAAATTATTGTTTTGAGTGGAAAGATGGATGAACTTATGATATTATTTGCTACTAAGAGTGTTTCTTCTGATCCTAATGATATGCCTTTGTCTACTTTGATTGAGAATAATAATGAATCTATGGATGTGAATTTTGTTGGTAGGAATAATTTTGGTAACAACGCGTATAGAGGAAACTTTAATCCTAGGCCTTATCCTAGTAATTCCTCTAATAATTATGGAAATTCCTACAACAACTCTGATGGAAATTTTAATAAGAGGCCCTCTGAATTTGAGACTAGTGTTAAAGAGTTTATGAATTCGCAAAGGAATTTCAATGCTTTGCTTGAAGAAAAATTGCTTAAAATTGATGAACTGGCTAGGAACGGTTATAGAATTTCTCTTGATATTGATTCTTTACAGCTTAGATATATTCCTCCTAAGCATGATATCAATGAGTCTCTCAAGGCCATGAGAATTTCCATTAGTGCAAAGAAAGAACCGCTAGGATGCGTGCTAAGAAAGATTGCTTTATAAAAGCGTGTTCTTCAAACTTTTATGAAAACAAAGATGAAGATCTAAAAGTTATTGATGTGTCCCCTATTAGATCTCTATTTTGCAATATTAATCTTGATAATGATGGGACTGAATATGATCCACCTTTACCTAGAAGGTGTTCCAAAAATTCGGAGTTTTTAGATCTTGATGCTAACATTGATAAAAGTGGGATTGAAGAAATCAAAACACTAGATGTTGCTAAACCCACTATTTTGGATTTCAAGGAATTTAATTATTAAAGTTTTTCTTTGATTGATTGTATTTCCTTGTTGCAATCCATGCTAAATTCTCCTCATGCTTATAGTCAAAATAAAGCGTTTACTAAACATGTCGTTGATGCCTTGGTGCAATCTTGTGAAGAAAAGCTTGAGTTGGAAGTTTCTATCCCTATAAAACTTTATGATGAGTGGGAACCAACTATTAAAATTAAGATTAAGTATCATGAGTTTTATGCTTTATGTGATTTGGGTGCTAGTGTTTCCACTATTCCCAAAACCTTGTGTGATTTGCTAGGTTTCCATGATTTTGATGATTGCTCTTTAAACTTGCACCTTGCGGATTCCACTATTAAGAAACCTATGGGAAGAATTAATGATGTTCTGATTGTTTCAAATAGGAATTATGTGCCCGTATATTTTATCGTTCTTGAAATAGATTGCAATCCTTCATGTCCTATTATTCTTGGTAGACCTTTCCTTAGAACAATTGGTGCAATTATTGATATGAGGGAAGGGAATATTAGATTCCAATTTCCATTAAAGAAAGGCATGGAACACTTCCCTAGAAATAAAATAAAATTATCATATGAATCTATCATGAGAGCCACTTACGGATTGCCTACCAAAGATGGCATTACCTAGATCTATCCTCGCTTTTATGCCTAGATAGGGGCGTTAAACGATAGCGCTTGTTGGGAGGCAACCCAATTTTATTTTAGTTTTTTGATTTTTGCTTCTGTATAGGAATAATTTTTTGTTCTAGACTCTGGTTAGATGTGTTTCTATGTTTTAATTAGTGTTTGTGCCAAGTTAAACCTATAGGATTTTCTTGGATGATAGTTATTTGATCTTGCAGAAATTTCCAGAAACTTTCACTGTTCACGAAAACAATTGTTAAAAATCACCAGCACGTGATAAAATAGTGATTGCAATTGCTGCTGATCAATAAACAAATTTCCTAGGTCTTCCTATTTTGGATGATTTTTTGGAGTTCCAGAAATTTGCGTTAGTTACAGATTACTACAGACTGTTCTCTTTTTGACAGATTCTGTTTTTCGTGTGTTGTTTGCTTATTTTGATGAATCTATGGCTAGTAAAATAGTTTATAAACCATAGAGAAGTTGGAACACAGTAGGTTTAACACCAATATAAATAAATAATGAGTTCATTACAGTAAATTGAAGTGGTCATTTGTTTTCTTTCGCTAACGGAGCTCACGAGATTTCTGTTGAGTTTTGTGTTGTGAAGTTTTCAAGTTTTGGGTGAAAGATTTTTGATGGATTATGGAACAAGGAGTGGAAAGAGCCTAAGCTTGGGGATGCCCAAGGCACCCCCAAGATAATCTAAGGTCACCAAAAATCCAAAGCTTGGGGATGCCCCGGAAGGCATCCCTCTTTCGTCTACATCCATCGGTAACTTTACTTGGAGCTATATTTTTATTCACCACATGGTATGTGTTTTGCTTGGAGCGTCTTGTATGATTTGAGTCTTTGCTTTTTAGTTTACCACAATCATCCTTGCTGTACACACCTTTTGAGAAAGCCATACATGATTTGGAAATTATTAGAATACTCTTTGTGCTTCACTTATATCTTTTGAGTTATATTGTTTGTCTCTAGTGCTTCACTTATATCTTTTAGAGCACGGTGGTGGATTTGTTTTATAGAAACTATTGATATTTCATGCTTCACTTAGATTATTTTGAGAGTCTTAAATAGCATGGTAATTTGCTTAAATAATCTTAATATGCTAGGTATGCAAGAATAGTAAAAAATTTCTTATGAGTGTGTTGAATACTAAGAGAAGTTTGATGCTTGATGATTGTTTGGAGATATGGAGGTAATAATATCAAAGTCGTGCTAGTTGAGTAGTTGTGAATTTGATAAATGCTTGTGTTGAAGTTTGCAAGTCCCGTAGCATGCACGTATGGTAAACGTTATGTAACAAATTTGAAACATGAGGTGTTCTTTGATTGTCCTCCTTATGAGTGGCGGTCGGGGACGGCGATGGTCTTTTCCTACCAATCTATCCCCCTAAGAGCATGCGCGTAATGCTTGGTTTTTGATGACTTGTAGATTTTTGCAATAAGTATGTGAGTTCTTTATGACTAATGTTGAGTCCATGGATTATACGCACTCTCACCCTTCCATCATTGCTAGCTTCTTCAAGAGTGCATTGCCCTTTCTCACATTGAGAGTTGGTGTAAACTTCACGGTGCATCCAAACCCCGTGATATGATACGCTCTTTCACACATAAACCTCCTTATATCTTCCTCAAAACAGCCACCATACCTACCTATTATGGCATTTCCATAGTCATTCCGAGATATATTGCCATGCAACTTTCCACCATTCCGTCTATCATGACACATTCATCATTGTCATATTGCTAGCATGATCATGTAGTTGACATAGTATTTGTGGCAAAGCCACCGTTCATAATTCTTTCATACATGTCACTCTTGGTTCATTGCATATCGGTACATCACGGAGGCATTCATATAGAGTCATACATTGTTCTAGTATCGAGTTGTAATCATTGAATTGTAAATAAATAGAAGTGTGATGATCATCATTTAATAGAGCATTGTCCCAAAAAAAGAGAAAGGCGAAATAAAAGAAAAGAAGGCCCAAAAAAAGGAAATAAAAAGGGGCAATGCTACTATCCTTTTTTCCACACTTGTGCTTCAAAGTAGCACCATGTTCTTCATATAGAGAGTCTTTTGAGTTATCACTTTCATATACTAGTGGGAATTTTCATTATAGAACTTGGCTTGTATATTCCAACGATGGGCCTCCTCAAGTGCCCTAGGTCTTCATGAGCAAGCAAGTTGGATGCACACCCACTTAGTTTCTTTTGTTGAGCTTTCATACATTTATAGCTCTAGTGGATCCATTGCATGGCAATCCCTACTCCTTGCATTAACATCAATCGATGGGCATCTCCATAGCTCATTGATTAGCCTCATTGATGTGAGACTTTATCCTATTTTGTCTTATCCACATAACCCCCATCATCATATTCTATTCCACCCATAGTGCTATGTCCATGGCTCGCGCTCATATATTTCGTGAAAGTTTATAGGTTTGAGATTACTAAAGTATGAAACAATTGCTTGGCTTGTCATCGGGGTTGTGCATGATGAGAGCATTCTTGTGTGACGAAAATGGACCATGACTAAACTATATGATTTTGTAGGGATGAACTTTCTTTGGCCATGTTATTTTGAGAAGACAAAATTGCTTAGCTAGTATGCTTGAAGTGTTATCATTTTTATGTCAATATAAACTTTTATCTTGAATCTTTCAGATCTGAATATTCATACCACAATTAAGAAGAATTACATTGAAATTATGCCAAGTAGCACTCCACATAAAAAATTATCTTTTTTATCATTTACCTACTCGAGGACGAGCAGAAATTAAGCTTGGGGATGCTTGATACGTCTCCAACGTATCTATAATTTTTGATTGCTCCATGCTATATTATCTACTGTTTTGGACATTAATGGGCTTTATTATCCACTATTATATTATTTTTGGGACTAACCTATTAACCGGAGGCCCAGCCCGGAATTGCTGTTTTTTGCCTATTTCAGAGTTTCGAAGAAAAGGAATATCAAACGGAGTCCAAACGGAAGGAAACCTTCGGGAACGTGATTTTCTCACCGAACATGATCCATGAGACTTGGACCCTACGTCAAGGAAGCTTCCAGTAGGCCACAAGGTAGGGGGGCGCGCCCTCCAC
Organism: Aegilops bicornis; assembly: GCA_021605145.1. NCBI lineage: Eukaryota > Viridiplantae > Streptophyta > Magnoliopsida > Poales > Poaceae > Aegilops > Aegilops bicornis. Next base: position 83,426,008 of record CM038669.1, read on the forward strand.
CCTCGTGGGCCCCCTGTTGCTCCACCGACGTACTCCTTCCTCCTATATATACCTACGTACCCCCAAATGATCAGAAACGGAGCCAAAAATCTAATTCCACCGCCACAACCTTCTGTACCCACGAGATCCCATCTTGGGGCCTGTTCCGGAGCTCCGCCGGAGGGGGCATCCATCACGGAGGGCTTCTACATCAACACCATAGCCTCTCCGATGAAGTGTGAGTAGTTTACCTCAGACATTCGGGTTCGTAGTTAGTAGCTAGATGGCTTCTTCTCTCTTTTTGGAGCTCAATACAATGTTCTCCCCCTCTCTCGTGGATATCTATTCGATGTAATCTTGTTTTTGCGGTGTGTTTGTTGAGATCGATGAATTGTGGGTTTATGATCAAGATTATCTATGAACAATATTTGAATCTTCTCTAAATTCTTTTATGTATGATTGGTTATCTTTGCAAGTCTCTTCGAATTATCAGTTTGGTTTGGCCTACTAGATTGATCTTTCTTGCAATGGGAGAAGTGCTTAGCTTTGGGTGCAATCTTGCGGTGTCCTTTCCCAGTGACAGTAGGGGCAGCAAGGCACGTATTGTATTGTTGCCATCGAGGATAACAAGATGGGGTTTTTATCATATTGCATGAATTTATCCATTTACATCATGTCATCTTGCTTAAGGCGTTACTCTGTTTTCATGAACTTAATACTCTAGATGCATCTTTGGATAGCGGTCGATGAGTGGAGTAATAGTAGTAGATACAGCAGAGTCAGTCTACTTGTCTCGGACATGATGCCTATATACATGATCATACCTAGATATTCTCATAACTATGCTCAATTCAGTCAATTGCTCAACAGTAATTCGTTCACCCACCGTAAAATACTTATGCTCTTGAGAGAAGTCACTAGCGAAACCTATGGCCCCCGGGTCTATCTTCATCATATTAATATTCCAACACTTCGTTATTTCCTTTGCTTTTTTACTTTGCTTTTATTTTATTTTGCATCTTTATCACAAAAATACCAAAAATATTATCCTATCATATCTATCAGATCTCACTCTCATAAGTGACCATGAAGGGATTGACAACCCCTTATCGCGTTGGTTGCGAGGAGTTATTTGCTTTGTGTAGGTACGATGGACTCGCGCGTAGCCACCTACTGGATTGATACCTTGGTTCTCAAAAACTGAGGGAAATACTTATGCTACTTTGCTGCATCACCCTTTCCTCTTCAAGGGAAAACCAACGCAGTGCTCAAGAGGTAGTTGGTTACATAGAGTCGGTTACAAGGGAGGATATCTACATATCCGAATTGCCAAGCTTGCCTTCCACGCAAAGGAGAGTCCCATCCGGACACAGGATGAAGTCTTCAATCTTGTATCTTCATAGTCCAATAGTCCGGCCAAAGTATAGTCCGGCTGTCCGAGGACCCCCTGATCCAGGACTCCCTCAGTAGCCCCTGAACCAGGCTTCAATGACGATGAGTCCGGCGCGCAGATTGTCTTCGGCATTGCAAGGCGGGTTCCTCCGAATACTCCATAGAAGATTTTGAACACAAGGATCGTGTCCGGTTCTGCAAAACAAATTCCACATACCACCATAGAGAGTACAATTTCCCACAAATCTAATCTGCTGACAAATTTCATAGCATGACATCATGCCATGGCCCGGTCATTATTCGAACCGTTTTTCTCAACCAGCTATTGCACATATTGCGAGGCGGTTTTCCTGGCACGTCTTGTCGAAGCAGAGATCGTGTCCCCTTATCACGGGATTCTCATCAATACGGGTGTGGGTAACCCAACCGCGTCATCAATCACGGCGCTTGGGGAATAAGCGAGTTTACCAGGCAAGTGGGGAGGCGCAGAATCCCTGCTGCTTTTATAAGGGGATAAGGACTCCCTTTCGCACCCACGCTTTCTTCTTCCCCATCCATTCCCCTTCGCTCGAGCTCCAGCGCCCGAGCGTTCATCTTCTCCGGCCACAAAGGCCTTTCGAAAATGTCCGGATCCGGAGAAGGAGGCAAGTGGATGGCCTCTACCATTCGGGAGAAGGATATCAAAAAGCTTTGGGAGACCGGGTACCTGGCCAAGAAAATCAGCCACCGTCTCCCGACGGCGGGACAGATCATCCCTACTCCGGAACCCCACGAGAGGGTTGTATTCGTCCCTCATTTTGTCCACGGGCTAGGGTTTCCCCTCCACCCGTTCGTTCGCGGCATCATGTATTATTACGGGATCGATTTTCATGATCTATCCCCCAATTCCTTCCTCAACATCTCGACATTCATAAATGGGTAATGCGAGGCTTTTCTCCGCATCTCGCCACACTTCGGCTTATGGATGAAGATCTTTAATGTGAAGCCCAAGGTAGTGAGCGGCGAGCATGCCGAGTGCGGGGGCGCTATGGTGAGCAAGATGCCCAACATCACATGGCCAACATGTACTTTTAATGATTCCGTCAAAGAGTGGCAACAGCAGTGGTTTTACATCACTGAGCCACGCGACACGGAATGGGCCGATGCTCCCGAGTTCCGATCCAGAGCCCCTCTGCGGCTTACGTCCTGGCCCAAGAAGGGCCTGAACTGGTCTTCATAAGATGAACTGTCGGTGCTCCAGACGCACGTTAAATATATGGAAGACAAGAACATCGAACTTGTCAATGTAGTCCAGGTGATGTTAGTTCGCTGGATTCTGCCTTGTCAACACCGGACTTGCGATCTATGGGAATTTGATCCGGCCAAGCACCAGACCCTGCGAGAGCTCTTTGACTCCTCGCACAAAGACACCTGGAAGGTGCTTTTCAAGTCCGGCAAATCATGGCCGGACTCAGCCGAGGACGGCGGGTACCAACTGTCCCGCCCTGCAAGCTCGGTAAGTCATCATACGTTTTATCCGCATAACCCAAGGGAAATGCTTAATGTGTTTTCCACAACTCTCCTAGGGCTGGACGAAGAAGGCGGAGCGGATCCACTGTCCGGCCCCGCTGCCCGAAGAACCGGCCGGCCCACTTCTGACGAAGATGCTGGTCCCGGCGCCTTACAAGGCGCCGAAGAAGAAGGCCGAGAAGGAGGCCAAAAAGACCCGGGGTGGCCTTCGTCGCCGCGGCACTTCAGAGACAATATTCGAAGGCTCCAATGCTCATTCTGCCTCCGAAGAGGACGAGGAGGAGGAAGACGAATCCCCAGCGGGGGGGGGGGGGAGAAGAGGACGACCTCCATACACTTGGAGGCCGAGTCGCCTAAAAGGGGAAAAACTCCTCTTCCGGAGGAGTCCACTGCCGCCGCCGACAGTGGTCCGGAGTGGGAGCCCAGGGCCCAGCCCCTGGTGAACTCGTGAGTATCCAAACACGATTATGCGTCCAGACTCATCATGGCATAATATTTTAACCTAAGCCATACTTTTTGTAGTCCGGCGAGGTCCCGCACCGAACAAACCTCGTCAGAGGATTTGTTGATTTCAGATGCTATGCAGAGCGGGACGCCCCCGAAGGCCCCTTCCCCCAAATATGTGAATAACACCAAGGTTTCGTCCCAGAAGGACCCAAGCCAAGGAGGGGGGAAAATATCATGAAGGCGGCGCCTGGAGGTCAAACTTTAGGGGCCGGAGACATGGGGAGAAGATTCCCATAGGTGTCGACGGCGGGGGCCATCTTGAATTCGCCCCCCGGCCGGACACAATTCCAGAGACCAATACGGCTCCAGAATCAAGCAGGCGGCCTCCCTCGGCTGGAGGGAGTGTGCCTGTTCCACCGGCAACCGCTGTCCAATCAGAGGTGCCGGATGCTTTGTTGGCGGCGCTGAAGAGCGCCTCCATCGTCAATGAACACCGTGCCCTTATGGGTGCGGTGATTGAGATGATTCAGTCTGCTGAGAGTGGACTAAGTGAAGCCTGTATGAGCCTTATAAGAGGCTTTGAGGTATGCTCTATGAGGTTTCGAAGAGTGTCATAGTATGGATAGTAGCCCTTGATACACTGTTCGGTGAAAGAAAGAACCGGACAAAGGATCAAATTTATGTTCGCAGGAAGACTCTGTTGATGACACGTATCTCTCTTCTTTTATAAGCAGGCATATGTAGTGACTGCTACCTCTCATGCTGCGGAGGTCTCCGGACTGAATCAAAGTTTGGAGCGAGCCAAAGAAGAACTTGGCCAGTTGAAAAGGCAGTTAGAAGATAAACAAGGTATGCACAAGCCCTGTTCGCGTTCATTGCGAACGAATTTCCAGTATGATAAAATATGTTTCATGATTTGCGGTAGGGACGATGACCAAGTCGAGGCTCTTAAGAAGGTCATGGCGAGGCCGAGAAAAAGGCAGCCGCAGAGCAGGCTCTTCGTGAGAAGCACGAGGCCAAGGTTATTGAAGCTGAGCAGGAACTTCAAGAGGCCGTGAAGAAATGCGAGACCTTGGAGCAGAGTTTAACGGAGAAAGAATCCGAACTCACCAGGGCTCATCAAGCCGCGCGCGATGCGGCACCCTGCAGGAGATCCAAGAGGCGAGGAAGATCACGGCGGGTAAGGCTTTTTTTTTCATGTAAAGCAAGTATTTGAGGAGAAAATCATGTTTCTAATTTTGAATTCGGATTTCTCCAGGGGTATCTGCGGAGCTGCCCTGCAGCATATCGGATGCCGCCCAATTCTACTGAGCCGAAGAAAGGGAAACTGCGGATAAGATCTTCTGGTCGCAATATCTGGCACCGAATTATCCGATGCCTTTTGCCGATCAACTGAAACAGTTGATCGAACTACATAGGGCGGCCGAACTAGCCATGAAGGATTTGATTATCCGTCTATGGCCCACCGAGCCAATTCCAAGGAGCTACTTCGGGCTCATGAAGCGGCTTGTAAGTGCCTGCCCTTGACTTGACGTCATCAAGCGGTCGGTCTGTATAGAGGGTGCGCGAATGGCCTTCGCCCGCGCAAAGGTTCACTGGGGGAAGATGGATGCTGAAAACCTGATGACCGAGAGACCGCCAGAGGGGAAGGAGCACCGCAAGCCCGAATTATATTATGAAAGTGTCCTGAAAGGATCCTGCCTTGCGGTGGAGCAATGCACCAAGGACGTTATATTTCCATGAATACAATCATGTTGTCCTTTGTAATGTTGAACAAGGTCATTTCTATTATTTATTGCCTGTTACATGAAAGTTTATACTCCAGCGTGGCTGTTTTATATATTAATCATGAGAGTTGGCCAGTCGTCGGCTTTTGCCCCCATGTAGGAAGTACGGGGGTGTTCGGGATAAACTTGATCACTCTTTATCCCAGTTTTGGGTCCTTCGAAGGAGGTGTTCAGCACAACGAACCAGGCAATCAGACTATAGGGCTTTATCACTCTCACTTAGCAATAGGAGCTTTAGAAAAGGAAGGTAGGTGCAGCCCCTGGTATTCGGAAGACCGCACGAGGGGCTCTATAAGCACCTGATCGGAAGAAAAACCGATCCATCGCACACTGCATTGGTTATGGCATTATGCGGGAGAAATCCTTAAAGATTTTACAACCTCTCGAATAGCTGACCAGCTCTCACCGTATCATGACACTCAGTTTTCGGCTTTGTCTACTGAGGTGCTTGTCCGGAAGAATGGGACACAATTGCAGTAGTTCTCCCTGTGCCGCCTTAGCCGATATAGTGGAACGTAAGGCAGCAAAACATGGGAGCCGGGCAAACCCAACATTTGACCCAAGACATGATTCGGAGCTGATGCATATAATAATATAAGTTCGGGGTGCCGAACTTCCATGAAGGTGTTCGGACTTTATTGCCGTATTATGGGTGAAATGAAGCCCCTAGCATATTTAAGGCATATCGCGGCGTACGGATGCCACTTGACAAAATAATTTCAATAAGAATTAACAGCAGATAAGCGTCATATAAATCCTCATGTTGTATTTGAATGGTACGTCGATGCGTATGAGTACAGGTAATGTGATAAAAAAGAGATATGACTGTGGAACCTGCTAAGACCAGGGGGAAGAAGATGTGTGCAGATCTGGAGTATAGTCAGATGGTCATTGCGGGGAATATCTAAGGATTCCCTTGCACGTTTGAGCTGCTTCCAAATTGCCAGTCCTGGTCGGCAAAAGGGTGAACCTGCAAAGGGAATGTAAGAAATGTTTGTGTGCCGGAGAGCGGTTGAGCCGCAGTATACGGCCTGGCCTGGCCTTCGCCGGAGTGTTTAATTGAGCTCTGGACGAGCCGGGCTATCCTGCTGCGATTTAGTTCAGAGTCCTTTGGCGGTGTCCGGGAGCCTGGACGTCGACTCGAGGTTCGATTCGAAGGTGCCACTCGTTGCTTCTGCTGTTAAAGCAGCAGTATACTCCTTGGTGCCAAGGGAAAGTTCGGCCTTGCCATTAACCGTGATGACGCCGTGCGGACCGGGCATCTTGAGCTTACGGTAGGCGTAATGTGGCACCGCGTTGAATCGAGCGAACGCAGTTCGTCCGAGCAGTGCCTGATAATCACTGCGGAAGGGGACGACATCGAAGATTAACTCTTCGGCACGGTAATTGTCTGGTGATCCGAAGAATACCTCAAGGGCGATGGAGCCTGTACAGCTGGCCTCCACACCTGTATAATACCTCTAATGGTGGCTTTAGTGGGCTTGATCACTGAATGATCGATGCCCATCTTGCGCACTGTGTCCTGGTAAAGCAGGTTTAGACTGCTGCCTCCGTCCATAAGGACTCGTGTGAGGTGGGACCCGTCAATTATTGGGTCGAGGACTAGTGCGGCTGGATTGCCCTGATTGGTGTTAACCGGACGATCCGTGCGGTTGAAGGTGATTGGCCCTAGTTTATATTGTGGGACGACTGGTTCCGTTAAGTCGACATCCCTATGGGTGCGCATCCGGTCCAGGTTGGGAGTGTGGGTGCCGTTTACCATGTTCACCGTTTGGATTTGCGGGGGAAATTTCTTTTGCCCTCCTCTATTCGGTGATCTGGGCTCCTCATCGCCATCATCGCTTTGAGGCCCCTTATCTTTGTTTTTGGCGCCTGACCTGCCGGCTTGTTTGAAGACCCAGCATTCTCTGTTGGTATGATTGGCTGGTGTTCCTGGGGTGCCATGAATTTGGCATGGGCAGTCGAGTATGTGGTCCAGACTGGACGGACCCGAATTGTCATTTTTGAGTGGCCCATTCCGCTGACAGGACTTAGAGCCACTAAATCTGGCATTGACTGAGGTATCTTCGGCGTTTTCACCATTTTTGCGGTGCTTATGTTTGTTGCGTCGGGGTTTGCCGTTGCTATCTCTGGGCTCTGATGTGCCAGGGTTGCTTGCTGTGTTGTTGCTACGGGCCAACCAGCTATCTTCGCCTAAAAAGCGGGTCATGAGTGTTGTGAGGGCTGCCATGGATTTTGGCTTCTCTTGGCCGAGATGTCGGGCGAGCCACTCATCACGGATGTTATGTTTAAAGGCCGCTAGGGCTTCGACATCCGGACAGTCGACAATTTGGTTCTTTTCAGTTAGGAACCGAGTCCAGAATTTCCTGGCTGACTCTCCGGTCTGTTGTGTTATGTGATTTAAATCGTCAGCATCCAGTGGTCGCACATAAGTGCCCTGGAAGTTGTCCAGGAATGCATCTGCCAGGTTCTCCCAACTTCTGATGGAGTTTGACGGCAAGCTATTCAGCCAATGCCGAGCCGGCCCTTTGAGTTTTAGCGGGAGATACTTGATGGTGTGTAGATCATCCCCGCGGGCCATGTGAGTGTGGAGGAAGAAATCCACTATCCATACCGCAGGGTCTGTAGTGCCATCATATGATTAAATGTTCACGGGTTTAAATCCTTCTGAGAATTCGTGATCCATTACTTCATCAACGAAGCATAGGGGGTGTGCGGCGCCTCTGTGCCGGGCTATGTCACGACGCAGTTCATACGAGTCTTGTCTGCTGTATTCGGCCCTGCCGGATTTGCTTTTAGTATATCCGGCGTGACGGTCATCGTCACGCGTTGGGGCGCGCCCCCGTGATCCGTAGATCGATCTTGCATGTCCTGCTTTGTTTTCCAATACATCTCGCAGGTCCTGCGTGTTACCCCGGGCCTTGGTATTTTTTTTAACTGGCGACGGGGTGCGGGCTGGACTTCGGCCTGATATGCCGCTTTGTCTCGACCACGAGGTGGCCGGTCAGCCGCATCATACACTGGAAGCGTAGGCTTTAATGCTTCCTCCTCTACTTGGGGTAGCAACATGCGCTTTGGGTAACTTTTGGTTGGGCGCTCGAGTTCGTATTCCTCGGCCGCTAGGACCTTAGTCCATCTATCCGCTAGCAGATCTTGGTCAGCTTGAAGCTGTTGTTGCTTTTTCTTCAGGCTTTTTGCTGTGGCTATAAGCCGGCGCTTGAAGCTCTCCTGTTTGACGGGATCCTCAGGCACAATAAATTCTTCATCGCCAAGGCTCACCTCATCTTCGGAGAGAAGCATGTAATTGTCATCCTCTGATTGTCCGTCTGCTGCCTGTTCCTTAGGGCTAGCTTGCCCATCCTCCCGCTCGAAGCCTGGCTGGAGGGGATTGTCTTCATCTTCGGCACTATCTGGAGCGTTATTATCTCTTGTGCCGGTATCGCTGCTTTTGCTATGGAGGGGCTTAGAGCGGCGCCGATGACGCCGGTGCTTAGATTGCTTCTCGAGGGGATTATCCTTTGTTGCCTTATTGCCATCGCTTTCTTTGGGGGTGTCCACCATGTATATATCATATGATGAGGTGGCAGTCCAGCGCCCTGTGGGCGGTGGTTCCTGTTCTTCTCCTGCATCGTCGTCCATACCGTCGATGTCTTCGGAGCCGAAATCGAGCATGTCGGTTAAGTCGTCGACAGTGGCTATTAAGTGGGTGGTGGGTGGGGAACGAATTTCTTTGTCGTCCGCTTCCCACTCGAGCCGGACATAGTTCGGCCAAGGGCCTTCTGACAAGGAGAGAGACCTTAATGAATTCAGCACGTCGCCCAGGGGCGAGTGCTGAAAGATATCCACGGAGGAAAACTCCATGATCGGCGCCCAATCAGATTCAATAGGCACAGACGCAGGCGGTTTGGAGCCCGTGGCCGGGGACGAATCCAAGGGTCCGGCAACACAGGTCTCGTAGGAGGTGAATGCTACGTCTTGAGCTTGCGTTGGTTTTCCCCGAAGAGGAGAGGATGATGCAGCAGAGTAGCGTAAGTATTTCCCTCAGTTTTTGAGAACCAAGGTATCAATCCAATAGGAGGTCACGTGCAAGTCCCTCGTACCTACACAAAGCAAATAAATCCTCGCAACCAACGGGAATAGGGGTTGTCAATCCCTTCACGGTCACTTACGAGAGTGAGATCTGATAGAGATGATAGATAATATTTTTGGTATTTTTGGTATAAAGATGCAAAGTAAAATAAAAGGCAAAGTAAAAAGCAAAGCAATAATAAAGCATAGGAAGATTAATATGATGAAAATAGACCCGGGCGCCATAGATTTCACTAGTGGCTTCTCTCAAAAGCATAGGTATTTTACGGTGGGTGAACGAATTACTGTTGAGCAATTGACAGAATTGAGCATAGTTTTGAGAATATCTAGGTATGATCATGTATATAGGCATCACGTCCGAGACAAGTAGACCGACTCCTGCCTGCATCTACTACTATTACTCCACTCATCGACCGCTATCCAGCATGCATCTAGAGTATTAAGTTAAATGGAAACAGAGTAACGCCTTAAGCAAGATGCTATGATGTAGAGGAATAAATTCATGCAATATGATAAATACTGTCGGTGTCAAAACCGGCGGATCTCAGGTAGGGGGTCCCGAACTGTGCGTCTAGGCGGATGGTAACAGGAGACAAGGGACACGATGTTTTACCTGTGTTCAGGCCCTCTCGATGGAGGTAAAACCATACTCCTGCTTGATTAATATTGATGATATGGGTAGTACAAGAGTAGATCTACCACGAGATCAGAGAGGCTAAACCCTAGAAGCTAGCCTATGGTATGATTGTTGTTCGCCCCACGGACTAAAACCCTCCGGTTTATATAGGCAATCAAGAGGGTTAGGGTTACACAGAGTCGGTTACAATGGTAGGAGATCTACATATCCGTATCATCAAGCTTGCCTTCCACGCCAAGGAAAGTCCCATCCGGACATGGGACGAAGTCTTCAATCTTGTATCTTCATTTTCTAGGAGTCCGGCCAAAGGTCATAGTCCGGCTATCCGGACATCCCCTAATCCAGGACTCCCTCAGTAGCCCCTGAACCAGGCTTCAATGACAACGAGTCCGGCGCGCATATTGTCTTCGGCATTGCAAGGCAGGTTCCTCCTCCGAATTTTTCATAGAAGATTTTGAACACAAGGATAGTGTCCGGCTCTGCAAAATAAGTTCCACATACCACCGTAGAGAGAATACTACTTACACAAACTCAATCTGCTGACGTATTCCGCAGCGTGACATCACACCACGGCCAAGCCTTTATTCGAATCGTTTTCATTGTCCCACCTCAGCGCGTTTAGCGAGGCGGTTTCCTTGGCACGTCTTGTCAAAGCAGAGATCGTGTCCCCTTATTCCGGGATTCTCATCAATACGGCGTAGAACCCAACCGCGCCATTGATTACGGCGCTTGGAAGATAAGCGAGTTTTATCAGGCCGGTGGGGACGCATAGCTTTGTCCGTCCATATAAGGGGATAAGGATCCACTTTTTCACACACACCTTCTTCCTCCTTTGCTCATCCATTTCCGCGCACTTGAGCTGTAGTGCCCAAGTCCGCACATTCCACCTCAACCTTCTCCAACTATGTCCGGAGCGGGAGGCAAGTGGAAGGCCTCCTCCGTCACGGAGGGGCACATCAAAAGGTTGCGAAAGGCTGGATACTTGTCCGACGACATCGCGCATCGGCTCCCCGACAAGGGGCAGCTCATCCCCACCCCCAGGCCCCATGAGAGGGTGGTGTTCCTCCCCCACTTCCTCCGCGGACTAGGTTTTCCACTTCACCCATTTGTCCGAGGGGTCATGTTCTACTACGGCCTAGATTTCCACGATCCGCCAATTTCATCCTCAACATCTCGGCGTTCATCGTAAAGGCGCGAGGCCTTCCTCTACATCCAGCCCCACTTCGCTTATGGCTGAAGACCTTCAATGTCAAGTCAAGGTAGTGGGCGGCCGCCAAGCGGAGTGCGGAGGTGCCATGGTGGGCAAGATGGCCAACGTCCTATGGCTCGAGGGCTCCTTCGTGGAGACCATAAAGGGTTGGCAATCGGGGTGGTTCTACATCACCGAGCCGCGCGACCCTAAATGGGCAGCGACCCCCGAATTCCGACATGGCTTCCCTACACGGCTCACCTCATGGAAAGAGACGGGCCTGACGTGGGGTAATTCAGAAGAGCTGACCGGACTCCAAACCTGCGTCCAAAACCTGGTGGACTAGAAGCTCAAGCTTGTCAACATAGTCCAGGTTATGCTCATCCGCCGGATCCTCCCATGCCAGCAACGAGCCTTCAACTTGTGGGAGTTTGATCCGGCACAACACCAAACCTTGAGTCGGCTCTTCGACACTACGTACGAAGATGCCTGGAAGGTGCTGTTCAAGGGCGCCGAGGCTCCCGCATCCGCCATCAAGATCGCGGATTCAGCTCGCGGCATCAAGCCAGCGAGGTAAGCTATTTTGCCCTTTACGGGACTCTTTTTTCATAGTTTGACTCTATGCGGGATCTAAAACTCCCTCACCTTTGACAGGACTGGCAGAAGACATCCGGGCAGGTCGACTGTCCGGCTCCCTTGCCAGAAGACCCAGCGGACGCCCGATTGACGGGGCTGCTGGTTCCGGCACCTTACGTGGTGCTGGAGAAGAAGGCCAAGAAGAAGGACACGGGAACTCGAAGGAGTTCCCGGCGTCAGGTGTTGTCGGACTCATCGTCCGATGACTCCGAGGCGGACTCCTCCCACGAAGACGATGAGGAGGAAAAAGAGGCCTCTCCCGGTGAGGGGGTGGGGGAAGAAAGGAAGGCCGCCCACCGGGGAGGCCGGAGGGTCCAAGAAGGGAAGGACCCTTCCTCCGGACTACGCCGCCAACGCCGACGACAGCGAAGAAGGGTGGCTACCGAGGGCCAAGCCCCTGGTGAAATCGTAAGTGTCCGGACACCAGAGTAACTCATGGCGTTCCATTTGTCGCACAACATCTCCTAACACCGAATATAACCATGCAGCCCGCCCAAGGACGGGCTCGACGCTTCGTCGAGCGGCTCCCTGGATTCGTCGGATGTGAATAGCGCCTCATTTCGACCGCCTCGTCTCCTCCCGCCGCAGATGACGCCGAGGTGGAGTCCCAAAAGGGGCCCAGCCAGGAGGAGGTGGCGCTGGAGGCACCGCAAGGAGACCTCCCGGACTCCGGGTGCAAAGGGGATAAAACCCCGAAGGGCTTTAAGTCCGGCCCTGTGCCAGACTCCGTACCGGAACCTTTAGTGGTTCCGGAGTCCGGCAGGCGACCCCTTCATAAGAAGGGCAAGACTGCGACGCCGGTGACCTCGGGCTGGTGAGGCGGCTGGTGGATGCCTGTCCATGGGTTGAAGTCGTCAAGCGCTCCGTCTGCATCGAAGGTGCCCGTAGGGCCCTTGCCCGTGCTAAGGTGCACTGGGGCAGGATGGACGCTGAGAAGCTTGTGACGGACGGACCACCACCGGGCAAGGAGCATCGCAAGCCTGAGATGTATTATGAGGGCGTCCTGAAGGGTGCCCGCCTTATAGTGGGTGAATGCTCCAAAGATGTAATTTTTGAGTAGACTCGCACTTGTTATCCTGTACGCTGAAAACTTGTTCATATGCTCTAAGCAACACTTTGGAATTTAAAATATTACCTTTTGTGCGGCCTTTTATTAGATTTGAGAGATGGCAAGTCGTCGGCTTCAGCCCCCATGCCACGAGTGCTGGGGTGTTCGGGATAAACTTGAGCGCTCTTGTTCCCATTCTTGGGTCCTTCGAGGGAGGCGCTCAACGCAATGAACAAGGCAACCGGACTATAATGCTTGAACAATCTCACTTAGCAATTCTATAATTTTAAATTTCAGCGAAGCCCCTGGTATTCGGAAGACCGATTTCGGGGCGCTATCCACGCCTAGGCCGGACAATGCCGACTCCTCTCTCTAAGCGGCATAAGTCTTTAGGGACTCGAAAACCTCTCGAACAGCGACCGGCTCTCACCCTACCATGACGGTCAGTTTTAGCTTTCTCCACTGAGGTGCTTAACCCAGCTCAACCGGGGCACAATCGCAGTGGTTCTCCCAGCGCTACCTTAGCCGATATAATGGAACATAAGGTACCAAAACATGGGAGCCGGGCAAACCCAACTATTGACCCAAGACATGATTCAGAGCCGATGCATATAATGCTATAAGTTCGGGGTGCCGCACTTGTGGAAGTGTTCGGACTTGTCACACCATATTGTGGGGTACTTAAGCCCCTGGTGTATTGCCTGTACCAAAGTGTATGGTTGCACAATGTCATAATTGAACGTATATATATATATATATATATATATATATATATATATATATATATATAGAAAAAAGGAATTCAATAATAGGCAGAAGCTATGTATTGTTTATTCAAAAGGGCTGCAATAAGAGCAGAACGATACAAATAGTGCGATAAGCAAGGGACGGGACTTTTTAACATGTCCCCCTCCAGGGGTAAGCTGCGGGATGGTATGTAAAACATGTATGCTGCTCGTAATAGAGACCACCTGGGCACTCGACGTAGCTTTCTGCTTCCCTGGCTGTTGCATCGTGTGTTCGGCGATTCTATTGCCGGACAGGGCTTCGTGAGAACGGAGTCCTGAAAGTAATAAAATAAAGAAAGAAAAAGAAAAGAATGAAACAATCGGGAGCCCCTGGTGCGGTTGAGCCGCATTCTGGGCATGCCGTGGTTGTGCCCCTCCCCCTATGCCCATGGTATTTCCAGAGCGTAATTATGTACGCGTAGTACTGGTTTTGCAATTTCGCGAGGGCTGGGGTTTGGGACACATTGCTATGCGTGCTCGGAACGTGCCAGGCGGTCTTGTTGTAGGTTACTCTGGGCGCGCTTGACGGTGTCCGGACGTTTAATAACCGGACTCGAGAATTGCCTTAAGAGGCTGATTTGTACTTCCGCCGCGAGGGCCGCCGTATGCTCCACCGTCTGGAGAGAGCGTTCGGTGTTTCCATTGACCGTAATGACTCCTCGAGGACCTGGCATCTTGAGCTTGAGATATGCGTAGTGCGGCACTGCATTGAACTTTGCAAATGCGGTTCGTCCGAGCAGTGCGTGATAGCCGCCGCGGAACGGGACTATGTCGAAGATTAACTCCTCGCCGGAAGTTATCCGGGATCCGAAGACCACTTCAAGTGTAATCGAGCTGTCTGATTGGCCTCTACACCTGGTATGACTCCTTTAAAGGTCGTCTTTGTGGGTTTAATCCTTGATGGGTCTATGCCCATTTTGGCGACCGTATCCTCGATAAAAGCAGGTTCAGGCTGCTGCCGCCGTCCATTAGGACTCTAGTGAGGTGAAATCCATCAATGATTGGGTCTAGAACCAATGCGGCGAATCCGCCAGCGGATGCTAGTGGGGTGGTCCCTTCGATCAAAACTGATCGGGCAGGAAGACCACGGGTTGAACTTTGGGGCGACTGGCTCCATCCCATATATGTCCCTTAGTGCACGCTTCCGCTCCCTTTTGGGTATGTGGGTTGCGTATATCATGTTCACCGTCCGCACTTGTCGGGGGAAGCCCTTCTGTACTCTATTGTTTGGCGGCCGGGGCTCTTCCTCGTCATCGCTATGCAGCCCCTTGTCATTGATTTCGGCATTTAACTTGCCTGCCTGCTTGAACACCCAACAATCCCTGTTGGTGTGGTTGGCTGGTTTTTCAGGGGTGCCGTGTATCTGGCACGAGCGATCGAGTATTTGGTCCAAATTGGACGGGCCCGGAGTGTTTCTTTTAAATGGCTTTTTCCGCTGACCGGGTTTAGAGCCTATGAATCCGGCATTGACTGCCGTATCCTCAGCATTATCGCCGCACGCGCGCTTGTGCTTGTTGCGACGCGACCTGCCATTGTTGTCCTTGGTATCCGAATTACCAGGGCTCTTGGTCATGTTGTTACTACGAGCTAGCCAGCTGTCCTCTCCCGCGCAAAAGAGGGTCATGAGTGTTGTGAGGGCTGCCATGGATTTCGGCTTTTCCTATCCTAGGTGCCGGGCAAGCCACTCGTCGCGGATATTGTGTTTGAAGGCTGCAAGGGCCTCTGCATCCGGACAGTCGACGATTTGATTTTTCTTGGTTAGGAACCGTGTCGTAATTGTCCGCCGATTCCTCCGCTGCTGAGTTATGTGGCTTAGGTCATCGGCGTTCGGTGGTCGCACATATGTGCCTGGAAATAGTCGAGGAATGCGGCTTCCAGGTCTTCCCAACAACCAATTGACTCTGCTGGCAAGCTGTTAAGCCAATGACGGGCTGGTCCTTTAAGCTTGAGTGGGAGGTATTTGATGGCGCGTAGATCGTCACCGCGGGCCATGTGGATGTGAAGGAGATAGTCCTCGATCCAAACCGCAGGATCTGTTGTGCCATCGTAGGATTCAATATTTACGGGTTTGAAACCCTCAGGGATTTGATGATCCATCACTTCATCTGTGAAGCATAGTGGGTGTGCGGCGCCTCTGTATTGGGCTATATCACGACGCAGCTCAAATGAGCTTTGTCTACTGTGTTCGGCCCGGCCGGAGTTGCCATATCCGGCGTGACGGTTATCGTCACATGTCGTGGGGCGCCCACGCGATCCGTAGATCGATCTTGTTTGCCTTGCCTTGTCCTCTAATATATCTCGCAGGTCTGGTGCATTTCCCCGCGCCTTGGTATTTTTTGAGCGGCGCCGGGGTGTGGCTTGAGTTGAGGGACGAGAGGCCTCTCTGTCGCGACCACGAGGTGGCCAGTCAGCCGTATCATGTGCTGGTGATGTAGGTTTGGGTGCTTCCTCCTCTAATCGGGGTAGCAGCCTGCATTTTGGGTAGCTCTTGGAGGGGTGCTCGAGTTCATACTCTTCGGCCACAAGGACTTCAGTCCATCTCTCAGCTAGCAAGTCTTGGTCAGCTCTAAGCTGTTGCTGCTTTTTCTGGAGGCTGCTTGTCGTGGCCATAAGCCTGCGTTTGAAACGCTGTTGTTCGACGAGATCCTCGGCACGGCATTTAATTCGTCGTCGAGGCTTGCCTCATCTTCGGAGGGAGGCATGTAATTATCGTCCTCTACCTCTCTTTCTGCCGCTCTCTCATGACGGCTCGCTTCTCCATCCTCCTGCGCTGAATCCTGCTGGAGCGGGTTGTCTTCGGCACTGTCCGGGGTGTTATTGTCTCCCGTGCCAGAATCACCGTTTTTGCTATGGCGGGATTTAGAGCAGTGCCGCTGACGCCGGCGCTTAGGCTATTTCTTGGAGGGGTCATCCTCCGCTGTTCCATCGCCATTCCCATCTTTTGGGATGTCCACCATGTATATGTCATATGACGAGGTGGCCTTCCAGTGCCCTGTAGGCGCTGGTTCTTGGTCGTCTCTGCATCGTCGTCCATACCGTCGATGTCTTCGAGTCGAAGTCGAGCATGTCGGTTAAATCATCGGCGGTGGCTCTGAAGTGGGTGGTGGGTGGGATTTGAATTTCTTCGTCGTCCGCATCCCAACCTTCCCGAACATAATCCGCCAGGCTCTCCGATAAAGAGAGAGACTTTAGTGGTCGGGATTTCGCCAAAGGGCGAAAAGCCGAAAGATGTCCGCGGCAGTGAATTCCATGATCGGCGCCCAATCGGATTCGATTGGCGGAGGCGCGGAAGGCTCGGAGTCCGGAGAGGAGTCCGGCACCTTGGAGTCACGGGCTCCGCAAAGGACGGGGTAGGTGTACGGCTCAACCACCATAGAGATTGCAGCCCCCGAGGCAGTGTCCAGCCACCCGTCCTCGATCGGCGCAGTCGGCTCCGAGCTAAGGGTCGGAGCGGACACTGGTGCGGCCTCCAGGACACTGTTCGGCGGCAGAGCTAGATCATGCCCCTCGTGACAGTGCGGCGCGCTTGGCTGTGGCTCGAACCCGTCGAAGATCAAGTCTCCGCGGACGTCAGCCGTGTAGTTCAAACTTCCAAATCTGACCTGATGGCCAGGGACATAGCTTTCAATCTGCTCCAGACGGCCAAGCGAATTGGCAGTGCAAAGCCGCCGAATACGAAGATCTGTCCAGGGAGAAAAGTCTCACCCTGGACCGCATCGTCGTTGACGATCGGAGGAGCCATCGGGCCTAAGGATGACGACACAGAGGAACTCTCAATGAAAGCACCAATGTCGGTGTCAAAACCGGCGGATCTCGGGTAGGGGGTCCCGAACTATGCGTCTAGGCGGATGGTAACAGGAGACAAGGGACACGATGTTTTACCCAGGTTCGGGCCCTCTCGATGGAGGTAAAACCCTACTCCTGCTTGATTAATATTGATGATATGGGTAGTACAAGAGTAGATCTACCACGAGATCAGAGACAAGCTAGCCTATGGTATGATTGTTGTTCGTCCTACGGACTAAAACCCTCCGGTTTATATAGGCACCAAAGAGGGTTAGGGTTACACAGTCGGTTACAATGGTAGGAGATCTACATATCCGTATCGCCAAGCTTGCCTTCCACGCCAAGGAAAGTCCCATCCGGACACGGGACGAAGTCTTCAATCTTGTATCTTCATAGTCCAGGAGTCCGGCCCAAGGTCATAGTCCGGCTATCCGGACACCCCTAATCCAGGACTCCCTCAAATACCCCATCTTGTTATCCTCGATGGCAACAATACAGTACGTGCCTTGCAACCCTTTCTGTCACTGGGTAAGGACACCGCAAGATTGAATCCAAAGCTAAACACTTCTCCCATTGCAAGAACTACCAATCTAGTTGGCCAAACCAAACGGATAATTTAAAGAGACTTGCAAAGATAACTCAATCATACATAAAAGAATTCAGAGAAGATTCAAATATTGCTCATAGATAATCTTGATCATAAACCCACAATTCATCGGTCTCAACAAACACACCGCAAAAAGAAGATTGCATCAAATAGATCTCCACCAGAGAGGGGGAGAACATTGTATTGAGATCCAAAAAGAGAGAAGAAGCCATCTAGCAACTAACTATGGACCCGAAGGTCTGAAGTAAACTACTCACACTTCATCGGAGAGGCTATGATGATGGTGTAGAAGCCCTCGATGGTGGAATCCTTCCCATGGAGCTCTGAACAGGCCCCAAGATGGGATCTCGTGGATACAGAAAGTTGCGGCGGTGGAATTAGGTTTTTGGCTCAGATTCTGATCTGTTGGGAAATGCGACGTATATATAGGAGGAAGGAGTACGTCGGTGGAGCTTCGAGGGTCCCACGAGGTAGGGGGGCGCGCCCTAGGGGGGGGGGCGCCCTCCACCCTCGTGGCCACCTCCCTCCTTTCTTGACCGAGGGTGCAAGTCTCCTGGATCATATCCGATGAGAAAATCACGTTCCCGAAGATTTCATTGCGTTTGGACTCCGTTTGATATTCCGTTTCTTCGAAATACTGAAATAGGTAAAAAACAGCAATTCTGGGTTGGGCCTCCGGTTAATAGGTTAGTCCCAAAAGTAATATAAAAGTGGAAAATAAAGCCCAATATAGTCCAAAACAATAGATAATACAGCATGGAGCAATCAAAAATTATAGATACCTTGGAGATGTATCAGGCATCCCCAAGCTCAATTCCTGCTCGTCCTCGAGTAGGTAAATGATAAAAAGAGAATTTTTGATGCAGAGTGCTACTTGGCATAATTTCAATGTAATTCTTCTTAATTGTGGTATGAATATTCAGATCCGAAAGATTCAAGACAAAAGTTCATATTGACATAAAAATAATAATACTTCAAGCATACTAACTAAGCAATTATGTCTTCTCAAAATAACATGGCCAAAGAAAGTTCATCCCTTCAAAATCATATAGTTTAGTCATGCTCCATTTTCGTCACACAAGAATGCTCTCATCATGCACAACCCCGATGACAAGCCAAGCAATTGTTTCTTACTTTAGTAATCTCAAACCTATAAACTTTCACGCAATATATGAGAGCGAGCCATGGACATAGCACTATGGGTGGAATAGAATATAATGATGGGGGTTATGTGGAGAAGACAAAAAAGGAGAAGGTCTCACATCAACGAGGCTAATCAACGGCCTATGTAGATGCACATGAATTGATGTTAATGCAAGGAGTAGGCATTGCCATGCAACGGATGCACTACAGCTATAAATGTATGAAAGCTCAACAAAGGAAACTAAGTGGGTGTGCATCCAACTTGCTTGCTCGCGAAGACCTAGGGCATTTGAGGAATCCCATCGTTGGAATATACAAGCCAAGTTCTATAATGAAAAATTCCCACTAGTATATGAAAGTCACAACATATTAAACTCTCTATATGAAAACATGGTGCTACTTTGAAGCACAGTATATAAGACTCGCTATATGAAGAACATGGTGCTACTTTGAAGCACAAGTGTGGAAAAAGAGATAGTAACATTGCCCCTTTTTATTTATTCTTTTTTTGGGCCTTTTTTATTTTGGCTTTTTTTGGGACAATGCTCTAGAAAATGATGAACATCACACTCAACTCAATGATTACAACTCGATACTAGAACAAAGTATGACTCTATATGAATGCCTCCGGCGGTGTACCGGGATATGCAATGAATCATGAGTGACAAGTATGAAAGAATTATGAACGCTTTGCCACAAACTATGCCAACTACATGATCATGCTAAGCAATATGACAATGAGGAATGTGTCATGAAGAACGATATAGTGGAAAGTTGCATGGCAATAAATCTCGGAATGGCTATGGAAATGCCATAATAGGTAGGTATGGTGGCTGTTTTGAGGAAGATATAAGGAGGTTTATGTGTGAAAGAGCGTATCATATCACGGGGTTTGGATGCACCGGCGAAGTTTGCACCAACTCTCAGTGTGAGAAAGGGCAATGCACGGTATCGAAGAGGCTAGCAATGATGGAAGCTAAGAGTTCGTATAATCCATGGACTCAACATTAGTCATAAAGAACTCACATACTTATTGCAAAAATCTACAAGCCATCAAAAACCAAAGCACTACGCGCATGATCCTAGGGGGATAGATTGGTAGGAAAAGACCATCGCTCGTCCCCGACCACCACTCATAAGGAGGACAATCAAATAACACCTCATGTTTCAATTTTGTTACATAACGTTTACCATACATGCATGCTACGGGACTTGCAAACTTCAACACAAGCATTTCTCAAAAATTCACAACTAATCAACTAGCACGACTTCGATATTATCACCTCCATATCTCAAAACAATTATCAAGCATCAAACTTTTCTTAGTATTCAACGCACTCAAAAGAAAGTTTTACAAATCTTGAATACCAAGCATATTATTATTTTAAGCAAATTACCATGCTATTTAAGACTCTCAAAATAATCTAAGTGAAGCATGAGAGATCAATAGTTTCTTTAAAACAAATCCACCACCGTGCTCTAAAAGGTATAAGTGAAGCACTAGAGCAAAACTATAAAGCTCAAAAGATATAAGTGAAGCACATAGAGCAAAACTATAAGGCTCAAAAGATATAAGTGAAGCACATAGAGTATTCTAACAAATTCCAATTCATGTATGGCTCTCTCAAAAGGTGTGTACAGCAAGTATGATTGTGGTAAACTAACAAGCAAAGACGCAAATAATACAAGACGATCCAAGCAAAACACATATCATGTGGTGAACAAAAATATAGCTCCAAGTAAAGTTACCGATGGAAGTAGAAGAAAGAGGGGATGCCTTCCGGGGCATCCCCAAGCTTTGAATTTTTGGTGTCCTTGGATTATCATGGGGGTGCCATGGGCATACCCAAGCTTAGGCTCTTGCCACTCCTTGTTCCATAATCCATCAAAAAAAATTCACCAAAAACTTGAAAACTTCACAACACAAAACTCAACAGAAATCTCGTGAGCTCCGTTAGCGAAAGAAAACAAAAGACCACTTCAAGGTACTGTAATGAACTCATTATTTATTTATATTGGTGTTAAATCTACTGTATTCCAACTTCTCCATGGATTATAAACTATTTTACTAGTCATAGATTCATCAAAATAAGCAAACAACACACTAAAAACAGAATCTGTCAAAAACAGAACAGTCTGTAGTAATCTGTAACTAACGCAAACTTCTGGAAGTCCAAAAATTCAGACAAAATAGGAAGACCTAGGCAATTTTTTTTATTTCAGGAGAAATTTGAATCACTATTTTATCACGTTCTGGTGATTTTTAACAATTGTTTTCATGAACCGAAAGTTTCTGGAAATTACAGCAAGATCAAATAACTATTATCCAAGAAGATCCTATAGGTTAAACTTGGCACAAACACTAATTAAAACATAAAACCACATATAAACAGAAGGTAGATGGATTATTTATTCCTAAACAGAAAAAAAACAAAAAAAAATAAAAATAAAATTGGGTTGCCTCCCAACAAGCGCTATCGTTTAACGCCCCTAGCTAGGCATAAAAGCAAGGATAGATCTAGGTATTGCCATCTTTGGTTGGCAATCCATAGGTGGCTCTCATAATAGATTCATATGGTAATTTTATCTTCTTCCTAGGGAAGTTTTCCATGCCTTTCTTTAATGGGAATTGGAATCTAATATTCCCTTCCTTCACATCAATAATTGCACCAGTCGTTCTAAGGAAAGGTCTACCAAGAATAATAGGACATGAATGATTGCAATCTATATCAAGAACGATAAAGTCTACGGGCACATAATTCCTATTTGAAACAATAATAACATCATTAATTCTTCCCATAGGTTTCTTAATAGTGGAATCCGCAAGGTGCAAGTTTAGAGAGCATTCATCAAAATCACAGAAATCTAGCAAATCACACAAAATTTTGGGAATAGTGGAAACACTAGCACCCAAATCACATAAAGCATAAAATTCATGATCCTTAATCTTAATTTTAATAGTTGGTTCCCACTCATCATAAAGTTTTCTAGGGATGGAGACTTCCAACTCAAGTTTTTCCTCAGAAGATTGCATCAAGGCATCAACGATATGTTTAGTATACACTTTATTTTGGCTATAAGCATGCGGAGAATTTAGCACGGATTGTAACAAGGAAATACAATCAATTAAAGAGCAACTTTCATAATTAAATTCCTTGAAATCCAAAATAGTGGGTTTAGCAACATCTAAGGTTTTACTTTCTTCAATCTCACTTTTATCAATTTTAGCATCATACTCTAAAAGCTCCGAATTGTTAGAACGCCTTCTAGGTAAAGGTGACTCATATTCAATCTCATCATTATCAAGATTCATATTGCAAAACAAGGATTTGATAGGAGACACATCAATAACTTTTAGATCTTCATCTTGATTTTCATGGAAATTGGAAGAACACGCTTTAATAAAGGCATGTTTCATAGCACGCATCCTAGCGGTTCTTTCCTTGCACTCATCAATGTAAATTCTCATGGCTTTGAGAGACTCAATGATATAATGCTTAGGAGGAATAGATCTAAGCTGTAAAGAATCAATATCAAGAGAAATTCTATCAACGTTCCTAGCCAATTCATCAACTTTAAGCAATTTCTCTTCAAGCAAAGCATTAAAATTCTTTTGTGAATTCATAAACTCTTTAACACTAATCTCAAATTCAGAGGGCATCTTATTAAAATTTCCATAAGAGTTGTTGTAGGAATTTCCATAATTATTAGAAGGATTACTAGGATAGGGCCTAGGATTAAAAATCCCTCTATAAGCGTTGTTACCAAAATTATTCCTACCAACAAAATTCACATCCATAGATTCATTATTATTCTCAATCAAAGTAGACAAAGGCATATCATTAGGATCATAAGAAACACTCTTAGTAGCAAATAATTTCATAAGTTCATCCATCTTTCCACTCAAAACATTGATTTCTTCTATCGCATGCACTTTTTATTAGTAGATCTTTCAGTGTGCCATTGAGAATAATTAACCATAATATTATCTAGGAGTTTAGTAGCATCTCCTAAAGTGATTTCCATAAATGTGCCTCCCGCGGCCGAGTCTAAAAGGTTTCTAGAAGCAAAATTCAATCCGACATAATTTTTTTGTATAATCATCCACAAATTTAAACCATGAGTAGGGCAATTACGTATCATTAATTTCATTCTCTCCCAAGCTTGTGCAACATGTTCATGATCAAGTTGCTTAAAATTCATAATATCGTTTCTAAGGGATATGATCTTAGCGGGAGGAAAATACTTAGAGATAAAAACATCTTTGCATTTGTTCCAAGAATCAATAATATTTCTGGGCAAAGACGAAAACCAAGCTTTAGCACGATCTCTAAGAGAAAAAGGAAATAGCTTCAATTTAACAACATCATTGTCAACATCTTTCTTCTTTTGCATATCACACAAATCTACGAAGCTATTTAGATGAGTAGCAGCATTTTCACTGGGTAGGCCGGCGAATTGATCTTTCATAACAAGATTCAATAAAGCAGCATTGATTTCACACGATTCAGTATTGGCAAGAGGAGCAATCAGAGAGCTAAGGAAATCATTATTGTTGGTATTGGTAAAGTCACACAATTTGGTATTATCTTGAGCCATAGTGACAAGCAAGCAATCCAACACACGAGCAAACAGAAAAATTCAAGCGAATAGAGAGGAGGAGATTGGGAAAGAGAGGGCGAATAAAACGGCAAGGGTGAAGTGGTGGAGAGGAAAACAAGAGGCAAATGGCAAATAATGTAATGCAAGAGATAAGGGATTGTGATGGGTACTTGGTATGTTGACTTTTGAGTAGACTCCCCGGCAACGGTGCCAGAAATCCTTCTTGCTATGTCTTGAGCTTGCGTTGGTTTTCCCTGAAGAGGAGAGGATGATGCAGCAGAGTAGCGTAAGTATTTCCCTCAGTTTTTGAGAACCAAGGTATCAATCCAATAGGAGGCCACGCACAAGTCCCTCGTACCTATACAAAGCAAATAACTCCTCGCAACCAACGGGAATAGGGGTTGTCAATCCCTTCACGTTCACTTACGAGAGTGAGATCTGATAGAGATGATAGATAATATTTTTGGTATTTTTGGTATAAAGATGCAAAGTAAAATAAAAGGCAAAGTAAAAAGCAAAGCAATAATAAAGCGTAGGAAGATTAATATGATGAAAATAGACCCGGGGGCCATAGATTTCACTAGTGGCTTCTCTCAAGAGCATAGGTATTTTACGGTGGGTGAACGAATTACTGTTGAGAAATTGACAGAATTGAGCATAGTTATGAGAATATCTAGGTATGATCATGTATATAGGCATCACGTCCGAGACAAGTAGACCGACTCCTGCCTGCATCTACTACTATTACTCCACTCATCGATCGCTGTCCGCATGCATCTAGAGTATTAAGTTAATGAAAATAGAGTAACGCCTTAAGCAAGATGACATGATGTAGAGGAATAAATTCATGCAATATGATAAATACCCCATCTTGTTATCCTCGATGGCAACAATACAATACGTTCCTTGCAACCCTTTACATCCTTTGGGTAAGGACACCGCAAGATTGAATCCAAAGCTAAACACTTCTCCCATTGCAAGAACTACCAATCTAGTTGGCCAAACCAAACGGATAATTCAAAGAGACTTGCAAAGATAACTCAATCATACATAAAAGAATTCAGAGAAGATTCAAATATTGCTCCTTGATCATAAACCCACAATTCATCGGTGTCAACAAACACACCGCAAAAAGAAGATTCCATCGAATAGATCTCCAAGAGAGAGGGGGAGAACATTGTATTGAGATCCAAAAAGAGAGAAGAAGCCATCTAGCTACTAACTATGGACCCGAAGGTCTGAAGTAAACTACTCACACTTCATCGAGAGGCTATGATGATGATGTAGAAGCCCTCCGTGGTGGAATCCCCTTCCGCAGAGCTCTGAACAGGCCCCAAGATGGGATCTCGTGGATCTGAGAAAGTTGCGGCGGTGGAATTAGGTTTTTGGCTCAGATGTCGATCTGTTGAAGTACGAGGTATATATAGGAGGAAGGCGACGTGGGTGGAGCCGGGGCCCCACGAGGCGGGGGCGGCGCCCTGAGGCGCCCTCCACCTCGTGGCCGCCTCCTCCTTTCTTGACCGATTGTCCAAGTCTCCTGGATCTTATCCGATGAGAAAATCACGTTCCCGAAGATTTCATTCCGTTTGGACTCCGTTTGATATTCCGTTTCTTCGAAATACTGAAATAGGCAAAAAACAGCAATTCTGGGCTGGGCCTCCGGTTAATAGGTTAGTCCCAAAGGTAATATAAAACTGGAAAATAAAGCCCAATATAGTCCAAAACAATAGATAATATAGCATGGAGCAATAAAAAATTATAGATACGTTGGAGACGTATCAGTGAAGTCAGTATTCGGATCTATCGCGGGGTCCATCCACCCGTCCTCGGACGGTGCAATCTGCTCCGGATTGAGGGCCGGAGTATCCTCAGGTGTGATCTCCCTAACACCATCCGACGGTAGAGCTAAGCCATGCTCGTCGTGACTGTGCGGCGCACCTGACACGGCTCGAATCCTTCAAAGATCAAGTCTCCGCGGATGTCGGCGGTATAGTTTAAGTTTCCAAACCTGACCTGACGGCCAGGGGCGTAGCTCTCGATCTTCTCTAGATGGCCAAGCAAGTTGGCCCGCAGTACGAAGCTGCCGAATACGAAGATCTGTCCGGGGAGAAAAACCTCACCCTGGATCGCATGGTTGCCGATGATCGAAGGAGCCATCAAGCCTTTATCGCGATGGCACAGTGGAACTTCAATGAAAGCACCAATGTCGGTGTCAAAACCGGCGGATCTTGGGTAGGGGGTCCCGAACTATGCATCTAAGGCGGACGGTAACAGGTGGCGGGGGACATAATGTTTACCCAGGTTCGGGCCCTCTCGATGGAGGTAATACCCTACTTCCTGCTTGATTGATCTTGATGATATGAGTATTACAAGAGTTGATCTAAAACAAGATCATAGTGGCTAAACCCTAGGATCTAGCCTACGATTATGATTGTTGTTGTCCTACGGACTAAACCCTCCGGGTTATATAGACACCGGAAGGGGCTAGGGTTACACAGAGTCGGTTACAGGGAGGAGATCTACATATATGAATTGCCAAGCTTTCCTTCCATGCAAAGGAGAGTCCCATTCGGACATAGGACGAAGTCTTCAATCTTGTATCTTCATAGTCCAACAGTCCGGCCAAAGTATATAGTCCGGCTGTCTGAGGACCCCCTGATCCAGGACTCCCTCAACCACCTAGAAATTCCCCTGTACGTCCTTGCCTCTTGCCCTCTTGGTGTATTTATCCTTTGAAAGGACCGGTGATCAGGTCGTCAGGGAAGGCCTGTGGAAAAGAAACATGAAAAGGAGAAAAAGGAAACAATGAAAGTATGTGTGTCCGGGGTCGTTCGAGACGTATTGTGGATCACAAGCTAGTTATGCATCCGTCTATGCCCATGGTATTTTGAGTGCGTAATTATGTACGCGTGGTACGAATGCTGCCACTTGGTCGGGACTGGGATAGAGGCCAAATTGCTAGTCGAGCTCTTGACGAGCTGGGCTGTCCTGCTGCAGAATAGTCCGGACTCTCTTGAAAGTGTCCGGGTGCTCGGCCGCTGAATTAAAGTTCTGCTTAAAAAGGCCGCTCTGTACTTCTGCTGCTAAGGCAGCGGTGAGCTCCTCGGTGCAGAGGGAGCGTTCCGTGTTTCCATTAACTGTTATGATGCCACGTGGTCCGGGCATCTTGAGCTTGAGATAAGCATAGTGCGGCACCGCGTTGAATCGAGCAAATGCGGTTCGTCCAAGTAGTGCGTGATAGCCGCTACGAAAGGGGACGGTATCGAAGATTAATTCTTTGCTTCGGGAGTTGTTGCAGATCCGATGACAACCTATAGTGTGATTGAGCCCGTACAGCAGGCCTCTACACCTAGTATGACTCCTTTAAAGGTAATCTTTGTGGGCTTGATCCGTGATGGATTAGTGCCCATTTTGTGCACTGTATCCTGATAGAGCAGGTTGAGGTTGCTGCCACCGTCCACGAGGAATCGCGTCAGGTGGAATCCATCAATTATTGGGTCAAGGGCCAGTGCGGCCGAACCGCCGTGACGGATATTGGTCAGATGATCCCGACGATCGAAGGTGATTGAGCATGACGACCATGGATTAAATTTTGGGGTGACTAGTTCTATCGCATAGACGTCCCTGAGCACGCGCTTGCGCTCCCTCTTGGGGATGTGGGTAGCGTATATCATGTTCAGTGTTTTGACCTGAGGGGGAAACTTGTTCTGTCCCCCTGTGTTCGATGGCCGGGGCTGCTCATCATCATCTTCGCTTTGCGATCCCTTCTCCTTGTTTTTGGCAATTAACTTGCTGGCCTGTTTAAAAACTCAACAATCTCTGTTGGTATGGTTGGCTGGTTTTTCTGGGGTGCCATGGATTTGGCACGGATGATCGAGTATGTGGTCAAAGCTAGATGGTCCCAGATTGTTTCTTTTCTATGGCTTCTTCCGCTGACCGGACTTGGAGCCACTGAATCCGGCGTTGAGTGTAGTGTCACCGGTGTTATCACCATTGCTTCGACGTTTGTGCCTGTTGCGTCGGAGCTTGTCGTTTCTGTTTTTGACCTCGGAGGTGCCCGCTTTGCTTGCCGTGTTTTTTCTATGGGCCAGCCAACTATCCTCACCCGCACAAAAGGGGGTCACACTACAAAAAAAGACACATCCGTGACATTTTGGGCCGAACGAAAAAAATTCTGTCATACATATGACACTTCTATCACGATAATTGTGACAAAACCCGGTATCATCATAGATGTGATGGGCTCCTACTTCTATGACAAAAAATCATGACAGAAAATGGGCATTTCGTCCTGGGCGGGCCGTAGACGTAGCTGCATGACATTCTTTGGGCCGTCCATGACGGAAAAAACCGTGGTAGAAGCGAGGGCGAGGAAAATTTCGGGGAGTTGCCTGTTACGGTGGGAGGTCGGTGGTCGAGTGATGCACGTTTCTCTCGTACACGTACGCGCGTGTGTGCGAGGTGTTGGCTCTAACTGAACCCGAGCGAGGCGTTGGGCTCTAACTAAACCCAAGCGATTGCACTGCAGGCTACGCGTTACTGAACCCGAGCGGTCGATCAATGGCTGTTAACTAAACCCGATGGAGAGATTCCTTCGCTACTGCTGCTAACTGAAGCCGATCGATTGGATGAGCAGTGAGCGTTGCGTGGGGGGGGGGGGGGTTGGATGAACAGTGAGCGGTGGTGTTGCCTCTGGATGAGCCTGACCCGGGGCTGGGGAGGGCTGGATGACCCGTAGACGGGGGAGGGGTGGCCGTGGCGGGGTGGATGAACAGGACCCCGTGGTGTGGAGGGCTGGATGAACAGTAGACGGTGGAGGGGTGCCCGTGGAGGGGTGGTTGAACAGTAGCCGGTGGAGTAGTGCACGGTGGAGGCTGGATGAACAGGAGCCCGTGGAGGCTGGAGGAGGTCGACGGTAGCCCGTGGAGGCTGAAGGAGGTCGACGGTGGAGATGAACATTATCCCGTGGAGTCCCGTTTTGCGGTACGCCACACCCCTCCCGAAGAACAGGACCCCCATTTCGACCGTAGCGCTCCAACACATGTCCGTTTCGTCCGTTCTGCAGTACGCCACACCCCTCCCGATCAACAGGACCCCCGTTTCGACGGTAGGAGGTCCGTTTCCTCCGTTTTGCGGTACGCCACACCCCTCCCGATCAACAGGACCCCCGTTTCAACCGTAGGAGGTCCGTTTCCTCCGTTTTGATGCGCCACACCCTCCCGATCAACAGGACCCTGTTCAACGTAGGAGGTCCGTTTCCTCCATTGTGCGGTACGCCAGGCCTCGTTTCCATCACCTGTTCCGTCCAAGCCCTCCCGATGAACACGAACACGCATTCCGTTCCGAGCCAGCCGGTTGGCTCCCACGCGTTCCATTGCCTCCCGATGAACATGACGCACTCCGTTTCCTCCCCATGAACACGACGACGACGCTGTTTCTCCGTTCCGACCCATCCATGTACACGAGCCCTGGCCGTACGTATGTGCGAGTAGGCGTTCGAGACCCTGCCCGTATGTACACATACGTGGCCGTATTTTCTTTCTTGGACCCTGGCTGTTGTACGTACGTGTACATGCTACGTGCGCGCCTCTACTACGACACGTGCGCGCCTCTACAACGACCGGTATATGCGTACCGTTCGCGACCAGAATGACAACGCCACGTGCGCCCGACCAGGTGGGTCCCGATCGAGCACTTCCTTGCGTGCGAAGATGTAGCTGATGGGTCCCAGCAGTCAGGCGGGTGAATCCTTTTTTTTGCCCGGACGCACTTCCTTGCGTGCGAAGATGTAGCTGGTGGGTCCCAGCAGTCAGGGGGGCGAATTGTTTAGTTTTTTTTGCCCGGACGCACTTCCTTGCTTGCGAAGGTGTAGCTGGTGGGTCCCAGCAGTCAGGGGGGAAATGTTTTCTTCATGAAATACGGTGGCCCGTCCGGTGGATCCCCGCTGTCAGGTGGAGGAATAATTATTTTGCGCGTAATAAGGAGGCACTTCCTTGCTGCGGCCGTGGACCCGGTATCGGCGTCTCCACGCACAGTACTCTTCCGATGGAAGTCGGTCGTTGACCACATTGACCATGCCGCGCCGAGAGCACCACGGCGGTGGACGACGGCGAGGCCTAGGAAGGGGACGACACGAAGGCAGGGAAGACTCGGCAGTTGTTTCCCACGCGGAGGGGAGAATCTGTTGTATGTGGGTTTCTTGGTTAAATCTGCCGTCGCGGAGAATAACAGCAGGTGTGGGTGAGTAGAGGGATGGCTAGGCCAGCGATGGGAGTATGGTGGGGCGGTGAGGCCTGCGCGGTAGAACATCTGGCCGTGGGGAGGAGGGAGCAGGCAGTCCTGCCGGCGCTTGTTTGAGCGGCTGTAGCAGGAAGAGCAGAGATTGAAGAAGCACGACGGCTGTCGGATGGACATCCAACAGTCACTGCTTGTGTGTCAACCTTTTTTTAGGAAAGCCTCAAATCTATGGAAAACAACATACAACCCATCTTCCATTATTTCTAATAATTTATAGCCCATTTGCTATTTCTTAAGGTTTTTTTGCAGCCCATATTCTTTTTGTTAGCATTACAGCCCATACTGTGGCCACGGTTAAAAAATTATACGAAATTTTGCATATTTCGGTGCGGTCCGAACTGTTATTAATCCTGAAATTTTGACTCACATTCAAACTGATTTTAAAAATAAATTTATATCAATATAAAATCTAACAAATTCTCCACGCATAAAAATTAATGTAATTTAAAATCTTGAAATGAAAAAAAAGATATTTGAAACTAATTGCCGGTTTGATGCGTTTTAAAAATGTACATCCAATTTCTCATTACTGATGGGCATTTTCTTGGTCAGCCGAATGAAATCTCTCCTCGTCTTGAAAGATTTGCAGCCCAACAGGCCTGACAAAGCTACTTGGCAAAACACAAAAAAACTGGGGTGGCGGTGGACCCGGTGTCAACCTCTCCACGTCTGATACTCTTCCGATGGAAGTCGTTCCTTGACCACGTTGACCACGCCGCTGGAGAGCACCACGGCGGTGGACGGCAATGAGGCCTAGGAAGGGACGGTGTGGAGCCGGGAAGACGCGACAGTGGAAGCCCGCGGAGAGGAGTACGAGGGTTCACTGGTTCGGCTGCGGTGTGAGCTGCCTTCACTTGAGGGCTTGGCCAGTGTGGGAATAGTAGGCGGTGAGGCCTCTGCGGCAGTGACCGACCCGCAGGGAGGCAGGAGCATGCGGCACGACGGGCGCGCTGCTTTGGTAATTTGGAGCAAAAATACCAGAGGTTGAAGAAGCACTACGGCCGTTGGATGGACATCGTACGGTCATTGGAGCTAGAATCGTTCATATTGACTAAGTTGACAAAGCCCTTCGTCCCCGTCAACTTAGTAGGCCCACAAGTCATCCTCCCACCAAGGTGGGTCCTAGCTAGCCGAGGGAGTATTCATTTTTTTGTGCATAGTAAGGAGGCACTTACGGTGGGTTCGAGCTGACAGCGGGGGGAATGTTTTTTTTCGCGAAATACGGTGGCCCGTCTGGTGGGTCCCAGCAGTCAGGGGGAAATGATTTTTTTCACAAAATACTGGTGGCCCGTCCGGTGGGTTTCCGCTGTCAGGTGAAGGAATAATTATTTTCCACGTAATAAGGAGGCACTTCCTTGCGGCTGTCGTGGACCCAGCTGTCAGCCTCTCCACGTACAGTACTCTTCCAATGGAAGTCGGTCGTTGACCACATTGACCACACCGCGCCGAGAGCACCACGGCGGTGGACGACAACGAGGCCTAGGAAGGGGACGACGCGGAGCCGGGGAAGACGCGGCAGTGGATGCCCAAGCGGAGAGGAGTACGAGCGCTCACTGGTTCGGCTGCGGTGTGAGGCTGTTGTCGCAGAAGAATAACAGGGGGTGTGGGTGAGTGGAGGGATGGCCTGGCCCGTGGTGGGAGTAGTA
The DNA here is from genome assembly GCA_021605145.1 of Aegilops bicornis. Classification (NCBI taxonomy): domain Eukaryota; kingdom Viridiplantae; phylum Streptophyta; class Magnoliopsida; order Poales; family Poaceae; genus Aegilops; species Aegilops bicornis. The sequence goes on from CM038669.1 coordinate 83,457,590, forward strand.
TGGGGGCGGTGAGGCCTCCGCGGTAGCACAGGCGGCCACAGGAGGAAGGAGTAGGCGGCACGACCGACGCTGCTTTGGGGGGGGGGGGTGGAGCAAGAAGACCAGAGGTTGAAGAAACACTATGGCCGTTGGATGGACATCATACGGTCACTGGAGTATTGACTAAGTGGACAAAGCCCTCCGGCCCCGTCAACTTAGTAGGCCCACAAGTCAGCGCAACAATATGGTTGGTCCCAGATTGCAGGGGGGTATTCATTTTTTGGGGCGTAATAAGGAAGCACTTCCTTGCGTGCGAAGATATAGCTGGTGGGTCCGACCTGTCAGCGGGGGGAACGTTTTTTTCGTGAAATACAGAGGCCCTTCCTATGGGTCCTAGCTGTCAGGTGGAGGAATCATTATTTTGCACCTAATAAGGAGGCATTTTCTTCTGTGCGGCCGTGGACCCAGCTGTCAGCCTCTCCACGTACAGTCCAGTTCCGATGGATGTCGGTCGTTGACCACATTGACCAGGCTGCGCCGAGAGCACCAGGGCGGTGGACGACGGCGAGGCCTAGGAAGGGAACGACACGGAGCCAGGGAATACTTGGCAGTTGTTTCCCACACAGAGGAGTACGAGGGTTTACTGGTTCGTCTACCGTCTCCGGAGAATAACAACATGTGTGAGTGAGTAGAGGGATGGCTAGGCCAGCGATGGGAGTACGGTGGGGCCGTGAGGCCTCTTGTGGCAACATAGCCGTCAGCGGGAGGAGGAGCGAGCAGTCCAGCGGCGCTTGTTTGAGCGGGTGGAGCATGAAGAGCAGAGATTGAAGAAGACGACATCCGTTGGATGGACATCCAACAATCACTGCTCTCGTGTGTTCACTAAGTTGACAGGCGTTGCTGTAAGGCCAACCCTTTTTTTATGAAAGCATACGCGTCAACCTGTAGTAGGCGCACAAGTCAGCCTCAAATCTGTGGAAAACAACATACAACCCATCTACCATTATTTCTAATAATGTACAGCCAATTTGCTAATTCTTAAGAATTTTTTTGGAGCACATCTTCTTTTTGTTAGCATTACACCCCATATTGTGGCCACGGTTAAAAAGTATACAAAATTTTGCATATTTCGGTGCGCTCAACTGTTTTTAATCCAGAAATATCGATTCACATTCAAACTATTTTGAAAAATAATTTATATAAATATAAAATCCAAATAATTGTCCACGCATAAAATCAATGGAATTTAAGATCTTGTAATGAAAAAAAATTTGAAACTAATTCCCGGTTTGATGTGTTTTAAAATGTACTGACCCATTTACGGGCAAACCGAATGAAACTCTCCTCGTCTTGAAAGATTTGCAGCCCAGAGAACCGATAAAACAAGTAGGTCTTGTTTGGGTATTTCTTTAAAAAATAGAACTAGGCTAGCCATTTTCAGCAAGAAAAAAACACAACTGGGCTCATGATGTGGTAAACATAAATAAAACCTTGGCTAGACGGGCCCACCCCCGCACAACCCGTTGTTACCACGATCTATCGCTAAAACTAGTATAAATAACAACCGCTTGTTCCTAAAAAAGCTGCGCGACTTCTTTGGGTCCACGTGTCAGCCGCTCGTAGTGTAATTCTCTCATTTATTGACTACGTTGACAATGGTGTGAGCCGCAGATGTCCAACCATTAGGAGGAACCATATTTTTGGGCTTGTACTATAGAGGCACTTGCTTACGTACTGCCATGACACTGGTGGGTCCCTACTGTCATCCTCTCCATGTATAGTCATCTCCTTGTTCCTCTCGGTTGTTGACGACGTTGACAACGCAAGAGGGCGGCGCACCGCGCACGGCGAGCGAACCAAGGCCGCAAGGCGGAGGACGACGGCGAGGCCTCGGACGGAACGAACAGGAGCCGTTGAACATGCGCCGGTCCAGTCGCAGGCGGAGGGGAGTACGAGGGTTGACTGGTTCGGGCGCGGGTGCGTGTTGGGGCTGACGTCGCCGGAGAATAACAGGACGTGTGGGGGAATAGAGGGAGGGACTGGCCAACGTTGGAGAATGCGTACGGTGAGGCGGTGGGGCGCAGCCGACCATGGGAGGCCGGGAGCCCGGCAGAATGGTTTTGGTTTGGTAATTTGGAGGAAGAAGAAGACAAGAGATAGAAGATACACGACAGATGTTGGATGTCAATCCAACGGCTGGTAGGCAGAATAGTTTGTTGACTGGCTAGTAAGTTGACACCACTTTGGATAGGCTATTTCCTCGCGGGTCCCAACTGTCAGAATCCAAATCTGTCACGGTCTTGCGGCCTTTCCTATGAAAATTTACATCCCATTTGATGTGCTAGTTCAAAATAAATTTGTGGGTGCTGGTGGGGGCTAATCACTTGGCTTCTGTAATGCACAGTGAGCTCAAGCAGCCGGCGAGAGTGATGTTATTTCCCTTGGTTGGGATTTGTTACAACATTTCACTATAAATTAAACGAATGGCAAGCCATTTGCCTTGTTTCAAAGAAAATATGACAGTCATAGCTGAGTTGAAAAGGGCAGGAACATCTAACTCCAGCTTACAAACTGTACAAAAGCACGAGGGTTAATTGTTCATCAGGTTTACAAAAAAACCCAGATTGAAAAGGGCAACAACATCTAACTCCAGCACTGTTTTCGGCAGTCACAGTCAAAGGGATTGGTCAGGTCCATAGAATGAACATCCTTGGTCGTAAAATTTACTGGATTATGACCACAATATGTTGTAAATAGAAGCCCGGCACGTTCAGAAGCTCTTTTGCCCACCTGAAACTCCTTTTTTTATTCTTCGCCATACCCATCCATCAAAACCATGCTGCTGATAAACTTAAGCCTGATGGACAATAGTAACCTCGCATTCAGCAGGAAGAATTTTACAAATCTTGTGTTTGCACGGTTGGCTACATATCGTTCTAGCGTTATTGTCTTCAATCGAATCTCATGAGAAGTGAGAAAATCCCGATGCTTACGAATCCATCGATTGGTTATAACTTTCTTACCCCACCCTGTTGCCTAAATATACATGAAGATTGAAAACAGTTAAGGTCTAAAAGAAGAGTGTCAAAAGAGCAACAACTGAACGGTTAATTCTAGTACACTATATGCGGGCTTCCAATGTGCGTGAAATTATCACCTTTATATACAACTTCTCCAGACATGGAAAGCATTGCAGCAAGCCAATAATCTTGTTCAGATCAAAACTATTCATTTGGATATATAAGATCTTGACAGAATCCAGCACCATTGATAGGCCATCCATGGAGAAACTCTTCATTGAGCATAGAACATAATATTAGTACAAAATGTGTACTCCAAGATGATATATAAATTATACGCAGAAATTTAAAATGTAGTTTATGGTTACAAGTGTAGATGATAATATAAAGTACTTGAAGAACTGTGGAGCCAAACACCATATTGAAATGAGCACATATATCATGTATTACACCCAAGGTCTCTAGTTTAGGCGCAGAGAGGACGGTTATTTGCAACGGTGAATAACTAGAATCAAGGATCAACCTTTGAAGTGAAGGGGCATCTTGGATGATGAGCTGCCTTCCGTCAAAAGAAATTCCAATTCTTACAAGGTTAGGCGACTTTATTTGGAGACAACCGATTCTAACTGTGAAAACAAGCACCAAGCACTCCAGTGCAGGGCAACTGGAGTGGATGATGCTGTGCAATGAGGCCTCCGATATACGAACCCGCACAAGTGAAAGTTTCTTGAGAAATGGGAGTCGAAGGTTTAGTACCAGATTATGCGGTAGGTAGCATGTATAAAGGTGGCGGTGTGGAGAGAGGAGGAAAACCGCGAGATGGACATCAGTACTGAGGGAACAAGTTCATGGAGTTCGGTATGTGGTATGTGATTTCCAGGGGAATAGTAGAACTCAAGCAGCTATAGTTCTGTGAATTCAGGGGATTTCAGCCAGGTGTCCATCGTGCAGGGCATGGTATGCTTGCTCAGGTATCATGACGGGATGCAGAGGCTTTGAACGGAGCCCTGGTGGGAGGAGATGATGGCTCTTGGGATTTCAAAATCATTGAAGAGAGATAGCTGACGACAGTCAAGGTTAAGGAGCACGGCGTGCCATAGAGGGCGCCACCATATTGAGAGGACTTGGGTGCGGCAGCAATCCTTGGTGGGGAGAAGCGAGATGATCTCCCCAAGGACGACGTCCGGGCACTACTAGGAAAAGGGCTATAGATGGGATGGACACTAATGGCGCACTGTACATGTGGTGCGCCATTACTAAATACTAATGGCGCACCATGTGTTGGTGCGCCATTAGTGTGCAAATACTAATGGCGCACCACATCCCACGGTGCGCCATTAGTAAAAAATTGTTTTTATATTTTTTTCAAAAATACTAATGGCGCACCGTGGGAGTGGTGCGCCATTACTAGTTTCAACTAGTAATGGCGCACCACTTCCACGGTGCGCCATTAGTATTTTGGCCCAAAAATTCCCCCGAATGCACCCCTCCCTGTGGATCGCCTTTTCAATTTAAAAAAAAATAAAAGAAAAATGATGAAAATGTCAAAAAAATAAAAGAAAATAAGTTTCCCATGTGATATGTGGTCTAGTTGTTGGGAAAATTTGCAAATGTGAATTTCGACTTTATTTGCAAAATCTCTCTGGAATTTGTAAATATGGGCATAACTTTTTCATACTAACTCGGATGAAAAAGTTTTTTATATGAAAAATCATCTACTCGAAAAGTTACATCCAAATTTAACAGGGGGCACCCCGTTAAACATTTTCAAAATCCTCAAAAACCTAACAGAAAAAGATACGTGGCTTTTAAGATCTGGAGAGGCAAAAAAATTCAAAAAAAATCAAACTTACTAATGACGCACCTGCCCATGGTGCGCCATTACTATCTTCCCGCCTTCAAAATTCAAAATAAATCAAAACAATAAAAAAAAGTTACTAATGGCGCACCTGCCATGGTGCGCCATTAGTATCTTCCCGCCTTCAAAATTCAAAATAAATCAAAAAAATAAAAAAAGTTACTAATGGCGCACCTGCCCATGGTGCGCCATTAGTATCTTCCCACCTTCAAAATTCAAAAAAAAAAAAATAGTAATGGCGCTTTTGCCCACTTGCAGTGCGCCATTACTATGTCAGATATATGGCTGGCGTGTCCTCTCCTCCTTACCTCTTCATTCTTCTCCTCCACTCCACCTCTCCTCCACTCCACCTCTCCTCCACTCCTCCACTCCATCTTCCCTTCTCTCCTCCACCATACTACCCTCCTCCTCTCCGGCGACCTCCTCCTCCTCCTCTCCGGTGACCTCCTCCTCCTCTCCGGCGACCTCCTCCTCCCTCCTCTCCTCTCCTCCCCTCCCATCCCCTCACAGTTTCTCCTCCCTCCTCTCTGGTGAGCTCCTCCTCCCTCATCTCCGGTGAGCTCCTCCTCCCTCCTCTCCGGTGAGCTCCTCCTCCCTCATCTCCGGTGAGCTCCTCCTCCCTCCTCTCCGGTGAGCTCCTCCTCCCTCCTCTCCGGTGAGCTCCTCCTCCCTCCTCTCCACCCACCCCCGCAAGGTTTCTCCTTCCTCCGCTCCGATGCTCGGTGAACTCCTCTCCGCGACCTCCTCCTCCTCCTCCTCTCCGTGAACTCCTCTCGGCAAAGAACACGGCAAAAGAACATACAAGATACAAAAACGGGAACAAAATTTGAAATAATATCGTGCAAAAAAACGAGCAAAAAAACGAGAAAAAAATGGGCAAAAAAATCGCGATCCAGATCCAGATCCAAATTCAAAATTCAAAAATAGCAATGGCGCACGGTGGGGGTTAGACGGTGCGCCACTACTATTTTCCCGCCTTCAAAATTCAAAAATACTAATGGCGCACCGTGGCCTATACTAATGGCGCACCAGTGGCCTATACTAATGGCGCACCATGGCCTATACTAGTGGCGCACCGGTGGTGCGCCATTAGTATACCAGATACTAATGGCGCACCACTGGTGCGCCATTAGTAAAAAATACTAGTGGCGTGATACTAATGGCGCACCACTAGTGCGCCATTAGTAGGCAAAACTGGTGCGCCATTAGTAGGCCTTTTCCTAGTAGTGGGGAGATCGCTGATGCGGTCCACCCGAGATTCTACGGTTTCCTGGGATCCGGTGGGGGTGGGGTTGCTTCTCCCCGCGCTGCCGGGTGCGGGATCTACAACAGGCGTCGCCGCTGGCGGGAGCCTCATCTTCTTAAGCTGGGTCACCGACTCCATTTTCCTCGAGGCGTCGCGTCGTGCTCACGTATTTGAGCAGAGAGTAACGAATGACGAGCCTAGTTGTAGTCTTGAGCGAAGAAGAAGGGGATCTGGGGGTTTTCTGTAGGAGTGAGGAAGAAGGGGAGCTGGGGTTTTCTGCAGGAGTGAGGTGAGGAATTTGGCGGTACGAGTGGAGCGAGCTGACGTGAGGTGGGTGGGAGCGAGGAGGAAGAAGAGCACCCAAGTTTTTTTGGGGGGGGGGCGGTGTGCTGGGTGTGGGTAGCGCCTCTCATTCAGTAAATATATGGGCTTTTGAATTGATTTTACTATTTACTAGTGTGGATGGGGTGTTTTGCCTTGGGCCCGAAGAAACAATTACTACTAGTACAGTGGAGACACTCTCTGACTACCGGAAAAACAATTACTACTAGTACAGTGGAGACACTCTACCGCTTCTGGCTCCTCCTAGGTCATTGAAACGTCTCCCTCTACTGAATGCCGTTATACTTTTGATCACCGACATGCGGGCCATGCAGCGCGCGGGCCCAAATTCCATCCACCAAATTAGAAGGCAATATGCAGGTAGAGAGTCACCGCGGTCGTAGCGCGGCAGTAACGAGTCGTCGTATCACAAAACCTCACCTCCCCGCAGTCTAAGTTTGACAGACGAAGCAACCATCATTTCGCTCTTCGCTGAATCCCCTTCTCCCTCACCGTCTTCAAGAAAGGCAACACTCGCATTCCGCCATTGTTCTTCTCTCGAGCGAAGGGAAGGTAAGCGGATCCGTGATGTTGGTATATTTTCGTTCAGAGAAAAAAAGAACTTTTGCAAAGCGATAACCGATCCTCACTCTCTTTTTTGTTTCATTGTCATTGCGATTGTGTTTTCCTTTCGGTGGTCTCCTAGTATTCGGTTTCATGATGGACCAAGGAGAACCAGGCAAAGATCTGCCGATATTGGAGCAGGGCGGATGCTGATCCCCACGAGACAGAGAGCTCCAAGAAGATGGAGGCAACCACCGAAATGACCCGGATATGCTCACGACCACTCATCGAGATGGTCAATGCCCCGCTTGAGGTTACAGCCGTGGCACCGCAGGAGCAGTTTTCCCCCTTCGAGGATGTGTCCCCCGCTTTGAGCTGCCCAAGGTGATTTCCTTCTTTGCGGTCTCGATTGTGGTTTTTCATCTAAGCATGTGGTGATTTTTATAGAAAAGGAAGTATGTGGTGATTAATAATGCAAAATTTTATTAGCTTCGATGCCATGCTATACATAGTGGTTTAAATAACTTGTGTTTCTTATCTTTGAAAAGTAATTCAGAATTTGTTTCATTTCAATTAGAGCCCCGATGCGACATAAGGATTGTGTGGTTGTACATGTCACTCGCTATGAGTGGACGACCTGAATATACGACCGGGAAAACAGAGTTCTTAGGCTGTTGGATACTGGAAGCCATTTGCGGTTATACCAATGAAGAGTTGTATTCCAGCCTCACTGTTGTCAGGCGTGTTGTTCAGAGCACAAGAAGTTCAAAGCTACTCCTTCGTTTGTGAGGCATACTGTTCTTGTCAAGCTTACGCAGGAAGATGACATGGCATGCCTCCACAAACAAGTTTATCAGTGGCAAGGCCACAAGGTTGTCTTCATGAAGATTCACAGGATTGAGCTGCTGCGGGATGTCCTCGATGATGTTCATGGCAAGGTCCGTCTTGTGTCCAGCCCAAATTAGATCGAGGCATGAAATAGTTGCCCCAGCTAGTGTTTAATAGTAGTTTGGATTGTGTCTAATTATCCGAACCTTTCCTGTTATCGACCCCTCTGGGGCTAGTACTATGTTTGAATCCGTCTATGGGAACTGCTGCTACTTTTGTGTGCCCGTGAATCATGTGAGAACCATCGTAATTGAATCCGTCTATGTTTGAATCTGTACTATGTTTTTTCATGAATATGGCATGGTAAGACATACATTGTCACGGTTTATCATACGAGCAGTGTGTGTTTTGATGAAATAGAGCACTCGTTCGAGAACCGTGCGCCGACGTATACATAATTACTTGTAAACACTGTTGGCGCTACCCCACTTGTAAGCAGTTGCGCAAAACACGGCACATTGGCTCAGCTCGCTTCAACACTAGGCTATCGACCATCTAACAATCAACAATCTGATGTCTGACGTATAAGCAACTATGTATCTTGTTACAGTGGTTCATGCAATTAATTGAGGCCACAATGTAATAAATTCCAAATGTTCACACGCTAGTCGAGCGCTCATGTGGAACACTCACATTAAACTCGTCTTCATAAAAAACTTGAAAAGCATAAGTTAAGCAATTTTATACATCTCAATGATTCATAGAACATAACAAACATATACTAGTTCACAGCAAAAGACAAAGTTGTGAGAAGGTTTACAAATCAGGAAAAAACAAGCAAAAAGGCTTCTACGAGCAAAAGGGCCTCCCGGCAGTTTAAATTTCCTGGAGTTCACTCTGGTTTTTTCTTGTTGCCACCATTTAGGGTTAGGTTCTCTCATTCTAGAATAACCAGTTATAATTGTGGTCTCAGCTGGAATGCTGAACTGAACCATGCAGTGTACTGACCAGGTGAAATTCTTGTGCATTCCACTAAATTTAAGCACGACTATTTACAGAAATAAGCAGACCAGAATGCCTCTTGTCCACAAGACCTGTCCAAAAACCGCGTGCAGCCGCTAGCTAGTCCTCGGTCCATGGATGAACTGGTAGAAAGTGCATTCCGGACTAGGATGCAGTTGTTTTCGCTCGTCCCTGCACTGTAATCAGGAAGTAAAATGTACGAATCAGCTTCTTTTAGATTGCGTTGGTCATTCTACCTTAGTTACCACCAATGTAGGGATACCTTGAAGACAGGAGGTTAGACGACGGCAACAAGGGATACCCATCTCATTTCTTGTGATTGTACTAAAACTGAGGTGTGTGCTTTTGATTGCGGGGATAGAAACGATACGGAGACAGACATCCTGAAACGATATGGAGACAGACATCCCTGTTTGCGCAAATACGAAATACGGTTATTTAAACAGTGACATATATTACTACTTTCCCCCGTTTCCTCTTAGAACCAAGTCCTAGATTCATGCTACAGCTTTCCCACTTTCTTCCCTGTTTGAACCAACGCTTTGAGTCGACTGTATGAACTAGCTTTACTTCTAATGATAGTAGAAGTCTACGTGGCTTTGGAACAGCAGACAGAAGTAGAAAGGGATCCACACGAAGGGAGCTGGGGCAGTAGAGCAAGGCAGGTTTCGAAGGAATATATACCTGAGGGTCGTCGGCATGTGGCAAAGACGGCGTCGGGAGGCCGCATCTTGGCCACAATACCGTAGGGAGGAAGAAGGGTCGAAGGCCCTCCGGAGCCGGTGCTCTCTCGGAGAGAACGGCACGGCCGCCTTGGTCATGGGCAGCCGTTGGTCTCCTCCCTCGCCGCCGACGACAGCGTGAATGATGCACCTACACCCCTGCCCCGGTCGAGGTTATCCGGCCAGATTTGTGACCAGCCGTGAGCTGAGAGAGAGTGTGGCCACCTATGTCTTGCTTAGATCTGAAGAGCATGAGAGAGTGAATGAGAGGAACCCTAGTAAAGCAAGCGCTAAGGCTCCTGCTTTTATATATAGTGGAGTGATTTTGTTGTACCAGCTTCAAAAAAAATGCGCTCCTACGTGTACCCGCGAGTGGGTGTGAGAGAACTAGTGCGTGCGTGCACAACTTCTCTTCATGAGAGTACAATATACAATGCCCAAAGAATGTTCGCCGCAAGAGTAATAGTATAAGTGTGTGACGTGTGAGCTAAAATAAAATGTGCGCGCCGTCTTTTGTTTTTTAGAAGTTTTGAGGGTAGGGTGTGAAGAGGACATATGTGCATGACGTCTACCTGCAGATAGACGGTGTGTGCGACGTGCGAGTCTGTGAGAGGACTCGGGCGAGTCGTGACTCGTGAGGGTGCGTGTGCGTGAGAGAGAGGGGGCACGTATCAATGCAATGCATGTGTCCGTAAATCATTATCCGACAAACGTTCGCCACAAGCCTTTTCCGGTCGAACGCCGTAAGAACCGTTAGATCGGCATCCGGCGGTGTCGGTTTGCCATGTCATTTAACAGAACAGCCACTCCTCCTACACACAAATCTTCCACGTGAGTGTTAGCAACTGCCGTATGCTCCCTCCGTTCTGAAATGCAGTGCATATAGGATATAGCTTTATTGAAAATTGGAACCTCGCAAACTTTTACCGAGTTTACGTGTACCAAATTGCACATGTAGAATACCCTGTATATATCATTTCATTCATCTTCGAGAGGTAACTATAAAGATGGGTGAGGAGTCTACAAAGAAATACCATCGTATCAACCGCAACAATTTCAAGCATCCTTTAGTGTCGAGGAATATCATAGGAACTCTATATGATATGATTTTTTCCTTTAGAGCCAATTGGTTCATAGGAATAGATTCATATACTCCACATTTCAAAGGAAATAAACATGATATCATTTCTATAGCTTTGGAGCCACTTGGCTCATATGAATGGATTCCTATACTCCCTTAATTTCAAATCCCTCCTCATAGGAATTGAGATACATGTCATCTCTAGATTCAATAGAAAAGTTCCTATGATGTGAACCAAATGACATCTCTTTTCCAATCCCTACTCATAGGAATTGAGATGCTCCATGTCATCTCTTTCCCTACAACTTCCATGTATACATCTTCTATTCCTAAATAGATAGTACAACCCACTAGTAGTTTTTTCCAAAACATGCAAGTATGGCACAAGAACTATATAGTGTGCCAATAACTTTGAAAGATAGTCGCTGGATGAAGCTAACCCAACAGTGCAGAGATAGGCAAATCCGAGCACTTCTGGCCGTTGGATATCATCAACATTCCACCATATCTGCCACATGTACAATTTAGAAGACTCCATGGTTGAACTTAAGCAGAATGCACAAACCTCAAAACACAAGCACTTCTCCTTTGTTCTAGAATCTTCTGTATCATAATTGATTATTTTTTCTAAATGAATTGCCATTATTTGTTTTTACTTTATGATTTACAATGCACAACCCCATGAATCTTAACATTTTTATAAAACTAATTGATTTTGAATGAGATGAACTATAAGAACTAAAAGAACATCTACATCATGCATATATGACTCAAAGCTTTACATGCTATAGTGTGTATTTATTCATAATTTGGTTTCGAAATCTCATGCGTTCAATACATGTGTACCTTACTAGTTTTAAGTAGAGTAGAAAATTTCACGTGGCCCCGGGTATATCAAAATGCAGGGCCCATGCATCATTGCCTTTTGGTCGAACCTACGTCCACAATTTTTTGTACGTACTATATCTCCACTGGTCCCCGAACCCAAAATGCTGCCTCGTTCCCGTAAAACCAAGCTTCCCACACATATTTAAGGCGTCGACTCGAACCCATTTACTACGACGTGGCCCCGCACGCCGTAGTACTCCTACAAACCCTACCGCCGCACTCATCATCGGTTTTCTTCAAGAAGACGAGGGAGAAGCCGATTTGTAGTGGAGGCGCTTAAAAAAAGGATCTATAGTGGAGACCCGTACCCTAGGGTGCCCTAGGTAGCTGCCGCACGCATCATTGTTTTCTCTTTTCTTTATGCCCTTGCACCCTAGAATGAAATGATGGTTGCTTCGTCCGTCCAGCACTCCAGCTTAATGCGGGAAAGGTGGGGCTTTGTGATTTGACCCCTCACCGCTCATTTTCTACTACTGCGGCGCTCCGACCGGGGTGCCTCCAATTACAACCGCTGCTCCAAACTATAATTTGGTGCATCGCATGTGGAACAAGACGGTGGATGAGCCACATGTCGGCCAAAGGGGTCCTGTTAAGTGTGCCGCCATTTCGTGTGCGGACCGACCCTGCTTGAGTTGCTACGCCAACACGACAGGAGCAGCCTACCACTTGGTTTTTCTCCTTGGTGAATCCCGACTATATTGATCTAAAAAGATACCTGCTGAACTACCCTCTCCGTCTCGGTTTTTTTATTTTTAGGCGTCTGGGTTTATAGGGCCTGCATGTAGTTCTATGTCATAAAAAGTATATCATTGGATTCTTAAGCGGATGTAGTTGTATATAAAAGTCGAGCGGGGCTTTTCCTGCGCGGTAGGCGGCGGGGAAGTTCCGCCTAGTCGGTTCGACAGAGACGCGAGAAGACGAGGGAGTAGGCTGCTGCAAACGTAGGGCTGTGTGATTTGACAACGAGTTACTGCTGGACAGGTGAGGCCCCATGATTTGACTTGCCATTATCATTTTAACTGCGGTGCTACGACCAGCGTGAGGCTCCCAATTCCTGAACACCTCCATACAAGTGCTTCTCCCAGTGCTCCACCATGTAGTAGAGGCTGGCTCTTGCATGAGAGCCCACTTCTCCACTTTTTCCTTGCCTCTCTTTCCTCCACATATGCAAAAATGCCATGTAGTAAAGCGCACTATTGTACTTACTGATGCATGTACAAGTTCATGGAATTTTAGTGGTCATTCATGCATTTGTTCTAATTAATGCCTCGGTAAACATAACTTCTTGAGAAAAACGAGCGTACTAATTACTTGTGCAAACTACGAAATTAATTCACCTTGACCGTCTACCTTGGTTGGAGAAATTTTGAAATTGAGCCATAAAGCTGGAAAGGAGGGAGTAGTAACTTTTGTCTCGATTACTATTTGTGGCCTTGTATAGATGCAAAATGTATTTTTTATAGTGGCCTTGTATAAGTAAATGGAGGGAGTACTAACCAAAGTACGTAGTAGGGATGAGGAGTAAACGGAGGGAGTAGTAAAATTTTCTCCTCCTGTTGGGAGCCACCGTGCGCGTGGGCGAGGGAGCAGGCGTAAAGGCATACAGTAGTAGTAGTAGTAGTACTACTACTACTACTCGTAAGCAAGCTTCACCTCATCCTGCGAGCCACCGCGCCCGTGGGGGGGGGGGGAGACGACGTACTAAGCAAGCTTCTCCTCGTTCTGCGAGTTGACGGGACACATCAAAAGTCTTGCCTCTAAGGTAGGCCCCACATGGTTTACCTCTTTTTTTAATTTAACATAATGCGCCAAGTCGCAATTTGTTTGTTCACCCGTGGTAGACGATCCTCCCTCCACCAAGTGGACAACCAGTACACGTGCCAAATTACCACGTGGGCTGCCTTTTTCGTACAGAAATGATCTCCACCGTGTACCCGCGCGGGTGTGGTTGGGAAAGAGACGGGAGTACGTGCGCCGTGCGTGCACCTCTTATCTTCGTGCATGTCCCCCACCTACGTGGGTGTGTGTGAGAGAGATACGTACAAACCTAGACATAATGTGCCATCCATCCCCATGCCTCCGCCCAGTCCGACCACCAGTCACCACCACGCCCCACTCCTCCTCACCTTATCTCTCATCTTTCTCCCTCCATTTTTATATACAAGGGCCCACTATCAAAATTACAATTTGCAGATATACAAGGCCACTAACACTAATCGATGCAATATTAATGGTGTTTGCCTCGTGGTACTAGCAAAGGAGGACATTAATTATCCCTTGCATGCATGCGGAGTTTGTAAAAAATGCATCTTGATGTTCCATGCAATGCACGGGCATCTTGCTAGTCCATGAAAACAACACATGGAAAAATTCCACGGCAAACGAGGGATTTGAATCTGTTGGGAGGGGCTGTTTGGATCTTGCCCGGGGTAGCCAAAATATTGGCGACCCTTTTGTCCACCGGTGCCTTTGCCACCGATGAACGAGGAATGGCTCAGGTGCTCATGCTGTCATGCATCCTCCAGCGCGCACGTTGGAGACGAGATCGCACGTGCTGTGTTTTTTTGTCCCACAACCCCGCCCGCAGACCGACCGACGACCCATAAATTACGCCATCCAACCGTAGCCGCACACATTATGACAACAACTCAACCAACCGGACGAAATTCACGCAAACACGTAGAAAAACTGATATTTCATATAAACAACGACGGAAATCATATAAAATACCGGATTTTCATACAAACATGACGGATTTCATTACATTCAAATGAACCACGCGGTGCTAGTTTTGGACAGCACAGGTATATAATACCTGGCCTAAATGGTCGCCCGCCGATCGATTTGTGTTCCTCATGTCCGGCAGCACGATCACCGGACTCCCAGGAGCCCCGGAGGTATATGCTTCAGCGCAAAGGATGGATCGCTTCCCCACTGCCCAACTGATATCATTGGTTGGTGCCGTAAGATGATGGTGGCCGGCACCGTTTCGAGTCATCACCGGCCACTACTTCGCCATGGCCGGCACCGGCTCGAGTTCATCCTAACATTCCCCTCTTCCGTGGAGCCCATGCGGGGTCGACGAAGGTCCTCGCAACAAAAGCATCCGGCAAGACACCTGCTGTGTACGCCGGCGTCGCCTCCGCGGTGGCCTTCATGGGACCCAAGCGGCAGCGGCCTCCCGTGTTCTACTTCTCCTCGATGATGGCGGCGGACGCGAGGCGCTGCCACCGACTCGCCGCTCTCTCCGCACTCGGCTTCGCTGCTTGCATGGCGCGGCCGCCGGCATGGAGTCTCGGCCACAGAAATGGGAGACGCGGTACGAGGCGGCGGCGTGGACGGCAACAATGACGCCCGTGCGCCGCTCCTCGTCGAGCTGGCCTGGAGCGGCGAGTTGCTGAACCGCGCGCCGGCTTGGGGCGGCAAGTGGCTCTGTCGGGCGAGGGTAGGGAGGTAGATCAGCGGGCTGCATAGCTCGTATTCGGCGGGCTACCCAGCCGGCTTGGATGCGGAATAACTACTCTTCATAAGCCATTGTAAGAGTGGACAAAATGGTGGTGGAGATAGGGGAGCGGCGGAGGTGTGCGATTCTTGGCCGACATTTGGCCTTGTTTAAATACGAGATTAAATAGACGGCGGACGGGAGGAGCTCGGCCGGCGTTGCGTTTAACGTCGGCCCGGTCATGAACGGACGTGTGTCCAGAGTGGGTTTCTCGGCTTCCACACGGGCGGGTTTCATGGAGGCATTTGAATGCGGCACGGAGGCGTGTTCAGCCGGGCGCGCCGCGAGTGGCGCCCTCAACTCTGACCTAGGACACCGCATCGTTCTTCCAATGACGTGTGGGCTCTTTGGGTGCATGGCCTGCATGTCAGTGACCCAACGCAGGCAGTGCACAACAGAGGAACCTTTTGTCGGCCAGGGCGGTCAAAAGCGGGCATTTCATAAACCGATGATTGTTCATTGAGTGTGACGTCATCTTTTTCATGTAGATAAGCCTACTATGTTGATAGCCCGTTCGATACGTTGTGATTCATAAAGACCGCTGAAAACATCAATGTTCTGCTTATCATAGATAATATTGATTAATACCCGTAACAATCCATGTCCTTAACAAAGGGTGCATGCACGTATAGGTTGAGCGTGTGTCTTACGTCGTGTGCTGTGTGCATGCATGCATGCGAGTGTTGCGTGCGTGCAAGGGTACGTTTCAGTGTTGCATGCATGGGTGCGTACGAGCTTGTGTTCGTGAGTGCATGTGTACGTGTCAGTGTTGCACGCTAGCATGCGTGCGTGTGTATGTTATGTGTATGTGTCAGTGTTGCACGCCTACATGCATGCGTGTCTTGCGTGCGTGCATGTGTACGTGCGGGGTGAGGCTAAACGTCAGTCGACTGACTTTTTCATCTCTGGTCATTAGATTTTCCAGCCGTTGGATACGAAATCAAGGGCCTCTAGTTTATCATCAAACTCCACCCCCCTGAGCCGCCAGCCACCACCGGTCGAACTGCCAGCCCGTGCCGCCCGTGGCCGGCCCGCCCTCCCCAAAACCACTCCCCACCACCGGTCCGCCGCCGCACCGGCCATTCCTCTAGCCCCCCCTCCCCCGCGCCGAGCTTTTTCTCCAGGGATCCCCACCCCACCGCCCAATGAACGCCCCTCAACCGGGTGATCGCCAATCTAGAGGTCTCACGACTTGAATACCCACCGACCACTAATTTATTACCATTTCATCCTTCATATACGCGCTGACGGGTGGGCCCTATGTAATGTGCACTGCTGAATGTGGACTGTTTGACTGGTCAATTGATCGTGTTATCAACAAATTACGGAGCTGTATAGTGAGCGAGTGACCGTATGATCACCCTAAAATGTACAGACTCAAACTACCATTTCTTTCTTTCATATACGGGCAGACAGGTGGGCTCACGGTTACGCGCCCCGATGGTGCAACACTAGTTGCGCCGCGTGGAACGTTTGAATGGTCAATTGATTGTGTCATCAACATAATACAGAGTTGTACGGATGAGCCAGTGACCGTATATTCATGACATGTAGTTGTTTAACACGGTACAGACGCAAGGGCTCATATATACGCGCAAGCACTCACCGCTATAAGCGCACACATGCGAAGCCTACCCCTATGAGCACCTTTGAGAGAGTGGGCCAGCATATATGATCTTGAGATTTTACGAAGTCACCATAGGTGCCTCGTAGTCGAGTGGAACGTCTCCTCCCACTGAACGTACATCGCTGGAAAATACTGAAGTAACACAAGATAAATGCGACCACCGGGACTTTAACCTTGGTGGGCTCGAGAAACCACTGTCCTCTAACCATCCAACCACATGTTGGTTAGCACGACAAAATGTATGTGGTGACCGTGATGAGCTTATTCTAAAGTCCAGTGACCATATCGTGCTTTCGCTTCAAATACAATGACCGTAAGTGTAAATCAACAAAATACGGAGCACGCATCAAATGCAAAGTCTGTCAGTGTCATCAACAAAATATGGACACGTATCATGAGCTATATACCGTTGTACTATTGTATATGCTTATTTTCTTAGTGGCCCATTGCGTGTGTGGTGTGGTGGGCACATCATTTCTAGTTGTGGTGGGTCAACATCAAGACTCATGGGTCGGTTCCATCCTGCACCACATATAGGTTGGACCGAGATGTGTTATCTGAAGACCCATGTGGAGGACTCGGCGTACAACACGAAGCTACCAGAGTCGCGAAGACTCTATCCCCACTGGTGATAAGCCGACTATATATGATTTGTAACCCTAGGCCCTTAGTATGTTATACAAGCTTGGGGCTAGTTAAATCGATAGTATATACACACGCACAATGCTCGGTATTCACGTGTACTTTGTACACACCCTATCACTAATATACTGATGCAGGAGTAGGCTCTTTCTTCAACTGCAAGGGTCCGATCCGAACTAGGGTAAAACTTTGCCTCGTATTACCATCCAGCCTAACAACCAGGGATATCCTACCGAATGACGATATGATGAAATCATATCTGCCAACTACTAAGAGAGAGGTGTGTCGGGGGGGGGGGGGGCAATGTGTGCGAGAGAGGCCTAAAGATAATGTGCGTGCGGGAGACACGTAGGCACATATATGTGCGTATAGAGGGCTAGTAGAGACCGTGCATGTGTATATATGCATGTGAGAGAAATAGTGTTTTCCAACTGAGATTAGTGAAAAGAGTGGTACATAGTAGTCGAGAAGAGAGAGAAAGCAGAGAGAGCATGTGTGTGAGACATCCCGACACCCTGAGAGAGATTGTGAGCATGTGTGAAAGAGAAATGCCGATGCATATAAAGTGTGTGCACTTATGCGTTAGATAGAGAGATATATAACGCGTTTGTGAGAACGGGGCGAGGCATAGTGTACCTACGTGTAAAAGGCAGTTCTACACATTAAATTAAAATATAAATGGCATTATTATTTTTGGATGAGATCATGAATTTTGCAAATTGAGTATGGACAAAAATCAGTCTATCAGACACCCATACTCTATTGAATTCTAGCATGTGCATGTGTTTATTTCATATTATCGATCCATAGAGTTTGAGCGGTTTAAAATACAGGCAATGGATGCTTTTGCAATTCATATATAAACATTAATTAGTGCACTCCATGTTGTTAGTGTTCAGCACTTTATACATTTGTCACTTGCATGGATACATTCCAAATTGCTAGCTACGAAATAGAATACACGTCGAATTCAACATAAAGGGGGCTTCGAAGATTCGAATTCATAGGAAGTGCATTCATCTATTTGAACCCGAGATAATGGCATTTGTAAATCATATGTATAAGGGGGCATCAATCTTTGTTGTGAGTTTGAACATGCTATATATATTCATACACATATCTAACTTTTCTTTTTTTGCAACCAAGGAGATTATATCTGGAACCATGCATGAACCGAGGTAAGTTGCATATTTTTAATATATACTCGTGTACAATGTATATTCAAATGTACCCCTCCATTCCAAAATAATCGTAGCTTTAGGATTTTCAAGAGTAAAGATTTGTGAAGTTTGACAAATCCTGAAAGTTCAATTCAAGAGAACCGAAAACATTAATGCTACGCTCCCAAATATTGAGCAAGCGCCAAATAGGCCTCTGGTCACCCAAAACCACTTTGAGACTAATGTTTTGGCGGTAGGAAATTCTTGTCCCGACTCTGGCCCGTGTAGCCTATCGGCCCGATGTCCAAAGGTCTAAACCTGGGTAGGTTTGTAACTTCACCAAGACGCCTTGATCTCAACCGCCTCCGAGAAGCATTCATACGCCATGGGCGCCTAAACACCCATGCGCTCGGCCAAAATCTATCCCGCCCACATTTGGGACACCTGACATGACTGTCCTACCCCCAACCCGCAATATGTCCGAAATTTTAGATGGGGGCAAAGTTTGTAACTTTCCCAAATTTCAAACAAGCGCTTCTCAAACCGAACATTGTTCCCCCTTAGTTCCCCGCCTCCCTCCGTTTCCCCATTCATACTCTGTGGGCGCGAAAACGCCCTCTCCACCAGCCGTGAAACCCCAGCCTCCTCCGTCGGTCCGTCCTCCACCCCATAGCGGCCGATCCACCGCTGCCCTCCTCCATCACACCGGAGCTGGTACCCCGACGTCGTCGTCCAACGCAACCGCAACCACAACACCCTTAAGGACTTAGCAGCTGAAGCCGAGGCAGAGCTGCCTCCACGACGCCGACGACGACGTGCGCCGTACCAGAACCACTCCGACCACGCCGTCCTGCGCCTCACTGCTGCGGCTCCACTGTCGCAACCGTCCACCGCACCGGAGCTGTTCCCGCTACGTCATCGTTCACCGCCTCGGATCTACTTCCCCACCGCCAACAGACGGCCACCGCACCACGCTCAACAACTTGGCCATGGGTTCGTCCAAGGCTGCACCGTCCTCCACAACTTCTGGTTTCCGGCGAACAACAAGAAGATCGCCGGAAAACAGAAGGAGGACACAACACTGCCAACAGAAAGAGGCACTCCTCTTCCCTTATTTGTGCAAATCTTACGTCTCCGCTCACACCATATTAATCCCACAAAAGAAACTAGTTGAGCGCTTCTTACTGCATCTTCTTCGTGATACTAAATGCACAAGGTTTCCTCCCTTTTACTATTTCAGCTTTGCTAGAGGTCAGTAGCCCGCCTGGATTTCAATTCAGGGTCAGTCGAACCGCAATTAAAAGAAGCAGCACCCGCTTAGGCGTGCAGAGCACCTAGCGGCGCATCGGTGTCTATCATAGGGGTGTGGGGCACAGGAGCTGCTTGCGCCCGATCTGGAGGTCGGCAGGGCTTGAATGGATGGCCGGGGGGGGGGGGGGGGGGGGGCCAAGCACGGCGGTGCGGTGAGGTCGAGGGGAGGGTGCAGGTAGGGGAGGAATACGGGGCCGGTGGTCGCTGGCATTTCGAGGAAGATTGTCAACACTGACTGGCTGGAGGTAGATGAAGGCGATCTTCCCATTCTTTGTACATCAGACAGTGCAGAAAAAATGGACTGACCTATTTGCTTTCAGTCGACTGTTATTTTCATAGAATCCTGTAGTAATTTAGTGTGCCATGCATGTTGTAGAGCTATCATATGTCTCCCGTCATTTATTTCTCACCGACCTGCTATCTGCTACCTTTACCTTTGTACTAATTGTGCACACACTTCACCCATACTCACACTATTGTTTTTTTATGCATGGGTATTTCAGACTACGGCCTTGGCGTTGATGAATGTAGAAAAGAAAAGACGAAAGTCGCTCGGTGTAATTGAAGACAAACACTAAGCGTTTCAGCGCTCTAATGGGTGCGATGTCGTGATTGGAGGCGATGGCGTAGCTCTGCAGTTGATGATCTCAATTGCCACACACAACCATCGCAGGTGCTTGCTTTAACTTCGCGCTGTCAAATGAGGTTGCATGTTGCATATGGTGTCTAGCTTGTATTGCTTCCAATTTGGTTAAATTGCATCTGCTTACTTTAAACATTATACCTTTGATAATGACATGCCTTCCTGTTTTCGATACATACTACATATGTCTATTAACCATGTTCGTACATCAAACTAATGCTCTTTTGTATCCCTAGTCAATCACTTATGATGAGACAGTCACCCGGGTGGGTTACTGTGAGACGCCCTACTCGTTTAAAGAGTGTAGTGTCATCCTCCCCACATGATTCTCAAGAAACAGCAAGGCTAAATGAAGATAGTCAACGTTGCTCTCTAGTTGATCACCGCAATTCCCCCACACCACCATCGCAGGTGCTTGCTCTTACTTGGTAGTGTGATATGTGGTTGCATGTTGCATATGGTGTCTACCTTGTAATGCTTGTAATTAGGGTAAATTGCATTTGCTTAGTTAACACATTATACCTGTGAATATGACATGCCTTCCTGTTTTTGGTACATACTACGTCTTTCTATTAACCATGTTCTTACATCAAACTACTTTTCTTGTGTATCCCTCATCAATGCTCCTAATTTATTAAATTGCATCTCCTTAGCTTACACATTATACATGTGAATATGACACGCCTTCCTGTTTTTGGTACATACTACATCGCCTATCACACCATGTTCTTACATCAAACTCATTCTTGTGTATCCTGCGTCTATCGCTTATGATGAGAGCGATCACAGCGTGGGTTAATATGAGACGTAATACTCTTATAAAGAATGCAATTTCATCCTCTCCACATGATTCTCAAGAAACAGCAAGCCTAAATGAAGACATTGAGCGTAGCTCTGTGCACGAAGACCGCACTTCCCCTCGCCACCATCACGGTGCTTGCTCTAACCAGCATGATGTGATATGTGGTTGCATGTTGCATACGGTGTCTAGCTTGTAATGCTTCTAATTAGGGTAAATTGCATCTGCTTAGTTTACACACTATACCTGTGAATATGACATGCCTTCCTATTTTTGGTACACACTACATCTATGTGTTAACCTTGTTCTTACATGAAACTACCTCTCTTCTGTATCATGCATCAATCCACTTATGATGAGTCACCTTTATTCGTTGCATATTGCATATTATTTCTAGCATGTTGCCATGTATTGCTTCTAATTTGGTCAAATACATTTGTTAGGGCACCCTTTTAATTCGGCAAAGTGATATAGGTTTCATCTTTCATATGGTTTCTAGCTTGCATCGATTCTAACAAGTTCAAGCACATTGTGCTTAGTTTACATTTTATACATCATACATGTCAATATGTCACGCCGTCCTGTTTTTCATACATGTTCCATGCTATCATGCGACTGCCTTACATGAAAGTAGTGTTCGTCAGTATCATGCATCAATGAGTTCTGAAGAGCAAATTTTATTCCTTTTTCTTGTGGGGTTGACTTGACAAGGCAAAATCAAGAAAGAGGAAGGAAAAGAGTAAGGAAGGCGATGATGGTGGTCCTCTGCTGACAACGTAAACGGAGCATTTGTATCGATTCTCCTTGTACTGATAGTGCATTACAAGGTCCAAGTCTCCGCTCCCCTACTCCACCATCCAAGGTGCTTGCTCTAACTTGGCAGTGTGATATCTGGTTGCATGTTGCATATGGTGTCTAGCTCGTATTACTCCTAATTAGTGTAAACTGCATCTGCTTAGCTTACACATGATACATGTGAATATGACACGCTTTCCCGTTTTTGGTACATACTATATCATCTATCACACCATGTTCTTACATGAAACTACTCTTCTTGTGTATCCTGCATCAGTCACTTATGATGGGACACCTTTAAGTTGGCAGTGTGATATTGGTTTGCGTCTTGAATATGATTTCTAGCATGTATTGCTTATAGTTTGATGAACGCCACCTATGACGAGACCGTTTTAACTTGGCAGAGTGATATTGGTTGCACCTTCCATATGGTGTCTTGCAGTGTTTCTAATTTGTTGAAGTGCCTTCTGCTTAGTTACCACATCATAGGTGTGAATATGTCAAGCCGTCCATTTTTTCGTACATATTCCATCCTCGTATCATGACTTTGCCTTTCATCAGAGTAGTGTTCGTCAGTATCATGCATGAATGAGTTCTGAAGAGCAAATGATATTCCTTTTTCTTGTCGGTATGACCTCACAATGCAAAATCAATAAAGCTTAAGGAAATTGGCAAGGCATTGGATGATGGTGGCCCTTAGAGCAAGCTGAAGCGGAGGTTCTCTACAGATTCTACTCCGCCATCCTCCCAACAAGATTCGCAAGACAACGCCCAAGGCTAGGCAGGTCAACGTGGCAGTGTAGATGATGAGCACATCTCCCTACTCCACCATCGAGGTGCTTGCTCTAACTTGGCACTATTATATGTGGTTGCATGTTGCGTATGATGTCTAGCTTGTATTGCTTCTAACTTTTGAATTGCATCTGCTTACTTTACACATAATGCTGTGAATATGACATGTGTTCCTGTTTCTACGTCGGACTACTATTCTTGCATATCCCGCATCAGTCACTTATGATAAGGCACCTTTAAGTCGCCACTTTGTGATATTGGTTGTGTCTTGCATATGATTTCTAGCATGTCTTGCTTCTAATTTGTTGAAACGCCATACAGTCTGATCGAACTTGGCGAGTGATATTGGTTGCATCTTTCATATGGTGTCTAGCTTGCGATTGCTTCTAATTTGTTGAAATGCCTTCTGCTTAGTTGCCACATCATAGGTGTGAATATGTCACACCATCCTGTTTTTCATACATATTCCATCCTCGCATCATGTGTTTGCCTTTCATCCGAGTAGTGTTCGTCAGTATTATGCATGAATGAGTTCTGAAGAGAGAATTTTATTCCTTTTTCTTATCGGTTTGACATCATAATGCAAAATCATTACAGCTGAAGGAAATTAGTGCAGCGGTGGATGATGGTGGTCCTTCCGAGCAACTCAAACAGGGGTCTCTACAGATTCTACTCCGCCATCCTCCCAACAAGATTCGCAAGACAACACAAGGCTAGGCAGGTCAACGTAGCTGTGTAGATGATGAGCACATCTCCCTACTCCACCATCACAGTGCTTGCTCTAACTTGACACTATTATATGTGGTTGCATGTTGCGTATGATGTCTAGCTTGTATTGCTTCTAACTTGAATTGCATCTTCTTACTTTACACATAATGCCCGTGAATATGACATGTGTTCTTGTTTCTAGAACATCGTCTACATGATGAGCACATCTCCCCTACTCCACCATCACAGTGCTTGCTCTTACTTGGAACTGTTATACGTGGTTGCGTTTTCCGTATGATGTCTAGGTTGTATTGCTTACGATTATGTTGAATTGGATCTGCGTAGCTTACAACTTATACCTGCAGCGATCACTTACCCATAAGACACATTTAACTTGGGACTGTGATGTAGGTTGCATCTTGCATTGTTTTCTAGCTTGTATTGCTTCTAATTTCTTGAAATGGCACTTCTGACGAGACACTTTTTACACGATAGAGTGATATTGGTTGCATGTTCATATGGTGCCTAGCTTTCATTTCTTCTAATTTTGTTGAAATGCCTTCCGCTTACTGTTTTTTCATACATATTCCATCCTCCTATCGTACATGTGAATATGAAACGTTGTCTATTTTGTATATATTCCATCCTCCTATCCTGTGCTTGCGTTACATCAAAGTAGTGTTCGTCTGTATCATGCATCAACCAGTTATACAGAGCTAATTTTATTCATCTTCTTGTGGTTTTGACTTCATAAGGCAATATCAGAAAATAGGAAGGAAAAGAGTAAGTTAGGGGATGTTGGTGGTCCTCCGCACCGACGCAAACAAAGACTCTCTAGATTTGCCCCTGCTACTGCTAATGAAATTGAAGTCCCAAGTCTACATGATGAGTTCATCTCACATGCTCCACCACCGCAGGTGCTTGCTCTAAGTTGACGGTGTGATAATTGGTTTCATGTTGCATATGTTGTCTAGCCTGTATTTCTTCTATTTTGATTAAATTGCACCCTGAGTTTATCGTTATACATGTGCATATGACATGGCTTTACGTGTCTAGAATACCTTGCATCTATCTATCATACAATGTTCTTACATCAATCTTTGTTGTTGTGTATCCCGCATCGATCACTCATGATTGGATGCTTTTAACATGGCAGTTTGATAGTGGTTGCATCTTGCATTGATTTCTATGTTGTCTTGCTTCTAATTTTCGAATTGCCACTTATGACAAGACACTTTTAACTTGGTAGAGTAATATTGGTTGCATCTTTCATATGGTGTCTAGCTTGCATTACTTCTATTTTCTTGAAAATCATACCTTAGTTTGCACATCGAAGCAGTAAATATGTCATGCCGTCCTGTTTTTCTTACATATTCCATCCTCATACAGTTGTCTTACATCAAAGTATAGCTTTATGCGTATCATGCATCAATGAGTTACGAAGAGTGATTTTATTCTTTTGTGTCGTGGCTCTGACTTGACATGGCAAAGTCAAAAAGAGTAAGGAAAATAATATAGTAGGGAGTCTTTGTTACACAAATGCGGTGAAACGAAAAAGGTTACGCCGTCGAGATTCATTTGGTACTTATAGTGCGATAGAAGGTCCAAGTCCACGGATAAATCTACAAACACAAGATCACTGCTCCACCACCGCAGCATCCGCTTCAACTGTACCAGCATCTCAACCAGTTACTCATTTGTTTGCTCCGGAACTGGCTAGTTCCCAAGCTGCCTTCACACCTAACACTACTTCCAAAGCACTGCTGACACAACAGGACTTGGCAAGATCAGATGAACCTCATGAGCATCAACACCAAGACGGTACCTGACCGAGTCAAGTTGCAGTTGCATGCTCCTTTATATGTACTCTCATAGTTTGATGTACACTAACACTTTCCATATTCGTTGTTGAACTAGCACCACGGTGCAAGCAGAAACAGACATCAGGGATAATGCTTGACAGATTAACCAATTCTAAAGGAGGAAGAATGGAGATCCATTTTGAGGCAGGTTAAAAAAGGCCACGTGATGCTATAGAGTCAGCCAAGTTAGTATCAGAGGCATCCGCTGTTGTTAGGTGTCATGCACGTATCCTCCCAACGTGGATCCAGTACAGGAATGAGAAAGATAATACCCAGTTTAACACCTTCCTTGACCATTTATCCGTAAGTAATGTTATTCATCGCAATTAGTAATATTGTCTTGCTACATCCCATACTTTCTAGCTTCCTCCTAATAAGACTCACATTATTTTTTCAACAGATGAGGTTCAAGTTGGATCCGAAAGATGATGCAACTGAACAAGCATGCACTCATGTTTTTTAGTCTACTCTGCGAAAGTATTGGTACCACCTTAGAAAATCTCACTTTGAAGGCAAGGCTAACAATGAAATCGCCCAAACATCTCCAGTGGAATATATTACAGATGAAGACTGGACAACCAACGTTAAACACTGGTCTGATCCAAAGTATCAGGTAGGCTATATGTATTTGATCAGAACACATATTGAACTTGTATTTATGTATGTGCCTTACAAGTGTATCTTCTTCTAGGCTAACTATTTGAAGAACAAAACCAACCGTTCTAAAGTGAAATTCCAACAGACAACATGATCTCGTAGCTATATTGCACTGCTTGAGGCTTTTGTAAATAGCTGCTACTTCCTTCTTTTTGTGCCATATTATCGTATCTATATTGACTTGTTCCAAATCTGGAGGAAAGCCCGTGCGGACCAAAAGAACTGAACCGAATGCAATGCAAATCTTCAAGGATTGCCACACCCGGCAAGATGAAGGGCATGAGCACACCAGTTCAAGCCGCTGTTGTAAGTCCTTACTCCTCCTGCCTTCAAGCTGATTGGTTCTGTGATGTGTTCATTTAACTACTTGTTTTGCAGCCAATGTCAGTTACTCTGTTCTCTTTTATACACAGTTGTCTTAAAGTATCATTTCACCTTACATGGTTTAAAAGAGATGAAGGATATTCTTTTGGTCTTGATCTGTAATCTAGTTGTTATGTTCACGCGCACACAATGATAAAATAGGCTGTTTGTTTTATATCTGTTTGCCCATGATATGAATGATGTCATACTATGTTCATCCTACTTTAAACCATGTCTCTTTATCCTTAGATGTCAGCGAATGTGAGGAAATAGACAATACTGATGGGCATGCTACATGGACATATGTTCCGAAAGTGATTTTATTATGTAGTTGGCACTACAATATATGCTAATGTATTACAGTAATTCACCAAAATAAGTTATGTATAAATATTTAACCTACTTTGTTTGTTTTTGTCTCATTAGTAACTTATCCGGTACACTAGTCTACAAGTTCAAACTTTCAGGAAGCTATGGAACAAATGATTGAACAGCCACAACCACCTGAAGGTGACGAGGCTACCTCTTGGCACAATGTCACCTCTTCTTTGGAGTGCGTCATTATCTCTCCACTAACGGTGCAAAAAGCACCTTCTGCGTAATTACGTGTTGGTTGTCAAGGTAACCTCGTCCAAATCGCCCTCTTGAACAAAATCTTCACGCTAGGCAGTGATATATCGTGCTCCGGACACAAGTCTAATCCCTAATGGACGTTGTTTGGAAACAAGAATAGTGGTTGAGAAATGTCGTCAAGATATGAATGGTTTTGAAACAGGACTATCATACATTAAACCGTTGTTCAAGAGCAATGGCAGAAAAGCGGTGGAGATCGTCTTTGCTCCATCAGATTCTACAGCCTGAAACATTAGCACTCAGGTCAAATGATCTATGCTTATATACATCTGATGGTGCTTTTATCCGGAAGGACTGTAAACTTTATGCTAATAGGCCTTTTGTTGTATTGTTGGAATTTATTTTGTTGTGATAAAGCATTTATGATGCTGCCCCAGGCTGCAGTAATTACGACGCTATTTTTGTATAGTGTAGGTTTATCTTAGTAATGTATTCGGCCGAAAGCTTGGCAGGAGCCCAACATGCCAACATTAAATCGGGCCCATTCAATTGGGCTAAAAACTATTACGGGCCAAAATTGACATGTAGCCCACTAAAATATACGGGCCTAAATCAGCATAAGCTTTCATATTTTTCTGGTAGGCCTGTGCCCATAGTGGGCCTTTAACAGGGCTAAACATATTTTGGGCCCTCAGTAAAAATAGGCCGTTTACAGGTGTAAATATCTTGAGCCCATAAATAACACGGGCCTTTAATAGACCGAAAGTGAGATTGGGCCCTGATTGTGCCAACTAACCTTTGGACTTAGCGAGGCGAAATGGTGGCCCATTTACGACGCGGATCTTTGACAGGCCGAAATTCGGACGGTCCGTAAATGCGCCGACCTAATACACGGGCCTTTAACAGGCCGGAACTTCGGTCGAGCTAGATTATCGTCATTTTCATATGGGCCGTTAATGGGCCCGATATGACGTCGGGCCACATATGGCCCATGGTTTACGTCCGGCGTTAACAGGCCGAAAATGACAACAGGAAGAAAGTGGCCCAAATCTATAGTGGGCCTCTAACAGGCCAAAAGTTTTGATGGCCTGTAAATGGGCCCAAATGAAGCCGGACCTTTAACAGGCCAGAAATACACCGTGCCGTGATTCGGCCCAATTACTTGGCAGACTGTTAACGGGCCAGAAGTGACCATGGGCTGCGTTGATGGCAAGTTTAGGACAGGCCGTTGATGGGCCGATTTGACAGAGAATGTTAGGCCTTTAGCTGGGCCGGCCCATTATGGTCTGCAGAATCTTGTGGGCCTTTAGCTGGGCCGGCCCATTGTGGTCCGCAAAATCTTGTGGGCCTTTAGCTGGGCCGGCCCATTATGGTCTGCAAAATCTTGTGGGCCTTTAGCTGGGCCGGCCCATTGTGGTCCACTAAATTTTGTGGGCCTTTAGCTGGGCCGGCCCATTATGGTCCACTAAATCTTATGGGCCTTCGGTTGGGCCGGCCCATTTAAACTTTGTGGGGCTCTGTTGGGCCGGTCCACGTGTCAACATATCATAGGCCCATCTCGGCCGTTGGATGAGTGACACCTGTGCCAACGCGGAGCTAACGCGTGGATCTGTCAGCCAATGAGAATTTTACACGTGGAAAATCGGCATTGGTCGTGGCTGTTAACGGGTTATCGGATCCAAAATCCTACCCGATAGCTTACATCGTTCCATTACGGTGGATGCCACGTGTCGGTCACCCTTGACGAAAGCACTTCTGTGACGCGGGATTTATCGTCATGGAAGTGGACACTTCCGTGATGATAATTTTGGTAATGTCATGGAACACTTCTATGACAGCATAGGTATGACTATCTTGATTCTGTCATAAATTTGTCATGGATGTACATGCATGACAAAAACGCGACCTACTGTGACAAACACGTATCATCATGGAAGTGTATTTTTTTGTAGTGTCATGAGTGCTGTGAGGGCTGCCATGGACTTCGGCTTTTCTTCGCCGAGGTGGCGGGCGAGCCATTCGTCGCGGATGCTATGTTTAAAGGCCGCTAGGGCTTCGGCATCCGGACAGTCGACGATCTGGTTCTTTTTAGTTAGGAACCTAGTCCAGAATTTCCTGGCTGACTCTCCGGGCTGTTGAACTATGTGACTTAACTCATCTGCATCTGGAGGTCGTAGTATGTCCCTTGGAAGTTGTCGCGGAAGGCGTCTTCCAAGTCCTCCCAGCTGCCAATAGAGTTTTCAGGCAGACTGTTTAACCAGTGCCGAGCTGGCCCTTTAAGTTTTAACTGGAGATATTTGATGGTGTGAAGGTCATCTCCGCGGGCCATATGGATATGGAGAAGAAAATCCTCAATCCATACCGCGGGGTCTATTGTTCCATCGTATAATTCGATATTTACGGGTTTAAACCCCTCTGGGAATTCATGCTCCATTACCTCGTCAGTGAAGCAAAGGGGGTGTGCAGCGCCTCTATATCGGGCCGCATTGCGACGTAGCTCAGATGGAGTCCGTCTGCGATTTTCGGCCCGGGCATGACTAGGCTTGTCACGTCCGAATAGATAGCCGTCGTCGCGTGTCGAGGCGCGTCCTCGAGATCCGTAGATTGATCTGGTATGTCCTGCTCTACTGTCCAGGTCCTGTCGAAGGTCATATGTATAACCCCGAGCTGTTTTATCTCTGCCTTTACAGGTGGGGCGGGCTGGTGTTTGACTTGAGTTGCCGCTTTGTCCCGACCACGTGGTGGTCGGTCACCGCATTCTTGGCGATGATGATGCAGGCTCCAGCGCCTCATCATCAAACTGAGGTAGCAATTTGCGCTTCGAGTAACTTTTGGCTGGGTGCTTGAGGCCATATTCTTCGGCTGCCAAGACATCAGTCCATCTATCGTTGAGCAGATTTTATTCAGCTTGAAGCTGCTGCAGCTTCTTTTGCAGGCTCCTTGCAGTGGCTACTAGCCGACGCTTAAAGCGTTCCTGCTCGAGAGGTTCCTCAGGCACGATAAAATCCTCGTTGCCGAGGCTCACCTCATCCTCGGAGATTGGAAGATAATTACTGTCCTCCGAGTCGTCGTGTATGGCCTGTTCATCAGGGCTAACTTGCCTGTCTTCCCGTTCCTCCTGTTCGGAAGCTACCTCAACAGGGTCTTCATTATCTTCGGCATCGTCCGGAGTATTGTTTTCTCCCGTGCCGGTATTGCTGTCTTTTCCCTGACGTGACTTAGAGCGGCACCGCTGACGCCGGCGTTTTGGCTGTATCTCAGGAGGCTCATCCTCAACTGGATCTTATTTGTCATCGTTGTTCGTTCTTTTAGGTGTATCCACCATGTACACGTCGTAAGAAGAGGTGATCGTCTAGCGTCCGGTAAATGACGGGTTTTGGCCCTGCTCCTCATCGGCATCGTCGTCCATACCATCGATGTCTTCGGAGCCGTAATCGAGCATGTCAGTTAAGTCTTCGACAGTGGCTATGAAGTGGGCGGTGGGTGGGAAGCGAAATACTCCGTCATCAGCCTCCAGTTCGAACCGGATATAGTTGGTTGTGAGCCCCCTGCTAAGGATTGTGCTTTTAACGAGTTTAACACGTCGCCAAAGGCGAGTGCCGAAAAATGTCCGTGGAGCTGAATTCGACGATCGATGACTGATCGAGCTCGACGCTCGTGGACGCACATGGTTCGGAACCTATAGCCGGAAACGAGTCTGAGGCTCCAGTGACACAGATTCAACTCGAAGTTGGGTCTGTGTGCGGCTCTGACGCCGCTGGGACTGCGACATCCGTGGCAGGGTTGAGCTTCCCGTTCTCGGATGGCGCGATCTGCTCCAGATCTAAGGCCAGAGCAGTTACAGGTGTTATCTCCTGGGTATGGTACGATGACAGATTTAATTCATGTTCATCATAGTGACGGGGAGCGGCTGCCGTAGTCTCGAATCCGTCAAAGATCAAGTCTACGCGGATACCCATGACGTAGTTCAAGCTTCCGAATCTGACATGATGGCCAGGGGCCTAGCTATCGATCTGCTCCAGATGGCCAAGCGAGTTGGCCCACAGTGTGAAGCCACCAAATACGAAGATCTATCCGGGGAGGAAGACTTCCCCCTGGACATCATTGTTGTAGATGACCGAAGGAGCTATCAAACCTTTTGACGACGGCACAGTGGAACTCTCAATAAAAGCACCAATGTCGGTGTCAAAACCAGCGGATCTCGGGTAGGGGGTCCCGAACTGTGCGTCTAAGGTCGATGGTAACAGGAGATAGGGGACACAATGTTTACCCAGGTTCGGGCCCTCTCCATGGAGGTAATACCCTACTTCCTGCTTGATTGATCTTGATGAATATGAGTATTACAAGAGTTGATCTACCACGAGTTCGTAATGGCTAAAACCCTAGAAGTCTAGCCTATATGACTATGATTGTCCCTTTGGACTAAGCCCTCCGGTTTATATAGACACCGAAGGGGATTAGGGTTGTACAAAGTCAGTTATGGAGAAAGGAATCTTCATATTTGAACGCCAAGCTTGCCTTCCACGCCAAGGATAGTCCCATCCGGACACGAGAGAGAGTCTTCAGTCTTGTATCTTCATAGCCCATTAGTCCGGCCCATGTCCAACAGGTCGAACGCCCGAGGACCCCTTAGTCCAGGACTCCCTCACCCTCCTTCCTTCTCTTTCCCCTCTCCTTCCTTCTTCTCCTAGTTGGACTAGGAAAAGGGGGATCCAACTCCTACTTGGAGTAGGATTGCCCGCTTTGGGCGCGCCCTATGAGGGCCGACCGGCCTCCCCCTTGCTCCTTTATATACGGTGGTAGGGGGACACCCCATAGACACACAAGTTGATTTTAGCCGTGTGTGGTGCCCCCCTCCATAGATTTCCACCTCGGTCATATTGTCGTAGTGCTCATGCGAAGCCCTGCATCGGTAACTTCATTATCACCGTCACCACGCTGTCATGCTAACGAAACTCTCCCTCGGCCTCAGCTGGATCTAGAGTTCAGGGACGTCACTGAGCTGAAGGTGTGCAGATCGCGGAGGTGTCGTGCATTTGGTACTTGATCGGTTGGATGCGAAGACGTTCAACTACATCAACCGCGTTACTTAAGGCTTCCGCTTTCGGTCTACGAGGGTACGTGGACACACTCTCCCCGCTCGTTGCTATGCATCTCCTAGATAGATCTTGCGTGATCGTCGGAATTTTTTTGAAATACTGCGTTCCCCAACAGTGGCATCATAGACAGGTCTATGCGTAGATGTTATATGCATGAGTAGAACACAAAGAGTTGTGGGCGATAATAGTCATACTGCTTACCAGCATGTCATAGTTTGATTCGGCGGTATTGTTGGATGAAGCGGCCCAGACCGACATTACATGACCGCGTTCATGAGACTGGTTCTACCGCCGTGCTTTGCACATAGGTGGCTAGTGGGTGTCTGTTTCTCTAGCTTTAGTTGAATCAAGTGTGACTACGCCCGGTCCTTGTTGAAGGTTAAAACAGCACACTTGACGAAAAGTCGTTGTGGTTTTGATGCGAAGGTAAGAACGGTTCTTGCTAAGCCCGTAGCAGCCACGTAAAACTTGCAAAAACAAAGTAGAGGACGTCTAACTTGTTTTTGCAGCATATTGTGATGTGATATGGTCAAGACATGATGATATATAAGTTGTTGTATGAGATGATCATGTTTTGTAACAGTTATCGGCAACTGGCAGGAGCCTTATGGTTGTCGCTTTATTGTATTAAATGCAATCGCCATGTAATTGCTTTACTTTATCACTAAATGGTAGCGGTAGTCATAGAAGCAATTGTTGGCGAGACGACAATGATGCTTCGATGGAGATCAAGGTGTCAAGCCGGTGACGATGGTGATCATGACGGTGCTTTGGTGATGGAGGTCAAAGGCACAAGATGATGATGGCCATATCATATCACTTATATTGAATGCATGTGATGTTTATCCTTTATTCATCTTATTTTGCTTAGTTCGGCGGTAGCATTATAAGATGATCTCTCACTAAATTTCAAGGTATAAGTGTTCTCCCTGAGTATGCACCGTTGCGACAGTTCATCGTGCCGAGACGCCACGTGATGATCGGGTGTGATAAGCTCTATGTTCACATACAAGGGTGCAAGCCAATTTTGCACAGGCAGAATACTCGGGTTAAACTTGACGAGCCTAGCATATGCAGATATGGCCTCGGAACACTGAGACCAAAAGGTCGAGCGTGTATCATATAGTAGATATGATCAACATAGTGATGTTCACCATTGAAAACTACTCCATCTCACGTGATGATCGGACATGGTTTAGTTGATATGGATCATGTGATCACTTAGATGATTAGAGGGACATATATCTAAGTGGGAGTTCTTAAGTAATATGATTAATTGAACTTTAATTCATCGTGAACTTAGTACCTGATAGTATTTTGCATGTTTATGTTGTTGTAGATCAATGGCACACGCTACTGTTCCTTTGAATTTTAATGCATTCCTAGAGAAAGCTAAGTTGAAAGATGATGGTAGCAAGTACACGGACTGGTCTATAACTTTGAGGATTATCCTCATTGCTGCACAGAAGAATTACATCCTGGAAGCACCACTAGGTGCCAGGCCTGCTACAGATGTTGCTGATGATGTTAAGAACGTCTGGCAGAGTAAAGCTGATGATTACTCGATAGTTCAGTGTGCCATGATTTACGGCTTACAACTGGGACTTCAACGACGTTTTGAACGTCATGTAGCATATGAGATGTTCCAGGAGTTGAAGTTAATATTTCAAGCAAATGCCCAGATTGAGAGATATGAAGTCTCCAATAAGTTCTATAGCTGCAAAATGGAGGAGAATAGTTCTGCCAGTGAACACATACTCAGAATGTCTGGGTACCACAACCCCTTGACTAAACAGAGTTGTTCAATCACTGCCACCAAGCTACAAAAGCTTCATGATGAACTATAATATGCAAGGGAATAAAGGGACGGATAAGACAATTCCCGAGCTCTTCGCAATGCTAAAGGCTGCGGAGGTAGAAATCAAGAACGAGCATCAAGTGTTGATGGTCAACAAGACCACCAATTTCAAGAAGAAGGGCAAAGGGAAGAAGGGGAACTTCAAGAAGAACGGCAAGCAAGTTGTTGCTCAAGTGAAGAAGCCCATGTCTGGACCTAAGCCTGAGACTAAGTGCTTCTACTTCAAAGGGACTGGTCACTAGAAGCGGAACTGCCCCAAGTAGTTGGTGGATAAAAAGGATGGCAAAGTGAAAGGTATATTTGATATACATGTTATTGATGTGTACTTAACTAATGCTCGCATGATGGCGCTTTGGGTATTTGATACCGGTTCTGTCGCTCATATTTGCAACTCGAAACAGGGGCTACGGATTAAGCGAAGATTGGCTAAGAACAAGGTGACGATGCATGTGGGAAATGGTTACAAAGTCGATGTGATCGCCGTCGGCACGCTACCTCTACATCTACCTTCAGGATTAGTTTTAGACCTGAATAATTTTTATTTGGTGCCAGCGTTGAGCATGAACATTATATCTAGATCTTGTTTGATTCGAGATGGTTATTCATTTTAACCAGAGAATAATGGTTGTTCTGTTTATATGAGTAATATCCTTTATGGTCAAGCACCCTTGATGAGTGGTCTATTTTTACTAAATCTCGATAGTAGTGATACACATATTCATAGTATTGAAGCCAAAAGATATAAGTTTGATAATGATAGTGCAACTTATTTATGGCACTGCCGTTTAGGTCATATTGGTGTAAAACACATGAAGAAACTCCATGCAGATGGGCTTTTGGAATCACTTGATTATGAATCACTTGATGCTTGCGAACCATGCCTCATGGGCAAGATGACTAAGACTCCGTTCTCCAGAACAATGGAGCGAGCAACAGACTTGTCGGAAATAATACATACTGATGTATGCGGTCCGACGAGTGTTGATGCTCGCGGCAGGTATCGTTATTTTCTGACCTTCACAGATGATTTGAGCAGATATGGGTATATCTGCTTGACGACACATAAGTCTGAAACATTTGAAAAGTTCAAAGAATTTCCGAGTGAAGTGGAGAATCATCGTAACAAGAGAATAAAGTTTCTACGATCTGATCGTGGAGGAGAATATTTGAGTTATGAGTTTGGTCTTCATTTGAAACAATGCGGAATAGTTTCACAACTCACGCCACCCGGAACACCACAGCGAAATGGTGTGTCCGAACGTTGTAACCGCACTTTATTAGATATGGTGCGATCTATGTTGTCTCTTACTAATTTAGCGCTATCGTTTTGGGGTTATGCTTTAGAGACAGCTACATTCACGTTAAATAGGGCACCATCTAAATCCGTTGAGACGACACCATATGAACTGTGGTTTGGCAAGAAACCCAAGTTGTCATTTCTTAAAGTTTGGGGCTGCGATGCTCATGTGAAAAAGCTTCAACCTGATAAGCTCGAACCCAAATCGGAGAAATGTGTCATCATAGGATACCCAAAGGAAACTGTTGGGTACACCTTCTATCACAGATCCGAAGGCAAGATGTTCGCTGCTAAGAATGGATCCTTTCTAGAAAAGGAGTTTCTCTCAAAAGAAGTGAGTGGGAGGAAAGTAGAACTTGATGAGGTAATTGTATCTTCTCCCGAATTGGAAAGTTGTACATCATAGAAGTCAGTTCTAGTGATTGCTACACCAATTAGTGAGGAAGCTAATGATGATGATCATGAAACTTCTGATCAAGTTACTACTGAACCTCGTAGGTCAAGCAGAGTAAGATCCGCACCAGAGTGGTACGGTAATCCTGTTCTGGAGGTCATGTTACTTGACCATGATGAACCTACAAACTTTGAGGAAGCGATGATGAGCCCAGATTCCGCAAAATGGCTCGAGGCCATGAAATCTGAGATGGGATCCATGTATGAGAACAGAGTATGGACTTTGGTTGATGCTACCTCTTAAGCACTGCGTTGGTTTTCCCTTGAAGAGGAAAGGGTGATGCAGTAAAGCAGCGTAAGTATTTCCCTCGGTTTTTGAGAACCAAGGTATCAATCCAGTAGGAGGCCATGCACGAGTCCCTCGCACCTACACAAACAAATAAAATCCTCGCAACCAACACAATAAAGGGGTTGTCAATCCCTTCACGGTCACTTATGAAAGTGAGATCTGGTAGATATGATAAGAAAATATTTTTCGTATTTTTATGATAAAGAGAAATAAAGATGCAAAGTAAAATAAAAGGCAATAGAATTAGCTAAGTGTTGGAAGATTAAATATGATGGAAAATAGACCCGGGGCCATAGGTTTCACTAGTGGCTTCTCTCGAGAGCATAAGTATTACGGTGGGTAAACAAATTACTTTTGAGCAATTGACATAATTGAGCATAGTTATGAGAATATCTAGGTATGATCATGTATATAGGCATCACATCCGCGACAAGTAGACCGACTCCTGCCTGTATCTACTAGTATTACTCCACACATCGACCGCTATCCAGCATGCATCTAGAGTATTAAGTTCAAAAGAACAGAGTAACGCTTTAAGTAAGATGACATGATGTAGAGGGATAAGCTCATGCAATATGATATAAACCCCATCTTGTTCTCCTCAATGGCAACAATACAATACGTGCCTTGCTGCCCCTACTGTCACTGGGAAAGGACACCGCAAGATTGAACCCAAAGCTAAGCACTTCTCCTATTGCATGAAAGATCAATCTATTAGGACAAACCAAACTAATAATTCAAAGAGACTTCCAAAGATAACCAATCACACATAAAAGAATTCAGAGAAGATTCAAATATTGTTCATAGATAAACTTGATCATAAACCCACAATTCATCGGTCTCAACAAACACACAACAAAAGAAGATTACAACGAATGGATCTCCACGAGAGAGGGGGAGAACATTGTATTGAGATCCAAAAAGAGAGAAGAAGCCATCTAGCTAATAACTATGGACCCGAAGGTCTGAGGTAAACTACTCGCACATCATCAATGCCTCCTCCACCGGAGCTCCGGAAAAGGCCCCAAGATGGGATCTCACGGGTACAGAAGGTTGCGGCGGTGGAATTAGGTTTTTGGCTCCGTATCTGGTAGTTTGGGGGTACGTAGGTATATATAGGAGGAAGAAGTACGTCAGTGGAGCAATGTGGGCCCCATGAGGGTGGAGGGCGCACCCCCTACCTCGTGCCTTCTTGGTAGCTTTCTTGACATAGGGTTCAAGTCCTCTGGATCACATTCGTTCTGAAAATCACGTTCCCGAAGGTTTCATTCCGTTTGGACTCCGTTTTATATTCTTTTTCTGCAAAACTCTGAAATAGGCAAAAAACAACAATTCTGGACTGGGCCTCCGGTTAATAGGTTAGTCCCAAAAATAATATAAAAGTGTATAATAAATCCCATTAATGTCCAAAACAGAATATAATATAGCATGGAACAATAAAAAATTATAGATACGTTGGAGACGTATCAAGCATCCCCAAGCTTAATTCCTGCTCGTCCTCGAGTAGGTAAATGATAAAAACAGAATTTTTGATGTGGAATGCTAGTTGGCATAATTTCAATGTAATTCTCTTAATTGTGGTATGAATATTCAGATACGAAAGATTCAAGACAAAAGGTTAGTATCGACATAAAAATAATAATACTTCAAGCATACTAACTAAGCAATTATGTCTTCTCAAAATAACATGGCCAAAGAAAGTTATCCGTACAAAATCATATAGTCTGGCTATGCTCTATCTTCACCACACAAAGTATTTAAATCATGCACAACCCCGATGACAAGCCAAGCAATTGTTTCATACTTTTGATATTCTCAAACTTTTTCAATCTTCACGCAATACATGAGTGTGAGTCATGGACATAGCACTATATGTGGAATAGAATGGTGGTTGTGGAGAAGACAAAAAGGAGAAGATAGTCTCACATCAACTAGGCGTATCAACGGGCTATGGAGATGCCCATTAATAGATATCAATGACAGTGAGGAGGGATTGCCATGCAACGGATGCACTAGAGCTATAAGTATATGGAAGCTCAACAAAAGAAACTAAGTGGGTGTGCGTCCAACTCGCTTGCTCATGAAGACCTAGGGAATTTTGAGGAAGCCCATCATTGGAATATACAAGCCAAGTTCTATAATGAAAAGTTTCCCACTAGTATATGAAAGTGATATCATAGGAGACTTTCTACCATGAAGATCATGGTGCTACTTTGAAGCACAAATGTGGTAAAAGGATAGTAACATTGTCCCTTTTCTCTTTTTCTCTCATTTTTTTATTAGGGCCTTTTCTCTTATTTTTTTATGGCCTCTTTTTTTATTTAGTCCGGAGTCTCATCCCGACTTGTGGGGGAATCATAGTCTCCATCATCCTTTCCTCACTTGGGACAATGCTCTAAAAAATGATGATCATCACACTTTTATTTACTTACAACTCAACAATTACAACTCAATACTTAGAACAAAATATGACTCTATGTGAATGCCTCCGTGATATAAGGGATATGCAATGAATCAAGAGTGACATGTATCAAAGAATTATGAACGGTGGCTTTGCCACAAATACAATGTCAACTACATGATCATGCAAAGCAATATGACAATGATGGAGCGTGTGATAATAAACTGAATGGTGGTAAGTTGCATGGCAATATATCTCGGAATGGCTATGGAAATGCCATGGTAGGCAGGTATGGTGGCTGTTTTGAGGAAGGTATATTGTGAGTGTATGATACCGGCGAAAAGTGCGCGATATTGGAAAGGCTAGCAATGGTGGAAGGAAGAAAGTGTGTATAATCCATGGACTCAACATTAGTCATAAAGAACTCATATACTTATTGCAAAAATCTACAAGTTATCGAAGAAAATTATTACGCGCATGCTCCTAGGGGGATAGACTGGTAGGAAAAGACCATCGCTCGTCCCCGACCGCCACTCATAAGGAAGACAATCGACAAATAAATCATGCTCCGACTTCATCACATAACGGTTCACCATACGTGCATGCTACGGGAATCACAAACTTTAACACAAGTATTTCTCAAATTCAAAACTATTCAACTAGCATGACTCTAATATCACCATCTCCATATCTCAAAACAATTATCAAGTATCAAACTTCTCATAATATTCAACACACTCATAAGAATATATATTTTCACTAATCTTGAATGCCTATCATAATTAAAGCAAATTACCATGCTGTTTTGTAGGACTCTCGAAATAATCTAAGTGAAGCATGAGAGAACAATAATTTCTATAAAACAAAACCACCACCGTGCTCTAAAAGATATAAGTGAAGTACTAGAGCAAAAACTATATAACTCAAAAGATATAAGTGAAGCACATAGAGTATTCTAACAATTTTCGAATCATGTGTGTCTCTCTCAAAAGGTGTGTACAGCAAGGATGATTGTGGCAAACTAACAAATAAAGACTCAAATAATACAAGAGGCTCCAAGCAGAACACATATCATGTGGTGAATAAAAATATAGCTCCAAGGAAAGTTACTGATGGAAATAGACAAAAGAGGGGATGCCTTCCGCGGCATCCCCAAGCTTTAGATTTTTGGTGTCCTTAGATTATCTTGGGGTGCTATGGGCATCCCCAAGGTTAGGCTCTTGCCACTCCTTGTTCCATAATCCATCAAATCTTTCACCCAAAACTTGAAAACTTCACAACACAAAACTCAGCAGAAAATCTCGTGAGCTCCGTTAGTGAAAGAAACAAAACACCACTTCAAGGTACTGTAATGGGCTCATTATTTATTTATATTGGTGTTAAACCTACTGTATTCTGACTTCTCTATGGTTTATAAACTATTTTACTAGCCATAGATTCATCAAAATAGGAAAACAACACACGAAAAACAGAATCTGTCAAAAACAGAACAGTCTGTAGTAATCTGTAAATAACACAAACTTCTGGAACTCCAAAAATTCAGTCAAAATAGGACGACCTAGACAAGTTGTTTATTGAGCAGCAGTTGGAATCAATATTTTTGTAGCGACCAGACCTCAAACAGTCTGATCTACGTAGCTTGATGTCATCCGTGGATCAAGAATGTCTTGACACGCATGATTACTTGAAGGGTTTATAACAGAGTAGCAATCACACACTTATTACATCGATTGTCTCAAAAGAGAACTTATTACAAAAAATATGGCTTATGGCCATCTAATAACGATTACAGTGGAAAGCTTGGAAGATAAGTGAGTCCATCAACTCCAACGGCATCACTGAGTATAGAACCACGACCTACAACACCTTACTCGTCATCTGAAAAGTCTGCAACATGAAGTTGCAGCCGAAAACGGGCCAGCACATGGAATATGATGGCAAAGTAACACATAGAGAGCAATGAATAGAGTAATGCTATACTACATGCATATATGGCTGGTTGAAAGCTCTATGGTTACAGTTTTGCGAAAAGCCAATTTTTCGCTACTTCGAAGGAATAAATTTTATTTAACTATCATGGTTGTTGTTAAACATTGAGAAGATAGACATCCTCTCAATCCCAATTAAACATCATCATTAAACCCAACAATATTAATTAAAGTAACATGATGAGATTCACATGATAATCCAAGTACTAGATACTCAAAACGTCCATAACCAGGGACACGGCTAACCATGATTAGTTTATACACTCTGCAGAGGTTTTCCCACTTTTCCCCACAAGACTCGATCTCCTCCGTTGGGATTCTCGCACTACAAGGTGTTTGAGAAACGAATGACCGTGACATAATCTTTCAGAAGCGTTTCCACCTTACGATCGGGTAGACAGTACCAACCTACATCCCCTACATCTGCTAGTCCACCACTGTAAGAGTTCACACTACTTAGTCAACTATGCTAGAGCCCATAGTAGCTTGTGGCTGCACACGGAAGTTTCTAGCATGAATAATCTCATGATCCCTTTGAGCCTGGGTGGCGGTCCATAAAGAAAAACAGGCAATCGCTGGAATACCCAGGTGCCTCAGTCCACCCCGATGTGTGTTTAAGTTGCCACCT
This sequence comes from Aegilops bicornis, assembly GCA_021605145.1. NCBI lineage: Eukaryota > Viridiplantae > Streptophyta > Magnoliopsida > Poales > Poaceae > Aegilops > Aegilops bicornis. The sequence continues at coordinate 83,498,567 of CM038669.1, forward strand.
TAAGTAAACCATTAAATTACAATATCACATCTGTCATGGATACACTCACCCAATCCACGTCTACTGGCATAGCATGGCATAATATGCAAACGTAGAGGTAACTCCCAAGGGTTTGATAATAAAATAGGCAATAGGTACTACCTCATCTACTTCCCAAAACCCACAATTTAATCAAATCCTAATCAAGCAATTGTTTTGAGGATTGATCTAATGCAATAAAACTGGGTAGTAAAGAGGTATGATCAAAGTGTTACTTGCCTTGCTGATGATGCGTGAAACCTAGAGATTCGAAGTAGCAAGTCGCAAGACTTCGTACTCTATCGCAAACAAACAAGCATACAATAAGTACTCATCTAATGCACGGGTAAAACTCAAATAAGAGATCTAACCAGAAAGTTCAACTTAAGAACTCCGGTTTGCAAAAAGAATCAAATCGAGCAAACAGCGAAAATCAAACGGCGAAAGAAACAAGCTTCGTTTACTAATCTGGACCTAAGTCAAATTTTACAGAAGCAAAAACTTGTTTGAGTTGGTTAAACGGAAAGAGGGTTTCGAGATGAAACTCTAGGCGCTTGAATCGCCTGATTCCGATAAACGAGCGAAAAGTTAGACTAGAACGAAAAACAGATCGGAAATCGCGATCAGAAATAATCGCGGAAAATCCGAGAAAAAGAAAAACGGACGAACAGACTAACGAATGAACGTTCGCTGTCTGCAAAAAAAAACAAAAACCGTTTGTTAAAACGAACGTACTGACGAACGTCCGCTAAATAAACTAAACCGAAAAAACCGATCTATTCTAAAAAATAGATCTAGGGTTTTATTAAAAAAAACAAACGGAAAACCGAACGGTTTTCTCGAGGAAAACCACCGGCGGCGGGGCGGTGGTCAACCTCGGCGGCGGACTCGGCGGCGAAGGCGGGGCCAGCGGACGGGCGGCGGGTCCGTGGTCGGTGGCGTCGGCTCGTGGCGGGATGGTCAAGGCGATGGCGGCAACCTGTGATGGTGGCGGCGGATCGGGGCTAGGGTTAGGGTTCTCGATGCGGGGCGGCTTGGCTGACGGGCTCGGGGGCAGTGCCTTATAAAGGCTCGGCCGGGCGGAGTCCTGGCCGAACACGGCCCAAAGTCGGTTCGCGTTCTTTTAAAAAAAAATTACGCGCAGAAAAACAAATAAAAGAAATACTAAACGGACTCCAAAAATCTCGAAATAAATTTTCCCCGACTTCTAAAATCAAGCCAGACAAGATGAACATTTATTTGGGGCCTAAATGCAGTTTTGAGAAACGCGTATTTTTCCTAAATTCAAATGAAATAGCAAAAAACTCAAAAATAAAATCTTATTTGATTTTTTTATTAAATCCTCAATATTCCTTTATTTTGGGAAAGTCATTTTATTCCCTCTCTCTTATTTTTATAATTGGAATAATTGAAGATAAAATAAATAAAATCAAATGATCATATTTTCAAAATTTGAGAAAACTCAAATATGAAAATAACGAAATCCCCAACTCTCTCCGTGGGTCCTTGAGTTGCGTAGAATTTCTAGGATCAAACCAAAATGGAATAAAATATGATATGGAATGATGATCTTGTGTATAACATTCCAAATTGAAAATTTGGGATGTTACAAACCTACCCCCCTTAAGATGAATCTCGCCCTCAAGATTCGGGTTGGCTAGAAAATAGGTGAGGGTGGTCCTTCAACATATCTTCCTCTCGCTCCCAGGTGGCTTCATCCTCGGTGTGGTGGCTCCACTGAACTTTGCAAAACTTGATAACCTTGTTGCGGGTGACTCGACTGGCATATTCGAGAATCTTAACTGGTTTCTCCTCATAGGTCAAATCGCTATCCAACTGAATCGCCTCCAGTGGCACTGTATCTCTCAGTGGTATATCAGCCATCTCTGCGTGGCACTTCTTTAACTGGAAACGTGGAACACATCGTGAACTCCTGAAAATCCTCCGGGAAACTCCAACTTGTAAGCAACTTCTCCCATACGCTCCAAAACTTTGTATGGTCCCACAAAACATGGCGCTAATTTTCCCTTAACTTCAAAGCGCTTAACTCCTCGAAGTGGAGCTACACGAAGATAAACTCTATCTCCGACTTTGTACACTCTCTCCTTGTGTTTAGAATCTGCATAGCTCTTCTGCCTGGACTGGGCTACCTTGAGCCTATCGCGAATCAACTTCACCTTCTGTTCAGACTCCTTAATCAAATCCGGTCCAAACAACTGGCGGTCTCCAAATTCATCCCACAACAGCGGGGTTCTGCACCTCCTTCCGTACAAGGCTTTGAAAGGGGCCATCTTCAAACTGGATTGATAACTGTTGTTGTAGGAGAACTCTGCATATGACACATTGTCGTCCCAACTAGATCCATAATCTAGCGCACAAGCTCTCAACATATCCTCTAAAATCTGGTTGACTCTCTCGGTCTGTCCATCTGTCTGCGGATGAAAAGCTGTACTAAACTCTAGTCTGGTACCCAAAGTTTCGTGCAAATCGATTCCGAACTTTGAGGTAAACTGGGTTCCTCTATCTGATACAATGCTCCTCAGAACTCCATGCAGACATACGATCCTGGTCATGTATATCTTAGCCAACTTGGCACTGCTATAAGTAGTCTTCACGGGGATGAAATGAGCTACTTTCGTCAAACGATCGACTACAACCCAAATCGAGTCATAGCCTGAACGAGTCCTGGGCAATCCCGTGATAAAATCCATGCCTAGCTTATCCCACTTCCATTCGGGTATTGGCAATGGCTGTAACAATCCTGCTGGCTTCTGATGCTCTGCCTTTACTCTCTGACATACATCACAAACTGCTACATACTCCGCAATATCCTTCTTCATTCACGTCCACCAGAAAATATCCTTCAAATCCAAATACATCTTGATATTTCCTGGGTGAATTGAATATGGTGAATCATGGGCCTCCTGCAGAATCAACTTCCTGATCTCTGGGTCATTAGGCACATAAACACGGTCTTCAAACCATAGGGTATCGTGCTCATTCTCACGAAATCCTTTAGCTTTTCCTTTGTCCATCTTCTCTTTAATAGAGGCAATCTCCTTGTGAGTCTTCTGAGCTTCTCTGATCTTGTCCATCAATGTAGATTGAATCTCCAATGCTGCTACATAGCATCTCAGAACTATCTCCAAACATAGCTCACGAAGGTCCTCGGCTAACTCCTTCGGTAAATCTTTGGTCATTAGTGTGTTGACATGGCTCTTGCGGCTCAACGTGTCGGCTACTACGTTAGCCTTTCTGGGATGATAATGCAATCTCATATCATAATCCTTAATGAGCTCCAACCATCTCCTTTGTCTGAGATTCAGCTCCTTCTGTGTGAAAATGTATTTCAAACTCTTGTTATCCATGTACACCTCACAATGGTTTCCAATGAGAAAATGTCTCCAAGTCTTCAATGCATGCACTACGGCTGCTAACTCCAAATCATGTGTGGCATAATTCAACTCATGGGGCTTAAGCTGTCGTGTGGCATACGAAACAACTCTTCCCTACTGCATAAGCACGGCTCCAAGTCCTCGACGTGAAGCGTCGCAATACACCTCGTAATCCTTGCGCTGATCTGGCAGAATCAACACTGGTGATGTAACCAAACGTTTCTTCAACTCCTGGAAACTGGCCTCACATTCTTCAGTCCATTTGAACTTGGTATCCTTCTTCAACAACTCCGTCATGGGTTTCGCAATCTTTGAGAAATTCTCAATGAATCTCCGGTAGTATCCTGCGAGTCCAAGAAAACTCCGGATCTCTCCAACTGATGTGGGTGATTCCCAGTTTGTCACAGTGACAACCTTGGCGGGATCTAATGCTATTCATTCTCCGGATATAATGTGTCTGAGGAACCCAACTTCTTTCAACCAAAACTCACATTTGCTGAACTTGGCATATAACTAATGTTCTCTGAGCTTCTCAAGTACCAAACGCAAATGCTCCTTATGCTCCTCTTCATTCTTCGAGTAGACCAAAATATCATCAATGAACACCACGACGAACTTATCCAAAAACTCCATAAACACCTTGTTCATCATGTTCATGAAATAGGCAGGTGCGTTAGTCATACCAAATGACATAACGATATACTCATATAGCCAGTACCTGGTGGTAAAAGCTTTCTTAGGTATATCCTGCTCTCTAATCTTCAACTGATGGTATCCTGATCGCAAATCGATCTTAGAAAATACCTTAGCTCCTTACAATTGGTCAAACAAATCATTGATCATCGGCAACGGGTACTTGTTCTTAATTGTCACTTCATTCAATCCTCGGTAATCAACAACCATCCTGAATGATTCATCCTTCTTCTCCACTAGAAGTACTGGCGATCCCCAAGGTGAAGAACTTGGGCGAATAAAGCCTTTATCCAGTAACTCCTTAATTTGCTTCTTAATTTACTCCAAATCTTGTGCAGGCATCCGGTACGGTCTCTTAGATATCGGCCCTGCGCCTGACAAAAGCTCAATCAAAAACCCAATGTCTCTATCCGGTGGCATGCCTGGCAACTCCTCTAGAAATACGTCAGGGAAATCCTTCACCACTGGTACTTCCTCCTGCACAACTGCTGATAAGGAATTTACTTGAGTCCTCTTCGGCACGTACCGGGATACATACTTGATCCTTCTTCCTTCTGGTGTCATAAGCAAAATTGTCTTACTGGCGCATTCAATGTTCCATCCATACTTCGATAACCAATCCATGCCTAATATCACATCCAATCCTTGCGATTCCAATACTATTAGGTCCGAGGGAAACACGTAGTTACCAATCCTTAATGGTAACCGATCACACCATAAACTAGCCATATACTCTACTCCAGGCGAGGTTACTAACATGGGTGACCTAAGGGCTTGGGTTGGCAGTTTATACTTATCCACAAATCCCCTTCATATGTATGAATGCGATGCACCAGTATCAAAAAGAACGAGTGCAGTAAATGACTTAACCAAGAACTTAGCTATTACTGCATCTGGCTGAGCTTCAACATCTTCCACGTTAACGTGGTTCACCTGTCCCCTATTGAAAGGGTTCGGCTTCTTCCCTGAGCTTCCATTTCCATTTCTATTCTGGGCTTCAGGACATTCATTGACATAATGTCCAGTCTTCTGACAATTATAGCAAGTGACTTGGCTCAGGTCTCTCTTGGCTGGGATTGACGGGTTGGTACGGTTCTGGCCGTTGCTTCCTCCATTCCCGTTACCATTCTTGGGGCCATTATGATTATGCGAATTCCCTCCTCCATGGGTATGCTGAAAAATGTCCTCCCGGTTTAGGATTAAAACGTGGCTTCTGCTGAGCTCCAGAATTGTACTTCCCTTGCCCATACTTCCTCTTGCGGTTTTCAATCTGCTGCTGCTTCCCTTCAATCATGAGAGCACGATCTACCAACTCCTAGTAGTTGTTGAAGCTTGCTACCATCAACTAAATGCTCAGCTCATCATTCAGTCCTTCCCGAAACTTCTCCTGCTTAGCTACATCCGTAGCAACGTCATCTGGGGCATAACGTGCTAATTTACTAAAGTCATCCACATACTGGCCAACTGTTCATCCTCCTTGGCGCAAGTTGCGAAACTCACGCTTCTTCATGGCCATAGCTCCTGCTGAAACATGGGCAGTACGGAAAGCCTGCTGAATCTGATCCCATGTGACAGTGCCGATAGGATAAGTGGCTGTGAAATTCTCCCACCATGATGCTGCGGGTCCTTCAAGTTGATGTGCGGCAAAACGCACCTTTTCCGCATCTGTGCATCCTGCAGTGGTCAACTCCCTTCCTGGCTTGCGGAGCCAATCATCTGCAACTATCGGGTCGGTGCTACTGGAAAACACCGGCGGATTTAGTCTAACGAAACGGGTTAAGTGATCAACATGTGGTGGAGGTGGTGGGTTGTTGTTGTTGTTGTTCCCCTGGTTCTGATTCTGGACTAGCAACTGCATCAACGAATTCTGCTGCTGGATCAACTGGGTGAGCTCCGGTGGGAAAGCAAATCCATTGTCACGTCTCGGAGGCATCTGAGGGTTTTAGAAAAGATGAGAATATAGAATAGAATGAGGTCTAGAGAGAAAACACTACCCATATGCACATGAGACAAAAGCAAACAAAATCACTTCATTCAATTCAAACAAGGGCATACAACGGTCTAACTATCATTATAGAAGTGCTCAGACTATACTAAATACATGGGGGAATACTACTACTGTTATGGTGGTCGACTAGAAAAACTGCTCCGATGAAGACTCCATGATATCCGCTCCAGCTTCATCAACATAGTCATCATCGCTATAAATGCAGGTTCGAGTCGATTGTCGTTGATGATGATATAGTTCTCCAGGCAAGTGGAATCGTCATCATCTCCTCCTGGCGCGGGGTCTCCCATGAAAACTCCAAGCTTCCTGGTCAGGTCGTCGTTCTTCTCCACTAATACTTCGATTTCCTCCATATAATCTTCGTGTGTAGCCTTGAGTTCTTCCTCCAGTTCCATGATCTTGGTCAACGCCTTCTGCAGATCTATCATGCATGCGCACATCTGGTTCTCCTGGCGTCTAATGTGCTGGTTTAACTCCTGGATAAAAGTTGTGATTGATCTATCCATCCTGGTGCTGATCATCTCCCATTGCTCATCTCGGCGCCCACAAATCTGGTAAATACTATCCTTGAGATCCTGGTGGTAAACTTCTCCAATGCGTCCCATTGTGATGTGGGCGGCCATACTCTTTCCTAGACTCTAGGTTGGTGCATCAAAGGAAAACTCTATGGGCTCAGTGACGGGCATGAACCTCCTTCCTGGAACTTGAACTTTAATCATCCAGCGCTCCTCTTCGGGTAAAGTGGCGTTGTAGGTCCGGGTGAAGCTTGGTACTCAGATGTTCATGTATCTAGTGACTTCCTTCAAGTGGCGTCCAAAGGGTGTATCTTCATCCAGTTGTGTGAACTTGTTCCTTGCATCAGCCATCCTAATAGAGTAGAAAAGATGAGGAGTCAGAAATGAGAAGAGTGAGTAGTGATCTAGGGCTTTTAGCTTAGTGGTCGTGTCCTACAGTCACCGTGTGCTCTGATACCATCTTGTAGCGACAAGACCTCAAACAGTCCGATCTACGTTAGCCGGTGTTATCCTGGATCAAGAATGTCTTGACACGCATGATACTTGAAGGGTTTATAACAGAGTAGCAATCACACACTTATTACATCGAATGTCTCAAAAGAGAACTTATTACAATAAATATGGCTTAAGGCCATCTAATAACGATAACAATGAAAGCTTGGAAGATAAGTGAGTCCATCAACTCCAACGGCATCCTTGAGTATAGAACCACGACCTAGATCACCTTACTGTCGTAAATGCGAAAAGTCTGCAACATGAATGTTGCAGCCAACAATTGACACATGGAATATGCTGGCAAAGTAACACATAGAGAGCAATGAAAAGAGTAATGCTATACTACATGCATATATGGCTGGTGGAAAGCTCTATGGTTACAGTTTTGCGAAAAGCCAATTTTCCCCTACTGCAAAGGAATAAATTTTATTTAACTATCATGGTGGTTGTTAAACATTGAGAAGATAGACATCCTCTCAATCCCAATTAAGCATCATCATTAAACCCAACAATATTAATTAAAGTAACATGATGATATTCACATGATAATCCAAGTTCTAGATACTCAAAACGTCCATAACCGGGGACACGGCTAACCATGATTAGTTTATACACTCTGCAGAGGTTTGCACACTTTTCCCCACAAGACTCGATCTCCTCCGTTGGGATTCTCGCACTACAAGGTGTTTGAGAAACGGATGACCGAGACATAGTATTTCAGAAGCGTTTGCACCTTACGATCGGGTAGACAGTACCAACCTACATCCCCTACATCTGCTAGTCTACCACTGTAAGAGTTCACACTACTTAGTAAACTATGCTAGAGCCCATAGTAGCTTGTGGCTGCACACGGAAGTTTCTAGCATGAATAATCTCATAATCCCTTTGAGCCTGGGTGGCGGTCCATAAAGAAAAGCAGGCAATCGCTGGAATACCCAGGTGCCTCAACCCACCCAGATGTGTGTTTAAGTTGCCACCTTAAGTAAACCACTAAATTACAATCTCACATCTGTCATGGATACACTCACCCAATCCATGTCTACTGGGATAGCATGGCATAATATGCAAACGTAGAGGTAACTCCCAAGGGTTTGATAATAAAATAGGCAATAGGTACTACCTCATCTACTTCCCAAAACCCACAATTTAATCAGATCCTAATCATGCAATTGTTTGAGGATTGATCTAATGCAATAAAACTGGGTAGTAAAGAGGTATGATCAAAGTGTTACTTGCCTTGCTGATGATCCGTGAAACCTAGAGATTCGAAGTAGCAAGCGGAGCACTCTGGGTACTCTATCACAAACAAACAAGCATACAATAAGTACTCAACTAATGCATGGGTAAAACTCAAATAAGAGTTCTAACCAGAAAGTTCAACTTAAGAACTCCGGTTTGCAAAAAGAATCAAATTGAACGAAGCAACGAAAGTCAAACGGCGAAAGAAACAAGCTTCGTTTACTAATCTGGACCTAAGTCAAATTTTGCAGAAGCAAAAACTTGTTTGAGTTGGTTAAACGGAAAGAGGGTTTCGAGATGAAACTCTAGGCGCTTGAATCGCCTGATTTTGATAAACGAGCGAAAAGTTAGACTAGAACGAAAAACAGATCGGAAATCGCGATCAGAAATAATCCCGGAAAATCCAAGAAAAAGAAAGACGGACGAACAGACTAACGAACGAATGTTCGCTGTCTGCGAAAAAAGAAAACTGTTCGTTAAAACGAATGTACGGACGAACGTCCGCTAAATAAACTAAACCGAAAAAACGATCTATTCTAAAAAACAGATCTAGCGTTTTATTTAAAAAAACGAACGAAAAACCAAGCGGAAAACCGAGCGGTTTCTCGAGAAACCGCCAGCGGCGGTGGTCAACCTCGGCGGGCGGCGGTTTGGGTTTGGCGGCGGAGTCCGTGGTCGGCGACTCGGCGTCGGGCGGCGAGCAATGGTGGCGGCGGCTCAGTGGGTCTGGCATGGCCAGCGCTGTGGGCAGCGGATCGGGGCTAGGGTTAGGGTTTTCGGTAAGCGGCTTGGGCCAGACTCGGTGGCGCCTTATAAAGGCCCGGCTGGGCGGAGTCCTAGCCGAACACGGCCCAAAGTCGGTTCGCGTTTTTTTAAAGAAAAATACGCGCACAAAAACAAATAAAATAAATACTAAACAGACTCCAAAAATCCCGAAATAAATTTTCCCCGACTTCTAAAATCAAGCCGGACAAGATGAACATTTATTTGGGGCCAAAATGCAATTTTGAAAAACGTGTATTTTTCCTAAATTAAAATAGCGAAAAACTCCAAAATAAAATCTTATTTGATTTTTTATTAAATCCTCAATATTCCTTTATTTTGGGAAAGTCATTTTATTCCCTATCTCTTATTTTTATAATTGGAATAATTGAAGATAAAATAAATAAAATCAAATGATTCTATTTTCAAATTTGAGAAAACTCAAATATGAAAATAACGAAATCCCCAACTCTCTCCATGGGTCCTTGAGTTGCGTAGAATTTCTAGGATCAAACCAAAATGCAATTAAATATGATATGCAATGATGATCTAGTGTATAACATTCCAAATTAAAAATTTGGGATGTTACAATTTTATCACGTTCTGGTGATTTTTAACAATTATTTTCGTGAACATAAAGTTTCTGGAATTTTCAACAAGATCAAATAACTATCATCCAAGAAGATCCTATAGGTTAAACTTGGCACAAACACTAATTAAAACATAAAAACACATCTAACCAGAGGCTAGATCAAATATTTATTCCTAAATAGAAGCAAAAAAAAACTAAAAATAAAATTGGGTTGCCTCCCAACAAGCGCTATCGTTTAACGCCCCTAGCTAGGGACTGAGATTTCGATGATGCTCACATAAAAGATAGGAATTAAAGCACAAAGAGAGCATCATAGAACACGTGATAAACACCTCTAAGTCTAACATACTTCCTATGAATAGGCATTTTATAAGCAAACAAATTATCATAGCAAGCAAAAATTTACCATATGCAAGGAAGAAGAAAGAGATGATAGCAATCTCAATATGACGAGAGGTAATTTAGTAAGATGAAAATTTCTACAACCATATTTTCCTCTCTCATAATAATTACACGTAGGATCATAGGAAAATTCAACAAAATAGCTATCACATAACATATTATCAACACGATCCACATGCATGCGAAGTTGACACTCTTCCAAAATAGTGGGATTATCATTAACTAAAGTCATGACCTCTCCAAACCCACCTTTATCAAAAATTTCATAAGATTGAAAATTCTCCAAATATGTGGGATCTAAAGTTGACACTCTTCCAAACCCACTTTCAATAATACTGCAAACACTATTATCATTCTCATATTCATCATGGGGCTTAAATAAATTTTCAAGATCATAAGAAGAATCACCCCAATCATGATCATTGCAACAAGCAGTAGACATAGAAAAACTAGCATCCCCAAGCTTAGTATTTTTCATATTATTAGCACAATTGACATCTAGAGAATTTATAGTAAAATCATTGCAATCATGCTTTTTATCCAAGGAGCTATTGTGAATCTCTTCATAAATTTCTTCATCACAATTTTCAGATTCACGAATTTCAAGCAAAACCTCATAAAGATAATCTAGTGCACTCAAATCACTAGAAGTTGGTTCATCATAATTGGATCTCTTAAAAAGATTAGCAAGCGGATGAGGATCCATAGATCTTAGCAAGCAAAGATGCAAGAAAAAAGAAGGCACATGGTAACGCAAGATAGAATGGATGAATGGCGAATAAAACGGCAAAGGTGAAGTGGGGGGAGGAAAACGAGAGGCAAATGGAAAATAATGTAATGCGGGAGATAAGGGTTTGTGATGGGTACTTGGTATGTTGACTTTTGCGTAGACTCCCCGGCAACGGCGCCAGAAATGGCTCGTTGTCGGGAGTCAAATCTTGACTTGACTTCGCGTAAGCCTCCTCGGCAACGGCGCCAGAAATCATTCTTGCTACCTCTTGAGAACTGCGTTGGTTTTCCCTTGAAGAGGAAAGGGTGATGCAGTAAAGCAGCGTAAGTATTTCCCTTAGTTTTTGAGAACCAAGGTATCAATCCAGTAGGTGGCCACGCACGAGTCCCTCGCACCTACACAAACAAATAAAATCCTCGCAACCAACGCAATAAATGGGTTGTCAATCCCTTCACGATCACTTACGAAAGTGAGATCTGATAGATATGATAAGATAATATTTTTGGTATTTTTATGATAAAGAGAAATAAATATGCAAAGTAAAATAAAAGGCAATAGAAATAGCTAAGTGTTGGAAGATTAAATATGATGGAAATATACCTGGGGGCCATAGATTTCACTAGTGGCTTCTCGCGAGAGCATAAGTATTACGGTGGGTAAACAAATTACTGTTGAGCAATTGACAGAATTGTGCGTAGTTATGAGAATATCTAGGTATGATTATGTATATAGGCATCACGTCCGCGACAAGTAGACCGATTCCTGCCTGCATCTACTACTATTACTCCACACATCGACCGCTATCCATCATGCATCTAGAGTATTAAGTTCAAACGAACAGAGTAACGCTATAAGTAAGATGACATGATGTAGATGGATAAACTCATGCAATATGATATAAACCCCATCTTGTTATCCTCGATGGCAACAATACAATACGTGCCTTGCTGCCCCTACTGTCACTGGGAAAGGACGCCACATGATTGAACCCAAAGCTAAGCATTTCTCCTATTTCAAGAAAGATCAATCTAGTAGGGCAAACCAAACTGATAATTCGAAGAGACTTGCAAAGATAACCAATCATACATAAAAGAATCCAGAGAAGATTCAAATATTGTTCATAGATAAACTTGATCATAAACCCACAATTCATCGGTCTCAACAAACACACCGCAAAAAGAAGATTACATCGAATATATCTCCACGAGAGAGGGGGAGAACATTGTATTGAGATCCAAAAAGAGAGAAGAAGCCATCTAGCTAATAACTATGGACCCGGTCTGAGGTAAACTACTCACACATCATCGGAGAGGCTATGGTGTTGATGTAGAAGCCCTCTGTGATCAATGCCCCCTCCGTGAGCTCAGGAAAAAGGCCCCAAGATGGGATCTCACGGTGCAGAAGGTTGCGGCGGTGGAATTAGGTTTTTGGCTCCGTAACTGGTAGTTTGGGGGTATGTAGGTATATATAGGAGGAAGAAGTACGTCGGTGGAGCAACATGGGCCCCACGAGGGAGGAGGGCGCGCCCAGGGGGGTAGGCACGCCCCCCTACCTCGTGCCTTCCTCGTAGATTTCTTGACGTAGGTTCCAAGTCCTCTGGATCACGTTCGTTCTAAAAATCACATTCCCGAAGGTTTCATTCCTTTTGGACTCCGCTTGATATTATTTTTCTGCGAAACTCTGAAATAGGCAAAAAAACAGCAATTCTGGGTTGGGCCTCCAGTTAATAGGTTAGTCCCAAAAATAATATAAAAGTGTATAATAAAGCCCATTAATGTCCAAAACAGAATATAATATAGCATGGAACAATAAAAAAATTATAGATACGTTGGAGACGTATCAATTGACTTAACCGATGATCGGCAAGCCATAGAGAATAAATGGATCTTCAAGAAGAAGACCGACGATGGTGGTAATGTTACTATCTAGAAAGCTCGACTTGTTGCGAAAGGTTTTCGACAAGTTGAAGGAGTTGACTATGATGAGACCTTCTCACCCGTAGCGATGCTTAAGTCCGTCTGAATCATGTTAGCAATTGCCACATTTTATGATTATGAAATTTGGCAAATGGATGTCAAAACTGCATTCCTGAATGGATTTCTGGAAGAAGAGTTGTATATGATGAAATCCGAAGGTTTTGTCGATCCAAAGGATGCTAACAAAGTGTGCAAGCTCCAGCGATCCTTTTATGGGCTGGTGCAAGCATCTCGGAGTTGGAATAAAAGTTTTGATAGTGTGATCAAAGCATATGGTTTTATACAGACTTTTGGAGAAGCCTGTATTTACAAGAAAGTGAGTGGGAGCTCTGTAGCATTTCTAATATTATATGTGGATGACATATTGTTGATTGGAAATGATATATAATTATTGGATAGCATAAAAGGATACTTGAATAAAAGTTTTTCTATGAAAGACCTCGGTGAAGCTGCTTGTAAATTGGGCATCGAGATCTATAGAGATAGATCAAGATGCTTGATTGGACTTTCACAAAGCACATACCTTGATAAAGGTTTGAAGAAGTTCAAAATGGATCAAGCAAATAAAGGATTCTTGCCTGTGTTACAAGGTGTGAAGTTGAGTCAGACTCAATGCCCGACCACTGCAGAAGATAGAGAGAAAATGAAAGTCATTCCCTATGCTTCAGCCATAGGTTCTATCATGTATGCAATGCTGTGTACCAGACCTGATGTGTGCCTTGCTATCAGTTTAGTAGAGAGGTACCAAAGTAATCCAGGAGTGGATCACCGGACAGCGGTCAAGAACATCCTGAAATACCTGAAGAGGACTAAGGATATGTTTCTCATTTATGGAGGTGACAAAGAGCTCGACGTAAATAGTTACGTCGATCCAAGCTTTGACACTGATCCGGATGACTCTAAGTCACAAACCGGATACGTATTTATATTGAATGGTGGAGCTGTCAGTTGGTGCAGTTCTAAGCAAAGCGTCGAGGCGGGATCTACGTGTGAAGCGGAGTACATAGCTGCTTCGGAAGCAGCAAATGAACGAGTCTGAATGAAGGAGTTCATATCCGATCTAGGTGTCATACCTAGTGCATCGGGTCCAATGAAAATCTTTTGTGACAATACTAGTGCAATTGCCTTGGCAAAGGAATCTAGATTTCACAAGAGAACCAAGCACATCAAGAGACGCTTCAATTCCATCCGCGATCAAGTCAAGGAGGGATACATAGATATTTGCAAAATACATACGGATCTGAATGTTGCACACCCGTTGACTAAGCCTCTCTGACGAGCAAAACATGATCATCACCAAGACTCCATGGGTGTTAGAATCATTACTATGTAATCTAGATTATTGACTCTAGTGCAAGTGGGAGACTGAAGGAAATATGCCCTAGAGGCATTAATAAAGTTTTTTATTTATATTTCCTTATATCATCATAAATGTTTATTATTCATGCTAGAATTGTATTAACCAGAAACTTAGTACAGGTGTGAATACATAGACAAACAGAGTGTCACTAGTATGCCTATACTTGACTAGCCCGTTAATCAAAGATGGTTAAGTTTCCTAGCCATGGACATGAGTTGTCATTTGATGAACGGGATCACATCATTAGAGAATGATGTGATTGACAAGACCCATCCGTTAGCTTAGCACTATGATCGTTTAGTTTGTTGCTATTGCTTTCTTCATGACTTATACATGTTCCTATGACTATGAGATTATGCAACTCCCGAATACCGGAGGAACACTTAGTGTGCTATCAAACGTCACAATGTAACTGGGTGATTATAAAGATGCTCTACGGTGTCTCCGATGGTGTTTGTTGAGTTGGCATAGATCGAGATTAGAATTTGTCACTCCGATTGTCGGAGAGGTACCTCTGGGCTATCTCGGTAATGCACATCAGCCTTGCAAGCAATGTGACTAATGAGTTAGTTGCGGGATGATGCATTACGGAACGAGTAAAGAGACTTGCCGGTAACAAGATTGAAACTAGGTATGATGATACTGACGATCGAATCTCGGGCAAGTAACATACCGATGACAAAGGGAACAACGTATGTTGTTGTGCGGTTTGACCGATAAAGATCTTCGCAGAATATGTAGGAACCAATATGAGCATCCAGGTTCCGCTATTGGTTATTGACCGAAGATGAGTCTCGTTCATGTCTACATAGTTCTCGAACCCATAGGGTCTGCACGTTTAACGTTCGATGACGATATGTATTATGAGTAATGTGATTTGATGTACCGAAGGTAGTTCGGAGTCCCGGATGTGATCAAGGACATGACGAGGAGTCTCGAAATGGTCGAGACATAAAGAATGATATATTGGACGATGTTATTCGGACACCGGATGAGTTTCGGGGGTCATCGGATAAATATTGGAGTGCCGGGAGGTCACCAAATTGGACTAGGGGAGGGGCGACGCCCCCTCCTTCCTTCTCTTTCAACTCTCCTTCCTTCTTCTCCTAGTTGGACTAGGAAAAGGGGGATCCAACTCCTACTTGGAGTAGGATTGCCCCCCTTGGGCGCGCCCTATGAGGGCTGGCCGGCCTCCACCTTGCTCCTTTATATACGGGGGCAGGGGGCACCCCATAGAGACACAAGTTGATTTTAGCCATGTGCGATGCCCCCCCCCCCCAGATTTCCACCTCGGTCATATTGTCGTAGTGCTTAGGCGAAGCCCTGCGTCGGTAACTTCATCAGCACCGTCACCACGCCGTCGTGTTGATGAAACTCTCCCTCGGCCTCAGCTGGATCTAGAGTTCGAGGGACGTCACCGAGCTGAACGTGTGCAGAACGCGGAGGTGCCGTGCTGAAAGTTCAACTATCCCTAGGTGGTTTTGGTAATTCCTAACAACATATAGCTCATTGAGCTAATGCTATTCCAAGATGAATATTTCAGGAAAGCTCAACGGTTGGCATGGCATGGATTAGAAAGTGGACCCTTCTAAATGCTAAGGACAAAAGATTGGCTTAATCTCAATGCACAAGACTCTACATTTTCTATTTTAGTGATCCAAGATCACATCGAGTCCATAGGAAAAAGCCAATACTATTAAGAAGGGATGAGGCGTTGCTTAATGAGGTGCTTGCTCAAAATGCATAGTGATATGCTCCAAAACCCTCCACTACTTTCTCATATCCACATATGTCCCAAACCAAAAGTCCAACTCGGCCCCACCGAAATTTCATATCCGGCGCCACCGAGTTCAGTTGACATAGCCAATGCCAGAAACCCTAGTCTTTTCGGTCTCACCGATAGGGATCTCGGTCTCACCGAGATGGGATTGTAATCTCTCTGTTTACCTTTGTAACGTTTCGGTCCAACCGAGATGAGCAACCGGTCCCCCTGAGATTGCAATGCAAACACTCTGTTTCCTTTTCGTAACATTTCGGTCCCACCGAGATGAGCCAATCGGTCCCACCGAGTTTGCCTGACCAACTCTCTGTTTGACTATTACCAAAATCGGTCCCACCGAGTTTGTGTAATCGGTCTCACCGAGATTATGTTATGCCCTAACCCTAATGATATCAGTCCCACCGAGTTGACATGTCGGTCCCACCAAAACACCTAACGGTCACATTATGAACCAAATCGGTCTGACCGAGTTCTCTGATTCGGTCCCACCGAGTTTGGTGATTTGTGTGTAACGGTTAGATTTTGTGTGGAGGCTATATATACCCCTCCACCCCCTCTTCATTCGTGGAGAGAGCCATCAGAACATGCCTACACTTCCAACACATATTTTACGAGAGAACCACCTACACTTGTGTTGAGGTCAAGATATTCCATTCCAACCACATAAATCTTGATCTCTAGCCTTCCCCAAGTTGCTTTCCACTCAAATCTTCTTTCTACCAAATCCAATCCTATGAGAGAGAGTTGAGTGTTGGGGAGACTATCATTTGAAGCACAAGAGCGAGGAGTTCATCATCAACACACCATTTGTTACTTCTTGGAGAGTGGTGTCTCCTAGATTGGCTAGGTGTCACTTGGGAGACTCCGTCAAGATTGTGGAGTTGAACCAAGGAGTTTGTAAGGGCAAGGAGATCGCCTACTTCGTGAAGATCTACCCTAGTGAGGCAAGTCCTTCGCGGGCGATGGCCATGGTGGGATAGACAAGGTTGCTTCTTCATGGACCCTTCGTGGGTGGAGCCCTCCATGGACTCGCGCAGCCGTTACCCTTCGTGGGTTGAAGTCTCCATCAACATGGATGTACGATAGCACCACCTTTCGGAACCACGGATAAAAAATCTCCGTGTCAACATTGCGTTTGCTCCCTCAAACTCATCCATTTACCTTCATATACTCTTAGAATTGCATGTGTAGGTTGTTTGCTTGACTTGTGCTAAGTTGTTACAATCTGCCAAGAACTAAAATTGGGAAAAGGCTAGATTTTTATTTGGTCAAGTAGTCTAATCACCCCCCCTCTAGACATACTTTCGATCCTACACGTGCGTTCGGTACTTGATCGGTTGGATCGCGAAGACGTTCGACTACATCAACCGCGTTACTTTTAACACTTCCGCTTTCGGTCTACGAGGGTACGTGGACACACTCTCCCCGCTCGTTGCTATGCATCTCCTAGATAGATCTTGCATGATCATAGGATTTTTTTGAAATACTGCATTCCCCAACAATGGCATCAGAGCCAGGTCTATGCGTAGATGTTATATGCACGAGTAGAACACAAAGAGTTGTGGGGGATAATAGTCATACTTCTTACCAGCATGTCATACTTTGATTCGGCGGTATTGTTGGATGAAGCGGCCCATACCGACATTACATGACCGCGTTCATGAGACATGTTCTACGGCCATGCTTTGCTCACATGTGGCTTGTGGGTGTCTGTTTCTCCAGCTTTAGTTGAATCGAGTGTGACTACGCCCGGTCCTTGTTGAAGCTTAAAACAACACACTTGACGAAAAGTCGTTGTGGTAAGAACGGTTCTTGCTAAGCCCGTAGCAGCCACGTAAAACTTGCAACAACAAAGTAGAGGATGTCTAACTTGTTTTTCCAGGGCATGTTGTGATGTGATATGGTCAAGATGTGATGATATATAAGTTGTTGTATGAGAGGATCATGTTTTGTAACAGTTATCGGCAACTGGCAGGAGCCTTATGGTTGTCGCTTTATTGTATGAAATGCAATCGCCATGTAATTGCTTTACTTCATCACTAAGCGGCAGCGATAGTCACTACAAAAAAAATACACTTCCGTGATGATACGTGGTTGTGTAGGACCTTGAAGTATGTCTAGAGGGGGGGTGATTAGACTACTTGACCAATAAAAACCTAACCTTTTCCCAATTTTAGACTTCGGCAGATTTTAGCTATCTTTGAACAAGTCAAGCAATCTTCACACAATTCAAGCAAGCATGCGAAGAGTATATTGGCAGCGGAAAATAAAGCATGCAACTCAAGAATGTAAAGGGAAGGGTTTGGAGGATTCAAACGCAATTGGAGACACGGATGTTTTTGTCGTGGTTCCGATAGGTGGTGCTATCATACATCCACGTTGATGGAGACTTCAACCCACATATGGTAACGGATGCGCGAATCCACGGAGGGCTCCACCCACGAAGGGTCTACGAAGAAGCAACCTTGTCTATCCCACCATGGCCGTCGCCCACGAAGGACTTGCCTCACTAGCGGTAGATCTTCATGAAGTAGGCGATCTCCTTGCCCTTACAAACTCCTTGGTTCAACTCCACAATCTTGTCGGAGGCTCCCAAGTGACACCTAGCCAATCTAGGAGACACCACTCTCCAAGAAGTAACAAATGGTGTGTTGATGATGAACTCCTTGCTCTTGTGCTTCAAATGATAGTCTCCCCAACACTCAACTCTCTCTCACAGGATTTGGATTTGGTGGAAAGAAGATTTGAGTGGAAAGCAACTTGGGGAAGGCTAGAGATCAAGATTCATGTGGTTGGAATTGAATATCTTGGCCTCAACACATCAGTCGGTGGTTCTCTCTCAGAACTGGTAAGTTGGAAGTGTAGGTTTGTTTTGGTGGCTCTCTCCACGAATGAAGAGGAGGTGGAGGGGTATATATAGCCTCCACACAAAATCTAACCGTTACACACAATTTACCAAACTCGATGGGACCGAATCATCAAACTCGATCGGACCGATTTAGTAAACCTATTGTCCGTTAGGTTTTTCGGTGGGACTGACATGCATCTCGGTAGGACCGATATGGTTAGGGTTAGGGCATAACGTAATCTTGGTGAGACCAATTACACAAACTCGGTGAGACCGATTTTGGTAATTAGCTAACCAGAGAGTTGGTCAGGTAAACTCGGTGGGACCGATTCGCTCTTTCGGTGAGACTGAAAAGTTACGAAAGGGAAACAGAAAGTTTACATTGCAATCTCAGTGGGACCGATCGCTCACTTCGGTTAGACCGAAACGTTATGAAGGGAAATAGAGAGATTACAATCCCATCTCGGTGAGACCGAGATTCCTATCGATGAAATCGATTTGCCTAGGGTTTGTGGCAGTGGCTATGACATTTGAACTCGGTGGCGCGGATAGAAAGAATCGGTAGGGCCAAGTTTGACTTTAGGTTTAGGTCATATGTGGATGTGAGAAAGTAGTGGAGGGTTTTGGAGCATATCACTAAGCACATGGAGCAAGAGGCTCATTAAGCAACACCTCATCCGTCCTTGATAGTATTGGCTTTTCCTATAGACTCAATGTGATCTTGGATCACTAAAATGTAAAAATGTAGAGTCTTGAGCTTTTGAGCTTGAGCCAATCCTTTGTCCTTAATATTTTGAGGGATCAACTTTCATCATCCATGCCATGCCAATGATTGAGCTTTCCTGAAATATTCATCTTGGAATAGTATTAGCTCAATGAGCTATATGTTGTTATGAATTACCAAAACCACCTAGGGATAGTTGCATTTTCAATCTCCCCCTTTTTGGTAATTGATGACCACATATAGATCAAAGCTTCGACAAATGATAATAAAATTGAAAAACATCGTCGCTTTGAGAAGTATGTGATAAGCAAGAGCTCCCCCTAAATTTGTGCATATCTTAAGATTTGCTTTGGACTGCAAATGCACAAGAAATTAGGCTCATGGGTTACTCTTCCATGTCACATATATCTTGGTGGAGCGCTCAAAATAATAACGATTTAATACATGCACTCATCACCAAGCACCGTGAATGATCATATAAGGATAAATAAGATAATATCATAAAAAGCATAAGTGTAGCTTAGGATCAAACACATGATCATCAATGCCTCACAGGTAATGCATAGTATCTCAAGCAATCAAACGCAAATAAAGTTCAACCAAGAAGACAAGAGAGAACAAAAGCAAATCTCTCTCTCTCGAAGCCTATGATCTATACCTTTTTCTCCCCCTTTGGCAAAAAGTTACCAAAAAGTTCCTAGAAAATGCATAGCACTATGTCGTCTCTCAGGATTGGTCTTCTGGTGGTGGTGTAGACAGGACTCCAAGGATGAACGCATTAGTAGACGTGGTAGGAGCTGAAGAAGTTGGAGCTAGAGCTGGTTGAGCTGGAGCTGCAGCTGGAGCTGAAGAAGTGGCTCCGGTGTCTGTAGTTGGCACTGCAGCTGACCTCTGAGCTCTAGGCACTCTAGCAAATGCATCAGTTGTCGTCTTGCCCTTCCTCTCCTGCATATCATCTTGTAACTACTCCACGGTGGTGAATCTCAGTCACTTTGACATCAAGATCATAGAATTTTTGTTCCATGATTCTCTCCAGGCTCTCCTGGTTTTGAGTTAGGGTGGCCAATCCCTTCTCAATCCGTAGAGTTGATGCTATCAAGTAACCAAGCTGCTCCTGCTTGTTCTTCAAAAAGTACTCCGATGCCTCTGCTAGAGTGGGCATCTTTGCAACTTTCTCTTGCCTTGCCTTCTCCTTTCTCTCCTGAGCTTGCACTGAAGATGGTTCATTCTCAGTCATGACAACTCGATTGTCCTCAAATTCAGGATAGAGAACCATGTGTTCCTTATCCAATAGATACTTTCCTGTGCCCATCTTCGAGTTTATCAACTCCTGGATTTGTGGGGCATAACCACAGCTCCTCTTACAGTCTGCTGCTGTCCTCTTAATTGTCTCAACTATGAGGCTCATGACCTTGAATTTCTGAGGCACATCAAAAACATGAAGCAAATTGATTGCATGCCCTCTAATCATGTTACGGTCACCTGATTTGGGCAATAGAGTATGCCTTAAGATCCAGTTAATCATAGGCAGCCCTGACAGCAGAAAATGGACTGATCCGAACTTGAAGGACTCAAGTGCATCATCTTGGATCTCCTTGTACATCTGCGACATAGAGTTATGATCCATTTTCTTCTTACCATAAATGTCCAGGTCATCCACACTTTCCTTTGGGGCATTGATCAAACTTGCCCATTCCTCTATGGTAGACTGATATCTGGTTCCTTCTGACATCCACACTATCCTACCATCTGGATAGAAATGTGCTGTGGAGTAGAATTGCATGATGAGTTCATCGTTCCAGTTGGTGAGCTTCTGCCCAACAAAATCAACAACTCCACACGCACTGAAGTTTTCATATACTCCAGGGTAATGTTCTGCGTTCTCCTTCATGTAGGTCCAGTCGACCCATCTCATATCGCAAACTATGGGCTTCTTATCCAGCAAGATATTCTCATAAAAGTCCTACTGCTCCTTGGTGTGGAACATGTAGTCCACAGCAGTCCTTCTCCTCGTGGCATATGGATCTGACTCTCTCCATAGCCTCAACCCATTATCTCTCCTGATCTTCATGTTTTCAGCCACAGGATGAGCATCATTGTGGTCTGGGATCTTGGGTTTGAGCTTCCTTAGGACCTGCCCTTCTTCATCTTCCTCAGCATCAACCTCAGGCATTGGGGCCTTGTTCTTTTCAAATTTCTTTGGTATGCTCCTGGTATTCCTCTTGGGTGCATTCTTGGACTTGGGGGCAGCTTTGGGCTTGGAAGTTGCAGCCCCTGATTTGGTAGCATCACCCATCAACTTTTATCCCTTGGGTGCTGGTTCTGCAACCTCTTCTTATTCCTCCTCTTCCATCATGGAAGGCTTCCCAATCACTCTTGCCATGGTCTTCTTGACCCTTTCTTTCCTTTTCTTTCCCTCTGCAGCAACATGCTCTTTGGGTTGAGATTCCAAAGGAGCTTGAGTAGACACTCTGGCGTTGGACATTGGTTGTCTACCTGCTGGCCTTTTGATTTTCAAACCAGGCTTCACTGCAGATGAGCTGCTCTTGAGCACTTTCTTCGTGGAGCTTGCCTCATCCTCAACTGCCACATAATCCTCATCCTCAGACTCTGAGGTCTTCTTCTTTCTTGTCCTTGTGGCAGCTTGGGCAAATTGCTCGGAGTGCTTCTACTCCCCTCATCTGAGCTGCTTGAGGGACTAGTGCCCTCGCTCAATTGGATCTGCTCTTCATATTTGTTCTGGCTATCACTTTGGTCTGACATGCTGTTCTACTGACTGCTGACCCTATGAATAGTTATAGATGAGGTAGAGTGGATGAGCATCACAAAATGCAGAGATTTTTGCAAAAGAATGATTCAAAAAACTTAGTTTTAGTTTCCCACTGAAAACATTTCGGATCTACCGATTTTCAAACTCGGTGATACTAAAGCAGTTTTGGAACCTAAACTAGTGAACTCGGTTAGACCGAGTCACAGTTTGGTGGCACCGAGACTGCTAGGGTTTCACAAAGTTCTGAAATCGGTCACACCGATTAGCAATTCTCGGTCAGACCGAGACTTACTAGTGCAATGGCATTAGCCAAATCGGTGGGACCGAGTTTTTCAACTCGGTGGGTCCGAGATGGTTTCAGCGGAAACCTAACCCTAAATTTTCAAATCGCAACTATTCTAAGGATTGATTTGACTGGATAGGAGTGTTTCAATCGTGGCAAGATGCATAATGAACACAATGTGCTGAGAATCGGATGAGGAAAGCACTGTGATCGAGTTCATACCCTAGTTCGGCGGGAACTCGCTACAGCGGCGACGGCGGAGGAGAATTCCATTGACGGCGGCGGAGACCAGCGACAGGAGGAAGCTGTCGACGAAGTCGACGATCCGTAGACCAAGTTGGCAGAGCGAGCTATGCGCGGGCGAGAAGATTCAGAGAAAGTTCTCCAAATTTTGCCCGTGCGTATATATAGCCCGACCCTGTCGGTGTGACCGAGTGGTTCAACTCGGTGGCACCGAGATGCAAAACTGTGAACAGTTATAGCAACTCGGTGTGACTGAAAAGTACAAATCGGTTGCACCGAGATGAAAACCTAGATCGACTTAGTAATCTCGGTATGACCGAAATGGAGGAATCGGTCAGACCAAAAATCACAAAGAAGTTTTGGAAGTTTAAGTCTATGACGAATCGGGGACTCCAGTGCTCCTCACACAGAGTGGTTCGAATCTGACTTGATCAAATTTTGTGATGTAGCATGAATAGAGTTTGAGACGAGAAAAGCATAGATAGCTAGAGAAGGTTCTTAGGCATTCTTGTCCATCCACTTGGCCAAAGAAAACGAAGCCAATCAATCAAAACAACAAGTGGATGTCCTTGAATGAGTAAATATGCAACCAACATGCTCACACAATAAGATGACAAATGAAATATGTGACAAATCATGCACAACCAATTCTAGCATCTATCAAACAATTGGCGATGACTAGGTCATCTATATATGAGTATATTGACTTAGGAGTCAAATGAGAACATTTGATCATAGGTCATACTCATCGTTTAAGCTCAAGTGGGGTTTCCACTTTTATATAAAGCATTTATGTGTTCACATCATTAGAGTTGCTTTGACTCAATTCTTAGAGTTAAGCTCCCCCTAGATGTGAGATCCCCCCTTAGAGGGATGAACTAACCTTGGGTTTTGTCGATGATGACTTCATGTAGGTGTTGAAGATGTGGATGCTCAATGTTGATGTAGATCGTTTGGAGCAATCCTTTGGAGTGAGTTGCACTTTCAATACCTACATGGGTTAGTCCCACAAGGAACAAACAATAATATCCATAGACATAGAGTGATGCACACACAAAATGATGTCCATGAAAACATTAGGTTACCTTGTCCCTTGCCTTACCCACATGAGGATTTGTGACTCCTTGAACTAGTGCAAGATATGGAAGTTGATTGCACTTGTCCTTGCCATAATGATATAAGTGAAGAATGTTGGCAGAGTCACCCTCAAGAAATCTCTAGTTCTTCTTCTTCGGGGTCCACATCATCTTGATGGGAATCCTTGGTGTAGTAGTTGTACTTGATGAAGTAGAACTTGACGTAGTCTTGGGAACCCACTTGACCAAGGCCTTAGGTGCTTCTTCAAATGCATCAATCTCCTCTTGAAGCTTCTCCTTGCCTTTGTTCTTGTGGTCTTGTGCTGGAAGATCATCTTGTGCTTGTGTTCCATTGAAGGAAGTAGGATCATACTTCTCTTGTTGAGGAACAAACTTCGTCTTGGGGTATTGATCTTCTTCCCACTCAACTCCATTGGCATTGAACTTTCATTCAAAACCAACACCTTGTTTCTTCCGGTGCCTTCCTTGCTTGCATACAATTTCCTCAAATTGCTTACTCCCGACAAGACTCTTGTATACACCTTTCTCTATAATTCCCTTCAATAAGCTATTTTCTTGCTCAATTGTAACTTGGTTAAGAGGATCATTAGTGGAATCAAGAGAACTACTAGAAGTAACAATATTGGATTTAGCATTATTATTGTTACTACTAGAGGAAGAATCTTTCTTGTTCTTGTTACTAGACTTGACTTGAGGCATGCAAGTACATGGGAGTAAGCGCTTGGCGATGTAAGAAGAACTTTTCTTACGGAGATCATCATTGATTGCCTTTAAGAACTCATGCTCTTGCTCAAGATTGAGCTTTTCAAAGCGTAACTTCTCATGAGCCCTTAAAAGTTCTTGATGATCTTCGAAGATAGTTTCATGAGCTAACTTAAGAGTGTTTAGTTCTTTAGTTAGACGCTCAATCTTCTCCTTATCATTGTCATTCGTTTCATCTTGATTAGCATGATTAATTGACGTTTCATCATAGTATTCATCACTAGAGTTGTCAACAAGTAAATCATCATCACCTAGCAAGTCATCTTCATCAACATCAAAATCAACATACTCGGGGTGTGTTACCTTAGGACCTTTGGCCATGAAGCATCTACCAATTCCTTCATTTGGTGATTCAAATATGTCGTAGGTGTTGGTTGACACAAGTGCTAGACCGGCAACACCTTCATCCTGAGTGTATTCGGAGTCAGAGTGATAGCTTCTCTCGGAGTGATGGTCGGAGTCGGAGCCGGATACCCATTCACCAACATGAGCTTGATGTCTTTGTTTTGTGTATCTCTTTGATGACTTGTCCTTCCTTTCCAAATCCTTGCTTCTCCGTGAGGGTCTTCGTTCATAACGATCATCTCTACTCCTTCTCTCTCTTGGTGGTGATTCTTCTCTTCTACTTCTTCTCTTGGGAGAATCTTCTCTTCTTTTGTAGGGTGCCGTACACTCATTGGAATAGTGTCCGGTCTCCCACAATTGTAGAAATTGCGCTCTCGACTAGAAGATCTTTTGTCATTGTAGGACCTTGACTTAGAGCTTCTTTCTTTGCTTCTACTCTTGTAGAATTTGTTGAAGTTCTTCACCATTAAGCTCAATTCTTCATTGAAGGTTTGTTTCTCACTTGATGATGTGGGGGCTTCACATGAGGCTTTGTAAGCACCACTCGACTTGTTGTGAAGTTCCTCCTTATCCTTGAGTGACATCTCGTGAGCAACAATTCTTCCAATGACTTCCGTTGGCTTGAGATCTTTGTAGTTGGGCATCATTTGGATCAATGTGCACACGGTATCATATTTTCCATCCAATGCTCTTAGGATCTTATTGATTATGAATCTATCGGTCATCTCTTCACTTCCTAAGCCGACAATCTCATTTGTGATAAGAGCAAGCCTAGAGTACATTTCAGCGACACCTTCACCATCCTTCATTTTGAACTTGTCAAGCTGACTTTAGAGCACATCCAACTTGGATTCCTTGACGGAGTCGGTACCTTCGTGCATATCAATCAAAGTATCGCAAATTTCCTTTGCATTCTCAAGACGGCTGATTTTGTTGAACTCCTCGGGGCATAAGCCATTGAAGAGGATATCACAAGCTTGAGCGTTGTATTGCAGCATCTTCAACTCTTCCGCGCTAGCTTCACGGTTCGGTTCTCTCCCATCAAAGAATTCACCTTGCAAACCGATACACACAATAGCCCAAACGGCGGGGTTATGTTTGAGAATATGCATTTTCATCTTATGCTTCCAACTAGCAAAATTAGTGCCACCAAAGTAAGGACCTCTACGGTGATAATTTCCCTCGCTAGACGCCATACTCTCCTAGGTTGTGAAACCAAGGCTATGACCACCAAAAGCTATGGAAATCAAAGCGAATGGAGACCAAAGCTCGATACCACTTGTAGGACCTTGAAGTATGTCTAGAGGGGGGGTGATTAGACTACTTGACCAATAAAAACCTAACCTTTTCCAAATTTTAGACTTTGGCAGATTTTAGCTATCTTTGAACAAGTCAAGCAATCTTCACACAATTCAAGCAAGCATGAAAGAGTATATTGCCAGCGGAAAATAAAGCATGCAACTTGCAAGAATGTAAAGCGAAGGGTTTGGAGGATTCAAACGCAATTGGAGACACGGATGTTTTTGTCGTGGTTCCGATAGGTGGTGCTATCGTACATCCACGTTGATGGAGACTTCAACCCACATAGGAGTAGCAGTTCTTGGCGAGTCCACGGATGGCTCCACCCACGAAGGGTCCACGAAGAAGCAACCTTGTCTATCCCACCATGGTCGCCGCCCACGAAGGACTTGCCTCACTAGCGGTAGATCTTCACGAAGTAGGCGATCTCCTTGCCCTTACAAACTCCTTGGTTCAACTCCACAATCTTGTCGGAGGCTCCCAAGTGACACCTAGCCAATCTAGGAGACACCACTCTCCAAGAAGTAACAAATGGTGTGTTGATGATGAACTCCTTGCTCTTGTGCTTCAAATGATAGTCTCATAACACTCAACTCTCTCTCACAGGATTTGGATTTGGTGGAAAGAAGATTTGAGTGGAAAGCAACTTGGGGAACGCTAGAGATCAAGATTCATGTGGTTGGAATGGAATATCTTGGCCTCAACACATGAGTAGGTGGTTCTCTCTCTAACTGGTAAGTTGGAAGTGTAGGTTTGTTCTGATGGCTCTCTCCACGAATGAAGAGGAGGTGGAGGGGTATATATAGCCTCCACACAAAATCTAACCATTGCACACAATTTACAAACTCGGTGGGACCGAATCATCAAACTCGGTCGGACCAATTTACTAAACCTAGTGACCGTTAGGTTTTTCGGTGGGACTGACATGCATCTCGGTAGGACCGATATGGTTAGGGTTAGGGCATAACGTAATCTCGGTGAGACCGATTACACAAACTCGGTGACACCGATTTTGGTAATTAGCTAACCAGAGAGTTGGTCAGGTAAACTCGGTGGGACCGATTCGCTCTTTTGGTGAGACCGAAAAGTTACGAAAGGGAAACACAAAGTTTATATTGCAATCTCGGTGGGACCGATCGCTCACTTCGGTTAGACCGAAACATTACGAAGGGAAACAGAGAGATTACAATCCCATCTCGGTGAGACCGAGATCCCTATCGGTGAAACCGATTTGCCTAGGGTTTGCGGCGCTGGCTATGACATTTGAACTCGGTGGTATTTGGATAGAAAGAATCGGTAGGGCCGAGTTTGACTTTTGGTTTAGGTCATATGTGGATGTGAGAAAGTAGTGGAGGGTTTTGGAGCATATCACTAAGCACATGGAGCAAGCGGCTCATTAAGCAACACCTCATCCCTCCTTGATAGTATTAGCTTTTCCTATAGACTCAATGTGATCATGGATCACTAAAATGTAAAATGTAGAGTCTTGAGCTTTTGAGCTTGAGCCAATCCTTTGTCCTTAATATTTTGAGGGATCCACTTTCATCATCCATGCCATGCCAATGATTGAGCTTTCCTGAAATATTCATCTTGGAATAGTATTAGCTCAATGAGCTACATGTTGTTATGAATTACCAAAACCACCTAGGGATAGTTGCACTTTCAGTTTGTCACAGTAGGTCGCGTTTTTTGTCATGCATGTACATCGATGACGATTTTATGACAGAGTCAAGATAGTCATACATGTGCAGTCATAGAAGTGTTCCATGACATTACCAAAATTATCATCACGGAAGTGTCCACTTCCATGACGATAAATCGCGCGTCACAGAAGTGCTTTCGTCAAGGGTGATTGACACATGGCATCCACCGTAACGGAACACCGTTAAGCTATCGGGTCGGGTTTTGGATCCGATAACCCGTTAACGACCCGACCAATGGGGATTTTCCACGTGTAAAATCATCATTGGTGGAGGAAACACATGTCGGCTCATCGTTGGGACAGATGTCATCCACTCATTGGATAGAAGGCGCCTATGATACGTCGACACGTGGTACGGCCCATCAAGTTTAAATGGGCCGGCCCACCTAAAGGCCCACAAGATTTTGCGGACCATAATGGGCCGGCCCAGCTAAAGGCCCACGAGATTTTGTGGACCATAATGGGCTGGCCCAGCTAAAGGCCCACAAGATTTCGCGGCCCATAATGGGCCGGCCCAGGTAAAGGACCACAAGATTTTTGTGTGCCATAATGGGCCAGCCCAGGTAAAGGCCCACAAAATTCTTGCGGATCATAATGGGCCGGCCCAGCTAAAGGCCCATGAGATTTCGCCGACATTAATGGGTCGGCTCAGCGGTAGGCCCACAAGATTTTGAGGACACTAGTAGGTCGGCCCATTAACTGGTTGCCATGTTTTGGGCCAAATGTCGGCCCATATTTGATCCGGTCCATTAATGGCCTACCACGTTCCGGGCCTAATAATGGCCCATATGAGATCTGGCCCGTTAAAAGCCTCCCACGTTCTGGGCCAAATCACGGCCGAGATCAGGTCCGGCCCTTTAAGAGGCTTTGGGCTTAATTCTGGCCTATATCAGATTCGGCTCGTTAACTGGACGCTATGCTTTTGGGCACACTTGCTAAAGGCCCATTTAGCAATTCGGCCTGATATTAGTTTCGGCCTGTTAAGGGCCCGTTTAACATTTCGGCCCTATATTAATTTCGGCCTGTTAAAAGCCCGTCATATAGTTGGGCCTAACTACGGCCCGGTTTGCATCCGACCGCTTTCATGTACCGATATCTGATTGGGCCAAACAAGGACCGAGACAACTTTGGCTTGTTAAAAGCCCGTGATTTGATTCGCACAATCATGGGTGGGGTCCATTTCGGCTCTTGCCCGGCCGTGAGCTATTCGCACGCTTCGCACTCCAACCTACTTCTCAGCCTCCTAAAAGCCCATTGAGTTTTCTTGCGAAAAGAGGGCCGGGGTTACTCGGCCTATTTAAGGCCCGAATCTACTAGTGGGCGGTTTGTGGGGCCCATGATGCGGATCATACATCGTGATTGCATGACGGCCCGATTATGTACCGTAATTTTACGGTTTGGCCGATTCCGCGAAGACAGGATATATATACTGATAAAATAACTGCGTCATCGTGAATAAGAAAAAACCTAGACTATACAATAAAGAAATTACGGCATATTACATCCACTGCGCATCAAAGTTCGCCACTATGATAATAAAGCACAAGCAGACAGCAGATTACATACACTGGGGATCAAAGATCGCCACCAATGCAAATAAACACGCCGACAAAATAATATACAAAACCGACAACACTTCAATAGAGTTCAAGAAAGGTTAGCTCTGCTGGCAAGCTGCAGCGCAAGCACCTGAGCAAGATGATGAGACTGCGCTTGTTCAACACTTATATCTTGCTCACTCTGAATGATAAACAAGCAGACAGATGACAGGTCTTGCGCATAAAAGTATCAGTGCTGACAATTCATCACATTTCTTACTGACGAATAAAGTGACACAGTTTAAAATTGCATTAACACAATATGGTATTGTTTAGATCAAGACATGGCAGGAAATGACATTGTGAACGAGTTGGCAGCTTCACGACACCACTGGATTACAGATCAAGAACTCATAAGTATAATGGTTAGTATGCTGTCAATTTATCCCATTTCAGATTGGCAAATAAAGAGACAGTTTAAATAATAGTAGAATGATATGACATTGTTCATAGTTAAGACATTGCAGAATATGACATTGTCTTTGTAGTGGGTAGGTTTACCACACCACTGGATAACGGATGAAGAACAGAAGCATACATGCAATGCAAAAGAAGATCACTTGCTCTGTATAGTTTAATTTACATGGTATGAAGAAGGAACTTGGTTGTACAACTGAAAACTTAAATTGAGAAGGACAAACTTTTGTTTATGAACTACATAATAAACTTTAAACATGCAATTTGATGCAAACACCAAAAATAAACAATTTATTGCAGTCATGCCTAACCAAATATACACAACAAAGTTTGAAGGCTTGAGAAGGAAAAACTTACATTATTGGTGAAGGCAGACTCTATAAAGCCCTTGTCCATGCTGATGGGGGGGGGGGGCAATTAAAGAAGTTTACCACAGAATCTTCTTCATAAGCATTGCCTTTATTATACATTTTGTTAAGAGTAAATATAGATGTGATAATATATGAAAAAATGGAGAATATTTAAGATAAGATGAAGAGTGATGCTACTTAACCAAGTAGCTATAAATGTATGTGCAGCGATACAGGCAAAACGCACAGCCAAGAGCAATGCACAGCTAAAATACTTCAGTACCAACCTTATGGTAAGAGTAAATATATATTTGATGTGTAGAAAATGGAGGGCAAAGGGAAATAAGCTGCAGAGTGATGGTACATGAACAACTACCTGTCAATATAAGTACACTGATAAAGGACAACATGTACTTACAAGAACAATGCAGAGCTAAAACAATTCATTGGCATTGGATATATTCTACACTAATGTAACCATTCATACAGATCAGATAATTTGGAGCAAACAATTGATAAGCAAGCTATCATGCATACTGCTGTCACATAATGAACCGGTATGTATGCAAGTACAGTGATACGTAACAACAGTACTAACAAGAGCAAAGCACCGGGCAGCATATTTGCGATATCCTCGTCGTTCTTTTCAAACCGAATTCTTCGAGCAGATTTCCTGCAAAAAAGATCCGTAAGGCACATGCGGAAAAGTAGAAGTTCAAATTGTCATGTGATTTCATAGACAGTACCTCATCCTAGGAACGAGACCAGTGCTTAAAAAGGTTTTTCTATTCAATGTCTTCTAAATTTAGCACAGGAGACTTCACCGGTAATTCGTTTATAGACTTGCCATCAAAGTGTGATTTCCTCAGGTAACACCGATACTGCTGTAATGCTTCCTTGAAAAGCACAAGCAAGCTTTGCTCGTCATGACTATCCAGATTGACCCTCGCCTAGTTACAACAATGTAATGTAAATCATTGATGTGTTCAATCAGCAGAAAACAGGAAAATAATAACCATGAATAATAGCACTTACACGTAAGTTGGACAGGAAGATGTGAAAATGGTGTTTGTCTTCACAATAATCTTCCCATGATGGGAATATATGCACGTAGTCCCTAACAACATTGAAAGCATTGTCTTTTAAACTGGGAATAAATGGAATGGGGTTCCAATCTGCAGGAATTGGCCGTCTCTGCAGTTGGGATAGGTCTTCGGCCGGTGGACTTGCTGTACTTTTTCCTGGAGTGGGATTTTTCTGTGGTACGGCTGGTGCTATGGCAAATGAAATCGGTATACCTTTTGCTGGAGTGCAGGTCCTGTGTGGTGGGGCTAGTGGTGTGGCTAGTGAAGTATGGGTACAGTCTGCTGGAGTCGGTCCTACGTTTTGTGTCACTGGTTGTACAGCCAATATAAGTGGGGTGCTGTCTGATTTCTCCGGCACCACCACGTTTTTCAAGGACTTTGCTGGTGCTCCTTCAGGTTCGGCAATCACCCTCTTCCTTTTTGATGTCTGATGCACAAGAACAGCATTTGAGTGGAAAAACATGGTATGATGACAGATGGAATATGTATTGATAATGGATGGGCATGGCATCTCGACATATATGATGAGTAAACTAAGCAGATGGCGGTGCAACAAAGTAGAAGAAATGCAATACAACATATGCAAGGTACCCGCAATCAATAAAACATTGCCAAATTAGAACAGGCACCTTGATGGGTGAACAGGACAGGCCATCTGCCTTTGACTCCTTGAGGTTAGAATAGTAATTAGGATCATATTCTGAACAAGAATCAACAGGTGGGGAGCATATGACTTTCATTGCATCCAGAATGGCACTCAATGCCATGGTGCCAATTTTGTAAGTCATTGCAGTGTTTAGCTTCAAGAGTGCCTTTGCTAGTGCGACACAAAGCAGCTACACAGATCATAGTGTAGATATAACGGGGAAAACCGTAAGCATCAGAGTAAAATTAGCAAAGTGGAACTTGCTGGAATATATGTGCTAGTATTGCCGGTACGTCTAGAAAGGCTTCGGATACCATCTCTCTTCAAGTGAAGGTGCGGTACTGTTAATATCAGTGTAACTCTCAAAGGCGACACAACTCCCCGCATTTCCTTGCTATTCTTATAGGATTCAAGTGGGCAGGTGACTACAAATCCTATTCCTATGTTTAAAAAATCCTACGAATCAAAGAGGCTCAAAGTGTCCATCACAACCGACTGTATAGACCTCTACACTGCAAATGTCCTTGCTCACTTCAGTACAAGGAACATATTGTACTACTATCATACTCCCTCCGTTCCAAAATATAAGGCTTGGTAGAGATTTCCACTATGGATCACATACAGATGTATCCAGATACATTTTAGAGTGTAGATTCACTCATTTTGCTCCATATGTAGTCCATGGTGGAATCTCTACAAAGACTTGTATTTAGGAACGGAGAGAGTACATATTAAAGAAGAACGGAAGAGGAACATGGTAAAGAAGAGCAAGCAGATTTTGGATAATAAAATGTTGGTTGCGCAGTGCACACACATGATGAACCAGAGCGCATTAAGAATACAACTCCCAGCTGTCTCTCGACCATTTCAGGCGGTTGGATGAAGATCCTACGTCTCCTAACCCATCTTTTTCATCGTCTCTGATTCTTCCCATACAGAACACCGCACGGGCCGCCGACCGGACCACCGGCGCCCGCCGCCTGTGTTCCTCCGCCACTCCCACCCCCACCCCTGCGCCAACCTCCACCCACATCGAGTTTTCTTCGTTCGGCGAGGCCCCACAACCACCCGAGCCCCTTCGTTCGCACCGGCGAACTCCGGCGAGCTCTGAAAAATCGACTGACCCAATTTTGAAATTTAATCTCATCGTGATTTAACTAGTGTGGAATATAAAGGGAAAACCATAAGCATTGGGAGTGTTGAGCGTGCCATGGCGGATTTGAAGGTGCAAACCGGAGAAAGGCAACCGCAACCAAGACAAGAAATCGAGTAAAGCGGTGGCGATCTATTTTCTTGCTGCGATAAATAAGTTGGGCAGATACGAAAGAGTACCGCCTCTGGTGCGGCGCCGTGTATGCATCTGCTGAGAATTTGACGGTGCTGCGGTAGCAATGGCTGTCGGCGGCGTGGAAGCAGATATAGGAGGGTAGACGGTGGCGGCAGGGCGCGGTGGACGAGATGGTCGTAGGAGCGGCACCGGCAAGGTGGACGACGACGGGGATGAAGCGAGAGGACGAGATGCAAGGATCCCGATCCGAAGCCGTGGATTAGAGAGGTCGATCACTTGTAATGGACGGCAACGTTGGGGTATCAGCTCCGGCATGGTGCAGGAGGACGGCGGTGGATGGGGTGGCGGACGGCTGCGGACGGAGGAGGGTGGGTGGATAGGGTGTTTTGGCGCCCACGGAGTATGAATGGGGAAAAGGGAGGTAGAGAGGAAGGGGGGAACCATGTATTCACGGCGCACTTGTCTCAGATGCAAGGAAATTTAGAAACTTAGCCCCCGTTTCAAATTTCTACTACATCACAGCAACATTAGTCGGTTGGGGATAGGACGGTAATCTCGCATACACCGAATATTTGCCGACGGGAGTTTGTTTTTGGTGCCCACTATGTATGAATATGAATCGGGGAGGGAGACGATTTCGGCCGAGGACACACTGTGTTTTGGCGCCCACCGTGTATGAATCCGGGTGAGAGGCGGTTACGTCACGTTTGGGTGAAATTACAAACCCACCCCTATCGAAACCTATAGAAATCCAGCAGATAGGCTTTGCATGGCAGGGATAGGCAGTAGTAATTTCCATCTCGCAGATTTTGGTTTCGGGCGGTTACTGCGACTTTCCCTGCTTTGTTCAAATTTTGCAGAGTGCACGTTTACCGTGCCAACTCAATTCGAATCCCGTTTGTATTCTATTTTTTATGGCGGGATCCATTTTCAATTGGAATTACATTATATATACATCATTTTTTATATATACTTTCAAAAGCACAACAAAGAATTCTGCTCCTTTATATGTATAATATGATTTACAAATACAACGATCTCAAAATCTTAAGGTTGAATTCAAAAAAATTTAACCAAATTATGTTCTACTAAAATGTATGGATCAGTAATATCTACATATTAAATAACATAGATGTGTGTGAATTCATATGAGTATGCATGTTTGATAGATCATTTTTGGTTCAAGTATGGATTACATATATCATCATCTCAAATTAAAATATTTGAATCCCTTTTTTGTTCACTCCTTTCACGCCCATCTCTCTCGCATGCATGCTCCTTCAGGTAGCTATCACTCTCTTTTCTCCAGCTCACCCGCACGCTCACTTCATGTTTCTCCTATCCTCGCAAACATGGTCTCTCGACGTCTCCATTGAGAAGTGTCACACTCTCCCTCATTATACATTACATGGTTTTCTCATTATCTCTCGCGTCTCTACTGTTCTCTGGTATCACACGGTACCTAAGCTTTCTTTTTCACCGCCACACACACAGTCTCCACTCGTCTTTCACTTTGTCTTTCTCTCTATGGGATTCTCTCACACACCCTATATGTCTCTACATATGACTCATACCACTAAAATTACTCTCTCTCTCCTGTAGACACAACATTTGGTGTGGTCTCCTTTTCGTCTCCATCCCAGACTGACATTATTCATTTGTTTACCGATCAGACAACCCCGAATACCGTCTCCTCTCTCTCACACACAGACACACACACAACTCCTGCTTCCACTCCCCTTCCCTACTACTGTCTCTCTCTCACACACACACAAAACTCTCGCTTTCGCACCCCGACTCGTATTTCTCTCACAAACATTTATCGACTAGCTAGCCTCTAGATAGGTTTATACACTCGCACACTCGTGTTTTCACTATCGCATCCATGTCTCTCTCCTGCTCCTTGTATCTATGTAGATTTTTCTTCCCTTCTTGAGACAAGCCCTCTCGATCGTGCACACACACACTATCGCCTCATTTTAAGCTGATACCTCTCGCACACACACTCCTTGTGTCTTTGTCACACATGCACTCCGTCCTCCTCCACTCTCCCTCTCTCTCACACACACATGGGCTTTTTGCAACAACTAGCAAGATGCCCATGCATTGCACGGAACATGAAGATGCATTTGTATGAGTAGTTTATCTTGTGGGGGAAAAGGATGAATGAGGGAAGGCCTTATTTGCAAATGTGGAGAGGGGTGTGGGTATATTTTTGCAAAATTGCCATAGTTTCCTTCCTATCTGTCAGATATAGATCGGACGGCCTATATTGCAGGATGGCAAGCACACGATCATCACCGACAATGCTTTTTATAAGAGTAGGGGTAAAAATAGAGTTGGTGATGATGGTGGGCCTGCCATCCGCCAATGTAGGTCGTCCGATTTATATCTGATGGATAAGAAGGAAAATATGGCAATTTACCCGCACTCTTCACCACATTTGTAGATAAGGCCTTCCCTCGTTCATCCTTTTCTACCACAGGATCTTGATGTTCCGTGCAACGAACGGGCATCTTGCTAGTAAGAGTAGATGTTAGACATATACCACTTCTCGAATCTTGAAACCAACAACATTCCTCCCTTATCTCATCAAAACCGCCAAAGGAATATACTTTGAGTGAAACATAACATATTTTTAGTGATATACGTATTTCAAAACCAGACTTTTTTTTATCAAATCGGTGAATATGTGTTAATCTACTTTGATCATGTGGCAACGCATTGGCACATTGCTAGTAGTTATTATAATTTTTTGGACACCAGACAAACAGTGGAGTACATATACGAAGAGAAGAGGCGCACGCACGCAGTCGGCCTCTCGCTGTCTCGCACACGTGAGTGTTACGTAAAGGCGACGTTAACAAATAAACCCTAAAACCTAGGTGCACGATTGCTGCATTCGCGGGTACCGGGTACATGGTGGGGCACCTTTGTAGGAATAGTCAGCTCGCGTGATAATTTGATCCGTAGGAGTTGATGGTCGGGACCACAGGTGAACGACTTGGAGCGCGGTGGCTCGCCAGTTGCCACAAATCGAGTAGCCACGTTTAAAATATGGTTTTTAGCAGGGTTAAGAGTTCCGATTTTCAATGGCGCGTTATAAGTAGTAACTAGTTTTTAGAACGATTGGTATGGAGCGAAAATGGAATTCATAGTCCTACGTACCTCCTTGGCCTATGGTTGTATGGGTTTATGTTGCGAGATGTTGAACCTGGTACTTCTAGGGAAAATACTATGGGTTAGATTTAGATGCTGGTTTTCAGTAATGAAAATCGGAAGGGGAAACCCTTCTTTGATTAAAAAAACTACTACCTCCATTATGGTTTACTAGTCCCCATCGTACTTTCTGTCAAAGTTTGTCCACGAATTTTACTTGTAAAATGTGAATGGAAAACGAGATTTTGTTATACCCAAACAAAAAAGGACTGGAGGGAGTGATTGCTCTGACACGGACGCGACCTCTCATAGCGCAGGCATTGAACCGGCGCGCCGGCCAAGAGGGCCGCACTCGCTGCAGGCCCGGCTGAGCACGCCTCCTCGCCGCGTGCAACCAGCTTAAGACTGCCCCGCCTGCCTTCATTGAATCCGCGCGTGTGCCGGCAACACGTCCTTCCACGAGCCGGCAGGCATTTTAGAACACAAAAAATGACTAAAATATAATTAATTTACGCATGGTCTTGACTTGTTGTGCTCGCACTGGTAGCAGGAACTAGTAGAGGTTTTTCTTTATTTATAACTCTCCTCACATTTTTTTGGCTTTGAAGTGAATCATGGTTGTGGACATTATGTATGAAATGTGCAGATATCTGTGAACATGAGTTTGATGTGGAAGTTGAACTTGGAATGTCAGGCTTGCGCGTGAACTATACCATGTCCAATGCTTCGTCTGTTATTATTTGGAAAGTAATTGATGTTATTACATGACCCAAAGAAACATTTTGTGCCACATCAGTAGATGCACGGACATCACAACAGGCATGCTGACTGGATAAACATTTGAACCTAGCTATTATGAAGGAAATTTTGTATTGACAACAGTTTTACTCTGTAGATAGCAGGAGACGCCTAGCCTGCTCTGTCTCTGCTAGCTTATTTCTGGCTTCTTCCATCTCTTCTTTGGCTTGGGTGAAGAGAGCATCTGATTGCTCTTTTCGCTTCTTCAGGAACTCGTCTACATTCTCAAGGGCTCCTGCATGCTTTCTTTCAGCCTTTAATAATGCCACGAGGACACGAATAGCTGACGACTCCACCTGGCTTGTGTGTAATCCAGCATCATCTGGGAATTTGCACCTTGTGTCTAATCCAGCATCATTAGGAAGCGGCACCTTGTGTGTAATCCAACCTCATTTTGGAAACATGATCTCGAGGTTGACCATACTTCCCTCCTCGCAGGAACTGCATCCTGACATGAAGTTACTTTTTTTTAGATCAATACTTAGAGCAACCTAGATCCATTTAGTAGAAGCTAAATAAACAGAACTCAGAAAAGTGAATTCAAAAGGAAAAAATATATAAAAATAGACTACAAGGTGAGAACACCCACTTCCTACATCAAGCTAAAAACGAAAGCATTAGGACGATTAAGACTCTTCTTATTAAACATCGAAGAACACCACGCATAAGAGAAACAGAAACTACAACATATACACATCGAAGAACACAAGGCTAAATGAAAGTAATTGAAAGGGTGTTACTTACCAAAGCTCGTTTTACAGGTTCAGTGCAGCTCCTCTTTAACTTGCCATGTTCCTTGAAGATGTCCCCAATATCCCGTGTTTGGTCTTCATTGCTCCTCTGCATGTTCGCACTCGTGGTTTTAAAATCTCAACATGGCAAGAAAAATATACTACTAGTAATACTCGCACATCTTGTGGGAAACATTAAAGAACTCGTCTGCCATCTTAGAGCATCTCCACCAGAATCGCAACGCGAGGCGCTTTAAAAAAGCGTTTACAGTGCTGAGATCAAGAAGTAGATACTAGAGAGTAGAGGATAGTTCTCAGCATAGATAGATAAAAAAAGATAATTCAACTACTCCTCGTCGTCCGACTCCTCCTCGGTGATGTCCTCCTCCGACGCCCCGATCAGAGAAGGCGTGAAGATACCGATTGTCATCGGATTCCTGTGACGCTGCTCCTCGCCTCATGTTGAATTGAGCGTCCGCTTTTCGCCTACGCTTGTCCTCGCGATAGGCGGCTCGCTCCGCCCTCCTCTTATCCCTCTCCGCCCTCCTTTGCGCATAGAACTCGCACTCGTTGATGATGTCCTGCGGGAAGTGTTGGCGCCACAGTGCCATGGCTTCCTCGTCCATCTCAGCGATGCCGAGACGGTGCTCCCGCCTCCGGCTGTGGCGACGATCCTCGTTGGTGCTAAGCCGCAGCAGAGGGGCGAGGTCCTGCGCCCGCTCCCGCGTCGGCACGTTGGGGAAGTTCAATGTTCTATGAGGCCACCGAAGGCACCACGCCGCCGCATCGTACGCGCGGGCGGCCTCGTTGGCGGTGTCGAAATTGCCGAGGCCGAGGCGCATCCCGCGGAATCGGATCTCGGCGGAGAAGCCGCCAGAGGGGCGCGCGCGGACGCCGCGGTATCCCCAAGTTTCCCGGCGACGCGGTGGCATGGTGGTGCGGCGGCGGCGAGGCGAAAAAAGCGGGGAGAGAGCGGTGGCGAGGCACAGAGCATGGAGAGAGCGGTGGCAAGGCACAGAGCGGTGGGAGGGTGTTGGATTTTATAAAGCCACGCCTTGTGGCGCCAAAACTAGCGCACGCTTGCCGCTTATTCCCACAAGACGCTTGTGATCCTTTCCCGACGTCTCTGCTATCTCTACTCTCTTCTCTACTATTGTATTTATTTTATATTTTATATTTAATATTTATTTCTACTTCCTTTACTGTCTAATTTTTTTCTCTAAACTTTTTTTTCTTGCAATATAGGTCGTCCGATTTATATCTGATAGATAGGAAGGAAACAAATGGGAATTTTGCAAAAATATACCCATACCCCTCTCCAGATTTGCAAATAAGGCCTTCCCTCGTTCATCCTTTTCTCCCACAAGATAAACTACTCATACAAATGCATCTTGATGCGCAACGCATGGGCATCTTGCTAGTTCTAAAAACCTTTCCATCATTTGCCACACTACTGGTTGCAGATGAAAAACCTACCCAAGCACAGCGCGATACATGAGCGACGCACAATTACAATAGCAGCCAGGAAATTTGAAGGGTATGTATGAACAAAATTGGAACTGCACATGTACTGCAAAGTGATTCAATACACACATTACCAATCGAGGAGGAGAACGATGGTCGCGGCGGCCTCTGTGAGTCATGGTCGGCAACGGGAGTCAGTTCATTGTCCACAACGGTGGTACTTCTGCGCTTGGCGTCGGCTTCCGGGAAGCAGATCCGAGACCGTGGAAGACGATGCCGGGGAAGAGGCTCCGTGTACGACAACGACGGTGGACCGGCTCCAGTGCGGCGTACGAGGTCGTCGATGAGGCAGATGCGCTGCGGTGGACGAGTGCGCCGATGTAAAGGGGAGGAGCACGAAGGCTGCGGTGCCGTGGAGAAGTCTATTTTGCTGTGGGGATAGAAAATGGGGATTATTCAGGTGTACTACTCTGGGTGGGGTTGGCTGGGTAGGGTGAACCTGAAGTTACGAAAATAGCCCCCTACCAAGCGTCATCCGTAGGCCTGTTCCGAAGGCTATGATGGTAACTTCCCACTGCTCGAATCAGGGTCGCGGGAGATTTTCCTGTCGACCTCAAAATTTTGTGACACTGGACTCCCCGTGTGGCGTGTTGCGTGATTCGGCTAAGCAACTAGCGAGTAGTAGTAGTAAACTCTGCATATTAGGTTTGACAGAAGTCAAACTTCCTAAAGTTTGACCAAGTTTATAGAAAAATATAAACATTTACCATAACAAATATGTATGATGTGAAAGTACATTCAATAATGAATCTAATGGTATTTATTTGTTATTATATATGTTAATATTTTTGTTATAAGCTTTCTGAGAGTTTACAAAACTTGACTTTGACCAATGCTAATACGCCGGACTTAAATAAAAATGGAGGGAGTACACATTTGTTTTCTTAGTTTGTAGTGAACTAATCATTTGTTGAAATTGTGAAATAAATATATTAGGCTATTGACTTCGAATGTAATGGTCTATACAATTCAATAGTTACAATCATTGTCGAATCCCAAGATGCATACAAGGTCTATAATACTTCACAACATGCTCAACTCACATAATCCCAGTCAAATGAGAATCTAAATGCATTTCATAGTTATTACTTTGTAGGATGCAACAGAAACAACCATAACTCTACATCAACCATTATAGAAGCAACATTTTGACATATCCCAATGTGTGAATGAAACGTGCAGAGAGAGCTTTTGAAGATGGAGCAGATAGGGCGGGAAAGATTGTATGTATGTGGACGAGAGAGTAGGAGACAAACCTAACGAGAGAGAGAGAGAGAGAGAGATAGAGAGAGAGAAAGAGAGAGGAGGAAGTTAGATCTGTGAGAAAGATGGAGACATGTAATATACGTGAGATGCGTGTGCATCCGGATTCTGTATGCGTGGAAGGAGAAGAGACAACATGTTTGATGAGAGACCTGGAAAAACATGGACGAGAGGGGAAGGATCTCGTGGGTTGAGGGATTGGCAATTTTGTGCGGGGGAGAGAGGGATTGGTAATTTTGTGCAAGAGAGAGAGAGGGTGGGGGAGGAGTCAGTCAGCCATCGTCACATCACCACCTTCCAAATGACCCCGCATTCTCTAGCACGGTGTGGTCGCCGTCTTCGATCTGCTCGATGCCCTCTTTGAAGATTGAGGTATTGTGCATGTTGGGGTGCAAAGAAGCACAAGCAAGAGTGGTCGCCATATAACCTTGGATGGGGATGAATTGTGTGCTCGGGGGAGTGTGTGTGTGTGTGTGTGTGTGTGTGTGTGTGTGTGTGTTGTGCTGCGTGTGTGTGTGTGTGTCAGATATTGAGAGAAAACAAACCTAAGGAGAGAAATGGGTATTCACGAAGAGATTGTGCGGGCCTTGAGGTGGGCGGGGGCGGGTGAGGGTGTCAAAAGTGTGCGTTGATGCATGTGTTGCATGCGATCGCATGGACATGCATTTAATCGAGAGAGATGGTTGTTGTGTTACCGATGCTCCTCTCTCTCTCTCTCTGTCACACACACACACAAGTAAACTAGAAGACCGTTCTCTCATGTATACACAATGTATCGGCACCTGTCTATGTCTCACTCATGCATGATCATTTGCACATTTACACCTCTCTATGTCTGTATCACACGCACACCGTCTCCACATTGCCCTTCCGCCACAACACACATATGGACACATGCACACCTTCTCTCTCAGTCACACGCACAAAATTAGTATTAAAAAAACTAGGGCGCACCTAAAACGTCCAAATCCAAATAAACATGAACTGGAGCTAAATTCAAATATATGGAAATATTGCAGCGTCAAGAACTTTCCCGGGAAAAAAAGTTGAGTAATATTCAAGGATTGTTTTCACACACACAAAAGGTTCGATGGATGTCCTTCGAGCGCGACACGGTGACGCACCGTTCGACCGATCGCGTGGCCGCGGTTCACGCACTTGCACATGATTCCGTATCGTGGCTGTGGAACTAACTAATAAAACGCTGCCTAAGTCTAATGTTTACGTGTACTAGTACAGTTTTCTTTTAAGTTTGACCAACCTTATATAAAACTAAAGTAAGCTCCCACACGCGCACTCATCAATATGCCGCCGCTATTGCGCATGCCGGTGCCCGCCTGCTCTGGCCAAAAATTTCTCGCCCATCACCGCCGTGTCGCCGCCATCCCTGTGCCAAGAAGCCGAAGGCTCGCCCGCTGACATCATCTGCAGTCCCTCCTCGCGATGCCGCTGCGCTGCCAAGCACGCGAGCAGCTGGTGGAGCCGCGTCTATGCATGCAGCGTACGAAGAGGAGGACGAGCGCGTGCTCCAGCACGCCGGCGAGGAGGAACTAGCGTGTCATTGTCGTCTTCGCCCGCGTGGAGGAGGCGTGCATGGTGGCTGTCGCGGCGGAAGCCGGTCTCGCGCGCGTCGAGCCCGCAAACCGGGTGCGGACGCGGAATCTACCTTCGAGACCTTGAATGACACGTGGATCCTGCAATCTGAAGGAGCAATTTGGGTCAGTCGACTCATGTGAGCCGTTTGATGCAACATGGTTGGCTAGAAGGGCTTCTTCCACCTCTTCTGTCGTCTTCTTCCTTCGCTCCGTCGAACTTCTTTCACAAATCGACTGACCCAAATTATACTACTAGTACGAACGTATTAAGTAAAGTAGGAACACGAAGATACGAGCAGTAGTACCAACTGCAAGAAGAACAGTAGTAAGACATAGTACTAGTACTACTGTACGTAGAGTTCAAATAACGAGAAAGAACATAAACATAGTTCTGTTGGGGCCTCAGCACAACACACCCTTGAAAATAAACTAACCAACTAGTCCGCTTGACACTGCAGTAGAACCAATATGAGCGATGACACTGCCACCTACTCGGAGTCTGAGTCCACGTCCTCGACTTTGTCCTCGTCCCACTTCCTCTTCCTCTTCGCCGACGCTTCTTTGCTTGAACCGGACACTGGGCTCTGCTTCTTCATCCAACCCTTGTAGATATTTAAACAAAGGTCGGCATCCATTGTTGTGTACAGGATGTGATCTTCATCTAATGTCTTCGACTCCCATGCATGATGAAACTCATGACAAGGTTTCTTCAGTTTAGTGTACGAAGGATCAATCATGGCTGCTGCCAGGGTCAGCATTGAAGGTTGAGAGGAGGACACCAGGCTTGCCTTCTGGAGATCGAAGGGTTGGCCTGCAACAAGACATATCCGATGCAGGACATCACTATCGTTCTTAAAGCCTACAGTAACGAATTTCACTCTTTTGTCCTTGAGGAAGTTCTTAAAATCCTGGCACTCAACGTCGGCATGGCATATGTGGTAGACCAAGCAAACGTTATGTACGCAAACCTGGATCACAGCGGGCTTCATCTTCTCTTCGTCCTTTAGATCCTTCTCTCGTCCCAGGACTGTGGTGTACTCAACATCTAGCCCAGCGACCCACTCATCCGTTGAAT
Source organism: Aegilops bicornis (assembly GCA_021605145.1). Classification (NCBI taxonomy): domain Eukaryota; kingdom Viridiplantae; phylum Streptophyta; class Magnoliopsida; order Poales; family Poaceae; genus Aegilops; species Aegilops bicornis. The sequence continues at coordinate 83,542,134 of CM038669.1, forward strand.
TGTTGAACATGCGTAGGAAGCGAGCAAGCCATGCTTTCACCGTCGCGGATCCACGTGTGTAGATGACAATGAACTGATCGCCGGTGATGGCTCTAACCTGGTACTCAGCGGCGACCATGGAGATTTGGGAGGCCATGGATTTTGGAGGAGGGTTAGGAGAAGTTGAACTGTTGTACCCCGCAAAAAAAAACTGGGAGCGAACTAATGTGAAAGGACGGGACGACTGGGAGCGAACTATTGTAAGGTAGAAGACGGGGACGAGTAGGGCGTGCGAACATCGTGGGGTTGCTGGCTTGCCCGATGGATAAACGGCTGCAAGCACCCAAAGAGTTCTCGAGAACTATGCGGGACCCACTAGATGTCATGTCTACTAGACCCATATCGTAGGCCTGGCGGTATAGCTTCTGCCTGTTCGCACGCCATGCCGCCATGCCGGCGTGTGGATGTAACTTCACTTAATTCCGTCAAGCGTCGCGCCTCCCACGACCTTCGCCTCACTCGCGCGATCGCGCCCTTTGAGACTTCGACCGGCTATAAATGAGCAATTTTTTTGCCTTTTGTTTATACAAGCAATTTTTTTGCCTACTCCGCATGCATGATACTCCCTCTGGTCCTTTTTACTCCCGTCAACCGTTTGCAAAGTGTTTGACCAAATTTATACTTTTTTTAACACCACCTTATATTAATTAACCAGCCACACCAGTACACTCATTCGATACAATATTCACCACACAGGGCGGTACATTATTTACAAGAATACCATCTAATCTATTGTCAAAGCTATACTTAGCGATTAAGTGTGCCACCTTATTGGCCGAACGGCTAATCTTTGACAATTGAAGATTGTTGACCAACTTCGAGATGCTCAACGCTTTCATCTTCAGGTCACACATAGCAGACCTATCATAGTCCCCCGATGCAAGAGACACTACCACAAAAGCGCAATCCGTATCTAAAATTACAGGATTATGAAGAGAAATACCTATGTAGAAACCGGCAATGCAAGCCCTAAGCTCCGCTTCCTCCATGCTTTGACAGGCATCAATGAAATCCCACGACCAAATTTATACTAAAAGTATCAATATCTACAAAACTGATTATAATGAGTATAAGAACTACGTTTTATAATGAGTGTAAAAATATTGATTTGACATTGTGAATGTTGATACTACATTTTTCTATAAGTCTGGTGAAAGTAGAGGTACATTGACTTCAGACAAAACTTAAATGCACAATGCAGACTAGTTCCTCCGTCCAGGTGTGTGCCATGTCCTATCTTGTCATCACAACAAGGTTAGCTATTATAGTACCACTACCTCCCTTCTAGTTTAAAGGGCTCGATTCAAAAATTTCACCTACTCTTAGCATGATAGTAGAGGCGGTGGAATAGTTTTTGAAGTCTGCAAAAGTACTCAACTAATGCTGTCGTTCTTCACAAAAAAATGTGTTTACCAATGCATGCATGAACACTAGTTACTCTAACCCCCTCTCATCTTTAATTCTTTGCCACATCAGCATGTTTTCTATTCCTGTGTGCATGATACCAGCTAAGGTACCACCATTATGGCCAGCCTTAATCATCGCATGCAATAATTTGGTGCACCTTGAAATATGAACATGTGTGGGGCGTGTATGTTTTTAATGACTTGAGACTATACCTAGCACGGCATGCAAGATGACTTATTATGCACCGTTCCCCATACCTGCAGGAAGCCTGTTCGTCTCCAAATCTTTTCCTCTCCATGTGTGGAAACAATATGCCTGCCAAACTCTCCTTCTCCCTCCGGTGGTCCCACCACTCCACCCCGTGTGAAAAAATCTGCATGCATGACTCTCCTCCCCCCACGCTCGTCCAATCAGTTGTGACCAGCAATATTTCCACCCCTTCGCTCCCCCGTAATTTACTCCAACAAATATGCCCACGTAGTTGTTACTTAACTGCAGGTGCATTGGGTCATCGACATATGGGCCCAACAGGTGCAGCCCACATGTCGCTGACGAACCGACCTGCGATTAAGTCGATGCAGCTTCGATCCATCTCTTACGTAGGTGTGCCATTGCTCGCTATAAATACTACGCCTCCCACGACATCGCTATCTCCTCCCCCTCCCTCTCACATCGACCACCATGGCATCGCCCCTCCCAAGCCCTAGGAGCCCCTCGCTGCACCACGCGGACGGTCACGCGTCGTCGATCTGTTCCTCGCTGCCACTAGTCGAGGAGGACGCGTCGGTGTTCCGCTCCTCGCCGCTACGCGACGCTGAAAGGATCGAGAAGAGGTGTCTAGAGTGGGGGTGATTAGTCACTAAGTACCAAAAGTTGCAGTTTTTAACTTCTTTAAGTTGGAGTGGAGTTTAGGCACAAGTTTAACACTCACAATACATATCAAGCAAGCATGCAAAGAGTATATGAGCAGCGAAAAGTAAAGCATGCAACTTGCGAGAATGTAAAGGGAAGGGTTTGGAGGATTCAAACGCAACTGAGACACGGATGTTTTTGTCGTGGTTCCGATAGGTGGTGCTATCGTATATACACGTTGATGGAGACTTCAACCCACAAAGGGTAACGGTTGCGCGAGTCCACGGAGGGCTCCACCCACGAAGGGTCCACGAAAAAGCAACCTTGTCTATCCCACCATGGCCGTCGCCCACGAAGGACTTGCCTCACTAGCGGTAGATCTTCACGAAGTAGGCGATCTCCTTGCCCTTACAAACTCCTTGGTTCAACTCCACAATCTTGTCGGAGGCTCCCAAATGACACCTAGCCAATCTAGGAGACACCACTCTCCAGGAAGTAACAAATGGTGTGTTGATGATGAACTCCTTGCTCTTGTGCTTCAAATGATAGTCTCCCCAACACTCAACTCTCTCTCACAGGATTTGGATTTGGTGGAAAGAAGATTTGAGTGGAAAGCAACTTGGGGAAGGCTAGAGATCAAGATTCATATGGTAGGAATGGAATATCTTGGCCTCAACACAAGTGTAGGTGGTTCTCTCTCAAAAAATGTGTATTGGAAGTGTAGGTTCGTTATGCTGGCTCTCTCCACGAATGAAGAGGGGGTGGAGGGGTATATATAGCCTCCACACAAAATCTAACCGTTACACACAACTTGCCAAACTCGGTGGGACCAAATTGATAAACTCGGTCAGACCGATTCAGCAAATCTAGTGACCGTTAGGATTTTCGGTGGGACCGACATGCAACTCGGTAGGACCGATATGGTTAGGGTTAGGGCATAACATAATGTCGGTGAGACCGATTAGACAAACTCAGTGGGACTGATTTTGGTAATAAGCTAACCAGAGAGTTGGTCAGGCAAACTCGGTGAGACCGATTACACAAACTCGGTGGGACCAATTTTGGTAATAAACTAACCAGAGAGTTTGCATTGTAATCTCGGTAGTACCGATTGCTCAAACTCGGTGAGACCGATTTTGGTAATGGACATACACAGAGAGATTACAATCCCATCTCGATGAGACCGAGATCATTTGCCTAGGGTTTGTGGCAGTGGCTATGACATCTGAACTCGGTGGCGCCGGATAGAAAGAATCGGTGGGGCCGAGTTAGACCTTTGGTTTAGGACATATGTGGATGTGAGAAAGGAGTTGAGGGCTTTGGAGCATATCACTAAGCACTTTGAGCAAGCAAGCAATTAAGCAACACCTCATCCCCTCTTGATAGTATTGGCTTTTCCTATAGACTCAATGTGATCTTGGATCACTAAAATATAAAATGTAGAGTCTTGTACTTGAAGCTTGAGCCAATCCTTTGTCCTTAGAATCTTGAAGGGGTTCCACTTGATTTAGTCCATGCCACTTAATTTGTTGAACTTGTCTGAAACATGCTAGGTAAAAGTGTTAGTCCAACAAGAGATATGTTGACATTAATTACCAAAATCACCCAGGGAGCACTTGTGCTTTCAGACGCGTCGCCATTCTGTTCCTCGCCGCCACTAGTCAAGGAGGACGCGTCGGTGTTCCGCTCCTCGCCGCAACGCGACGCGTCGCCGTTCCGTTCCTCGCCGCCACTAGTCGAGGAGGACGCGTCGGCGTTCCGCTCCTCGCCGCGACGCGTCGAGGTGGATGCGTCGGCGTTCCCAATCTCGCCAGCACGCGCGTCGGAGGACGCGTCGGCTCCCCGCTACAAGGAGAACACCGCGCCGCCCGCCGAGCCCCCCCAGCCTTGAGGAGCTTTGGAAAGAAATGGATGTCGCCTTGTGTGAGGCTTTGCCTCCAGCAGAGCGCGCCAAAATAGAGGCGGAGAAGAAGGCCGAGGAAGATAAGCGCACCGCGGAACAAGCTGCCTGGGAGGCCTATGTCGTGTCCGAGAGAGTCAGGCTATTGGCTCTTTGGCAGAAGGCTCGTGAGAGGGCTATGAGGGTGGCGGAGGACGCCCGTGCCGACGCCGTGAGTGCAGTCGGGCCCAAGCGCCTCATCTACGCTTGGCGGTACATGGACCAGGTGCACGCTTCCAACGAGGAGGAGTACCTGTTGGCGCCAGATCACCACACCGGTGAGATCGCGCTCGCCCGCCGGCAAGCCGCCAATCAGCACCTCGCGAGTTGCGAGGCTGAGGAAGAGGCGTTGTGTCGGCGCGCTGGGAAACGGCCGCGCACCAGGGCACTCGTGGCACGCCGCAAGCGCTCCTGCGAGCGCCATGGCTTTTAGGAGGAGTATAATTTTTGTTTCGTAAGGCGATCTCATTAGTTTTGGGACGCAAATGATAAATCCCGAACGTTCAGGAATTTTTAGCGTCCTTAATTAAGTATGTAAAAGGGGAAGTTTGGAAACCTTGTGTATTCGTACGCATTTTGCAAGTACGTGCATATAGCACAAACTTTACTATATACTATCGCACTACACGTCTCTCTCGATATATGCTTGCAGACTGTGCTACTCCCTCCGTCCAGGTCAATAAGTCATCTTTGGTTGTGCACCGTGACCAAGAAGGAGGGAAGACTTATACACCTAGACGGAGGGAGTACTACTATTACTTATGTACATGCAAATGCAAAACAGCACTAGTCAAGCTTGTGAAACGATTCAATGCAAAACAAATGCAAAAATGCTCGTTTGATTGTTTACTTTTAGCTTCCTTCTCTGTGGTTATTTCTCTGTCGTACTTTGTACGGAGTATCTCACTTGGTTGGAAAGGCATGCAAATTCCCAAACCGCTTCCTACACCTCAGACGATTTTTTTGCCTAACAAGTTGTGTCGTGCAATTGGAATTCCAACTTGAGTACTACTACTAGTAGGAGTACCAGGGGCCAGTTATTTTAGGCTTCTAGATTAGTAATACCATAACTACTACCTCCGTCCTGGTTTATTGGTCCCCATTGTAATCTGTGTCAAATTTTGATCATAAATTTAACTAATGAAATGTTAGTGCATGCATGTCACATGCACTAACATTTTATCAATTAAATCTTTGGTTAGAATTTAGCACAAATTACAATGGTGAGGAATAAACTAGGACGGAGTAGTAGTTTAGAAGCCCAAATAAATGAGTGAGGCGCCTTATTGTTACTCTCCACTGTGACTAGTCTTATGGGAAAAGCTGGGGAAGCCGCCAAAAGAACTGGCCCTAGGAGTAGTAGCTAGGGATCGAGTGTGCGAGATGAACCGGAGAAAGTAAGGGGCTGTTTGGTTTGAGACTAAATTTGCCTAAGGTTGCCACACCTAAGGTTAGGCAAGTTTGACCAACTTAGATGGGTGTTTGGTTCAAGCCACACCTTAGGCAAGCCACATTAGGGTCCCACATCACATACACTCGAAAAGTGTGGCAAGATTCCCTTAGGCTTGACAACTTGTGGCTCTCATTTCGAAGAACTAACCTCAGGCAAGTGTGGCAAGATTGTATGGTAAAGTGCGGCATGGTTAGTGTCGGTGTCAAAACCGGCGGATCTCGGGTAGGGGGTCCCGAACTGTGCATCTAGGCGGATGGTAACAGGAGACAAGGGACACGATGTTTTTACCCAGGTTCGGGCCCTCTCGATGGAGGTAATACCCTACTCCTACTTGATTAATATTGATGATATGGGTAGTACAAGAGTAGATCTACCACGAGATCAAGGAGGCTAAACCCTAGAAGCTAGCCTATGGTATGATTGTTGTTCGTCCTACGGACTAAAACCCTCCGGTTTATATAGACACCGGATAGGTTAGGGTTACATAGAGTCGGTTACAATGGTAGGAGATCTATATATCCGTATAGCCAAGCTTGCCTTCCACGCCAAGGAAAGTCCCATCCGGACACGGGACAAAGTCTTCAATCTTGTATCTTCATAGTCTTGGAGTCCGGCCGTGATGATAGTCCGGCAATCCGGACACCCCCTAGTCCGGGACTCCCTCAGTAGCCCCCGAACCAGGCTTCAATGACGATGAGTCCGGTGCGTTGATTGTCTTCAGCATTGCGAGGCGGGTTCTTCTCCAAATTCCATATACTTGTCGAATAGTGTCTGGCTTCTGATAAATGCTGCGCTCCTCGGCTTCTGTGCCCAATAATGGCCATCTTCCACGTGTTTGAATGAATGCGAAAAGCCAGGGTATTTTTACAATATTCCCCCTAGCCGCGCAAAGGAGCCGCTTATAAAAGGGGCAAGGATCTAGATCTGAGTCACACCATCCCCTTTGCGAGCTTTCATCGGAGCGCCTCTGACCAAAGCCCATTCCATCATGGACAGTCGACGCGGCTCCTCCTCTCGCGCTCCCAGCCCCCAGCCAGGAAATTGGGAGAGGTGCTCAGTCCCGCATAGCGAGCTAGTTATACTTCAAGCCAAGGGATTTCTCCCTCCAGCCTTCATGGTTCCGGTTCGAGCCGGACTTGCCACCTACAAGGGAGGAAAGCAAGCGGAGAGCGTCCCCGATCCCTCTAAAGGAGAGCGGGTGTGCTTCATCTCTTATCTAGTAAGAGGACTCGGATTTCCAATCCATCCGTTTCTCCAGGGGCTCTTGGAGTTCTACGGCCTCCAACTGCACCATCTTACTCCTGCCTCCATCTTGCACATCGCGGGTTTCGTGGCCCTTTGCGAACTGTTCCTGGGCGTCGAGGCTCATTTCGGGCTGTGGAAGAGAATATTCTTCCTAGTTCCCCGTTCTCATGAGGGGTCAATATATCAAGTGGGCGGAGCTGAGCTATGGCGCATCGCCGGGACCGGATACCTGTCTGGAACCCCAAAGAAGGCATCCAAAGACTGGCCTTCGCAATGGTTTTACATGGAGGACGTCCCGCTGCCGGATCCTGTTCGGATCGGCCTTCCGGAGTTCAGCAATGCTCCTCTGAAGAAGCTCCTAAGCTGGCGCCCTCGGAGCCCCCGGAGAGAAGATGACCGGGATGTCCGTTATTTGATGAACCGAATAAGGTTACTGGCTCATGTCGGACTGACCATGACAGGAGTCATGGCAATCTGCATTATGAGGGGAGTGCAGCCGCTCCAATACAGGGGCCACCCCATGTGGGACTTCAACGGGGAGGACGATGCCACCCGCCATGGCCGCAAAGGGCCAGGATCGGTCACCGAACTGGTGAAGATCTTGTCTGCCATGTACAAAGGAGAGGAGGAGGATTTCCTCTGTGTCAACCCACTGAAGGAGTTTTCTTTGAATAATCCGCGAAGCTGGGTAAGCAAACATCCTTGTGACCTGTCCGGTCCATATTCCCGTAGTTAAACATCTCATTTCATGGTTTTTGCGCAGGAACTGCGCCGGACTGTGGAGAAGATACACAGCCCACCCCCACAACCCGAGGATCCGGAGCGATCCCTCGATCCGACCTCCGAAGAGGATCCGGATATAACGATGGAGTTGATCGACGGGGTGTTCTACCAACTTAGCATCGACAATGCTTTGGTAGCCATTACGGCCGATTACCGGAACACTTCCATTACAGTAATCGAGACCAAGATCCCAAAACCCTGATAATGACCCATCCGTGCTTTATTTTTGATCACCATATACCGATGGTGTTTCACAGGGGGTACCTTCGAGGCGGGAAGCCGAGCCTGCGGCGGCTGGCCAAGGGGCAGCGCGGCCCCGCAGGTTAAAAAGAAGTGCGGTCCGGATAGAAACTCCGCCGCAACGGTATGGCATGTCACCATACTCCCAAGATTGGTTCCTGGAAGGCGTACTAACGCTGATGCTCTTTTCAAGAAAAAGAGCGCTCGCCGGACTAAATCCGCAGAGGTTGCCGATCGAACCTTCACCGGACAAGCTTCAAAGCCGGGTCCGGAGGCTGAGGCGAGCACGAGACGTGGGTCGGATGCTCCTCCGACAGAGGATGTCGACAGGCTGTCCGCCACCAACTCCGAGGTGGAGAGCGCCTTGAATCATAGGCGCCGGCGGACAATTCTTCGTGACGCGTGTTTCTCCCAAGAGGCCTTGAATGCCTTTGATTCGGGAGATGCGCACCTCCGTGCCGCTCAAGATGGTCTAGCGAGCCACGGAGCAGCATGTGAAGGACATACTGGGTAAGGAAATTTGATGATTATATCTCGCCAAGAGCCCCGAGACTTAAAATAGTTAGGATAACTGATTTAAGGATCATTTTGTTATGCAGGATCTTACAGAAAAGAATACCCGACTGTCCCAGGAGCTGGAAGAGTGCAGGGCCCAACTTGAGGCCGCACTAGCCGCTACGGGGGGAGCCACAGAGACCCCCTCTGGTAATATACGCTTCAGAAGATAAATAATTTATGAAGTGCGGCAGGTGTGTAAATCTGACAAAAACATTGCAGATGGCGCGGACTAGATCTCGACAAGCAACAGCTCTTACGCGGTTAAAGTCCGGCGAGGCGTCTTGACGAGGGTGCGGCAGAGAAGAATAACCTCCAAGACGCCAACACCAAGCTGGGTGAGGAACCGAAGGACGTTCGTGCCCGGTTAGCTGACTCCGTAAGGAGAATCGGCGGCTTGGCCGCGGCATTTTCAAGAAGTGCTTGAGCGAACTTTGAAAAGAGTTCGGCGAGGAAGGCCACTAACATAAACATGTTTGTAGGTTTGCTCACAGGTCGCCCCGAGGAGGAGATGCCCAGTTCTTCGGGTGATCTTCTTCCCGAATTGCGTCAGCTGCACGAACGAGTCCGGCAGGTGATGAAAGGCATCGGCCAAGCCTTGTAGCCATCTATCTCCCTGCCCGAGGGCATTGGGGAGCTGGCGGAGCGGCTTCGAGGAGCACGGCGGCGCTTCCAGCTATGGAAGATATCGGCATGCCGTCAAGGCGCCAGGGAAGCCTGGGCCATGGTGAAGATGCGGTACACAAAGGCTGACCCAAACCGCATGGCCGAGGTCGGACCTGTGGGGCCGGATGGGATGGAGATCCCTGTAAGGTTAGTCTACGGCCAAGTAGAATTGGTCGCCAAGTATTCCCAGCAAGATTGTAAATTAGATAGCCTATTAGATGGCATTGAGGAGGAATACAATGAGTCGAGTTGACTATGTAAAAATATGACATGAAAGAATGTCTTCTAGCCGGATTGTAGATCGTTTGTCATAGCGGACCTTTTCGCTTTGACCTCCGGACCCAATAGTCCGGAGTGTGTCCGAATACCTTAGTGGTTATATAAAAACCGTGGTATGCATGGAGACCAGGCGTAGGAGTCATTGTTGCTGTATCAGACAAGTGCCCAACTAGTTATGTTATATTACATGGGTAGTAAGAAACATCTTCCAGGGAGAATAGTTAGTTAAGGGTTCCTTTGTTTGGGATGCATGCCCTAAAGTGCATGTCAAAGCTGCTATAAAGCAGAACATCATGCAGGGGCAGATGTGTAAATAGTTAAAAGTCATCTTTCAGTTCACCGATCAATATTCCCTTAAGAACGCTTAGCTTTCGGCTTCACCCGGTCTGAGGTACACATCCGGCTGACCGGCAAGAATAATCGCAGAGGTGCTCCCTTTACCTCCTAGCCGAACAATCAGGAACGAGGGGTAAGCACAGGACCTGTGCAACCCAGCTTGGCCAAAACTTAAGTCATATCGATGCATATAATGGTGAATAAAAGGTACATGCGGAAGTTTAACGCATGTGTTGGGCATGAAAGCCCGTATAAGTAAGCTTCTGTTAAAGAAGCCCCCAGGTATAATGAGCGCGGATAGCGCGTCAAGTTTGTGCAAAAAGCGCAAACGAGCCTCTAGAGGCTACAAGAAGAAGAAGGGGGAAGGAGAGAGATAGAGGACATCAAAAAGCAAAAAATAAAGAATGCGGACGGAGGAAGGAGATGAACTTGGAGTCCGGCACTTAGGCGTAGAATCTTCGTAGACGGGTTGCGTTCCATGGGTTCGGCTCGAGTCGGTTATCCGATGCGTTTCACAGACGGTATGCTCCGCCGGTCAGGACCTGGTCGATGATGAAGGGACCTTCCCATTTGGGCTTGAGTTTGTCATTTTTCTTGTCCGTGGCGTAGAACTAGTTCGCCAACGTTATAAGCTTTGGCCCGTGCATTTCCCTGCTTTGATATCTTCGAGCCTGCTATTGATAGAATGCGGAACGAGCTTTTGCCACGTCGCGCTCCTCCTCCAATGCGTCCAAACTGTCCTGTCGATCGAGCTCGGCTTATCTTTCTTCGTACATGCGCACTTGAGGTGAGTCATGTATTATGTCGCAGGGCAAGACTGCCTCTGCGCCGTACACCATGAAGAATGGTGTGAATCTGGTAGTACGATTCGGCGTGGTCCGCAGCCCCAGTAGTGCAGAGTCGAGCTCCTCAACCCAAAGGTCGTGTTAGATTCTTTGAGGGACCGCACTAGTCTGGGTTTAATGCCGCTCATTATTAGACCATTTTCCCGTTCGACTTGGCCGTTGGTTTGAGGGTGATAGACTGAGGCGTAATCGAGCTTGATGCCCATGTTTTTGCACCATGACTTGACCTCATCGGCCGTGAAGTTGGTACCATTATCAGTAATGATACTGTGGGGGACACCGTAACGGTGCACTACCCCTGATATGAACACTATCACTGGTCCGGATTCGGCCGTTTTAACAGATTTGGCCTCGATCCATTTGGTGAATTTATCCACCATGACCAATAGGTATTTTTGCTTGTGGGTTCCTCCCTTGAGGGGTCCAACCATGTCAAGCCCCCAGACCGCGAACGGCCAGGTGATGGGTATAGTTTTAAGGGCGGTGGGTGGCATGTGGCTTTGGTTAGCAAAAGTTGGCAACCGACGCATCGTTGGACTAAATCCTCAAGATCTGCCCGGGCCGTCGGCCAATAAAATCCTGTACGGAAGGCCTTGCCTACAAGGGCCTGGGCTGCGGCGTGGTGCCCACCCAGTCCGGCATGAATTTCAGCCAGGAGGTTTCGCCCTTCCTCTTCGGAGATACACCTTTGAAGGACTCCGGTAGTGCTTTCCTTATAAAGCTCTCCCTCATGGACTTTATAGGCTTTAGAGCACCGTACTATGCAGCGAGCCTCATTTTGGTCTTCGGGGAGTTCCTGCCTAGTTAGGTAGGTTAGGAATGGTTCCGTCCACGGGGCGATAACCGCCATTATTTCGTGAGCAGAGGGTGTTATCTCGGGGGTGGAGCCCCCGGTTGTGTCAGAGTGTTCGGCGTCAGGCGGTGCGGTTGGGTCCGGATTATTATTGCGGACTCCTTCCCATAGTACCGATGGCTTGAACGGCGTTCCAAAAAGATATTGGGTGGGGCGGCATCGCGTTTGCACCGATCGTGCTAATATATCCGCTACCGGTTGTTATCCGGGCTATATGATGAAATTCGAGCCCTTCAACCGTCTTGACATTTTTAGGACCGCATTGCGGTATGCTGCCATTTTCGGATCTTTGGCGCCAAAGTCTCCGTTTATTTGGGATATTGCGAGGTTTGAATTTCGCGCACCTCTAGGCGTTTAATGCTCATGGAGATCGCCATCCGGAGGCCGTGGCAGAGGGCCTCAGATTCGGCTGCGTTGTTGGAGTCCGTATACATTGCTCGAAGGACGATTGGACTGTGTCCCGGTTGGGGACGTTAGGGGCAACATGACCCTGTGCCAGCCAACATTTTGGAGCCGTCAAAGTGCATGATCAATTGGAGTATGCGCCGTACTCTTTAGGGAGTTCGGCTTGATCCATTCGCCACGAAAGTCGGCCAAGACCTGCGACATAATAGCTCGTCGTGGCTTATAAGTTATGTCGAATGGGAGGAGCTCTATGGCCCATTTAGCAATCCGGCCCGTCGCGTCGCGGTTGTTTATAATGTCATTAAGAGGTACTTCGGAGGCTACCGTTATCGAACACTCTTGAAAGTAGTGTCGCAGCTTCCGGGATGCCATGAACACCGCGTATGCTATCTTTTGATAGTGTGGGTACTGGGACTTGCATGGAGTTAGGACAGTGGACACATAGTAAACCAGTTTTTGAATTGGGAACCGGTGTCCGTCCGTTTCTCGTTCGACCACGAGCACCACGCTGACAACTTGATGTGTTGCGGCGATGTATAATAGCATTGGTTCGCCCATGTTGGGCGCGGCCAGGACCGGAATTGTTGCCAAAATGGCCTTTATTTCTTCGAGTCCGGCCGTGGCGGCATCCGTCCACTCGAAGTGCTCGGTGCGGCGGAGGAGGCGGTAAAGAGGTAACACCTTTTCTCCTAAACGGGAGATAAAGCGGCTTAGAGCCGCTACGCATCCCGTCAATTTTTGTATTTGTTTGAGGTCTTTTGGAATATCCAATTGTGACAGAGCTCGAATTTTGGCTGGGATTGCTTCAATTCCTCTACCGGACACGATAAAGCCCAGGAGCTTTCCTACCGAACGCCAAGACGCATTTTCCGAATTGAGCTTGATGTCATATTTTCAAGATTGTCGAATGTGAGACTCAAGTCGTCTACTAGAGTTTCGACGTGCTTGGTTTTGACGACCACGTCATCTACATATGCTTCCTTTGTTTTGCTGATCTGGTTTGCGGACATGTCCGAATCATGCTTGATATGTTGCTTGGCGTGTTTCAGCCCAAAGGGCATTGTGTTGAAGCGAACGGGCCGTATGGAGTGATGAGTGCTGTTGCAGCTTGGTCTGCTCCGCCATCTTGATTTGGTGGTAGCCGAGTACGCAGCGTCGAGGAAGCACAATGAGTCGTGTCCTGCTGTAGCGTCAATGATTTGATCAATTCAAGGGAAGGGGAAGGGATCCTTTGGGAAAGCCTTATTAAGGTCTTTGAAATCAACACATAGGTGCCAGGATTTATCCTTCTTTGGTACCATCACCAGGTTTGCTAGCCAGTCTGGATGTTTTATATCTCTGATGAATCCGGCCTCCAAAAGTTTGGCTAGATCCTCTCCCATGGCCTGTCTCTTGGGTTCGGAAAAGCGCCGAAGAGCCTGTTTGACCGGCTTGAATCCTTTTAGGATGTTTAGGCTGTGCTCAGCCAGCTGACGTGGGATTCTTGGCATGTCTGAAGGGTGCCAGGCAAAGATGTCCCGGTTTTCTTGTAGAAATTCTCGTAGTGCGGCGTCCACATCAGGGTTTAATTGTGCCCGATGGAGGCCGTGTTTGCAGGGTCCGTTGGGTGGAATTGGAATTTGACTATTTCGTCCGCTGGTTTAAAAGAGGTGGACTTGGATCTTTTATCAAGTATCACGTCGTCCCTGTTCATCGTGGAGAGCATCGCGGTGAGTTCCTCGGCCGCTAGGGCTTCGGATAGTGCCTCGAGGGCTAGTGCGGCCGTCTTATTTTCGGCGCGGAGTGCTATGTTTGGATCACTAGCGAGAGTGATGATTCCGTTGGGACCGGGCATTTTAAGCTTCATGTACCCATAATGGGGTATAGCTTGAAAATTGTGAATGCCTCTCGTCCTAATAAAGCATGGTATCCATTGTTGAACGGGCCACTTGAAATGTGACCTCCTCGGACCAGTAATTGTCCGTGGCGAGCGAACACTACGCCCAGCGTGATTTTTCCTGTGCAGCATGCTTCCCTACCGGGGATTATTCCTCTAAAGGTTGTGCTGCTTCGCTCAATGTGGTTCCAGTCTATTTCCATTTTTCGTAGGGTTTCCTCATAGATGAGGTTTAGTCTGCTGCCGCCATCCATGAGTACCTTAGTAAGGCGACAACCGTCTACTATCGGGCTGAGGACCAATGCGGCTGGTGCCCGGGCAGTTTGGAATTTAGGTTCGTCACTGGCATTGAAGGTAATAGATGTGTCACTCCATGGATTTATTGTTGCTACTTGGTAGACTTCGGCAAGGTTGTGGAGTTGTCGTTTTCGCATGTTATTTGATGCGAAAGTCTCGAAGACTATTAACATCGTACTGGTGTTGCTGGGCTGGGATTCTGAAGCTAGAAGCTCTTCGCCACTTTTGGCCACCTGCCGTAGTATCCAACATGCTCAAGGCTATGAGTTGGAGTGGCGCCCTCTGTGCTATGAATTTTGCAGGTCCGTTTAGCCAACCCTCCAAAGACGGTTCCGCACTTTAGGGGTTTTGGTTTTTGGTATTCAACCTGTGTGCTTGATAGTGATGCACCCTTTTGTTCCGGACTAGGGATGTATTCGGGCGGATTATCCCAAAATTTACTTTCGGTTTTCCAGCGCTCTCCATCGCACAAGTACTTTTGTACGATGATCACCAAGTCGTAAAAGCGTGTGATTTATGACGACTTATGGCGTTTAGAATTCCCTTTATCCGTGCAATTATTGCAGAAGATCGGTATTAAGTCCTTCTCTCGGCAGTCCTTTATCCTGTTCATAACCGTGGAGGAATCGCCCAAGAATGATGTACTGTTTCGGGCGGGCTCTTGCCGAATTCGAGAGAGATCGCTAATGTTTGGGTGGGCGGGTGGCACTGAATCCGAAACCTCGTCCAATTTAGAACTCAAGGGCCGGGAAGTTTCCGAACTCGGAGGCTTGGATTTTTGAGTGCTATCCAACAAGTACGACCCGCTGCCTGACTTTAAGTTCAGGGCTTGATCGACATCCGTCCCTCCGTAGGAATCCGGCATGGAGGGATCGGGAATCCGGACGTAGCTAGTCCTTAAGATAGGCGAAGAGTCGCCGCGTTGCTCCTCTATCACAGCAACATGATGGGTAGCCTGGGGAGAGTTGATCTCTCTCAGATCGGTTTTAGGCCCGATCCGGTTGTAATCTGTGGCGACTCCCAGGGCGGCGATGCGGTCCAAGAGCTCGTTTACGGAGGAGAGCTCAATCGGATCTAACTGTTCGGCAAGTTCCGAACTGACATGGAGATTGGTTTCGATGACTCGAGAGGTCATCGTCGGCCGCCGAACTAGCGGTCATGAGAAAACCGCCTAGCCAAGAGTCGACCGATGGCCAAGGCTTCTTTGGCGATGGTATCGTCTTTAAAGACGAGATGCGGCATCCTACCTGATGGCGACGGCACAGAGGAACTCTCAATGAAAGCACCAATGTCGGTGTCAAAACCGGCGGATCTCGGGTAGGGGGTCCCGAACTGTGCGTCTAGGCGGACGGTAATAGGAGACAAGGGACACGATGTTTTTACCCAGGTTCGGGCACTCTCGATGGAGGTAATACCCTACTCCTGCTTGATTAATATTGATGATATGGGTAGTACAAGAGTAGATCTACCACGAGATCAAGGAGGCTAAACCCTAGAAGCTAGCCTATGGTATAATTGTTGTTCGTCCTACGGACTAAAACCCTCCGGTTTATATAGACACCGGATAGGTTAGGGTTACATAGAGTCGGTTACAATGGTAGGAGATCTATATATCCGTATCGCCAAGCTTGCCTTCCACGCAAGGAAAGTCCCATCCGGACACGGGACGAAGTCTTCAATCTTGTATCTTCATAGTCTTGGAGTCCGGCCGTGACGATAGTTCAGCTATCCGGACACCCCCTAGTCCGGGACTCCCTCGGTTAGGCTTAGAACCAAACAGCCCCTAAACGCAGAGAGATGAAATGCAAAAAAGACGGAGGGATGTGATGGTTGCTTGTCCGTTTATTTTACCAGGCCACTTATTACAGGGAGTGATTGGGTTTTGTGATATGACGGCTTTCTTTGTCGGCGCCACGAAGCGGGGTGAGAGGTGAGACTCACGTCTTGAAACCGCCCTCTACACTTGTACTACATCGGTTGTGGTTTATTAGTCCCCCATTGAATTTGACTTAAGATTTAACTGACAAAATGTTAGTGCATGTCAACAAAAACTATATCGTTGGATTTGTATTTGAACATAGTTTTGAATGATATAATTTTAGGTGACATGCATCAGCATTTATCGTACTATATATAATGTAAGTTCAATTTTTTGCATTACTAATCTATAGTAGTAAGGTGCCGGCGTTGCAATCAAGAGTGAAATGCATTGATCGGGGAGTTGTTTATTTTGACAAAGGATGTGGGGTCATCTCATGTGTAACGGGTATCGATAGGTTTCTTCGGATATTATTTCATCTCTAGAGCTCACAAACATCCGGGTGAAATAGATAAAAAGGTATCTTTTGCAAACAAAAATGTTCAACTGTTCAACCTACATCCAAAACTTGTGAAGAAATAACACTTATTGTGCTTTGCAAGAAATGATCTTTAAGAATTAGTTTTTGAGTATCGATTGTTATACATGTTGGCTACAGATGACATGGCACTTTCTTATAGTCAACAGTTGGCTATACTATTAAGTAATATTAACCATGCCCTTATACACCTAGACGGAGGGATTAAATCAGGATGACTTGCAAGGGGGCAGATGAGATGTAAGAAATGGTTCATCATAAGTCTTTCACCAGGACTGTAGTAAAAATTCATACATGGAAGATTCTTGACTAAACAATAAACGGATACACTTTTATTCATGCGCGATACTCCAATAGAGCAAGATCCTGCATGGAAGTCTCCACATGTGTAGACAGCGGATTAAATTGAGCGAAGACTAATGATCAACATTTAACTTGATAATGTGTATGTCCAGGTGAACCTCCTTGGAGTCCCCGTGCACCGCGTCAGCGGGTAAAGGATGCCATGGGTTTTCCAAGTCCACATCGGTGGGAAAGTCCCAGCTCCATAGAGTCCAAGTCCATCCGATGAGGCCGGTCTCGCTGCCCACGTGACCCAGAGGGGTAGTAATAGTGAGCACGCACCCGTACATCAGCCTCGTGTCGTTGTCGGCGTCAAGCAGCGCCGCCTCGACGCACACTATGTAGGCGGCGGCAACGGGCGGGCCTCGCCGATGCCCATGATCAAGAGGAAGACGCTGTCGTCCTCCTCCAAGACTAGGAGGCGGTGGTGATCCTCCAGCGACTCCGGCATGGTGAACGGGTAGCACGTCTCGTACTTTATGTTCTCCACCAAGGGCCAGTAGTGACCGCTGCACGCATCCGTGATGTGATGCACCATGTCCGTCGGCGAGCCCGAAAACGGCATCAGGCACTCATAGCAGTAGACGAAGGGCTCCTTGGAGGCATCGACCAGGCCGTCCATGAAACGGGAGTGGCTGTAGGGGACGTTGCGCCAGTTGAATATATGAGCAAGTTACTACGAGATTTAATCCGAATAAGCACAAAATAAATCATGACGGCTATAACAGAGATGAAACTAATCATGTGGACTAGCATAGTAGTAGGATACAGAGTAGAAACATGAATTCTACCACGATATCGAACAGGAAGGACAAAAACACATACGGTGCAACGGGAGCAGCACCGTTGGTGTTGAGGTTTTCACCCATGTCATTGAGGAAGAGGTTGCCGAGGTCGGGGAAGAAGTCGTCGTCGGTGAAGTCGTGGCTGCCAGCAGTCACGAGAGTGCGCTCCCCAAATTTCAACAGCGCCCACCGAATGGAGCGCAGGAGGGAGTGGCTGTAGCGGATGTTGCGGCCGCCGAACGGAGCGCAGGAGTAGCACACGAAGCAGTAGATGGTGTCCTTACTAGTACTCCCTAGTCTCTATCTATCTATATCTACTCTTATAAAAAACGATTTGGTGATGATGGTATGCCTACCATATTGTAATATAGACCGTCCGATCAATATCTGACGGATAGAAAGCCAACTATGACAATTTTACAAAAGATACCCGCACCTCTCTCCACATTTACAGATAAGGCCTTGCCTCGTTCATCCTTATCTCCCACAACCTCGTGCTCCTCCCTAAGTCTCTATCTCTACTACTCCTACTCTTCATTGTGTTTTATAACAAATCGAATAGTACTGCTTCGTCCGCTATATGCCCGGCTGAACCCGCCTCCTCGCCTCCATCATCACCAACTGAGTCTTTTATAGGAGTAGGGGTAGAGAAAAAACCGAGTTGGTGATGATGGTGTGCCGTGCAATGCATGGGCATCTTGCTATTTTTCTTGCATATAATTCCAAACACCACGTAGACACGGTCTTTGAGCACGTTTCGTAGTCGTTCCACGCTCGGGCATTGAAGTTTGTAACTTTTTAGATTAGAATATACTACTCCTCTGGTGCTAGTAGTAGAGCAGAGTCCTACTCTACTACTCTACTCCAGCAAGCTAGGGCATAGTACTGTAGTAGGTACTGTAGGGATTACCGGTACTGTGATCACTCAAGCAAGTTGTCTGGCATCGATATGACCCTACGATGCTGGTATGTGTCTCGTAAGTCAAGCGGCGTGTTGTAGTCATCATCACCTGTCCACTTCCCGTAGCACATATTCGCTTCTCCATCTTTGTCTGCACATAATCTCGTCCAATCTTCCATCCCCGCTAAGGCGCCTCCCCCCCCCCCCTCGTCCGAAACCCAAGCACCAACAATGGCAGAACTGAGCAGCGTCCGCCGAAAGAGTGGCTGGAATTTGCTCCCCACGGAGGTAATCAATCTCATTGTTTCGCGTGTGGAAAATCTCGGTACCATGCCGCTCGCAGCGTGCTCGTCGGGGCTGTACCATTTACTCAAAGCCCTCAGGCCGGAGCTTTTTAAGCCAGCTCCTTGCTTGCTGATGCCGCCTGATCTTCAGAAATGGCATGTCACGTAGCATAACGATCGTAGGATGGCGAGCATCAACCCCCTTGACTGTGATCCAATCCCCGTCAGCCTCAACTACATTAACGGTATGTACTGGGTCGGCATGAACACGTCTTGGATGGTGCTCGTCGACGGTCGCGGCAGCTGGATGCTCGTGGAGGTCTACACCCGGCGATTGATCCCCCTTCCTTCGATTAACACCGCACTGCTTTGGCACCGCGGCCCATTATACTCAGAATCTTACAGTAGCCAACATGATACCAAGTTTGATTTGCTCAAGGTTGTAATCTGCCAAGTGCCACAAGATCTACGAATTATCAAGACTTCAGGCTAATTGCGTTCTTCAACCGCGGTCTCGCCTATCTGACAGGTCACTGCGGTAAGTGGATAAATCTGCACGTCCATCGCAGGATCATACATGCTCCATGGTTCTATGATGCCATTGAACACAAGGGCTTCATTTACGCTGTCGACTCCTTCTATGGCTGGACGTATTGCTGGCCTACTCCAGTCATCACTACAAACGGCTGTTACAAAGAAGATGTTACTTCCTATGATATCATGATGGCTTGCTTATATTACTGTCAACATTTATTGAAAAATATTCATGCTCATAACATGCTATTCTTAAGATTGACTAAATCAAGAGCCCTTTTTTATTTGACTCCAACTTGATATGATGTTGTAGGCCGCCTGGTGTCCCTACCCTTCCTAATCCCAACCTTTCAAAGAAAAGCGGCATGGCAGTTGTAGGTGGTTCCTGCTCGATCGCATTTACGGCAAAAGATTGATGATCGTCGCGACGCATCGGACGTGTTGTTTCGTGGAATACAATCACGCCATCGCAAGGTCTTTGAGCAGGATCCCAGCTTCTCCGAGCCTTCGTGAATTTTTGACCGGAGGCTGGTAAGTAGCCTTGGTACACGCTACGCTTATCGGACTGAATTATCCGATTAACCAGGAGATAACCGACGGCAAGGATCATGATGGCAGCACGGTTTCGTTCATCAGGCAAAACTGTGTGCACACAGCGTACCATGTGTCTCTGCATGCACCATACCCTGTTATGTGCCGCCACGCTCTGCAGCCCAAAGTAGGAGAGAGGGTCGCAAGTATCAGACTTCGACCTGGCCGGAGTTTCTCCGTCAGCACCCATCTGATTCAAGCCATCGCCCAATCTCCACAGCTTAATAAATAGTAACGCCTAACCGAGCCAGTTGGTTAGATGCGCATACACTTGCTGTAGTAGGATCTTTATTTAGTTTGATGCATACACTTGTTCTTTTTGGTACCCTTTTGTAATGATGGTTGATGTTTGGTTTGGAAGAGAGAGCTACGCCTTCACTCTTTCCGCCTACTTATCGCTTCATTGCACCCCCAGCCCTGGTTGTCGATTATGTTGTTTTCAATGTACAATCAGTAGTATATTTTGTCTGTTGGTTGAATAAATGTGTTGTTAGAACGACAAACACAATGTTTTGGAAGTCGTTGCACGGTTCGATCCTTTAGTGCCCCGTACCGTACGTAGCTCATACTATTTTTCGTACGGAACACATTTTCCACTTGTTGATAACATGCAGCCCACCGATGAAGGCCCAATAGAGAAGCCCATAATTAATCGGAAGGGAGGCTCTCACATGAATCCGCCCAGTACATGCTCATGGTCCCCTAAACATAAATAAGTAAATAAATAAATAAAGCTAAATGCTCATGCACCAGTTCTTTGGGAAAATAGGTTGCCCAGTATTTCTTTTTGAAGAATACCCAAGCTAGGCCTATTTGTTTTCTCTAAATTACTGGGCTGCAAATCTTTCAAGACGAGGAGGGATGCATTCCGTCCTGGCCAAAGACTATGGTCAATGTTTGTTAAAAGTGATATCAAAAGGGGTTGAAAATTCCAAAAAAATTATAGCAAATGGGATATTAGTTTCTTTTTTTGTTTTTGTTCTTCACTGATATCTTATACGTATTTCATTGGATTTAACATGACATAGTACTAATTTATTTTTAAATTTGTTTTAGTATGGCTATTAATTTTTGGATTAAGAATATTTCGTTCCCCAGCAAAAATTTACGAATTTTCAAAATTTCCCACATATTTAGTTAACTTTTTGACCCTGGTACTAACCAGAAAACGGCCAGCAATTCTAAAAATGGAAAACGGGCTGCAATAAATTCCATATGAATTAGAAAATGAGTAAAAATTATAAAAATAATAGCAAATGGGCTGTACACGCCACAGATTTCGAGGCTGGCTTTTTTACGCAAGGCTTTGTCAGTGAACACACGATTCTAGCAGCAGTGACTGCTGGATGTCCATCCAACGGCCGGCGTGCTTCTTCAATCTCTGATCTTCCTGCTCTAGCCGCCTAAACTAAGCGCCATGGATTGCTCGCTCCTCCTCTTGTGGTTCATTGTGATGCCGCGCAGGCTTCCCTGGCCCACCTTACTCCCTCCGCTGGCCTGGCCGCACACAATCAACTGCTCTCAAAAAAAATTACGTGAAAAAAAAATGATTCCTCCCACTGACATCTGGGGCGCACCGGTTGGGAGGCTGACCTGTGGGCCTACTAAGTTGACGCGTACGCAGGGCTTGTCAACTTAGTCAACAAACGATTCTAGCAGCAATAACCGTTGGATTTGAATCGAACGGTCCTGCTGCTTCAATCGCCGCTTCTTCTTGCACCAGCCGGGGAGACCGCCTGCCTCGCCTTCCAAAGGGTCGGCGGCTGCTGCTGAGGCCTCATCGCCCCTACTACTCCCACCGCTAGCTGCCCTGCGGTGATGGCAGCCTCACACCGCAGCCGAACCAGTGAACCTCGTACTCCTCTCCGTGGGCATCCACCGCCGCGTTTTCCTGCTCCGCGTCGTCCCCTTCCTAGGCCTCACCGTCGTCCATCGCCTTGGTGCTCTCGGCGCGGCGTGGTCAATGTGGTCAACAACATTCCATCGGAAGAGTACTGTACATGGAGAGGCTGACAGTTGGGTCCACGGCCACAACCCAGTTTTTTTGTGATTTGCCAAGTAAGTCGCTTTGTCAGGCCTGTTGGGCTGCAAATCTTTCAAGACGAGGAGAGCTTTCATTCGGCTGGCCGAGAAAATGGCCCATCAATAATGAGAAATGGGCTGTACATTTTAAAACACATCAAACCAGCAATTAGTTTCAAATATCTTTTTTTTCATTTCGAGATTTTAAATTACATTAATTTTTATGCGTGGAGAATTTGTTGGATTTTATATTGATATACATTTATTTTTAAAATCAGTTTGAATGTGACTCGAAATTTCGGGATTAAAAATAGTTCGGAGCGCACCGAAATATGCAAAATTTTGTATAATTTTGTAACCGTGGCCACAATATGGGCTGTAATGCTAACAAAAAGAATATGGGCTAAAAAACCCTTAAGAATTAGCAAATGGGATGTAAATTATTAGAAATAATGGCAGATGGGATGTATGCTGTTTTCCACAGATTTGAGGCTTTCCTAAAAAAAGGTTGACGCACAAGCAGTGGCTGTTGGATGTCCATCCAACGGCCGTCGTGCTTCTTCAATCTCTGCTCTTCCTGCTCCAGCTGCTCAAACAAGCGCTGGCGGGACTGCCTGCTCCCTCCTCCCGCAGCCGGCTGTGCCGCCACAAGCCCTCACCGCCCACCGCATTCCCATCGCTGGCCTAGCCATCCCTCTACTCACCCACACCGCTGTTATTCTCCGGCGACGGCAGACGAACCAAGAAACCTCGTGATACCATACTCCCCTCCATGTGGGAAACAACTGTCAAGTCTTCCCCGCCTCCATGCCGTTCCCATCCTAGGCCTCGCCGTCGTCCACCGCCCTGGTGCTCTCGGCGCGGCCTGGTCAACGTGGTCAACGACCGACATGCATCTGAAGTGGATCAGACGTGGAGAGGCCGATACTGGGTCCACGGCCGCATGCAAGGAAATGCCTCCTTATTACGCCGCAAAATAATGATTCCTCCACCGACATCGTGGACCCACCGAAAGGGCCTCTCAGATTAAGCGAAAAACGTTACCGCCCGGCCGACAGCCTTGGACCCACCAGCTATATCTTCGCACGCAAGGAAGTGCCTCCTTATTACGCACAAAAAATGAATACTCCCACGTTAGCCGGGACCCAAAGATAGTGGTAGGCTGACTTGTGGGCCTACTAAGTTGACGGGGACGGAGGGCTTTGTCAACTTAGTCAATATGCATGATTCTAGCTCCAAAGGACTGCACGATGTCCATCCAACGGTCGTAGTGCTTCTTCAACCTATGGTCTTCTTGCTCCGACCACCCAAACCAAAGGCCGGTCGTGCCTCGTGCTCCTGCCTCCCGTGGTCGGCTGGGCGATGCGGCGGAGGCCTCACCGCTTCTACTACTCCCACCGCTGGCCAGGCCATCCTCTACTCACCCACACCCCTGTTATTCTCAAGGGCGACGGCAGCCTCACACCGTAGCGAACCAGTGAACCCTCGTACTCCTCTACGCATGGGCATCCACTGTCGCGTCATCCCCGGCTCCGCGTCGTCCCCTTCCTAGGCCTCGCGTCGTCCACCACCCTGGTGCTCTCGGCGCGGCGTGGTCAACGTGGTCAAGGAACAGCTTCCATCGGACGTGGACTGTACGTGGAGAGGCCGATACCGGGTCCACGCGGCAAGAAGGAAGTGCCTCCTTATTACGCGCAAAATAATTATTCCTCCACCTGACAGCAGGGACCCACCAGACGGGCCACCATATTTCGTGAAAAAAATGTTTCCCCCCTGACTGCTGGGACCCACCAACTACACCTTCGCACGCAAGGAAGCGCGTTCGGGCAAAAAAAACCAAAACAATTCGCCCCCCTGACTGCTGGGACCCACCAGCTACATCTTCGCAGGCAAGGAAGTGCCTGACAGTCGGGACCCACCTGGTCGAAGCGTACGTAGCGTTGTCATTCTGGTCACGAACGTGTACGTACATATATACAGGTCGATGTAGAGGCGCGCACGTGTCATAGTAGAGGCGCGCACGTGTCGTTGTAGAGGCGCGTACATGTCGTAGTAGAGGCGCGCACGTAGCATGTACACGTACATACAGCGGCCAGTGTGCAAGAAAGAAAATACGGCCACGTATGTGTACATACGGGCGGGGTCTCGAATGCCTACTCGCGCATACGTATGGCCAGGGCTCGTGTACATGGCTGGGTCGGAACGGAGAAACAGCGTCGCTGCCGTGTGTTCATGGGGAGGCAACGGAATGTGTCGTGGTTCATCGGGAGGCAACGAACGCGGGAGCCAACCGCTGGGTCGGAACGGAATGCGTGGATGTATTCATCGAGGGCTTGGACGGAACAGAGATGGAAACAAGGCTCGGCGTACTACGTAAGCGGAGGAAGCGGACCTCCTACGGTCAAACAGGGGTCTGTTGATCGGGAGAGGGTGTGGCGATCGCAGAAGCGGAGGAAACGGACCTCCTACGGTCGAAACGGGGTCCTGTTGATCGGGAGGTGTGGCTTACCGCAAAAACGGAGGAAACGGACCTCCTACGGTCAAAACGGGGTCCCGTTGATCGGGAGGGTGTGGCGTCTTGAAGAATCGAGGAAGCGGACCTCCTACGGTCCAAAGCAGGGGTCCTGTTGATTGGGAGGTGTGTGGCGTACCACAAAAGCGGAGGAAACGGACCTCCCACGGTCGAAACGGGTCCCGTTGATCGGGAGGGTGTGGTGTACCGCAAAACGGATTTAAACGGACTTGTGTTGGAGCGCCACGGTTGAAATGGGGTCCTGTTCATCGGGAGGGTGTGGCGCACCACAAACGGACTCCACGGGATACCGTTTCATCTCCACCGCCGACTTCTTCCAGCCTCCACGGGCTACCGTCGACCTCCTCCAGCCTCCACGGGCTCCTATTCATCCAGCCTCCACCGCCGCCACTCCATCGGCCATCGCTCAACCACCCCTCCACGGGCACCCTCCACCGCCCAGCGCTCATCCAGCCCTCCACACCACGGGTCCTGCTCAACCACCCCTCCACGGCCACCCTCCACCGCTTCATCGCTCATCCAATCATCCACACCACGGGTCATGTTCATCCAGAGGCAATGCCACCGCCATCGCTCATCCAAACCCCCGCAACGCCATCGCTCATCCAATCGCCGGCTTGATTAGCAGCAGAGCGGCGAATCGCTCCATCCGGTTGATTAACAGCCATCGATCGACCGCCGGGTTCGATGAACGCGAGTTCGCAGCAATCGCTTGGGTTCGCGAGCTAACGCCGCACACACGCTGCAGACGTACGAGAAAGGCGATCGCCGCCCCGGCGTCCCCATCAGTAACTGGAACTCCCGAAATTTTCTTCGCCGCTTCTACCACGGTTTTTTCCGTCATGGACGGCCCAAAGAATGTCATGCAGCTGCGTCTCCGCCCGCCTGTGACGAAAAGCCCATTTTCTGTCATGATTTTTTGTCATAGAAGTAGGAGCCCACCACATTTATGATGATACCGGGTTTTGTCACAATTATCGTCATAGAAGTGTCATATGTATGACAGAAAAAAATTAGTTCGGCCCAAAATGTCATGGATGTGTCTTTTTTTAGTGAGTCATAGAAGCAATAGTTGGCGAGACAACAACGATGCTTCGATGGAGATCAAGGTGTCAAGCCGGTGACGATGGTGATCATGACGGTGCTTTGGAGATGGAGATCAAAGGCACAAGATGATGATGGCCATATCATATCACTTATATTGATTGCATGTGATGATTATCCTTTATGCATCTTATTTTGCTTAGTTCGGAGGTAGCATTATAAGATGATCTCTCACGAAATTTCAAGGTATAAGTGTTCTCCCTGAGTATGCACCGTTGCGACAGTTCATCGTGCCGAGACACCACGTGATGATCGCGTGTGATAAGCTCTACATTCACATACAACGGGTGCAAGCCATTTTTGCACATGCATAACACTCGGGTTAAACTTGACGAGCCTAGCATATGAAGATATGGCCTCGGGACACTAAAACCGAAAGGTCGAGCGTGAATCATATAGTAGATATGATCAACATAGTGATGTTCACCATTGAAAACTACTCCATCTCACGTGATGATCGGATATGGGGTGGTTGAACAGTAGCTGGTGGAGTAGCGTGCGGTGGAGGCTGGATGAACAGGAGCCCATGGAGGCTGGAGGAGGTCGACAGTAGCCCGTGGAGGCTGGAGGAGGTCGACGGTGGAGATGAACAGTATCCCATGGAGTCCCGTTTTGTGGTACGCCACACCCCTCCCGATGAACAGACCCCATTTCGGATCAGAAGGCCCAACACAAGTCCGCTTGGCCCATTTTATGGTACACCACACCCTCCCGATCAACAGGGCCCCCTGCTTGACTGTAGGGAGATCTGCTTTCCTGCTTTTGTGGTACACCACACCCTCCCGATCAACAGGACCCCTGCTTTCACCATAGGAGGTCCGCTTCTCCGCTTTGGCAGACGCCACACCCTCCCGATCAACAGGACCCTGCTCCAACATAGGAGGTCCGCTTTCTCCGCTTTGCGGACGCCAGCCTCGCTTCCATCTCCTGCTCTGTCCAAGCCCTCCCGATGAACACGACCACGCATTCCGCTCCCACCCAGCCGGTTGGCTCCCACGCTGCCTGCTGCCTCCCGATGAACACGACGCATTCCATTGCCTCCCCATGAACACGACACACTCCGTTGCCTCCCCATGAACACGACGACGACGATGTTTCTCCGTTTCGACCCAGCCATGTACACGAACCCTGGACGTACGTATGCGCGAGTAGGCGTTCGAGACCCCGCCCGTATGTACACATACGTGGCCGTATATTCTTTCTTGCACCCTGGAAGCTATAATCGTTCATATATTGACTAAAGTTGACAAAGGCATCTGTCCCAGTCAACTTAGTAGCCCCACAAGTCAGCCTCCCACCAAGGTGGGTCCCAGCTAGTAGGGGGTATTCCATTTTTTTGTGCGTAATAAGGAGGCACTTCCGGTGGGTCCGAGTTGATGTTAGGGGAACATTTTTTTGCAAAATACGGTGGCCCGTCCTGTGGGTCCCAGCAGTCAGGGGCAAACGTTTTTTCGCCAAATATTGGTGGCCCGTCCGGTGGGTCCCTGCTGTCAGGTGGAGGAATAATTATTTTCCACGTAATAAGGAGGCACTTCCTTGCGGATGTCGTGGACCCAGCTGTCAGCCTCACCATGTACAGTACTATTTCGATGGAAGTCGGTCGTTGACCACATTGACAACACCGCACCGAGAGCACCACGGTGGTGGACGACGGCGAGGCCTAGGAACGGGACGACGCGGAGCCGGGGAAGACGTGGCAGTGGAAGCCCGCGCGGAGAGGAGTATGATGGTTTATCGGTTCGGCTGCGGTGTGAGGCTGCCGTCGCCGCAGAATAACAGGGGGTGTGGGTGAGTAGAGGGATGCCCTGGCCAGCGGTGGGAATAGTAGGGGGCGCCGATGTTCACTGGGCAAAGACAGCCGGCCACGGGAGGCGGGAGCAGGCGGTCCCGCCGGCGCTGCTTTGGCGGCTAGAGCAAGAAGATCAGAGATTGAAGAAACACGACGGCCGTTGGGTTGACATCCAACGGTTACGTCTGCTAGAATCGTTTGTTGACGTATATAATAACTAAAAAATCTTGCATACGTGTCAACTAAACAGGCCCACAAGTTAGACCACTCCCTCTTTTTTTTAATAATTTATATATAGCTCATGGAAACTTCTTATGCAATTTATTGCAGTCGTTTTTTTTTGGTTGGCCATGGCCAATTTCGCATATTTCTGTGGGTTCCAAACTATTTTTAATACCAAAATGTCGAGCCAGATTTAAAGTATTTTGAAGATATATTTAAAATAGGTTAATGCCCAGTGAAATAGGAATATGAAAATGTGAAAAAAAATCAGAAATTATAAAGTAATTGCCAATTTGTCATCTGTTTTTATATTTACAACCCATTTCATATTACTTTCAAGATTTGCAGGCGTCTTAAAAGAGTTGGAGCCCATCAGGGCGTAGAAAAATAAGTAGGCCTGGATTGGGTATTCTTCAGAAAAAATAAACTGGCTCATTTTCACAAAGAAAAAATAGATGGGCTGGTCACATGGTGAACATAAAATATAAGCCTGGGCTAGACAGGCCTGACCCGATTCAAACCCCTGCTCCGTCTCAACAATACCAAACAAAAAAAATACTGCTCGAGTAGCTACGTCCCAGGTGTCAGTCGATCTTGTGTTGTTCTCTTGTCTATTGACTATATACGCTCACAATGTCGTGGGTCCCAGATGTCAGGAAAACACTAGGAGGAAGCATTTTATTTTTCCATACGCTAACGTCATGGGCCCCTACTGTCATCCTCTCCACGTACTTCTGCCGATTCCTGTTGTTTGTTGACCATGTTGACAACGCGAGAGGGCGGCACCGTAGCGAGCGCACCAAAGTGCGTGGAGGACGTTGGCGTTAACGATTTAGGAGATGGTGGGGCGGTGATGCATGCGCTGAGGCACAGCCAGCCGTGGGAAGCGGAAGCAGGCGGCCCCGCCGGCGCTGGTTTGGTTTTGGCGGCTAGAGGAAGACAGATCAAGAAACACGATGCATCGTAAAAGCAGCAGGAGTACTTAACAACCTTAATCAAACCAGCAGGGCACTTAACAACCAAAGCTGAAAGCAGTATGAGTACTTATACAGGTTCAACCATACAAAGCACGCCTAACAATGCTACTTTGCCTCTGATTAACCAAGGGTGAGGCCGCCAAGCCCCAGGACAAGGCCAAGGCGCCACCCCGCGCATCCACAACCTTCTGAAAGCGGCTTCATCTTGCAACGTGGTCAATAAACAGGATATTCACTTTAGAGCCATGGAAAAGCATGAACATAATCTTCTGTCCTATTCTCCAAGATGGGCGGGCCTTCATTATTTGAGACCACCCATGAATAAGTATCTTTCACCTCCAAGGGGAATTGAGTAGGTCGACATAAACATCATGTTGTGACCAAGCTCAAGTCTGACCCGACCATGGTCGAGCATCATGTATAGGAATAATAGAACTTCGGCAGTTCCTATTTCAAGAAGATCACAAATGTAAAACTATGTATAAGCAATAGTTTATGAACAACATATATAACGAGAAAACAGCTCGTACCATAAGTTTCTCGGCTACGGTTGGACCTGTTCAACGAGTGCAGTGAAGTGGCACACATATCCCACGTGGCCTTCCACCATTTAAACGCCCCACAAGGACCTCAAGACGATCAATAAAGTGTAGGAACTTGTGGATGTCGATCCAATCAACTTCAGTGCCATTAGTAACAGCCGAGTTATTACAGAGTAACAAACGAAAGCGATCGCTGAACTCTGAAAAAACCTACACGTGCCACCAATTATAAGAAAATATTAGTTAGAAGTAGCATCTTCGTGACAGATTTGTTGCTACTTCTAAAGTTAAATTGTGATTAGTTAGACAGAATAGGTGGATTAAGATGTAATCGATGCAACAAGCAAGAACCAGATACAAAACTAACATGGATGAGCAATTGGAACGACGTCGGGGTGGAAGATCGCAGTGAAGATGAGACCAGGTTCTGCTATTTCCATCAACATTCGGGCGCCAACTTTCACCTGTAACACTTGAGAAAGTTTATCCAAGTTCGCCATTAAAAAAGCAGCGATCTTCTTGGTTCATGAACCCAACTCGGAACTTATATCCATGGCTTGTCTTCACTGTGACCATTAAACTAGTGTATTCAGTTATGGCAAGGCCGAGCATCTTGAGTACATGTGTTCTGGCAGAGCAAATAATACACTGGAGGAAAAATAATATGAGAACACAACATGTTCAAAAAAAACCCACCCTCCCGGATAGAAAAGAGGATTCTAGGAACATACTATGCACGTTTCAAAATGATGTGTTAGGATGAGAAGGAACAAGTGTGGCGTCTCTAAATATATTTTTTGACAGAGAGATATTCCATCTGTAAAGAAATATACAAATCTTTTATATCACAGGCTCACCTTGCCGAGAAATATACTCCCTCTGCAACGCACGGGCATTATGGGGGTTCAGCTTTTTTTATGGGTGTTCAGCTGAGAATATAATACTCAGATAGGCTCACGGTTCTGGACTTTGAGCCGCAGGCCGACCCTGCATGTTTGGGGGCCCATGTGTTATACCTCAGTGCTTTTCATATTGCAAGCGATCGGTACGGCGCTGGTTTTAGATGTTGTCGCAAGGCGAATACACAAAATTGAATAAAGCACGGCAGCTTTTGGAATGAAATTGAACGACAGTTCCTAACCAGCAATCAGAGTTGCACTTCTATAACCGATATACCATGTGATAAATAATATTGGCATACTACTTATACACACAGGACACTTGTTTCACCATGCCAGATTATTACATCAAAATCTCACGGAGGATAGATCAGTTCGGTAGTTGTGTGCTGCTACTGAAGAATTTCAAAGTTGATTTGGACCAGCTCTCCTTGCAGAGAAAGTTCGATTTTGACATCATCCCCTACCGCAAGATATGATTTAGATTTGAACCTTGACCATCCTTTAGCATAAATCATCATGCGACCATCCTTTGTACTTACGGTATATTGAGCAGGTTCATTCACACCAAGGTTGCATGGTAAGAGAAACTTGGCATGATGCCCGGATTGTTGAACGACTCCATCGTTGCTCTAGGAATTCTCTGTTTGCAAACAAGAAGACATACCCAAATAGTTAGATCAACACAGTGAATCATGTGAAACAACATGGAAAGAAAAAAGAACGAAGCACTAGGGCGGCCAATGCTTACCAAGAAGGTGGACATGTCGGTTTTTGTAAGGACTTTGGTATATGAAGCGAACTGCAGCCCAGTCTGTTGCCAGTGCTGCACGGGCCGAAGCAGATGCAAGTGCAAGTGTTGGTGCAGTGCGAAGCGGCTTTGCTGCCGGAGATGGTGCTCCTTGTAGAGCTGGTGCCGGTGTCGGAGCAGGTGCGGTGTCGATGCCCGATCCTCCGGTAGATCGGTGATCGGCACCGACGCGGTCGGTGCCCAATCCTCAGCTGGATCAGACTGAGCTGCTGCGCTATCAGTGCTAGAGAAACTGCCAGTGATCGATCTATACGAGACAGCGGCGATCATGTCTGGTCTGCTATGATGAGCTTTCTAACTTGACTAGGATCCGTGACCATGATCCAGTTTTTTTCTTCATTTCTTTTAAACGCGAGAAGGACTAATTGTGGCGTTTTGTTAAACCAAACTTCAGTTCATCATAGGGATTCAGCTTGTACTCAGACAACAGACTGATCCAATTTTTTCCAGTAATATAAGTGATGGACAGTGCCTTCGTTACTGACATGACATAAGAAGTGAAACCTGCAAAAATAGCCATCATAGAGCAAACCAAACGGTTTATTCTGTGATGAATGTCACATGGAAAAACCTGCATCGTAAAATTGCAGGAAAAGAAAGAAAACATGACATTAAATCAATAAGATTTAGATGGTAAATCAATAAGATTTACTTGATGTGAAATGAGTGAATCCTTACCAGGAAATCACTATGTTGAAGTACTAAACAGAAGATTGATCATCCAACTACGTGTGGCATGCAGGGGGCCCGCCTACTCCCACAAGCAGGACAGTCCAAAGGTCGTGACAAATCATATGGACCGAACATCCATGGGACTAGAAATCCTGGTGGGTGCGATAAACCCTGCAATGCATACAGATATTGGAGTGTAACCATAATTGACAAACCGTCCTCACAAAAAATATGATCTGGATACTTCAAAATATCTGCATGAATTGAGTGGACAGACATTAACATAGATCATTCTCAGGACTGACCACACACCAAAAGTGGCAGTACTAATAAACAATACAGGGTTCACAAATACAAATCAAGTAGTGAACAATAGTACTTACTACAGACAAGCAAAGTTGCACTAATTAAACTATGGAGACTATTTCTTTCCACCGACCTACGGGATGAAACCCGCATAACTGACTAGGCCATGGACTTCGTGTGAGATGTCTACATGCACCATCACCATCTTGTCAACCTTGGAGAACCTAACAGAGTGGTCTTTCCACTCATAAACATGATGATGAAGACAGGCTGCATCAGATTTGTTGGGAAGCTTTACAAGAACCACACCCTTCGTAATCGAAGGCACAGCCAGGAAATTGTTGTGGT
Source organism: Aegilops bicornis (assembly GCA_021605145.1). Taxonomy (NCBI): domain Eukaryota; kingdom Viridiplantae; phylum Streptophyta; class Magnoliopsida; order Poales; family Poaceae; genus Aegilops; species Aegilops bicornis. The sequence continues at coordinate 83,574,223 of CM038669.1, forward strand.
CAAGTACAGCCTCGAGAACACGCCTGACAACAATGCTACAGGAAAACACTAGTTCAAGACACATGGCGACAAGGACACAACAGTTGGATAGTTCAGCAGTAAAACTCATCATCAGGTCTTCCAGTTCACACGGCATGACTTTGAGAACTTCATCTCCACTGCGGACATTACTACCTCCGTTCAGAAATATAAGATGATTTTTGATATTATACTCCATATATGACTACATATACGCATAGAAATGAGTGAACAAAGACACTAGAACATGTCTTCAAAGGCATGAGAGCAGAGGGATTACATGCAATATCCATAACACAAGTTACTGAGGCAAATATACCCTCTTAAAAGGTAGCATTGATGTTCATAAAGTACTCCCTCCGTCCCAAAATTCTTGTCTTAGATTTTTCTAGATACGGATGTATCAAGTCACATTTTAGTATTAGATACATCAGTATCTAGACAAATCTAAGACAAGAAATTTGGGACAGAGTGAGTAGTTGAAAGTAATCTATAAGAAATCAGTGTCAACCTCTCGCATGTTTTGGTCAAAATAGGAATTTAGAACCGACATATGGCACATTAAAATCACATGCAAGATCACCCGAGAAAGTTGTACTACCAGTACTAGTACTGCGTGTTAGATGAAAAAACACGATCAAGATCGAGAAAAAGATCGTCAACAAGAGACATTACCTGGACTTGCTTAATGAGGGATCCAGGAGAGGGGGGCTTGGACATGGTGATGGCTTTGAGCTTGTCTGCGGTAGTCTTGGCGGGGTGCTTGCGCTTTTTCGTACCATGAGCCTCGACGGTTCTGGCCAGAGCCATAGACATCACGTCGGCCGGTGCTCCGGCGTCCATCCAAGAGAGGAAGCTGAGAGAGAAGAGTGAAAGGAGGAACGAGATGAGGGAGAAGCGAAGCGAGTGGGGGTTTTCTTCAAGAGAGGAAGCTGAGAGAGAAGAGTGAAATGATGGTTGCTTTGTCCGTCCAACTTACTGCTGGAAAGGAGGGGTTTTTGTGATTTAACGGCTCATTGGGCATCACTCTGGCGGTTCGATCGGGGTAGTCTACCGTCACCTACTACGGAGTAATTTAGTGCATGGCTGGTGGACCCAGGTGCTGGCTGTCACACACGTCGGCGAAAGTGAGTAATTTAGTGCATGGGTGGAGGAGGATCCGCACGGTAGAGCGTGTCCACTGTTTTTCACTCTGAAGAAAAAAATGATTACAGCAAGTGTTTCCACTCTTACGACGGAGGAGTGCGAAATACGGCAGCCACTTGAACATACACAGTGCTCCTACTACTAGGCATGTGCAGTGGTTCATAAGTCGATTACTACACAATCTTGTTGCTAGTGTAGTAAGATATGACGATAACAAATGATGTTGTGCGCATGTCAACTACTCTTATATGTAACATAGTACCGCTTTTATTTATTCGGTCGAGAATGAACGGTGAGATCAATGTTAATGAGAACTAGGTCCACGATTACAGCACGGAGAGTTCGGTGCTACGGTACTCCATGAAACATGAACCATATGAAGCACGAATAGTGTTAGGCAGGGTGTATGAAGGGTGCACGGATGGGAGCAAAAGTTCCCTTCTCGACCCACTTTTGGGTGTTTGGCGAGTGCATGAAGGGTGCAGGAGTCCACACTAGTAGGTTGACAAAAATACACGAAGAGGAAACAACTATATTGAGATGAGAATGCAACCAAACACACCCTGCGCTTTGTGCTACAGTTGATCGATCTGCACCGTTCGAGTTTGATCCAACGGTCATGTTGCTCCGAGACATGGACATGCCCATGCAGAGGGCGCCTAAACACAAATCGAAGTCCCTCTCGCTTCTCGAGGCGCACGACGTTGGTGATGCAGGGTGCAACCGCATGAGCCCGCTCCCGGTCGACGGGAGCCAGCTCGTCAAAGACGGCGTCCAATGGCACGAATGGATTCCGGTGACGGAGCCCCGAAAGGATTCGCCCGGCAACAGCGACGGCAGCCCGCAACCCCTCCTTGTCCAACTCAGCCCCCACCATCGCACGGAGACGGCTCAGCTCCTCGGAGATATAGGTGAAGAAGGAGACCAGGTCAGGAAGCCGCAGCTTGTTGATGTCGACCGGGTGGTCGAACGAGTTTAGCCCGACGGCCGACATCGTTGCGCTGGCACGACGGTGGCATCGCGCAGCCGCAACACGTGCGTGGCAACTTGGTTCACCAAGTGGCTGAGGCGATCCTGGACCTCGTCACGATCGGCCCGCTCGCGCTCCAGCCGGCTCTCCTGACGGCCAATTATATCTCCCACTTTCTGCAGCAATGCCGCCGACGCCTCGAGCATCTTTGTTGTGGACGCCTGCCGCTTTTGAAGCTCCGTGAACTCCCGCACATAACGGAGGAGCATGGCACTCCTCTCCTCCTTGAGCTCACGGAGCTCCACGCCCTGGCCTGAGCTCCGCATCCTTGGCATGGAGCTCCGGTGTCAGGCGCCTCACCTCGGACTCCGTGATCTGCTGCGCCGCCATGGCACCAGGTAGAAGCAATGGGGAGAGGAAGAAAAGGGGGCGAAATGGCTGAAAGGCAATGCAATCTATGGGAAGACGGAGGGAGCGGGGAATCTTTTGGTTTTCACCACAGTAAAACACCAGTCAACGACTTCTCACATCAGGGAGCAGTGGGTTTTTACAGGCGGAGTCATCGTGATTAATTAATGCCGCGCCTGCTCCCGTCAATCAAAAAATTAAAAATCATGCCGCACCCAAACACCAGAGCAACGCCGCGGTGGATATTTAAATTTACATGCTGGCAAGTAGATAAAAAAAGGGGTGAAAAAACAAATGTGGCGGCGGCCTAGCTAATCGGTCGAACTAGCCCAACTAGCTAGCCACCGTGCTTCGCTGATGTACTCGGTGGGAAGGTGGTCTTTCGTGATTTGACGACTCATTTACTTGCTTGATTACTTTCTGACCGAGGAGGACCCAGATAACGCGGTAGGGCGTCCACGTCGGGGAAGAATATGTCGTGCACCACCGGGAGGACCCGAAACCACAGCGGTAGGGTGTGCCACGTCTCGGCACGGAGGACAAATGTGCGTGTAAAAATATACTGTATCAGACGTAGTACCTATGGTTCGACCTCGGGACCCAGCCAGTCGGTCGAAAACACCCCACTAGCCACAGCTTCATCATGCAAACGTAGCACGAAGGATATATGTGGTTAGCTCCATCTCGACCAGCCACAACGTCTCTTGTTCTAGGTGATTCTTCTATTTTCCAAGCTTTTTTTTAGTTGTAATAACACCACAGCAAGCTAGCGCCGCTCTTCGTGTGTGCCCGTGCAAAGGTTAGACGATGGAGAGAGGAGAGATTGAGATCGCAAACCTGGGACCCACTAGTAAGTCAGACAACGGTCATGCACGTGTTGACAAGGCACTCCCTCTACTCTACTCAACGCAAGAACTATATAAAATCAAGTTATGGGACAAAGCCAACAACCGTTCGTTTTTTCAGGCTATCGACTTACGCTTTGTAGTCCAGCTTGCCAGTTCGAATCTCGTCTTTCAGATTTGTTAGTTTTAGGTCCAAATTTGATTAATGACAAGTGGGACCCCCGTGTGTTGTTCCGATATTTCAGTGTAGGATGGTTTTTTTGAACAAACGCTTTGCGCGGTTAGTCAAGTAACGACACGAATTACACGTATTTTGCAAGTTTACGAACAAAAATGACAGCGGCATAGAATATCACATCGACCCCGCAGCTTAGATACTATGGTCATACGAGTTTTTACACCGTTGGAAGTGAGATCCAATGGCTTGGGAGTAGTCTTTGTAATTATGCGCAATTTCCAAACTCTCCAAAGGTTTTTTTTGCAAATAAAACATTCAGGCCTCGTGTGTGCCGCTGCATCTTCGATCCAACGGCTCCCCGGTGCTCATATTAGGTGCTCCCCATAGCTTAATTACCCGCTACGGTGATATGAGCATCTAGGTCGTATGATCAGTGATCAGATGGCACATGCGTAGTACTTGTACTTTCTGCGCATTTCCCAAACTCTATCAGCCGTATATTGCAAAAACATTCAAATCTCCTACTGTGGGCCGTTTGATCTCAGTGAACTCATATCACCATAGAATCTACGGTGTGGGAGCACCTCATACTCTCCCGTGCGAGAAAACATAAGGTGCTATCGCAGCTTGGATGCTACGGTGATACGAGCTTGGAGGTCGTTTGATCTGAGATCCAATGGCATCTGAGCGATCTTTGTGCTTGTAAGTAGTGGCGAACTCTTTTGGGGCTTTTACGCAAAAACCATTGAACCACCGAGGAGGTGTTGGGTCACAAATCCAATGCCTCCGAAGAGCTTGTATCACCAAAGCATCTAAGGTGTGGTAGCACATGATATTCTTACATACGAGGAGAATATGATGTCCTCCTTCATCTTAGATGCTACACCGTCTGAGCTTGGAGGTCGTTGGATATGGGATCAAAGGGCATCTAAGTAGTTTTGTACAAATTGTGTGCAATTCTCAAACTCATCAAGGTTTCTGCAAAAATATTAAGACACATCATGTGAGCTACTATATCTCAGATCTACAAGCTCCAAGCAACTTCGTATCGGCATATAGCATCTAAGGTATGGGGGCACATAATATTCTCCCGGGGAGGAGGGTGGGGTGCACAACCAATCGGTGGTTGGGAGGGTGGGGACAAATATAATCTAAACAACCCTAAGCGAGCTCCACAATTTTATCTAAGGTCGAGGGTTGACCCCGACAATCATAGCTCAGCGTAAACACAACATTTGCATGTCTTTGTAGTACTAGACTTAATATTCATGTTTCAGTTTCATGTTCATTTTAAATATTGAACCGAGGACCATGTATGTCTTACATTTTACTCCTTCGTTCCTAAATAATAGTCTTTTAGAGGCTTCAAATGGACTGCACATACTCTGGATGTATATAGACATATTTTAGAGTCTAGATTCACTCATTTTTGCTCCGTATGTAGTCACTTGTTGAACTCTCTAAAAGACTAGTATTTAGGAATAGAAGGGGTATTTTTGAATTCGTGTCATACATGCATGGTTTGGAAAAATAGATGCACTATACTTATTGGATTGTTGTTGTGTTCGTGCGTCTCTCTCTCTCTCTCTCTCTCTCTCTGTGTGTGTGTGTGTGTGTGTGTGTGTGTGTGTGGTCATATGCTTGATACATACAAAGTTTTCTCACCTTCGTATTTTTCATCTTTTAAATTTGAATCTGCATTGGAAAACTTACTAGGGATACCATGAAATGTGAAATCCAAGTTGAGATCACTATATCACAAACTCACTCCAATTCAACAATTCGTCATAAATCAATTACCACGTTGAGATTAGTATTTGCAAGGAAAATACGGGTATTGTAATACACATAGATTCGTTCGGCAATTTAAAAGGTTCCTTTCGTATTCTCGAATGGTAGGACCCAATGGCGTACCAGCCAGACCTTGGCTCGTGTTGATCCTAAAAAACTGGGTGTGTGTCCTTCGGTGGCGTGCGTGGTATGCACATTAGGCAACCCCAACCAGTCGAGCCTCGGCGTTTCAAGTCGAAATATCTGGCGGCCAGAATTCCAGCCCTAGGAAATTCCCCTCATGTCCCCGGTCCATAATGACTACCGATGAACAATGGAGGGATGCTTTAGTAACTAGACAACGTTACCTACCGTGCCGAGCACGGTTCAATTCCCTCGGTCGCTGCTCATCAAGGTCACCCGTCAACTGCATTGCCTAGTACTACTACAACTACACCAGGATGAGCACAGAATTGAACCCGTTTGTTCGTGCCTAGTACGTGAGTTAATATGTCAGGCAATGCACTAGTACGAAGGGATTATCCTTTTACTCTGCATATATAACTTGTCTGAAGTCTAACTAAGCAAAATGTTTGACCAAATCCTTTCTTAAGAAATACAACAGGACAGATGTACGGCTTGAAAATTAATTGCATGATGCGAGGTTATGATATTGTTTGAATCCACGGATCTTAAATTTTAGAAAATCCAAAAGTGAGCATAAATTCTTGAAACTAAGCATGGTCACGTGATATGGCACAAATATTACTTCGTAAATTTTTTCTTCAATTCGAGACAAGCTGCTTATGACAAGTTGCACAAATGAAGAGCCAAGGTATTTTGGAACAAAGACCTGTCACGTAAAGGCGAACGCTTTCACTATTGAAACCATGGGTGTTTACGTGCCGCCACGAGTCCCCACTTCTCATCCGCAGGTGCCGTCCCAGCAAGCATGTGAGTCGGCGGGAGGCGTGCAAGCAGACCGTTGCACCGGCTGTCAGGGAGGTGTGCGAGCAGACCGCTGTGCAGACTCACTGGGAGGCGAGCCCTTTGACCAGGCTCCGCCGCCCACCGTCGTCCCAACTGCTCCCACTTTTAATGCCGCCGGCGCCACAGTTTAAAATCAACCCTGCACTACCCGGTATCGCTACAATCCTCTCTCTTCCTCTCCGATTCTCCTGTCATTTACCTCCAACTAGCCTGACCTAAACGTACGCCATGCCGCATCACGATGGTCTGCCCTTAGTGTTCCAGTTTCCTGAGGAAGACACCCAGCCGGAGTCTCAAGAACATAAGGCGCTTTGGGACAAGCTTGAACTGGCCTTGCAGGAAGACGCCGCGCCTATCCCCGCTCCCGTTCCGGCTCCCGTCACCCCGACTGCGCCAACGCCCATCCCTGTGGCATTGATGGGCTGGGAGCCGCACATTGTCACCGAGCTTGATGCCACGGGGGTTCCACGAGGTCCCCGCCGACTTTCACGCGCCCGTGCACTGCCGGCAGCATGCGCTGCGCGATGCACAGCGTGCAGCGCCCGTGCGGTGCCGTGCACTGCGGCGCATGCACTGCGCGTGCAGCGGCGTCTTGGCGCCCGTGCTTTGGTGCCCGTGCACACGAATGTCTCCGCCCGTGCCGTTGGCGATTACTGTCCCAGCGGTGCGGTGCCCCCCCTCGGCGCCGCATGGATAGGCCTCGACCGCTTCCTTGCACCAACGCCAGTCGCCTCCTCCTGCCAGCTGACTCGCTCCGAAGTCCAGAACATTTTGGCCTTCCTTGAAGCTAGGCCAACGTCCAGGAGTACGCTAACAACGGAGCAAGACGCCGCCGTCGCCGTCGGTCAGTGGCCGGACGACACACAGAGCACGGCAGAGGAGCCGCTTCCCACCGCGAGACACCCCCACCGCCGCCGCGTAATCTAAATTTGCCGATTGCCATGCTTAAAATCCGAATGTTTATCATTTCCGTTTATTTTATATCGATCGTCGTATAATTTAAAGTCGGAGTCAGACTGAACGAAATGTATGGTTTGATCGATTGAATGTTCTGCTAGAGCCGTATCAAATCAAATATAAAACATCATCAAGCCACATGTATTCCTCGTCATCCAACGACCTAGACTGCTTCAATGTTGAGCGCTCAACACGTTTAGCGTGCAGTTAATTTCATGCCAAAATAGTGCTAATCACATGACAACACGCAAATAATATCCTATTAGTTAATATCCGCATGCACTTCATATACTTCCAAATTAACGTGCATTGCACGTATACACTGACTAGTGCTGCTAGTCCGTGAAATTGGTGCTGTGACTTGTGAACGCGTCCAGATATGGTCAACGGCAACATTGCCCGCGAGTTCTTCCTGTTTGCCCGTGCGTCTAAACGCGGAAGGGGAGGAGAGAGAGAGAGCACACATGTATCGGATTTCGGGTTCCGGCAGACCCTTAAGGTTCGAACTCTGGGGTGCGCGCGGAGATCCAACCCTCCACTGTCTCGTACCTCGCCGAATCGCAGGGACCAAAACTACTAACAAGAACAGCACAAGAGACGCAAGATTTATACTGGTTCGGGCCACCATCGTGGTGTAATACCCTACTCTAGTGTGTGGTGTGTGGATTGCCTCTGGGGCTGATGAAGAACAGTACAGGGAAGAACAGCCTCGCGAGGGTCTGTTCTTGTGGGTGTGATGAACTGCTAAGTGGTGTCCCATCGCTCTAGCGTGAGGATCGGGTCTCTATCTCTTCCTCTCTGGATGCTTCCCGCTCTATCCGGTCGTCCCCTCTACTATGGTGGCTAGCTCTACTTATATAGACGAAGGCCCTGGGCCTCTTCCCAAATATTGAGCGGGAAGGGCGCCAACAATTGGCCATTTTGAAGGGGAACAGCGGGTACACTTATCCTGACTAAAGTTGGTCCTCGCCTACCAAAGGCTCTGGTGATGACGCCTGCTTGGGCTCCACGATGACTGCATTCCAGCCGTTGGGGCTGGTCTTGGTCTTGTTGCACCGAAACGGATGCCTTTTCTTGATGCTCTTGCCGGCCCTGCTGCTTCACGAGGCGAGCCCACTCCGCGCTGCTCCACCGCCGACAAGTGACTCCCTGCGTCTTCTGTCTTGCTTTTAATTCCTGCACATGTATCATGCCTCGAGGAGGCGTTTAAACTTGCATTTGGTACTGTGATAACAGTGTGGACTGTAATATTTGCTTTTGAATTCCTTGAAATTTGTGCTTCCTACTTGCTTACATTCTACGACGGGACCAAGGAGTGAGGGGCTACGTGACAAGTTAGGCTCCTGAGTCGCGATGCTCAGGAGTCCCCCTTGGCGCACGAACAGCAAGTAGGGAGGTGAGGCGCGGGCGGATCCACCATTCTACGTCTGCAGAGCCCGACCCCACGCATACCTCAACCGCCGTTAGCCTTTCGGAACTAAGGGGTGAGGGGCTACGTGACCAGTTAGGCTCCTGAGTCGCGATGCTCAGGAGTCCCCCTTGACGCTCAAACGGCATGCGTACCTTGGCTCCGCTCGGGGAGTGACGTGCGACGAACCAGGCCCGAGGGGCCTGGCTGGGTGGCGTGCGTCTGGGCGTGACCCAGGCGCAGCCCCCGTGCCCAGCCCCCTCGCGCGGCGCTCCCGAGGGGAGGCGTTGCGACGAGGCCAGACACTGAGCTCTGGGCTCCCTGAGGTTGATGCGACCCGGAGGCCACCCTCAGTTGTTTATCACCAGTGCGGAGCATAGCGCTTCCGCATGCGTACGGGCATAGCCGCTCCTCGGCAGTGTCGTCAGCCAGCGGAGCATGGTGCTTCCACTGGAACGTGGGAGGGGGCTCCCCTCCGGGAGGAGCCCCCGGGGCGTATACAGCCCCACCCTGACACGTGGCTGGCACGGTAGGGCTAGACGAGGTGTATCTAGACACCCGTGAGCCAGCGCGGGACTCACGAGGCCCTACCTCAAGGCGGGTTGCGCCTGGCTCTGGGCCTTACTTCGAGTGTGTTCCTGCAATTTTGGCCAGATGCCGGTGCTCTACGTCTTCGGGTCCCGGCTCTCGGGCTGGTCTCAGCCGTCCGGCAAGCCGGTCGCGATGCCATGGACAAGACCAGAGGGTGAGGGCCGGAGAGCCGGTAGGAGCCCTGAGTCGCGATGCTCAAGCACCCCCTTTAGCAGCATAAGCTAGGTTAGATGACGCAACTCTGCGTCCTCGGGTCCCGGCTCTCGGGCTGGTCTCAGCCGTCGCTGGCAAGCCAGGTCGCGATGCCATGGACAAGACCAGAGGGTGAGGGCCGGAGAGCCGGTAGGAGCCGTGAGTCGCGATGCTCAGGCACCCCCCCTTTAACGCGCAAGATGGGTCAGATGCGGCAACTCTACGTCGTCGGGTCTCGGCTCTCGGGCTGGTCTCTACCGTCGCTGGCAAGCCAGGTCGCGATGCCATGGACAAGACCAGAGGGTGAGGGCTGGAGAGCCGGTAGGAGCCCTGAGTCGAGATGCTCAGGCACCCCCCCTTTAACATGAAAGATTTCGCCACCCAGGAGAAGGCACCAAATAACAAGCATGGTGGAACGAGAGCATAATCCTAAGGAAAACGCATGAAGGATACATGCCGCTGGGACTGGCCCGAGCGGCTTGGGGATGATGCAGCCCGAGGGGCGCCCCCAACAGGATAAGCTAAAGACATGAAATAAAAGGGATACATGCCGCAGGGACGGACCCATGCGGCCTTGGAATAATGCGGCCCTGAAGGCGCTCCCAGCCGGAAGTAAAACTTAAAGATGTCACCTGGTGATGTTGAGGATGAAGGGTTGTTGGTGTAGCAGACTCGGTGGGCTGCGGGAGCCGACCCTCACGAGCCCCCAGGTCCAGGGGCCTCGGGAGGCTCCGGAGGCGCCGGCGGCTCCTCACGGGCCATCTCCATCTCCGCCAGGGCATGGCGTGCGACCTCTTGAGCCTCCAGGATGGTCCTCATGAGGCGCTGAGTGCGCGGCAACCCGCGTTGGCAGGCCATAAGGCATGCGCACGTAGCTATGCGGGCGGACCCTCGCAACGTCCCACTCGCGAGGGTCGAGGCGCTCTTGAGATGCGGCTCGGTTGAGCCACAGTATGTCGGCCAGACGCGTAGCCCACCATCCTCGCATGGATGGGGGCCACAGGCAAAGGCGGCGGCTGCCCCTCATGACCCTTGACTCCTGTAGCTCCTGAATGGCCTCATTGATGAACTCTTGAGGTTCTGTCCTCTGGTCTTGCTCACCTTGCGGGAAGCGTGCTTCAAACACGCCTCACGTGGTGCCCAAGCGCCTCCCTCGAGACCTTGGCGAGGTCGGCGGCCCTCCAGGGAGAGCCCCATGCCCCCGCTGAGGAGGGCGCCGCCGCTTTCCTATGCGATGGAAGGAGGCTCCCCCTGGCCCGGTGTGGACCCGGAGGGGCCTGTCTCTTGAAGAGCCGAGCCGGTCGATGTCTTCTTCTTCTTGGGTGCTGCCTCGGGAGGCGTCCTGCTGCTGTGATCTGGGTCTTCCAGCGATGCGGCTTGAAAAGCTCGCTCCATGGACCACACTGCATCTCTCTCTTTGCAGGGCACCGTGATGACCCCGCCGCTTCCTGGCATCTTGAGGATGTTGTAACCATGGTGGGTTACGGCCATGAACTTGGCCAACGCTGGGTACCCGAGGATGGCGTTGTACGGCAGGCGAATGTGGGCGACGTCGAAGTCGATGAGCTCGGTGTGGTAGTTGTCGCGGGCCCCGAAGGTGACAGGAAGGCGGACCTGCCCGATCGGGACCGTGGAGCCGTCGGTGACTCCGGAGAAGGGCTTCGTTGGCTGAAGCTGACTGTAGGGCACTTGTAGATTGTTGAATGTCTCCACGGACAGGATGTTGAGCCCTGCTCCGCCGTCGATGAGGGTCTCGGTGACCAGCACGTTGCTGACGATTGGGGAGCAAAGCATCGGAAGAATTCCGGCTGTGGCTGCGCATTTGAGCTGATCCGCTGAGCTGAACGTGATGGCGCACGCCGGCCACCTGAGAGGGCGCGTGGACTCGAGCTTGGGAAGGACTGCATTCACTTCACAGGCGAACTGCTTGAAGATGCGGTGAGAGGCTGGGGCTTGAGCTCCGCCCAGGATGCAGGCGATCGCATGCGCTTCCTGGAAGCCCCCAGCCCCCTAAATCGATGGCGGTCTTCGACTCTCCTTGGTGGCGGCGGCAGCGGAGGGAGGCCTGCGTTCCCTTGCGGACGATCCTCACGAGGCTGATCCCTCCAGCCCCCCTTGCGAGGTGGGTCTTGCCAGCGGTCCTCGCGAGGTTGGTCGCGCCACCCTTGGCGCGGGCCGCGGTCTTCCCAGCGTCCTGCATTCCTTCCTCCTCCTCGGCCGTAGCCCCGGTCGCTGCGCTCGGGGCGTCTGCCGACCCTTCCTTCACGTATGGCCCGGAGCTCTTGACATTCATTGGTGTTGTGGGTGTGGAGGTCGTGGTACACGCAGTACCGGCTGCCCTTGGAGGACTCGGGTTGATCTCTGCCTTGCTTGGTGTCTGGTTCGGCCGCGAGCACGGCAGCCCCCTTGCGGTTCACATCCTTGGCCTTGGACTTCTTCTCTTCGGGATCCGCGGCAGGCATCTCGAGGAGGGAGAGGCGCCCCTCCTCAACCTTGGCGCACTTGGTCGCCAAGTTGAACAGCTCCAGGGAGGTGCACAGATCTTCATGCATCGCCAGCTCCTCCTTCATCTTGACGTCGCGCACGCCGTCGGAGAAGGCAGAGATGATGGCCTCCTCCGTTACCCTGGGGATCTTGAGGCGCGCGTTGTTGAAGCGCTGGATGTACTTTTGCAGGGTTTCCCCTGGCTGCTGCTTGATCCGGCGCATGTCGCTCACGGCGGGTGGCCGGTCGCGAGTGCCTTGGAAGTTGGCGATGAAGCGGGTGCGCATCTCGGCCCAGGAAGAGATCGTGCCTGGGGCCAGATTCAGGAGCCAGGTGCGGGCTCCGTCCTTGAGCGCCATGGGAAACCAGTTCGCCATGACCTTTTCATCTTCGTTGGAAGCCTCGATGCCCAGCTCATAGAGCTGGAGGAACTCCGTAGGGTCAGCTGTGCTGTCGTAGCATGGAGGCAGGTCTGGCTTGAACTTGGCGGGCCACGCGGCCGCTGCAGCCTTCGATGGTGAAGGCGCGGCAGGCTGCCGTGGCCGCTGAGGGCCTCGGACGCGAAGAGAGCTGGGTCTTGCAGGCCTCCTGCGCCACGGTACCGGGGGCAGCCTGTGGTCTTGACGTCTTTGGAGCGGGAGCGCTCGGGCAGCTTCTTCGGGCGAGGGACTTCTTGGTAGCTTTGCTCTTGCCGCGCCGGCGCTGGCGAAACGCAGGTTCCGCCAGGGGCAGCGCCTTTGGTGCTGGCGCCCGTCTTGAGGAGGAGGCGGCTGAGGCGCCCGAGCTTCATCGCCAGCGGGCGGGTGCGGTGCATAGAGGCAGACGGCGCTGGTCGCCTCCCGCAGTGTGAACGAGCTCGGCAGCAGCGGTCGAGCCATTCTTCGAGACGTCGTCGACGGGCGGTAGCGAGGAGCTTCGTTAGCGCGATGAAGTAGCTTCGGGCCTCCATGGCAGCGAAGCGTATGACGAAGAACCGGGTGAGGTGGCGAAAGCGTGGCGGTGCGGCCGCCCGCCTCATGGGCGGAGTCTTTGGGGCGGCGCTTGCTGCTCGTCCGCCGGGCCGGTGGCGGTGTTGAGCAGGTGATGGGGAACGAGGGCGTCCGCCGACGGGAGCCGTCTGGCGACATATGGGAGGCGAAGCGGCTCGGCGCCGGCCTGAGCTTCGACGGGCGTCGAACATGGTTGTGGTGGTCGGGGAAGAACGAGGCGACGAAAAGGCAGATTCCGGCGCACCCCAACTCGGGCGCGCCAAATATCGGATTCGGGTTCAGCAGACCCTTAAGGTTCGAACTCTGGGGTGCGCGCGGAGATCCAACCCTCCACCGTCTCGTACCTCGCCGAATCGCAGGGACCTAAACTACTACAAGAACAGCACAAGAGACGCAAGATTTATACTGGTTCGGGCCACCATCGTGGTGTAATACCCTACTCCAGTGTGTGGTGTGTGGATTGCCTCTGGGGCTGATGAAGGACAGTACAGGGAAGAACAGCCTCGCGAGGGTCTGTTCTTGTGGGTGTGATGAACTGCTAAGTGGTGTCCCGTCGCTCTAGCTTGAGGATCGGGTCTCTATCTCTTCCTCTCTGGATGCTTCCCGCTCTATCCGGTCGTCCCCCTACTATGGTGGCTAGCTCTACTTATATAGACAAAGGCCCTGGGCCTCTTCCCAAATATTGAGCGGGAAGGGCGCCAACAATTGGCCATTTTGAAGGGGAACAACGGGTACACTTATCCTGACTAAAGTTGGTCCTCGCCTGCCAAAGGTTGTGGTGATGACGCCTGCTTGGGCTCCACGATGACTACATTCCAGCCGTTGGGGCTGGTCTTGGTCTTGTTGCACCAAAACGGATGCCTTTGCTTGATGCTCTTGCCTGCGCTTGCTCCCTTTGCACCAAAGAGGAAAGGAGGACGCTTGGCTGGCGCCTGATCGGGCGCCCTTAGTCGTCATGGCTTGCGTCCACGGGCACCTCGCGAGGTACCCGCCTTGAACTCTCCGCCTCCTCATGAGCCAGGCTGACGAGGCCGCTGAGGAAGCTCTTGGTAAATCCGCCCGCTCATGAGGCTTCGCCCCTCGCGAGGGTCTTGAGCTTGTGTTGATGAAGATGGGCTGTCCTGGGCCTCCTTTGAGCCACGCCGCAGGCCGCAGGCAGGCAAGTCTGGGGACCCCCGTTCCCAGAACGCCGACAACATGGAACCCACAAGTAAGTGAAGGCGAATAGTACTAAAAATAATATTACATGTTATCCATTAATTAGGTTGTGGTAATATAAAAACATTATGTGAACAAAGGGGGTACAACAAACATTGCTATTCTAATGATGTTGCCTATTATTGTGGCGGCTTGAAGGCCTGGTCGCATGTTCGATCCTCGTCCTTTATTTTTTTAATTTGTATATGGGTCCAAATTTGTTTCATGACATGTGGGCCCCTCGGTGTGTAGTTTGTAGCACTTTAATTTGTGGGTCGAAATTTGTTCCATTCCAAGTAGACTATCGGTGTGTAGTTTTGTAGGTTATTTACAATAATTAAAGAGAACAGCATAGTATTTTCAATACCATGGTGCGACGTTGAAAGCGAGAAAGGACGTGCGAGAGAGCGATGACCGAGCCAGAGGGAAATCAACTAGGGGAGTTGCGTGGGTTGCAACGGTGTTTGGAGTAGTTGTGGGACGAATGCTACGAAAATATAATCTAAACCGACCGGAATAAATGCATACACAAATTAATCCAAGGTTGGAGTGCCCCTCGCAATGTAAATAGCTCCGGCTTTGCGAGGGATGGAGAGGTAGTAGCTTCAACGCGTGGAAGATACGGTGTGAGAAAGCAAGGTCAATCAAGAGACATATAGATAGAGAGACAAAGTGAGTGTGGTCCGACATTCATTTAACAAATATATATGCTCCGGAGAGATATTGTCCGATTGAGCTTTTGGCAAGGGTGAGGGCTGTAAGATAGAGCTTGAGAGATGATCCGATCCGCAGACGTGTAGATATATTTTGTGCGTGGGAGGAAGCAAGGTCAACCGATCACATAGGGTCGCCGTGCGATCGAAAGAGTGAGACGGGTTGGAGAGAGTGACCTAGATAGACGATGTGCGTAAGAGAGTTGTCGGATTTCGGGTTCCGGCAGACCCTTGAGGTTCGAACACTGGGGTGCGCGCGGAGATCTCGCCCTCTACCTACCTGCAACCCGCCGCCTCGCTAGAATCTAAACTAGGAAAGGAACAACACAAGAGACACAAGGTTTATACTAGTTCGGGCCACCGTTGTGGTGTAATACCCTACTCTAGTTTGTGGTGTGGTGGATTGCCTCTTGGGCTGATGGTGAGGAACAATACAAGGAAGAACAGCCTCGCGAGGGTCTGTTCTTGGCCGGGGCGATGAACTGCTTGGAGGATTTCAGTCGCCTTCTCTCTCTCTCTCTCTCTCTCTCTCTCTCTCTCTCTCTCTCTCTCTCTCTCTCTCTCTCTTTCTGTCCAAGGTGCGTCCAGCTACCGATTAGATATGATCTGATCATATCAGACCAGATCAGATGCATCTACTATGGTGGCTAGCTCTACTTATATAGGCAGAGGCCCTGGGCCTCTTCCCAAATGTTGAGCGGGAAGGTCACCAACAATTGGCCATTTTGAAGGGGAACATCTGGTACACTTATCCTGACTAAAGTTGGTCCTCACCTGTCAATGGCTCTGGTGGTGACGCCGGCTTGGGCTCCACAATGACTTCCTACCGTTGGGCTGGTCTTGGTCTTGTTGCACCGAAATGGACGCCTTTGCTTGATGATCTCGCCTGCGCTTGCTCCCTTTGCACCAAAGAGGAAAGGAGGACACTGCGCGGGTTGGCGCCCGCCTGGCGCCCTTGGTCGTCATGGCTTGCGTCATGGGCACCTCGTGAGGTACCCCGCCT